>CM070558.1:48112951-48711623 GCA_036346405.1 Phyllostachys edulis
ATCCCGTATAATACCATGAAATGAATATCTTACCGCCTTACTTTTGTCCCCGGTACTTGCATCTCGCCCAGGGTGTTCCAACAAAAATATTTATCTAATCTCCCACCATCAATCAACACTCAATTTACTCGACAGCTTGTTGATGGTGGGTTCACTCACCATTGGGTAATGACCCGTTGAGTCGGGATTGGGCCACCCTTCTCGAAGAGATGGTGACTTCTCACCACTTCGCACTTCATTGACAAGAGGAGTCAATGGAGTTTACCTCGCTCGACCGCTTTAAGCTATCGCTTTGACTCAGACGCCGATGATCCCCCAAATATGTGCTCGATGGTGTGCTCGAGATCCCGAATCGGGATGTCCTCGTTGTCGTCTGACCTCGTAATATGACCATCGCTTGCCCTACCTCTTCGAGGGTAGGAAGTGGCCCTTGTCACAGTAGTAGTCTTCGAGTATTCATGGAAAACTCGAAGAATTGCGAGATCATGCCCTTCTTTTTGCGGAAAGGGCACCACCTAATCTTGTCGTTCTTCCGTTCGAGGCGCTTACCTTTGCCTCGATCGGGGTATTGTTTGGTAGTTCGTGGCACCTTATCACTTACGGCCAAGATCTCCTTAGAAGCATTAGCTTGAGGTTTTCGGTCCTTTGCCTTGTTCTTGGATTTCTTGGCCTTCTTATCCCTCTTTTTGCTACCTCACCGGTTTCTTGAGGGTGCTGGTCATCTCGATCGATGATTTTGGTCCACTCGACTGCTTCATCGCCAGTGAGAGATACCGATCACCATCTCAAGAGTTCGCCATGAGCGGAGGGTTCAAAGCGATGTCCTCCATAATCCTTCCGTCAAGGACTCGCTTGAAGGCTCTAATAATAGATGAGTCGAACTTCGTGAATCGAATTATAACCCGACCAAACGCTTCGATGAATTGGTGTAGTGTTTCATCGCCGCTTTGTCGCATCTCGTGTAGGTCGTTCTCCTTTCCAGTAAGGCAATGGTAGGTGCCGGAAATTGGCCGCAATAGATCACGAGATGTTGCCAACGGTAGATCGACTCGATCGTTGGTTTAATAACCATGATCAAGGCACCTTCGAGCAAAGTCGAAGATAATTCAACATGATGCGCCTCCTCCTACTACCAACTAATGCGGTCAGTAGATCTAAAGGAATTCTCCATGTTCCCTAGTCGAAACCACGGCTGTTGTTAAGAATCGCCGGAGGTCGCGAGAATGCCCGACATCCGATAATCATGTTGTAACGCCTCCTTTGCATAAAAGAGGGGTTGACGTCGCCAGAATCGTACTCGATGATATCAAAGAATCGCTAACTGACTTATGGTAAGTCTTGATCCCACGAGGGTAATACTCAGATTTTGTCCGCCGCTGCAGCACCGGGTCGAGCGGTGAATGATCCCTCTCCTTGGAGCTTTATGTTCTTAGGCGCTCGAGGAACTCTTTTCCTGATTGGGGAGCGACGACTTTGGCGGCGATCTCCATGCAGTGAGTTATGTGAACGATCGAAGTCGATGGAGTTGTACCGCCACAACTTCCAAAATGATGTTGGTGGGGTCATTCGAGCTTGCTCATCATACTGCAGTTTTCGCGGCGATCTCTTCAGCTTAAGAGGTCAGAGCCGGCCCGGCAAGTTCTCGAGAGGATTCTCAAGGTGTTGTTGATGTGCAAGTTCCCCAGCTTCCTCCGATCGGGTATTGAGCGCGCCAGCAATTTTCTCTCGAAGTTGCAACTGCTACGACTGCTTCGTAATCATCCATACCGACCTTGGGCTTGCTTTTAGCGGCGTGATGATCTTGAGAATTTCCCGCACGCTCATCGAGTGTTGACTATGTTCGCCGCCGAGGCATCTCGCCATCGCCACGAGCAGTCAGGGTGATCTTCTGGAGCATCCTCACTGCTTCAGAGAGTTATTGCACCCGAGGGCAGTGACAAAGATCTCCTGCTGATGATCTCCACTTGCGCTTAGAGGCCTCCTCGCTTGAGGAGTCGCTTAATGACACCATCTCGGCGACTTTGGAGCAAACCCCTCTAGGAAGGGGAATTCTGGGTTATAACCGTCTCCGTCGGCAAGTGAGTCCTACATTGGAATGGTCGAACTCGCAGGAAGAGCATGTTCGATCACATCCTTGGCTGGGCTAGCTGGAGAGAGAGAATCACCAGATGTCGATGAAGATCCGAATTACGGCTTCAAGAGTTGTCGCGCCAGTCGGACCGTCTTAGGTGGACTTGGACATTTGGAGAGGGAACCTCGCCATGCCTCGAGTCTCCGCCTGAATAGCCCTCATTGTGGCTCTGCTGACCTTGCCTCTAAGGAAGCCGGTTCTCATCCGACGATAGTTGTGGGGATAAGGATCCTTCTCAACTATATCAGTGGTAAAGTCTCCTCGGAGAAAGATCTCCGGGCCGACATCACCATCGAGGATGCATCACTTTGCTCAGTAGTCAAAACTGCATCCATATCAATATCTCGCAAAATCGCAAGTTTAACTAGTTCTCTGCTCCACTCTCCGCCATGAGAGCATGAGAGTTTGGAAAAGTCGAAGGAAAACCGATGACTCAAGATTCCTACGGCTCGGCGCCTAACCGTTTGTTTTAGGACCGAACTTACGTAAAGATTGTTTGATTCTGGGGTTCCTCTAGGCTCAAAATCACATAGAGATGGAGACACAGATTTTTATATTGTGTTCGGCCTTCTCCGGGAGAATAACAACCCTACTCCTGCGGTATATGTATTGAGTATGCCGGATTACAAGATCGCTGTAAAACTAGAGTATTGTGCTTCTAATTGGCTCTTTCTCCCTCTTTTCCTCGATGACCCTTGCCTTTTATACCGCCTTTAGAGTGCACCGCTGATCTTCAATAAAAGGTCACTTAACCCTCTAGATCATGGAGCCAGCATCGAGGTTATTGCGGGAGTTAAAACGCTCCCACGCCGCCAAGCAATTATCATCATAAAAGCGAAAGAATCGTGCCATTATCCCAGGAATAATGGCGAGTTTATCGCCGTATCATGAATACAAAGGCGAAGATTCCTTTATCGACTAGGCCCACATGTCTGTGAGCCTTGTCGACTAGGACTGGTCGAGAAGGTCTTATAACTGGTGGTGGTCGCAGGAAAGCTTACACACCACATACTAATCATAGTAGAGCTTACGATCATGGGATAGTCGAGGAGGGCTTATTTAATTATGGGGTAGTTATAGGAAGACCCACGACTACAAGGTGGTTGTAGAAGAACTTACGACCTCCACCTTCTCCTTATTAACATTTAAGGGTATACTCAAGAGTTGTGTGACGCCATTATTACCCATAATATGAATTATAGATAAATGATTAAATGAGGATTGTTATATCCTCGTCAAGGGACATGCCCAAAAAAGGAGGTTCTTACCGGTGTGGCGATAAAGATGCAACAGAACGATCGGTGGGGCTCCTGTTGTTGGGTGCTTCGGAGGACGTTGTTCAAAAAATGGGAGGTCGGTGGGTGTGGGCAAAAGAAGGGGCACGGTTGGACTGGATTCTACACAGAGCCAAGGTGGAGCCGCGTCATGAAAGCAAGGTTGGAGAGGATGAGGATTCCTTGTCAAGGTCAGATTAAGGGCCAAGTATAAAAACCAAATGTACTAATTTAAATAATGCATTTTCAATTTTGACTATTCCAGATGAGGTTGCTATTTCTAATTTGAATCAAGTAGGAATTTCTTTAGGAGTTACTAGTTTGGAAACGATCTCTTCTTTAGAATCTATTAAAAAGATCGAACTTGGTAGGCTAGCTTGTAGATTGGCTTATTCGGAAAAATTGGTAAAGAACATGCCCTCAAAGAGGATTCGGACGATGGAATGGCCAGCCTTGATTTATCCTCTAAATAGCTTATGCAAAGGATTTATGTTATGAGGAACTGGCTGCAGGTGATGATCATGATTTGTAATTGGTATCACACAGAAAGTAAAGAACAGGGGCTAAGAAAGTGTTGGAAATATGCCCTAGAGGCAATCATAGAGATGATTATATTTCATTATGTTCATGACATTGGATAATGTGTTATCTTGTTCCTAGAATAATATTGTTAATATTTATAATCAAGTATGTGACTTGGTTGTGAAACTCTATATTCCCGCTGATAATTATTCTTACACGATCCTCGGTCGTAAACATATGAGGACACATATGAATAGACTAGCATATGTATTGGTTGATGACTATGTTTCACGAGTCGAGATATGGGGATATCAAACCGATAATATGGACACATGTTAGAGAACATGATGTTGGATAAAACCCACCTTGAGACACTATTGAGATTGTTATGAATCTATGTGTCATTAGTTGGTCTCAAGCAATGATGATGTATAATCCTTAGACCTGAGATCAAGATGGTTTCTACATGTGTAAGAGCACTTAGGGGTTGCCAAACGCTACACCGTGAATCGGGTAGTTATAAAGGTAGCTTTTGCATGCTCAAACATGGAGAGGAATGTGACCGGTCTGATATGGGATTTGCCCTCCTAACATAACAGGAGAGATGTCTCCGGCCCTCGCAGATCGGATAAAGAAAGTGCATGGCCATGCCACTAGTAGTCAAGTGTTCACCACATAAGGTTATCTCGATACTCGATCGAGAAAGTATTGAACAGTCCATGGATGACACAACATCTCACCCGAGTTCAACCAGATATCGTGAGGCAAAGGGAGAATACATGAGAATACTTAGTTCGACCAACTACCGATCGGGTCGTATGGAGATACAAGCAAGTCGAGATCGGTCGAACGTAATCACAGAGTGGTCGAAACCAAGTCGTAAGGAGTTACGAGTTGGTCGTGATCAAATACTTAACCGGTCGATAGAGATAGGACTCGTCGTAAGTGATGAAGACCTGGTCGATATCATATTGCATTAAGGTTCGTCCGATATAATTTGTGTGTTTTCGAATCGATATGTTCGCTAGGAGTCCGCACGACTCGTGATCGAAACGGTTTCCAATCACAACCGAACTACACATGAACCTGCTGTGGTCACACACTTAACGGGTTGGAACAAACCAAGTACGAATATTTATTCGTGAACGTGTTTTGATAGGATCCGCCACGAGCACTATATAGGAGGTGCATGAGGTGTTGGGACAGCGCGTGAAACACCATCGAAACCCTAGCCACCATCTCCTTGAGAGCTCCACTGCGGCGACTTCGCCGGCCGGCACACCGACGCTCGGTTGTTCCTTCCCCGACGGTGGATACCGTAGAGGCGCTTACTACGATTGTTGCGCTTTGAGGACGATCCGCGATCTTCAAAGGAACCGCAGACGTTGCTGGAGGAGACGATCGGCTCATGAGGACGTTGGACGATCGACTACGACCGCTTCATCGACGCGCTCTTCGTTGGACCAGACTGCTCCAATCCTTCTTCCGCTGCTCTACGCGTCTGTTGGTAACGATCTGTGATCATCTACTTGCTTGGCATCCTGGTTCGCGTGGTAGAAATTTTTGTTTGTAGCTATCGTAGCCTACCCCGTGACCCAACAGAAAGCACTTGCAAAAGTTGTTGAGTATCGTATTAAAAATAAACAAAAGAGAAAATGAAAGGTGTTTTTTGGAATAGTAGGGGTCTTGGCAACTCAGCGAAGCATATGTACAGCGAATTTGGTTCGGGAACAACATATGGATTTTGTTGCTATTTTATAAACTATTAAGAAGGATTTTTCCGATTCACAATTAAAACATTTTAGAAGTGGTATGGATTTTTTTTTGGCACTACTTACCATCCCATGGCCATTCTGGGGGTATTTTACTTGGTGTGAACATGGCTGTTTTTGAGGTGGGCTCCATTTTTTAGGGAGACTTTTTTTATTAAGCTTCATTTACGTAATAAGGAAGATGGGTTCCAATGGATCCTTATGACTGTGTATGGTGCTACACAACCAACTTATAAAGATAAGTTTTTAACCCAATTAGTTCATGCGGTAGTAAGGAAACTTTGCCTATTCTTATTTATGGGGATTTTAATATCATAAGGCGCAGTGAGCGTAAAAAATAATGATAATTTTGATTGGCATTATCCTTTTCTTTTTAATGCGGTTATTGAGAGCCCAGAATTAAGAGAACTTAGGCTTTCGGGCAGGCAATTTACGTGGGCTAATAATTTGGATAATCCTACTTATGAAAAACTTGATAGAGTTCTTGTGAGTACGGATTGGGAAATGTAAGTTTCCTTTGACCATTGTAAATGCTTTGGAACGTGTTCTTTTCGACCATACACCTATTGTCCTTAACACTAGGGTCGCTTTTTGATACTAGGAACCAAACTCGCTTAAATTTGAGTTAGGTTGGCTTAAGAGGGATTGGTTTGTTGATTTGGTGGCTCGGTGTGGTGACAAAATAATGTTGGTAATTCTGCAATTAATCGTTGGAAAAGTAAAATTAGAGTGCATAGACAATTTCTCAGAGGGTGGGCTAAAAATACTAGCAGTGTGTATAAGCTAGAGAAAAAACGTCTTTTGAATATCATTGATAATCTCGATAAGAAAGCTGAGTCTACGGAGTTATCTAATTTTGAAATTAATCTTAAGCATAGTTCTAATGAGCGTCTTGCCCATTTACTGAGAGAGAAAGAAATCAAATAGTATCAATGGGCTAAGACGGAGTATTTGTTTGAAGGAGTTAGTAATACTCGGTATTTTCATTTGATTGCCAATGGTAAGCATAGGAAACAACAAATTTTTCAGTTGAAACAAGAGGAGGGTCTAATTTCGGGTGATGCCCATTTAAAACAGTACATCACAACTTATTACAAAGGTCTTTTTGGACCACTTGATACCAACCACTTTTCCATGGTTGAGAGTATCACGGAGGATATACCTCAAGTTTCAGACTTGGAAAATGACTATCTTACTGCTGAGTTTACTAAAAAGTGAAAGATGCAATTTTTCAAAAGGAGGATAATAAAGCTCCGGGTTCAGATGGCTTTTCTACTGAATTTGATCAAGTTTTTTAGAACATTATTAAAAATGATTTGATGGTTCTTTTTCAAGATTTTCGAGAGGCAATTTACCTCTTTTTAGACTCAATTTTGGTATCATTTCTTTACTTCCAAAAAAAGAAGATGCATGACAAATTCAGCAATATAGGTCGATTTGCCTATTAAATGTGAGTTTTAAAATATTTACGAAGGTAGGTACTAATCGTCTTATGGGTATTGCTCAAAAGGTTGTTCGTCCGTCTCAAATGGCTTTTATGCCGGTGAGAAATATTATGGAAGGGGTAGTTGTTTTACATGAAACAATCCATGAGCTTCATAAGAAGAAATTAGATGGAATCATTTTTAAGATTGATTTTGAAAAAGCTTATCATAATGTCAAATGGCCTTTTCTGCAAAGAAACTCTTAGAATGAAGGGTTTCTTCCAAGTTGATGTGCTTGGATTGAAAATTTCGCTAGGGGGACAAAGGTGGGGATTAAGATTAACGATAGTATTGGGCCTTATTTCCAAACCAAGAAAGGGATTAGGCAGGGGGACCCTCAGTCGCCAATTCTCTTTAATATTGTTGTGGACATGTTAGCCATTGTTATTGAAAGGGCTAAGAATGAGGGTCATGTCAGTGGGATAATACCGTATTTGGTGGATGATGGTCTTTCTATCCTTCAACATGCTGATCATACTATTCTTTTCATGGATCACAATTTTGATCAAGCAAAAAATTTGAAGCTTATTCTTTGTGCTTTTGAGCAACTTTCGGTTTAAAGATAAATTTTCAAAAATCGAGCTCTTTTGCTTTGGAGAAGCAAAAATTTTGAATCCCAATACTTAGAGATATTTGGATGTGAGAGGGTTGTTTTCCTTTAAGTGTTAGGGCATTACGATTCATTTTAGAAGGTCATGGAATAATGAATGGACGGGTTTGGAAGATCGTCAAAAAAGGTTGAGCAATTGAAAGGAAAAAATATCTACTGGTGGTAGACTGGTATTTATAAATTCAATTTTAAGCGGCCTTCCTATGCTTATGCTTTCTTTCTTTGAGGTACCCAAGGGGGTCCTTAAAAGACTAGATTTTTTAGGTCCAGATTTTATTGGCAGAGTGACAACCATAAAAAGAAATATAGGTTGGTTAAATAGAATATTCTTTGTAGGCCTAAGGACCAAGGTGGTATGGGAATTAAGAACCTCGAGATAAAAAAATAAGTGCCTTTTGGCTAAATGGTTGCTTAAACTTTTGAATGAGAAAAGGGTTTGGCAGCAATTGCTTAAAAATAAGTATTTGGATGATAAGTCTGTCTCTCAAGTTGAGAGTAAACCTGGGGATTCCCATTTTTTGATGGGATTGATGAAGGTAAAGCAAGATTTTATTCAACATTATTCTTTTAATCTTGGGAATGGGAAAGAAATCAGATTTTTGAAGGACATTTGGGTTGGACATCGGCCTTTTTCTGAACTTTATCCAACTTTGTTTGAGGTAGTCCGGAATAAACATGTTTTGGTTGCAGATGTTTTAGGGAATGCGCCTTTAAATTTGAATTTTAGGAGAGCGATTATTGGCCCAAATTTACTTGCTTTCAATAATCTTGTGGTGAAAATAGCCACCGCTCATCTTACCTTAGATAAGGATACGGTTCGATGGAATCTACATAGGAATGGACAATTTTTAGTCAAATCTATGTATGCTATTTTGGGTGACACCAATTGTAGTTTTCAAAGTCAAAATTTATGGAAAGTTAAAGTACCTCTTAAGATAAAAATTTTCTTATGGTACCTTTGTAGAGGAGTTACTTTGACTAAGAATAATTTATTAAAAAGGAACTGGAGAGGTGACACTAATTGCTATTTTTGTGATCACAAGGATACTATACAACATTTGTTTTCTGATTATCGCTTTGCCCGTTTTGCTTGGCACATAGTTCAAATTGCTTTCAATCTTAACAGACCTAATACTATTCAGAATATCTTTGGGAACTGGTTAGTAGGTCTTACTTTGGATTTAAAAGCAAATATTTTGGTGGGGGCGGCTGCACTTTGCTGGTCTATCTGGTTATGTCGTAATGATGTCGTTTTCGATAAGAAAGTTATTGGCCATCCTTGCAGGTTATATTCAGATGTATCCATTGGATCCACTCTTGGTCAGCTTTGTAATGCCAAGGAAAGAGGGAGGCCTTGGTAGCTGGGAGTAAAGTATTGGAGGTCATTACAAGGGAGATCTTAACAACCATGGGTGGAAGCTATTTCATAGGCTTCGAGATGTTTGAAGCACTTCCATGTTTTTGTTTATTTTCATAAGGTTGTTTAATATTTTTACGGCTTTTGTTTTGCCATTGGTTTATGTTTTGCGGCGTTTGTTTTGCCTCTTCATTATGGTTAATGGGGCGATTGCTTCGCCTGGTTAAGAATATTGCGGTTATTATAATAAACTTTAGGATGTATGTATCCTCGGATACAAAGGTTGGGAGAGGTTTTCTCTTCTCTTATCTAAACAAGGACAAGCGAGGGATGGTTGGATGAGTTGCTTTTAGGGGTCAAAGGGTCATATTAGGGGTGGTTAAAATACGAAGATGCATGGAAAATGTTTAAAATTCGTCGAAATGGCAACGATCAGTTTTCCAACATGTAGAAGGTTGATTAGATTTGGCATAGTGAAAAATCATGAAAGGCCATATTTTGGAGCAGCAAATTTCTAAGATCCCCTTGCAAATTTTCGCTGTGTCACTAATCCACATTTCGCGAAGACAAGAAACACATGATTTTGTAAAATGAAAGTTGTTTACGAAAGGTTCGTTTCTTTTGCTAATTTGAGAATCTGTGATACGGTGCCCACTACTATGATAGTATTCACTGCGTGGAAAAGGACAACAACTTGCATTGCCAATTACGCCATGCTCGTCTCCGACAGGGCATGGCCACCTTTGACCTGTGTGTGTGGTGAGTTTTCCTACCAAGCAGCAAAAGATTGATTAGATTTGGTGTAGTGACAAGTCACGAAATGCCACATTTTAGAGTGACGAATTATTTAGATCCCCTTGCAATTTTTGCTGCGTCACTAATCCACATTTCGGGAAGATAAGGAATACGTGATAATCTGTGTGTGATACGGTGCTTGCCACTATAATAGTCTTCCCTGCATGAAAAAGGACAACAGCTTGCATTGCCAGTTGGGGCATACTTGTGCCCGACTCGGACAGGTCATGGCCACCGGTGGCCTACGGGCCTGATTGGTTTACGATTCTTTTTTATAGTATCAAAATCTAGACAATGCTAAAATCTGAAAAAAAAAATATTTAGACCATAGTCATTTTAATTCACAGGCAATGCCGAAATTGGGTTACAAATTGATGTGTTTGGACTGCAACTATACCAAAATTTGACAAAAATGTGATTATAACACGTAGGTCTGGCTTCTAATTTTTTTTGCACCTCAATATAGCTAATATGGATCTTATTTTATTGATTAAATCACAATAAATATAACGGTTTAAATGGATCACAAATTGGATATTGGATTCTAGAGATACAGTCAATTAAAGTTTCCTAACCAATCACAAATTGGATATTGGATTCTAGAGATATACTCGATTAAAGTTTCTTAACCAAACAACAAAACGTTTTTAATATAGCTAATCTTCTCTCGCCATGTGCCCACGTCACAGCAGCATTCGTCAACTGCTATACCAATTTTGGGGCAAAGGATTTCACGGCCCGCAAAAAGCCATCGTTTTGGCGAGGGAACTAATGGGTATTACCAAAATCTCAGGGTAAAGTCAAATATCAGTATTAAACCAAGTGACAGTCAAATTTCCTTGTGCTACTAAATTTTGATTTAGCTCACAAGGGCACCAAACTAAGTCCTTGTTTGGTAGAGCTCTATATTCATATTTTTCAGATTCTGCTCCTGATTCTCTGAGAATCTAGAGCTATCTGTTTATTCTATATTTGTGTCTTTATCCTATATATTTGTACACAAATTATATATTTTTTCCCCTAAATTTGTTTAGACTATGTGAATGTATATACGTTGTATCTATACATAATGCCAGGTTATATTGCATTTACACTTCATGATGGATTACAACTATGTATAAGCAAATTTCTTACTGTTCACGCTGCGATAGATGAAGCTGGAGATATCGCATTCATATCGTATAAGTGTTCAAATGATAATACGCATACAAGTATTGAAATGATAAATAAGTCATAACAAAAGACAACAAAAATTCACAAGTAGCGTATTCATCATCCTGAATGAGTAATTGCACTAGCAAGGTCATCACGGAAACTATCCATGGATGTAGCACTTGTTTGCGACGTTGACACATCCGATGCATCCTGACAAATGACATATTTAGCATATCTTGATGGTATTGTGGGCACATAATTAGGATCCCGATCGAACCTAGGAAACTACATGTCCGGCAAAGCATGAAGTTGTGGATTCCCATGGTTGCTGCAACAATCATCTTTTGCTTGGACATGGGAAAGCTCGGTATCTTAAGAAGAATTCTCTATTTCATCTTCCATACACCAAAGGACATCTCAATTACGCTATAACACTCGAGTGCAAATGGTTGAATTTCTTTTCACCACTAGAGCAACACCTCTCCAAATTTCGAACATGATACCTTTGACCATTTTATGGCGCTAAGTACCCAGCTGTTTGGATAACCGCATCGACAAGATAATATTTACCGCAACATAAGACGGAAAATTCATGTATATTAACATGCAATGCATCAACATTACAAGTAAATAATTTTGTAAATGATACGAAACAAAGAAAATTGCCTTGTGGAGGATGTGGAAAGACTTCGCTGTCTACAACCAATGCATGATAAAGCACACTAGTATCGTGCATAGCTCCTGGTTGTCCAATAGATGCGTATGTGAAGAGCATGTCAAAATCATATACCGCCATGACATTCTGTGTTGCACTTCCTGATCTACTAATATATCTAATTAGATCTTCTACAGCAATAGTTGCAAGAATATGTACCATCGATAGCTCCAATACAATCTTTGAAATATGGCCACATCCTTCGATCATTTCTAATTCTATTGTGAACCGTAGAGAAGTTTGGATCCTTTGGCCTCACAAAATCTTTAGATATTCTGACCACACACTTCAAAACCTCATCAAACTTCCTGCTAATTGTCTCACCAGAATGCTTGAACCGATTCTGTGCTCTTCGGTTAGATTCACAGCCACCACATATGTATAGAAAAAGAGCTAGCACTACTACAAAAAGACTAATACTGGACGCCTCATCACAAATGGTTGACCAAAACCGCTCAGATTACATGCAATCACAGATGGTTTTTTAGAGACCGCTCGTATTATTGGTCGCACTAAAACCGTCTGCGTGAAGAGGTAATATCACAGACGGTTCTTGTTAATAACAGTCCGTGATAATTCTATATATCACAGACGGTTTTCAACAAAGAATCGCTCAGGAAACATCACAAACGGTTCTTAACAATAACCGCTCGTGATATTATTACATATCACGACGGTTTTTGTTATAACCGCTCTGTGATAATATCGCTCCCGCTGAAGCCCGATGAGTTTCTTCGTCGCCGATGCGTCTCTTCGTCGCATCCGCTTTGGCTCCCCGATGCGTCTCTTCGTCGCATCAATCCGCTTCGGCTCCCCGATGCGTCTCTTCGTCTCACGCTTCAAATTTATTTCTTGTTTTTATAAAAAGGATCATCCGCCATCGAAGATGATCATCCCCACATACTTATAAAAAAACAGAAATGGTTGCCTCTTCCTTGTCACCGGCAATGATGGCCTACCTAGCTGCACTGTACGAGCACCTCTCTCAGTGTACGTTGAACCGTGCTACGGAAGAATACTATTTCAATAGTGTCTTCACTCCTCCGTCCGCCGAGAATTTGCCGGAGCAGGTGACGGCCACCTTTTGCCGTCTTAACATCCTCCTCCGCCGTGTCTTCCGGGTGATCTCCCACTTTCGGCGAGTTTACTGCGTCATCGATGTGGTCCTCCAAAACGACATTGCACATCTCCCGGAGGCTTGCCGTCACTTGGACTACGAATCGAGGCTAGAGGCGAACGAAGTCGACTCAGACCGAGACCCTCAAGAAGGGAAGAGAGCCTATGGGCTCAATTCTTCTTGGTTCAACACCGAGGGTCTTCGGAGATACTAGAACGAGCGCGTCACGGGTGGACGATTTCAGCTTGCTCGATGATGATCAGAACCGTCCGATGCCGACGCCGCCGCCTATAAAGTATTGAAGACGAGATAGCACCTACCTCCGCCACTAGAAAAACTTTGTTTATTTATAGGTTTTACTTTTTATAATCTTTTTGTAAGTTTACACATTACTGCTTGGCTATATGAAAATTTCAAAATAAAAAAAGATTGGAGGTGCAGCTTACTATATTAATTATATGTTGAATTATTACTCTATATATATATATATATATCGAGACGGTTTTGTGGAAGAAAAAACTAGTTTGGACGTGAAGTTACAATATTAATTATATCAAAGACGATTTATTGGAACAAATTAATTAATTAATTATATATATCCGATTGATATATATATATATATATATATATATATATATATATATATATATATATATATATATATATATATATATATATATATATATATATAGTTAAAGCAAATTTTCAAGAGATTTAAATGACAAAATTGACATATAAACATGTAATTTCTTCATGTCATGTAAGTGTATATACAAGATAAATATACTTGAAAAAATTATTTCACAGACGGTTCCATAATGGAACCGTCGTGATATGGGATATTTCACGGACGGTTCTATTATGGAACCGCTCGGTGCTATGGGATATATCACGGACGGTTCCATTATGGAACCGCCAGGATATTATCACCGACGGTTCCATAATAGAACCGCTCGTGATAAGTCTCTTTATTAGTAGGAGCCCGATCGCTAGGGTTTGCGCCGCCTAACTCTCCTTACTCTCAGCTCCGCTAGGGTTTGCGCCGCCTAACTCGTCACTCCTCAAACAAGATTTACTCCATTCTCCCCACCTCGACGCCGCCGCCGACACATCGTCGCTGCTGCGGTTGCCAGACACCATCTAAGAAGACAAGACACTCGTGACGATATGAGTGTCTTATGTAGTGTTAGGTCGTGCCACAACCACGGTGAGCCGCCACCCAAGCCACTGGGCTTGGCCCCGCGTGTCGCCTGCGCCACCATGGCTTGGTTCTCCCACTGGCTTTCTGCGCTCGGGCCTGGCCGAGCTTTGCTTTCCCATCCTCCTCTATTCTCCTCCAGATCTATTAGCTTAATGTCTTTTGTTGAGTTTTATTTTTATGCTTGAGCCTTAAGTTGTGTCCTAATGTTTGTGTAATTTATGCAAGATGAAGGAGATGGATCGATAAGGGTTGTGCTGGTGGTGGGGTCGCCAGTGGTTACTTATTTGATCGAGGTATCACCCTACCTTACTCCCTCTCTGCTCTCTACCCCTTGCTCTGTGATGAAAATGGCTAGTGCTCTACGATGGATGCCGAGGGCTACCATCGGTGTGGTGGTGGGTTTGGACACCCTTGGTCTTGCTGTCTTACTGTTGAACTGCTTAATGATGTTAATAGTCTTATGCTGAAATTGAATTGATAATTAATTCATATTAATAGTCCCCTTGTTCTATGATGTAATGATGTTAATAGTCTTATGCTGAAATTGAAGTGAGAATTAGTTCATATTAATAGTCCCCTTGCTCTGTGATGTAATGATGTTAATAGTCTTATGCTGAAATTGAATTGATAATTAGTTCATATTAATAGTCCCCTTGCTCTGTGATGTAAACTGAGGGCTATTGGTGTATGTGCATTCTATGCATCTTGCTACAATACCTCTTCACCTGTCTCTCGCCATTCATTTCACCTTTGTCTGTGTAACTATGTTCATGCCGGTCAAGTTCTCCTACCTTGCGTCCCAGGTATGTCCTACCATTCCATTCATAATCTCTTCTCTATAAAGTCTCCAAGCAGTGGCTGCTTGTACCATTAAAACCGGCATCATATATATATATATATATTTCTTCTAAGTCCCACCACTTTTGGGTCGCCCACGACATGACAAGGATGAGACAGTAGCCACGGGAAACTTATTGAGCCCATGCAGGTTTAAAAAGTATGGATGCAAGGAGAGCGTCAGGACATCCAATTACCTGGATGTTGTCGATAGGTAATTGGACGTCGCTATGTTCAGAAAGTGATGTGGACGTGCAGGTACTCTGACTGAGAAGTGGCATCATCCATCAGCAACCAATAATTCTTGAGCATGTAATCGTCTTTAAACCCAATAAGAACACCAAGCAACAAGTTGAGAATTCTTTGTTGATGGATGATGCCACTTCCCAGTCGGAGTACCTGCACGTCCACGTCACTTTCTGAACATAGCGACGTCCAATTATCTATCGACAACATCCAGGTAATTGGATGTCCTGACGGTCTCCTTCCATCCATACTTCTTAAACTTGCAGGGGCTTAATAAGGTTGCCCGTGGCTACTATCTCATCCTTTTCACTGCTTGGGACTTTATAGACAAAAAGTCATCACAGACGGTTTCAGCAACAAACCGTCTATGATATATACTTATCACAGACGATTTTAGCCACACACCGTCTGTGATATATACTTATCACAGACGATTTCAGCCACAAACCGTCTGTGATAGTCCACTATCACAGACGGTTTTGAGTTAATAACCGTCTATGAAAGTATGCATCACAGACGGTTTGAAAACCGTCTGTGATGACCTCGTATCATCACTAACCCATAAACTCAGACGGCTCACGAAACCGTCTGTGATGACATTTTTGAACCGTCTGTGAATACCTTTTCTATAATAGTGTAGTGCTTCAATTGAACTTGTATGCGTAGTTGACTTCAAATCATATGTACTCACCAAAAGATCATGTAGACTGTAAAAAATTGTAGCATTCATACAGAACATGTGGTAGCTTTCTCCAAGAGTGGTCAAAGTTTCTTTCACCCAACCCATTCCACTAAACCGTGAAGTCCTAGGCTCATTCTTGTCCAAGTAGGTTGAGTGATAATTCTCCACGATAATTGCAGTGGCAGTGAGGTGACTTGACATGTCTTGCCACAAACGTAGCATCTGCACATCACACTCATGTTTCTCATCTGATATATTACTCTCTTCACTATCGCTTTCAGAAGACGACATCTGTACATTAACATATAAAAACACAACAATATAAATGGCAATTTAAAAATACATGAGTACGCATTAGGTCCAAATGATAGTATATAACTAGTGAAAAAATGTCTTATAATCCAAAAAGGGTCTTACAGCCAATAGAGAAATAAAGAATAATAAAGACGAATACAAGACAAACTGCTTGTAGGAATGTCCCTAGAATCATCCTAACGTTACAATCAATTTTCTATTTGCCATACTTGGCATGGTACTTCCTTTTGAACCATTCAAATCGTGCTTCACTATTGCGCAAGATCATAAATATTTCCCTTTGCTCCTTCTTTAAGAAAATTTCAGATGCAATGAAGTGTTCATTACTCCTATTAATAGCACCACACTCTTCAACCGATTCTATTATATCCTTATGCTACACACTGAATTTTTCTCTCTTTTCTGTACAAATGCTTTATGACTTTTCGTTCAACTCAAAAATTCTGCTCAGTTAATCTTATTCGGACCACAGAACCACTCTTTGATTTCTCTTCTTATCTCCTGTGAACATGCCCGCCCCCGTGTGGTGTGGTGTGCCCCGCCACGAACAACGGCTCGCAAGCCGCCGCATCCTGGAAATCCGCCCAACCCACTTCGATCTGGGTGTCACCTTCCTGCCGCATGCAGTCCTCGTCATGACAAAGAAAACGACTACCAGCTAGGTATGGTCGTACGCATAAAACACGGATAACTCCACACACCCTTGGCTTGTTGCTACTTTCCAAAGTTTGTCAACTCGTGTAGAAAAAGCCTAGACAGGTCAAGTAACAACGAACCGCACTTCCATGCTACTGTGCCATTTCCTTCTTTTGTATGCTTGTAATAGTGTAAGGTGCTCCTTCCTATGATGGTCTCACTCAGAGAAATACAGGGTCTGTTTGGTTTACGACCTCAATATCAAAAATCAGATAAAAAATAGTGTTTGAATCGTTGTCAAACCAATTCGCGGGCAATACCAAAATTGATGTGTTTGGATTACAGCTATACTAAAATTTGTCAAAATTATGAGTATGTCACGTGGGTCCTGTATGATATCAAAAAATTTTGGCACCAAAATATATCAACATGAATCTTGTTTTGTTGATAAAATAATAAGGAACATAACGGTTCAAATAGATCAGAAATCGGATACTCGGTTTATGAAATATAATCATTTCAAACTAGTTAAGCAAACTGTTCTTTCAATTAATACAATCAGTCTCAACCAACTGCCTTGCGCCATGTGGCTGAGTGTGCAGGTTCTAGCCAAACCAAAGTTGGGGCGGCTGATTCCTTCGCCTGCGGCAAGCCTGGGAAAGGGCAAGAAAAGCCTGGGAAAGGGCAAGAAAGCATCGGTGTGACCAAATTTTTCTGGACAAATCAAAATATTAGAATAAAATTAAACATTAGCTAAATTTCTAAGTAATATCAAAATTTTGGTATAGCTCTCTGTAATCATAAACCAAACAGCCCCATATTATTCGTCCACCACCGGAGGTGGCGCTGCCGCCTATACATGCCAACCACCGTCATTTTCTCGAGCCCAGGGGAAGACTTAAAGAGTCCAACATTTTTCAGATCATCGACATATAGTTGGCATCTTGGTTTCAAAAAATATATATATAGTTGCCGTATAAGAATATATATAGGGCTGTGATGATATTATGTTCCGCAGGCGTAAATGTATCACACTTTGAGACATAATTAACCAAATCTAGCTGCATGACATGTCGAAGATCATTACGGCTGCTGCCGAAGCATTAGCCAGTGTCGCCTGTTGAAAATGATCTTGTAAGTTACGGTATATAGAAGCGCGTACAATTACAGGAAGAGATATGGAGACGCCCTAGAAATGGAAATGATCGGCGCTGAAACAATTAATACTAGCAAGGAAAAGGTTTTGGTGCAAACCGTAGCATAGTCTAATGGTCTGGCATCTTGTGTCTCTTATAGATGACTAAAGTCCGACTCTCACCAACCACAGGTTGGGGGAGATGTTAGTGTGGATTTTTTTTATTACGATTGTCTGGGATTTAAACCCGTGATATGTGAGTCCTACGTCTTAAGATGACTATACTAGCCAATCATGCCCACCCTCTCAAGAAAAGGAAAATGTTTTGGTAAAGAAACCTGCACATTGGTAAGGAACACAAGAAACTAGAAATATAAAAATTAATGGCTTTGAGTAGTGGCTATTGTATACTCTGAGAAAAAAATTATTATTCTAGAATTCACACAGTAAAAACTATTTTTCCTTTAACCAATAATACCTTTACGAGTATTTAGAGCAATCATTCCAAAAATGAGAGTATACTTATCTAAATACTTCGTTTATTTTTTAGCTTTTACGAATTGCAATAAAAATTAGTGGTAAAGTCCTGTTCCATCGTATCAATGTCCGAACGACACTTCGTCAAGGAAAGAATATTTATTTGTGACTTAAGTGGTATGGTTTATCAGACGGCCAGCACTATATTATACCGTACACACTTTATTGTTGCTCACAGACTTCACGTGTCACGTCACAGGCTTGAAGCGTCAAGAGATTTGAAGAATGGAGTTTCTAAGGTTGTCTTGCTGTGTACTATATGGGAAGTGAGTTTCTAGGGTTTGTTAGCTGTGCCATATGGGATACAAAGAACAGAGCAATTCTTGAGAGTATTTTGTCATCTGTTCCTTTTCAGCAGAAGATTTTCTTAGACGAGTTTGCTATAGAAGAAAAATCGTACTAATTTAGATATTGGCTACCTAGTGTAATTTGTGTTATGAATATCGTGTATGTATTGAAGAGACCCAATAAGCAATATATATATGGTGTACACAGGGGCGGAACTAGAATGAAAATGACCGGGGTTCACAATTTCACCATACATATAACAACATATATAATTTTGAAGTAACAATGTACTAAATAGTAATTTATGCGGCAAACATTGGCAAAATGCATCATCCGACCGGAGATTGGGCTGAACCGGGGTACACAACTTTTGAACCAAGGGGTGCACACGTAGTATATATGGACTAATCTCTGTTAAATTATTTTTTTTGACCCGGTGTCCTATGACACCGGGTCATCCCATTGAGTTCCGCCCCTGGGTGTACAAAGGGATATGCCATATGCAAATAAGGAAATACAAAAGAGTTTCTACTCTAGCACCATATTCTAACACCCCCTCAAATGCAAAGCGTATGCAACAGCATTACATTTGGAAAGGGTTAACACTAAAATATGAAAAATCAAAAGTCCAAATCTTGATAATGTCGTCATAGCGTGCACCTCTTGAAAATATGGCGAGTATCAAAAGATCTTCTCCCATCTAGGATCGTGCGATAGCTTATAAAGCACAAGGTCAGGGGCTAAAAAAGTAGTGACAAGCGGGAGCAAAGTCAACCTCGATAACATGCCGAAGAAGATGGTGAAACCGACATGAGAAGGCTGTCAAATCAAGCCGAAGAGGAATAGATAGAAAGCATGGCGGCGCAGATCGAAACCCAAGACGGTGGCAGCGCGGCGGCCATAGAAGCTCGGGGCAACGGCTAAGAGAAAAGTGGCGGTATCATAATGACTTCTACGATCTGTACATGGCTCAAAGAGAAGAGCGGGAGCGGCAGCTGCTGCCATGCACAAGGGAATTTCTATGCTTCTATGACTAACAATAAATTTTGTGGACTCACGTGGCTTAGAGAAACTCAAAGATAGAGTGGTACGGATTTGGATGGACGCAATGGAAGAAACATCACAAATGAATAAAAGCCAAAGGATAACTAGTAGTAAATACTAACAGCAACAATTTTTTTACTCTCTCTTGGTTTTGGGCTATAACCCATCGGCCCATCAGAAAAGGAGGCAGGGGGCATTAGGGATTCCCTCCCTCTGCTCTCCGCCATCCGATGGCGCGCGCACACGCATGCGAAAAGTGTGGAGCCAGTGGTGCGTGGGCTGCAGGCCGATAGCGCAGCGCAGCGATCGTGGAGGCGTGGTGCAGTCATCACTTCCTCGGGTTCCTTCTCCCTTTGCTTCCTTCTCCCCTTGCTGAGCTCGCGAGCTAGCTCCAAAGGTGGTGGTGCCTCGGTTCGGGGCAGCGGTAGTGGCAGTCCAAGAAGACGACCTTGAGCACGCGCTCGGGTGGGACTTGGTCGGCATGAGCAGAGGAGCTGCGATTTGGAACTTCTCCCGACTATGGCGCAGGCGTGGCACCGGAGCAGAGGCGGCTCGCGCGGAGGGAGGACCCGAGGATGAGGCTGAAGATGCTCCTCCTTCTCCAGCGCCGCCTTCTGCAGATGAGGATCTGGCGTGGAGGTAGGAGGCAGTTATGGCTACGAGGAAGAGCACCCAGAGGAACATGTTGCTGGTTGATGCGAAGCATCAATGGAGCTGGCAGTTCATGGCGCCGCTCGCCCTCTCGATGTTGACCTTTCCCGGTGTGGACGGGAAGAGGAGGAGGCTGCTATTGTTTGAAGAAACTACGACTAAAAATAAAAGCCTGCCCCCGGGAGTGGAGATTGCTCCTCCTGAGGGCAGCGGAAGAGGATGGAGCTAGGCTAGAGGCTAGTGTTTAGAACCTTCGTTCTGATACCATGTTATGAATATTGTGTATATATAGGGTGCACAAAGAGATATGCCATATGCAGATAAGGAAATACAAGAGAGTTCATATTCTGACACCATATTCTAACAATTTGATTCCCCTCTTTTGCTATGGAAAAAAATTATCCCCCTTTTCTTGTACATATTACTCTGTTATTTTAATGCAATACAGTAGGGTACTTCTCAACTGTAGTCTTTTGAAAAAGAAGTGTCTTACTGAAGAGCATTAACCAATCCTTTTGCAGTATCCTCTCTACTATATCGACATTTTTCTGTGGTTTTGGTAGATCTGACAAAAATCTTGTGTCCTATTTTGGATCGCTTGTTGGAATTTCGGTCAGTTGTGCTGTCATAATTTTTTCTTGAGAGGCATGTCACCATTTAGTGGTGTAGAAACCAGCTGATGCTGGAGAAATTGAAAGGTATATCTGATATCTTTATAGACTATATCCTTGGCAGTTGACAATACTTCTACTGACTACCTTTCTCTTCGAGCTTTATATTACTCAAATCATGAGTAATTGCAAATTCGCAATCATATATCTTCAGTCTTCAATCGTATTTCCATTTTTCCTATGTTTCTGTTTCTCTAGAGTTTTATGATATCATCGAATTTTCTGTCGCCTGCTTGCTTTTGGAATTTTACCAATTTCTGGGTATCTCCTTTTTTTTTGGTATATTCGTGTAGAGCTATTGATTCCACATTTCAAAGCAGACACCAAGATTTACCTCAAAAATCCACCATATTCCAAGATCTTTATGGCTGCGATGTGACAAACAGGCACATGTTGCACCTTAGAATATTCAACGTAACTGAAACCGACGTTGAGGTTAAAAGTAAAGTCACCAGACGGAACAGAAACACCCACCAGTTAGACGATAAACATACCGGCGTAACCTTTTTCCAATCGACGACCCGACGGGCGACGACTGCGACACGCGCGAACTGCCCAATCTTCACCCCCGCTGATAAGGTTGAGAGTTTTCGGCGACCGAACCCCCGTGAACGGCAATAGTAAATATAATGGTATAAAGGTAGCGAAATTTCTTGAAAAGAATTGTCTTTTCTGTATAATTTTTCTGTTATATTGCTATCGTGGGTCTTACACAATAGATCAGATCATATAGATATACCCTCAACACAAATCATCGTTAAGGATCTCGGGACTCACCAAAGCAAATCGGTATCTACCGAGACAAACAACTGCAAACTGCTTTTAAAGAGAAGGGAGTTTAACTGTGTTTAACTGTGCTTTTCTTTCATTTGTTTTTTCTTTTCTGCAGAGTAAAAAGGACCATTGAGAGTTCTTGTAGAGGCGAGTGACTTCGCAATCTAAGTTAGGGATAAAGTAGCCGGAAGACATGAGAACAAGGGGATCATTTCCAAAAGCGAGGTTACTTCAGAGAATTTTTAAAGGGTTCGGTATACACTTCTTGGTGGATACGGAGTTCTCTACGAAAGCGTAAAACCGGCAATACCTATCTACCTTTGCAGTTATTTTATCCTCTAGCTAGCGATGGTCAAGATCGGACAAGTCCTTACCGGAGAAAATCTAATCCGACGGTCATTTTTCGTACATGATGACCATATATCGGGTTGCACACGTTCAAATCTATCGCCCTCCTTCACTAAAGCTTGTAGTTTCGACGTATACAACTGTAAATAAATACCCAGGATCTAAATGATGTAGTGTGAAGCACGTTCAAGGATCTGCAAACCAAGTTGGCAAAAGCTCGCAGCAACCGTTTTTCTAAAGGAAAAAAAAGTGACTATGGTATGTAATTTATGAACTTTACATACGCTTTTCTCATTATCTACTAATTATCATTCGAGTGAGAGCGGTGACGAGCATGAAAACTGTTAAGAAAGGAAAATTTTGAAAACATTTTGTAACGAAAAATTGTCTGTACGTCGAACCTTTTTTATTAATTAACCTTTTTTTAATTTTATTTTAAAGTTAACCATCGGCGCACTTTATTTCCAATTCTAACACCTTTAGTCACGTCACGGGTGATAACGTGACAAAATAACACTGTCACGCGCTAGGATAAATCCCCAAATAGCACTTTTTGTCACATCATTTGGTTGTGGCGTGACCAAATAACACTGTCACGCCACTTCCAGTGGTGTGACAAAAGTTTGATTAGAAATGGGTTGGCGTGAGGGGTTGTTTTGTCACGTCATGAGTGGTGGCGTGACCAAAGATGTCAGAATTGGAAATAAAGTGCGCTAAGGGTTAACTTTAAAATAAAATTTAAAAAAAGTTTAATTAATAAAAAAAATTCACCATGGCCACCCTAAAAAAGAAGAAAGAAATACCCAAAGGGAGTGGCCACAATGGGCCGAGCTGACTGACCTCAGCAGTTAGCATCCGTCAGCACAACTAATGCTACTAGGCCCACCTTGTGTTCCAGCTCAGGGGTGGAACTGATAGGCGAGTGGCGAGCTCCCCTAGGCGCTTCGCTTGCATCGGCAAGGCAACCACCAGCGAAGCACCCTACCCCATGACGGTGAGGGCGGCGGCGTGCAGCGGTTTGTTCCGGTTTCCGGGCTGCGCGCGTGACCTGACATTGCTTAGCTGGAGCAAAGGGGAACCCATTCTTGTTCTAGTTTCGGATTAAAGCATCGGCGTCGCAATTCCACTTTTGAATTCGCTTCATGGGGGCGCCGTCTACTGTTATCTGCTCCTAGCATGAATGAGGATGGGATCGAGATGGAATGGGAGGGAATGTGGTTCATTACTGCTTGTGCTTGGATAGCCGGCGAATGGCTTTGCGATTTTCTGCTTTTGGAGTTCCTTTTCGTGGAAATTCTCTAGGATTAGCAATTTTATCTTTCTGAGGATACTCGAGTTATCGATTGAAATTACAACCACCCAATGGTACCAGTTTCATCGAATCGTATGTCAAGTATTACTTCTGAAGTTCTGATCATCTTATGCAGTTTACTCTAGGAATGCGTAACTCAAGAAAATCACAAAACAGTACCATTTCTGTTTTACTTTGTCATCATGTTGCAACTTGCAACTGGTAGTACTAAGTCTTCAACATGCGTTTGTTTTAGGCTCAGAATGTCCATTGTTTTATAGGACAAGAGATTCAATCGAAAGAAGTTCAATCCAATAACCATTTGCACCTTGAAACAAAAATGAAAAACGTGTTTTGGATTAAAAAAAAAGCGTCGTGCATAAAAAAACAAACACAGTCACATAACTATATTAACGCAATATTTTATTCTGGGTGCAGATAAACTTAATTAATACAATACAACTAATATCTTTCTCAGCATTGATGACTATGTGGTGCTACCTATCTAATGTGTTGCTTATAGTAATGTTGCATGACGAAACTTCCTCCTCGGTTGGATTTGTATGGAAGTAAGCTGGTTCCATAGGCCTGGGTAAGCTCACATTCTTGGTGTTTAGCATTGTGACAACACAATCAATAGCAGGTCGATCCTCTGCACTTTCTTGAACACATAAAAGTGCCACATGAATGCACCTTTCTATGTCTTGATGTTCATTCCCTGGAGGACAATAAGTCAGCTCACCCCATTTTCCATCTCTCCAAAGTTGCCAAGCCTATTACCAAAATAGTGTGCTTTTGTCAAACAAATAATGTACATACTACATTGTAGAACCAAATGTGTATGCATAGAAGTGCAAACTGGGGTTTAGGGTAACTTCACTCACGTATGAAATGAGATTGTATAGTTTTCCATTGTACTGATAGAAGTGGGCTGTCCTCTTTCCACTTATTATTTCCAAAATCAATACGCCAAAGCGAAAAACATCCGACTTGATCGAGCAAACCCCCTCAAAAGCATACTCTGGAGGTATGTAGCCACTGAATGATGGAAGCAAAATTGATACGTGTCAGTAATGCAGAAGGTACAATTCAAGATTAAGTTGATCACATTCTTCTATTCTTTTTTCCCCAAAAGAAATTCCTCTATAGTCTATATTTGATATATACTAAAAATGCACGTGTTTGTACGTTCTTACTGTGTGCCCACTATTCTGGTGGTATTTGACTCTGTCATATTTGAGCAGAATATTCTGGCCATCGCAAAATCAGATATTTTTGGATTCATTACACTATCCAAGAGAATGTTACTTGCTTTCAAATCCCTATGAACAACACATAATCGTGAATAGTTGTGAAGATAAAGAATCCCTTGAGCTATCCCATCAATTATGTTCAGACGTTTTGACCAGTTTAGTTGTGCTCCTTTTACATTATCTGCAGAACATGTATAATCAATCAAAACATGTTGACAAACTATAAACAACATCATCTTCTAGCACATAGAAAAGAGATGATCTTACCAAAGATGAAGTAGTCTAGGCTTTTGTTTTCCATGTATTCATACACAAGCATCTTTTCTTGACCTCCTTTAGTGCAGCATCCGAGCAGCTTAACGAGATTTTTGTGTTGAAGCTTTGCTATAAGTTGAATTTCATTTTGGAACTCCAGTAAACCTTGTAAAGAACATGCTTCTAGTCTCTTGACTGCTATTTTAAGTCCGCTGCTCAATCGACCCTGAGATTGATAAAAGGAAAAACAAGTTAATTTATTTCATCACTTCATAACTGGTTTTACTGCAAGGTTAGTAAAAGTATACTGGTATATGCATGTTTTCGACCAAATGAAAAACAATTAAGTTATACATAATTGCAAAAGACATATCTTTTTGATTGGTAACTACAAGAAATAAAATGACAACTAAGTGTTATATTTAGACTAAACATTCAGCAACTGAATGTTTACTTGATTCAATGTCGAGTAAGATTGCATTTGCAATGCAACTACATAATCACCTTATACACAGGACCGAAGCCACCTTGTCCCAGTTTGTTATCAATCGAGAAGTTATTTGTTGCTTCTTTTATCTGGGAGAAATCATGCAGAAAAAATTCGGGGTTGGCTCCTTCCATCCTCCAAAGGTTTATTACAATTTGTATTGCCAAGGACAGCCGTCGTAATTTAAATACTGCTTGTTCTGAAAAGCAATAATGAAATGTCCTGTTCTTGATACATGTAGTGAGAAAAATAAAGAGTGGCACACATTATCTTATGCAGTGGAGCTTTGCTGTTATGCTAATACATACCTCTTCGTTGTTGTGTTTTGATCCATATATAAAAAAGCAAGCAAGAAATGGATACTAGTAGTAGGAAACCTCCAATGACCAAGACCAAGTTGTCCCTTTGGAAAAAGTGTGTTTTTTCTGTACATTCACGTATAAGAACAATGAAATTTAGTTTAATAAGCCAATGAAATGTTCTGTCGATACTAGCCGGAAGGCAAATTTGAAGCAAGACAATCATACTTCTTGTTTTTACTACTACTATTGCCATGCATAATTGACGGAACACTTCCAGCTACTGGAAAAAGCTTCTTTACTCTTTTTCTAAAAAAAGAACGGCATGAGTTTTAAAGCAACTAATTAATAGAAATTCTTGTTTATTGTCAAGCTCGCCTCCAGCGTCATGGCCAGAGTGGAGAAGACTGATCTCCAAGAAAAATCGGAGTGTGGAGGGAGGTATTGATTCCTTTCTAGTCAAGTGGAGTAGGTATTTGGTTTCTAGCCATTTACTTGAGGCCATTTTTGGATAAGGGGTATTTTCTTTCCTATACTTACAAAAAAATTCCCAAAGAATTCCCTCTCATACAAACACCCCCCTTATTTGAAATCCAAGTTTTTTTAGGATGAGACAGGTTCTCCAAACTCAGTGTTGTTGATCCACCATGAGTTTGAGGGGGGGTGTTAGAGATATATGTATAGTTTGTTATTCCCCATTGTTATGAGGGGTTCTTTGCATATTCACCACATGTACTTTGTGTATATATACCAGCCCATTGACCTCATATTGAACACAAGCGATATTCATAACATGGTATCAGAGCCTACCTAGGGTTTTGGATTTTCCGTCGCTTCGCTTGTCGTCCCGACGCCGGCCTCTCTCATTGCGCCGCCACAAGACGCCTCCTCTTCTTCGCGCCGCCGCCGGCCTCCTCCGCCATGCCGGGATCTCGTCTTTGATCCCTCCGCGTGCTGGGTCGCCGCTATCCCGGAGCCGCCCGGCTCCTGGTCCGCTCCTCCTGCCGGATCCGAGCCGCCCGCGCCTCGGTCCGGCCCGCGCGCGCTCCCGGTCGGCCCGTCGCTCGGCCCGTCGCCGCGCCTCTGGCCCGCCGCCCGTGCCTCGGTCGGCCCGCCGCCGTGCCTCCGGTCAGCCCCCGCCGCTCCTCGATCCGGTTCTCCGCCGCCGCCGCTTCGGATCCGCTCCTCCCGCCGCCGCTTCGTCTCTCGCGCCGCCGCCATCGAAGATCTCCGCCGCCGCCAGAGCCCTCCGCCGCCGCCAGGGTCCTCCCGCCGCCAGAGGAGACTTGGGAACTAAGGTTCTCCGCAATAACAGGCGGGCTGTTTGATCTTTATTTAAGTCGCCAAAAAACGTCGCTCTAACCGGGCCGCCGTCGGCCGCCTGTTAGACTTCGTTCCCTTGGTCGCCGTGCCGTCAAAGACCGCCACCAATGGGTATATCTCTCCTCGTTGCGGTGATCTTCGATGGTGTTAATTACACCGACCGTGTCTCACATGCGCATCCATATCGTGGTCTTCGCCTCTGGGGCATCCTCTCTGGCGATGTCATCGCGCGCTTGCCCTACTCCTCCGAGAGCCCTCGCTTTGTCGCTGCGCCCGACGACAAATGACAAGGTCGCTATTGAGGCCGCCACCTTGCGATAATGAGGTCGCCTCGCCTACCAAGAGGCTCGATTCCTACAAGGATCGATCGACCGTCTATACTCGGTACGATGACGACGGCGGCTTTCGGCCTGTTGTCCTCATTGCCGCTGTCGACCTCGGTTCTCTTACGAGGTTGTGGGACTCTCCTCGGCTTTCCAGATGTGGACTCACCTTCGTCAGCGCTACGAGCCCTCTGGTGATGCCTTGTACCTGTCCGTGGTCCGCCAGGAGCACTCTCTTCAGCAGGGTGATGCTACTGTTGACGCTTTTTACGCCCAGAGCTCTGCTGTCTGGCGTCGCTTGGACTTCGCTCGACCGGCTTGGCTGTCGCTCTTGTCCGTCTTTGCCTCATTACGCGTCTTGATCTGAGTTTCAGCGTGTCACGAGTTCCTACTACGCCTTCGCCCTGAAGTTCGAGCGGGCGTGCCCGGCTCCTTGCACGCCACCCTCGTGTCACTCTCACGGAGGCCCTTACCGAGATCTGGCGGAGGAGACTACTTTGAGTGGTCTTTGTGCGATGCCACTCCCCTCTGTGCTCGCCGCCGACCACCCTACACCGTCTGCTCCACGCAAAGACACTACCTCCTCCGTGGGCCGCTACAGCGGTGGTGGCCGCCCATCCGGAGGTGGCCGTCCTCACTTCACTCTCTTGCGACAAGGTCGGCCACATTGAGTCTCGGTGCTATAAGAAGAAGCGGCATCTTTCACGCCGTTCTTTCTACTAGCACCGACCGTCTTCTACATCGGCGCTGCAGATCGACTCCTTCACATTTTCTCTCTGGCGAGCAGAGATAGCCCGACTTGGACGCCGATTGCCGCTTGAGTTCTCCTCGGCAGTTCTGCGAGGCTCACATCGACTCTTGCACCGAGAAACCACCCTCTACGGTCAGTACCTCCCGTGGATTCTTGATTCGGAGCATCTTTTCACATGACCTCTGATGCTTCCACTGTCCTTCATTACACCTCTTGATTCTCTGTTAGTGTTCTTCTGCCGATGGTACCTCTCTCTCTGTCTCGTCGAGGACCTCTTAGCAACTCATCCTTTCATGTTAAAATCTCATTGCTCATGTTCCTCGCCTTACCATGCTGACTTCTTCTGCTGGGCGGATTCTCGATCTTGGTTGTCGGGTCATTCTCGACTCGACTCTTGTTGTGTTCAGACCGCCACACGGGAGCTCTGGTTGGTTTTGGCCTCGGCGCCTTGACTCACAGCGTCTCTGGGAGCTTGTAGCTTCACCTTCCTTCCGCATTGCCACCGCCGCCGCGCTCTCTCGCTTCGCCACTCCGTCTACCGGCTCTTTCCAAAGAAGTGGCATCACCGCCTTGGCCATCTATGTGGATCTCGTCATCGTCTTTACTTCGTCGTGGTCTTCGGGGTCTATCTCAGAGACGTGTCTTTAGATTGTCGGTCGTAAGTTAGGCAAACAACTTGACTTCCTTATCCTCATAGTGAGTCAAGATCTCGGCGTCCTTTTGATCTTGTTCATTCGGATGTTTGGGGTCCGGCTCCTTCGTTTCAAAAGGGGTCATCGATATTATATCATATTTATAGATGATTTCTCTCGCCACACTTGGATATATTTCATGTCTTCGTAGTGAGGCCTTGTCTATCTATAAACAATTTGCTACTATGGTCCGCATACAGTTCTCCACTCCTATTCGTGTCTTCGTGCCTTGACTCTCTGTGGCGAGTATCTCTCTCGTCACTGCGGCTTCCTTCTTTGGCGAGGCACTCTCTTCGATTCTCTTGTCCCGGTGCTCATGCTCGAGAATGGTGTTCTTTGGCGCAAGCATCGTCATCTCCTTGAGTCGGCTCGTGCTCTGATGATTGCCGCCTCTATTCCACCTCACTTTTGGGCCGAGGCTGTTTCCACTGCCACCTATCTCGTCAACATCCAGCCTTCTTCTGCTCTTCAGGGCGCAATCCCTTTTGAGCGTCTTTGTGGTCTCCTTCCTGACTACTCTACCCTTCGTCTATTTGGCTGCGTTTGCTACGTTCTTCTCGCCCCTCGAGAACGTACCAAACTGACCGCTCAGTCTGTTGAGTGTGTTTTTCTAGGATACAGTGCCGAGCACAAGGGCTATCGGTGCTGGGATCCTATTGGTCGACGGATGCGGATTTCTCGGGATGTGACTTTCGACGAGTCTCATCCTTTCTATCCACGTCCTGTCTCTCCTTCGGCTTCCTCTGTGGAGTCTCTGTCCTTTTTGACCTTTCCAGATACACCTATATCTGTTTTGCCCTTGCCCACCCGTCCCACTGAGTCTCCACATATTCCCACTGTGGCCTCTCCGCCATTGTCGCCGCCTGCTTCGTCTCCTGCGGCTCCTCAGGCTCCCCCCACTATACTCGTCTACACTCGTCGACCTCGTATTGAGGATCTTCCAGATGAGTCATCCTCTTCTGATGATCCATCTTCCCCTGATGGGTCATCTTCTCCTCGCTACGCTCTCCGCGATCACCGATCGCTTGCCCCGCCTGCTTTTGTTTTTTCTTTGCGCAGACTACTACTCGTGAGCTTTGTCTCTTACCAGATCTTGTTACTCACCCCGAGTGGCAGCATGCCATGGTCAAGAGATTGCTACCCTTGAGCGTCTTGGTACTTGGGATCTTGTTCCTTTCCATCTCTCTCGTCCCATCACGTGTAAGTGGGTCTATAAGATTAAGACTCGCTCGATGGCTCTCTTGGCGCTATAAAGCGCGTCTTGTTGCCCGTGGCTTCCGGCGAGAGCATGGTCGTGACTACGACGAGACTTTTGCTCCGTGGCTCACATGACCACTTGTCTGCACTCTTCTTTCGGTGGCGTCATTGCGCCCTTTGGTGCATTCATAGCTTGATGTCAAGAATGCCTTTCTTAATGGCGAGTTGCGTGAGGAGGTCTACATGCTTCCGCCACCTGGGTATTTTGTTTCTGAGGGCATGGTCTGTCGCCTTCGTCGCTCTCTCTATGGCCTTAAGCAAGCCCTCGTGCTTGGTTTGGCGCTTCTCCTCTGTGGTCATCAGCATCGGCTTTTCCGCGAGTGATCATGATCCTGCGCTCTTTGTCCACACTTCGCCTCGTGGTCGACTCTTCTTCTTTCAGATGTTGATGATATGATCATTACCGGAGATGATTCTGAGTACATTGCCTTTGTCAAGGCTCATCTTAGTGAGCAATTCCTTATGTCGGATCTTGGTCCTCTTCGTTACTTCCTTGGGATTGAGGTTACTTCCACTCCAGATGGTTTCTTTATGTCCCAAGAGAAGTATATTCAGGATCTTCTTGATCGCGCCTCTCTCACTGATCAGCGTACTATTGAGACTCCCATGGAGCTCAATGTTTACCTCCGACCCTCTGATGGCGAGCCTCTTTCGATCCAGGCTCGCTATCGTCATCTTGTTGGGAGTCTTGTCTACCTTTGTCACTCGTCCGGATATCACTTATCCGGTTCACATTACGAGTCGATTCGTTTACTGCTCCCACTCGAGTTCACTCTGACCACCTTCTTGAGTTCTGCGATACCTTCGTGGGACTATCTCTCGCCGTCTCTTCTTTCCACGCCCGGCTCGTTCTGACTTGAGCTTATTCGGATGCTACTTGGGCCAACGATCCCTCGATCGTCGGTCTATCTCTGCTTACTGTGTTTTTCTTGGTGGTTCTCTCATTGCCTGGAAGACGAAGAAACAGACTGCAGTGTCCCGTTTGAGTGCAGAGGCTGAGTTGCGAGCTATGGCTCTCTTGGATGCAGAGATTACTTGGCTACGGTGGTTACTTGAGGATTTTGGTGTTTTTGTCACTACAGACTCCTCTCTTGTCGACAAATCTGAGTGCTATCAAGATTGCCGTGATCCCTGTGAAGCATGAGCTCACCAAGCATATTGGTGTTGATGCTTCCTTCATGAGGTCTTGTGTGCATGATCGGTGATTGCTCTTGATATGTGCCTTGAGCTTCAGATAGCGGATTTCTTCACGAAGGCCCGGACTCGAGCACAAGATCGGCTTCTACCTCTCCAAACTCGGTGTTGTTGATCCACCATGAGTTTGAGGGTGTTAGAGATATATGTATAGTTTGTTACTCCCCATTGTTATGAGGGGTTCTTTGCATATTCACCACATGTCTTTTTATGTATATATACCGGCTCATTGGCCTCATATTGAACACAAGCGATATTCATAACAAAATTTCTTATGAAAATATTATAAGCCTCAATTTCTTTGCTTATAATCTTATATTCATCGTGATAGGCTGAATTCTACTTAAATGGCAAGAGAAGGCGGAAAATATTTTATGCAATTAATGGAAATATTCATGGAACCTACTTCTTGTGGGCACATGTAGCGACAGCATCTTGGTATCAGTAAAAAACTGTGTATCCATCTCGTACCGCAGTGTGCACCACACCCCAAGAATGGCCGCTCCCATCTGGCCATTACTGATCTTACTCTGCCTGTCCGAGATGATGCCATCCATGCAGGCCACGCAACGCTCATATGGCATGTCCCGCATACACTGTGCCAGTCCGTACACCATCTGGTCTGTCTCCTCAAACCACACTCTGCCGACTGCATACCTCTCTGCTCGGCTCGCCAGAGCATCAGCGAGCGCACGCATCAGCTTGGTGACAAGATCCTCGAAATGCTCAGCCACAGCGGCTGTCACAGCATTCAGGTTAGTATTCACGGCGCACTCCGGCGTGTTGCTGAAGCTGGAAAGGAAGTCCTGGTCGGTGAAGCTTATCTGCGCCTGGTATTGGTCGCAGTAGTAGGTCACATTCTTCTTGTTCTGGAGAGAGTAAGAGTCACCAGCTTTGCTGTTGATTGCTGCATCAAGGGCCTTGGTTAGGCACTTGTGACAGTTGGAGCCGTCAGAATCGCCTTCGCAGAGCACTGCACCGTAGACCTTGTCCGGGCCTGTGCCGGCCGTGCCAGTAGCTGAGTGCCCCTCTGTGGCGTTGGCAATCAGTATTTCAGCGAGGGAGATAAGGTTGGATTTGTAGGTGCTGTTTGGCATGTGCATGGCGCCATTATAGTCACTGCAGAGTGTCTGCCCGGCCGATGGTGCCGAGCAGGTGAGGAAGATAATTAAGAGAGACAGTAGTAGCATCGCATGTGGTAACTACAGTGTAATGGCGTTTGGTCTATCTGTGTTGCAGAATTACTGTCAAGTTTTCATGGATGAGTGCCAAATAACATCTTTGCTTTGCCTACCAAGAACCAAGAGGTACAGGAATTCAAGACTCAAACTTTGATTCCATTCACACTCTTAATAGAAAATGATTTTGTCTACCAAGAGGTAAAGGAATTCAAAGCTCAAACTTAGATTCCACTCAAACTCTTAGTAGAAAATGACTGTTGATACTAGACATTTTCATTGAAACTGGAATTGACAGATGGTGACATCGCCATATTTTCCATGGTGGACTGGTCCAGAAACATGCCTAGTGGACTTGAGACCTGACGTTCAATTTACTCCCCTCAGGTGCAGTGGACTTTATCTACACAGGTGCTGTCATACTTCTCAATTCCGTGTTCTAAAATTGCACATTTCCACAAGGGGGGGTGCTGAAATCTAAAATTGCTAATCATACATGTACCTCTCTATGCATATTCTACACAAGTGTTATCTGTTGTGCTATGTAGATTTATCTGCACACCGGCATGCAGGCTATGTGCTAATGCTGTACAGTTTGGAAACAAAAATGTATATTTACTCGTAGTCTCAAACTGCATATATAGGATAACATGGAAATCCCGTTACATATGCAACCACATGCCAAACAGGTGAAGTTGTGGGCAACAATGGAATAGAAACGATGTCCTATCTAAGTAATTAAAAACAAGAAGGACGCCCAATACCACTAGCACACACTTCGCTAATGATACATCTATATTCTACTATCGACCATCAATATTGGTGATGGTTACATCATTTCTGCTACATGATACACTGACATTTACTGACACATCTACTCTGGTATAGGAGTAAGCTGGCTGCCTTGGCTCTGGTAAGGTAATGTCGTCACTGCTAAGCATTGCAACAACATCGGACATAGTGGGACGGTCTACTGCTTTCTCTTGAACACACATCAGTGCCAACGCAAGATATTTCATCATAACTCCTGGTTCGTATTCATCACCAAATGATTGATCAGTGAACTCATGCCATCTCCTGTCTTTCCACATTTCCCATGCCTGAAGAATAATTTTTTACATAAGTATGATGGTAGGGACATCCATAATCTTTCTGCAATTGGATCTGAATACAAATTTAAAGCCAATAAAACAGGGCAACAAAGGAAAATGTCCCTACAATTCATTGAAAAGAATTGCAGAATGGCCTACAACCACCCCTTAATAGTATTGAATACTCCCTCTGTTTTTTGTTTACTTGGCACTTTTGACTAGTGCATGCATCTTAAGGTGATTGTACTTAAAATAAAATGTGGCCAAAATACCCTCCAATAATATCTCAGACACAACAAACGAGGTAGTAAAGTGGTGGAGATGGGGCTAATATTGATAGGGGTAGTTTAAGAAAGTTTATCTAGGAAACCATGAGGTGACGAGTATTTGTGGAAGAAAATTTTGGTCAAAAGTACCAACTAAATGAAAACGGAGGTAGTATGTCAGGATCTGTGCAATCTTCTTTTTGGAGGAATACAATATTTGTTCCACTAATTTTACAGATTTTTAGTTGCTTACATATTCAAGAAGATTGTGAAATTCTCCATAGCGCTGAAAACCTGTGCTCCTCTTGCCACTTATAATCTCAAGAAGCAGTACCCCGAAACTGAAAACATCTGACTTGATCGACAGAAGGCCCTCAGATGCATATTCAGGAGCCATGTAACCACTAGGAAAGATGGCATGCAGTAGTCAGAAAACAAATGGTTAGGTAGAAACATTAATAAGTAATATAGCTAGTTTACTGCTCTTACTATGTTCCCACAAGTCTGCTTGCTTTTACTTGAGTGGCATCCAATGGAAATATCCTTGCCATCCCAAAATCAGAAATCTTAGGGTTTAGCTCAGAGTCCAAAAGAATATTGCTTGCTTTCAAGTCCCTATGGATGATACGCAGTCGTGAATGCTTGTGAAGGTATAGAAGCCCTTGGGCTATTCCTTCGACTATTTTAATTCGTGTCTTCCAGTTTAGTGATGTCCGTCTGATCGGATCTACAAGCAATATAGCACATGCCCAGGTGTTAGTACTACAGATGAGAAGAGATACAATTTGAACATTAATAAATTAGAACAAAAACATGCCAAAAACGAAGTGGTCCAAGCTTTTGTTGGTCAGGTATTCGTAGATCAGTATCTTCTCTTCGTCATGGACGCAACAGCCAAGCAGCCTAACGAGGTTTTTGTGCTGAAGTTTTGCTACAAGTTGGATCTCATTTTTGAACTCCACTAGACCTTGTCTTGACCGTGCAGCCAGTTTTTTTATTGCTACCTCTTGTCCGTCAGGAAACACTCCCTGCAAAAGTCATCAATCCTTGTTTATATGGTGCCATCTTAATTACATCGTAATGATACTTATGACATGGTAATAACAAGAAAATACCTTGTAAACAGGGCCAAAGCCACCCTCTCCTAATATGTTGTTTGGTGAGAAGTTGTCTGTAGCATCTGCAATCTGAGAGAAATCATATAAGGAGAACTCTGAACCGGTATCTTCGATCTTCCAAAGCCGCAGTACTTCATCCATGTTCTTGGGCTGCTCCATTGAGTTTATTTTTCCTAAATGTACATCTCTCCATTGGTTTTTACATGAAATTGGACCAATTGGCAGTGGTCTAGCTGCCACTATCATCAGTAAAGCATGGACGTTATTGATTTGCTTACCTCTTTTTTGTTGTTGTCTGATGCATAGGAGACAGAAAAGCAAGCGTGTACAGAGGATCGAGAGAGAGAAAACTGTACCAATGATCAAGAGTGCATTGCCCTTCCGTTGCCCTAAACATTGTCAGAGAGAATGATTTACATGTAATGAATGAAGGATGATGTTTTGCAGTTTCTCAAGGATTTAAATTATTGCATTTTTGTATGAGGGAAATGGCAAGAGGTGGCTCAGATAGTCAGATTCATGTACTTCCAATTTGGTCAACTAAACTGAATCATTGTATACCATTGTATACCACGCAATTTGGTCAACTAAATTGTTCCTTCCAGTATAAGTACTTCCAATTTGGTCAACTAAACTGAATCATTGTATACCACGCAGAAAGAACTCATCTTGGTCTTTTCAGTTAGTTTAGTTATACAGGCATACTTAGCAGAATTGCATATATCCTTACTCTTTCATGTCTATTTAGTGTCTTCAGCTACTTCAAAACAAAAGTACTGTTTAGTCTATTTAACCATCATTCATAGTCCAACGCTGAAGATAAAACAAGAACAAAATTGAAGGTTTACGACAAAAGGAATCAGAAACCTCAATTTCTCACTTGTTTTCTTAGTTTGCCTCAGGTATAAGGATCTGAATAAGAGATATGTTTAATTATAACAAACTTAACGTCAGCGACAACACACTTGCCTGTGTCTGTGGCGGTAAAGAACTGGGTGTCTGTCTCGTACCGCAGCGTGCACCGCACACCATGAATCGCCCCGCCCATCTTGCCGCTGCCGATCTTCTGAGGCCACTCCGCGATGACGTCGTCGTGGCAAGCGCGGCAGCGCTCCGGCGGCATGTCCTGCGTGCACTGCGCCAGCCCGTACACCGTGCGCTCCCTCTCCCGTGATGGCCACGGCGCATAACGCGTTGCGTACCTATCCGGTTGCCTCGCCGCGGCGTCGGCGAGCGTTCTCATTAGCTTGGTGACCAGCTCGTCGAACTGCTCGGCCTCGGCGGCCGGCACGAGGTTCAGGTTGGTGTCATCGACCCACTCTGGCGCGTTGCTGAAGGTGGAGAGGAAGTCCTTGTCGGAGAAGCGAAGCTGGTACAGCTCGGAGTAGAGCGCTACGTCCTTGTGGAGCGCGCATGCGGCGCCGGTGTTGTCGGTGTTGATGGCGCCGTCGAAGGCGTTCCTGAGGCCCCTGGCGCATTCGGCGGCCCCGGTGGAGTCCCCTCGGCAGAGCACGGCGCCGTAGACCTTGTCAGAGCCCGCCCCGGCGGTGCCAGTAGCCGAGTGCGAGTGCGACTTTGTGGTGTTGGAAATCAGTGCTTCGGCGAGGGTGCTCAGGTTGGACATGTAGGTGCTGTTTGGCTTGTACATGCCGTTACCATTGTTGCAGAACGACCGGTCACCAGCCGACGGCGCCGGTGAGGAGAGGAGGAGAATTACGAGAGCTGGAAGCATCGTATGCCCGCGATAGGGGGGCGCAGGGCAATGGCCTTCAACTTGGCATGATTCAAGTCTCTGCTTGCTGCTTTCAGTTTCACGGTTCGCAAAGGGCTTTGTGTAATCTCTACAAATTCAACCTTGTCATGATCGCATTTGCTGTGAATTTCTGGAGTTTTATGGTGTTTGTCAACTGTATAGGGCTAAATTCAACCACAAGAATTTAAAAAGTAAGTCTACAAGTGGTTGTTATACACACGAAATTAAAACGAAAAAGGGTTAAAAAAAGAAGGGACTCAACTAGAAATTTGTTGATTTTCGGTCAATATTTTTTATAAGAGAATATTGATTCTATGCCATTAAATAACTCCGTTCTTCACAATTTGCAATCGAATAACTCCCTCGTAATACGCTATCGGGTTTCAAAATTTCTTTACAATATACTATCGCCGTTAGCACACTATCCTAACACATCCATTAAACCATGAGAAAAGACCATTTTACCTTCGAATTTCACATTTGACTCCATGCCGCTGTGAGATGAATGTTGTTCTGTTATTTGCCATCCATGACTCAACCAAATTACTAGCCGTATCTACACACAGAAGAGAAACTCATCCAATCTATACCCAACTGGCAATTGCCCATGGAAAATGGGAATCACACCAAATTAATCATCAATCTATACGAGCAGGTTAAGCAAACGAGGCTATGGTTCGGAACATTCTTCTCCTTGATCACCGCCACAATCCTCCAGCGGTGGGTAGTTCAAGTCAAGCATCACCAGCTGCTCCATGCTGGTGCATGTGCCCGCCTAGCGCCTACCCCATGGGGAACTCGAGCCTACACACGGCACACTCATGTGCCCGAGCTTGCTTGACGCCCACCTCCGTGTGCTCCAGACCATGGTTCTGCTGCAGCGCGTGTGCCCTGTCCGGTGCCCGAGCGCCTAGAGCAATGGGAACCACGCCGTAGGAGGGAGCCACACCGTGTGGGTGGGTGGGGTCAGTTCAGACCTGATGTATATCGAAAGAGATGAGGTTCTAGGCGGCGGGAAGAAGAACATGAACTAGAGTTCTAGCAGATCTAAATTTAGGGAAGTCTAGTGATGATGTTCGATTCTCCTTTCATTAACGGCATCAATGGGTTATATACCCCAGTACAATTCAGAGTTACAGTCCATTTAAAGTAAAAGTAAATAGTAAAGTGACATGGTCGGGCACTGTTCATGCGGCAGGTACTATTTACGAACCTGAAGAGTACCCATGTACTGTAGCACACGAGCACTGTTCACACCGCCCACGAGTGCATTAGTAGTTGGGAAATAGAGGTAAGAATAGTTAGTTTCCTTATTAGTTGAGTTTACTTCCTTGTAGATCTATTCCATCTAATAGAGATAAATTTTTTTAGAAATAGAGATTGTTTCTTAGGGACCAACCGGTCAAGTTAGGTCGTCCCTATAAAAGGGATATCATGTATCCATTATCAAGCAAGAGAGATGAATTAATCTAGCCTCTCTTCCAAGATTCTATCATCCCAGTCTATAGTCTAATCTCTCATCCCATCAAGCCGATGCTGTCTGGTCTTCTTCCTGGCGGTGTTTACCCCGTTATGAACTAAGATTCGTGACATAAAATCTGAAACCCTGTTTAACTTGCTTAACGACAAAAACTAGTCGTAGCCATAGTAACAAAACTGGTCGTAGCCACAGTAACAAACTGGTCGTAGCCACAGTAAATACTGAGATGTTTTTCTGTCGTTAGATCGTCATCTCCTGCGAATGTCCTCCATCTGCACCTTCCAGCTATGCTTACTGAACTCGTCAAAGCGACACACAACTTGCCGACTTCAACTCTCGACCTCCAAGGTCTGAATTTCTGTCCAAGTGTTCGATCTGAACTAGTCTGAACTTCCCTAGAGCCTGACATTACCCCTTTCTTGAGCTGGACCTTGTCCTTAAGGTTCAAAATTTGGAAAAAAGCTTCGAATGAAAGTGACATCCTCCGGGCCCAAGTTCAACCACTAAATGAACCATTGAGCAACAGGTTCATTCCGTCTGGGAATCACCCTTCTGTCCAACACAGCCATTGGCTCAGTCTTGATCTTGCCATTATCTCCCACTAAGGGTAGTCCTGGAAGTAATACCGCTTGAGAACCCACATGTTTTTTTTCAATTGACTTACATGAAAAACTGGGTGAATAGTTGATTCCCTGGGTAACTGTGGCCTATACACGATCTGGCCTACTTTGTTCAAGAATCGAAATGGCCCATAATACTTTGATCTGAGTTTCAGGGAGCCTCTAATACCAAAAGCATTCTATCGATATGGTTGCATCTTCAAATAAACCATGTATCCTACCTCAAGTTGCCTTTCTGATCTCAATATGTCGGCAAAGTATTTCATTCTTTTTTGAACCTTGTGTAAATTAGCTTTGAGCTGCTCCAACATGAGCTCCTTTTGTTCCACTGTCACTCTAGCTTCAGTTGATAAGTTCCCAGAAATAGTTAGTTCCCCAATCTGTGGTGGTGGATAACCATATAAAGCTTGGAAATGAGTTATCTTCAAGGAGGTGTGATATGATGTATTGTATCACCATTCAGCCATTGTCAACCAATTCATCCATTCTCTTGGTTCCTGGAAAGTCATGTTCCTCAAATATAATTCCAGGCACTTATTCACTCTTTCGGTCTGACCGTCGGTTTGAGGGTGGCAAGCGCTGCTAAGCCTCAATAACACCTTCAGAATCTTGAAAATTTCTTGGAATAGATTACTAGTGAAGATCTGGTCCCTATCTGTTACAATGCCCGCAGGCATCCCATGTAATTCAAAAACATTATCCATAAAAACCTGTACCACTTGTTGAACCGAATATGGGTGAGAGAGAGCCATGAAATTAGCATATTTGGTCATCCTGTCCTTTGCCTTGTGATTTTGGTAGCCCTTCAATGAAATCCATGCTAATATGTGTCCAGGCCATATCTGGGACCTCTAATGGGTTTAACAAACCAGGAATGTGAGAGTGTTCTAACTTGGTAACTTGACATACCGGACACTCAACCACTAATAACTCCACATCTTTCTTAAGTTTTGGCCAATAAAACACTTTTTTGATCCTATGATAAGTGACTCTCATGAATGTCCTCCAAAAGCAGAAGAATGAAAAGAGTCCATGATTTTTACCCTACTGTCATTGCCCTTTCCCACATATAATCTTTTCTTGTATCTCAACAATCCAGATTCCAAGGTGTATCTGCTCTCAGGTTCTGGATTTTCTAGAAGACCACCCACAACTTTTTCATACAAAGTATCATTAGTATAACTACCTTTGATATCTTCCACCCATTTTGGAATGATGGTAGTTATAGCCGAACACTCTTCTTCTTGATCTTGATCAAGGCTATCTTTTCTGGATAAGGCATCCACTGCCAAGTTCTCCTTTCCCTTTCTATATTCAATCACGTAGTCAAACTCCAGCAACTTGAGCCATAGCTTGTGTTGAATTCCCTCTACCAACCTTTGAGTGGTAATATATCTGAGACTTTTCTGATCTATTCTGATTAACAGTCTACTGCCAATTAAATAGTGCCTCCATCTCTACAAAGCTTCAAGTATGGCCATAGCTTCTTTATCATAGATTGACTGAGTTGCTGCTCTTATCCCCAAAGATTTGCTATAATAAGCGATGGGTCTACCTTTCTGCATTAGTACTGCCCCAAGCCTAGTTCCACAAGCATCAGTTTCCAATATGAAAGGTTTTGTGAAATCAGGCAAAGCTAGGACTGGGCAAGTGGTCATTGCTTTCTTCAAGTTTTCAAAAGCTATTGCTTGAGCCTCACCCCAATTAAATGAATCCTTTTTCAACATGTCAAATAAAGGTTTGCAGATTTTTCCATACCCCTTCACAAACCTTCTGTAATAGCCAGTTAAACCCAAGAACCCTCTCAATTTGGTTGGATTTACAGGAACTGGCCACCTCAAAACATCATTTATCTTCTTGGGATCTGTGGGCACACCTGTTCCACTAATGATGTGGCCTAAATATCCTATCTCCTTCACAGCAAAACAACATTTGCTCATCTTAATAGCCAGCTAGTTTTTTCTTAGTATTGACAACACTAATTGTAAATGCTCAGCATGCTCAGTTAAGTTCCTACTATATATTAAGATGTCATCGAAGAACACCAAAACAAATTTTCTCAATTGAAGGCTAAATATATTATTCATCAGAGATTGAAAAGTGGTTGGAGCATTAGTTAGCCCAAAGGGCATGATAGTATACTCATATTGTCCCAAATGAGTTTTAAAAGCAGTTTTAGGAATATCCTCCTCTACCATTCTGATCTGGTGATAACCTGACCTGAGGTCCAATTTGGAGAAAATACTTGCTCCATGTAGTTCATCCAAGAGGTCTTCTATTATGGGCATTGGGAACTTGTTCTTGATTGTCATTGAGTTGAGTTGTCTATAGTCTACACACATCCTCCACGATCCATCTTTTTTCCTTACCATTACAGCAGGAGATGAGTAGGGACTCACATTGTTTCTAATCTCTTCAGATTCCAGTAATTGCTTGATGATCTCTTCCATTGCATCCCTTTGATGATGTGGTGTCCTGTATGGTCTGATGTTGGGTGGCTCTGTATTAATCTTGAGAGGAATTGAATGATCACATTCTCTTTTAGGTGGTAACCCCCTTGGTTCACTGAATATGCCAACGTATTGCTGCAAGATTTCTAGGATCTCTTGTGGAAGTTTCTTGAGCTCTTGGCCATTGATTTCCTAAATCAGATTTATCTGAATGAGGAATCCCAACACTTTTTTTCTCATGATCTTCTCCAATTTGGAGGAGTCCACTAGATAATGCTTGTCAGGTGTGGTATAATCATTGAATATCACTGTCCTCCCTCCTTTGTTGATAGTCAAGATTCTCTTTTTCAAATCCAATCAAATAGGGCTATGATCATATATCCAATCAGTCCCCAGTATCATATCATAACTTCTCAGGTTCAGTATTTGGAAGGAATTATCAAATGTACTTCCCTGTATCTTATATGAGATAGTCTCGATTCTGACATCGATTGCATAGCTCACCCCCACTCTCGCTACCTTCTTTGCTGGTCGATATCTCAACTGGCAGTTACTTCTAATAGCAAATTCATAGTCCATAAATAAATTAGTACTTCCACTATCTACTAAAATCACTGCCTTCCTTCCCCCAATACTTGTGATTAGTGAAAATGTTGCATGGTCTGTAGTCCCTTTTGACTGCATGATGAGAGATCATCATGAGTTGCTCATCTTCAGGAGTAACTTCACTCTCCTCAGGACTTGCTGGTGCAGTTACAAAACTTTGTTCCTTCTTCAGTTCAAGTTCCTCTAGAACCTCTTCCTCTTCATCTCCTCCCTGCATTAAAATCACATGTAAGGATTTCTTTACTTTGCACCTTAAATTGTGACCTGGAACCCAAGGTTCATTGCAGTGCCAACATGTTCTCTTATTCCTTTCTTGAATCTGGGGGTACATCTTTCTAGCCACTTCAGTTGTTCTAGTTTTCTAGGCCACTGGCTTGTTATTGCTCATGCTCACTTTGTTTTTTGTGAAACCCCCCTGTACTGCTAGCCCTCTTGGCTAGTACTGCTTTTTCTTCCAACTTGGCAAACTAGTATGCCTCCAGTAGACCCTTTGGTTGATGACTACTCACAGTGTGCTTGATTTCTTCTTTAAGACCCCCAATAAAACAACTCAACAAATAAGCCTCTTGTAGATAAGGATGATCCCTCGTGACTAACTCCACACATTTCTCAAAGTAATCTATATATTTACTTACATCATCCAGATGTTTCATGGTCTAAAGTTTCTCTACTGCTTCATGCGCTCTTGCTTCTGAGAATCTATCAATCAACATTGTACACAATTGTTGCCAGTTCAATACTTGCCATTATATGCCAATCCCCTTGAACCATGTGTTAGCTTTTCCAGAAAAATGGCCTGTAGCTATGTTTACCCACTGCTCTCTAGGAGTGCTAGCCATCTCAAAGAACTTCTCACATTGCTCTAGCCATCCGATGGGTTCATCCCGTGTAAATAATGGCAGCTCGAGTTTAGGCCCTCTAATCACTGCCTCTACATATTGATGACCATGATGGTTAAGATTCTGCAGCACATTTTCTGGTGGGCCTGTCGGTTGTATTCCAGTAATTGATGGAATGTATGGCATTCCACTATAATAAGGGTGTGCCCCCTGTCCTGGATTAGCATTCAGTACTAGATGATAATAGGTGTGAGCTACCATGGGTTGATTAGTCGGTTGCCACATCCAAGGTGGTGCCAAGGGTATTCCCTGTCCCCCATACAAACCTTGAGTTCCCATAGGGTGTATCGATATTGATGGGTTCTGATGACCCATCATGAAATTGGTTGACCTAACCCCCATATCCACTTGTGATGTAGTTCGGGTTGCAGGTGAAAACACAGGAGTAAGATTAGGTAGAGTTGTGTTAGGCTCTAGGAAAAAATGAGTTTGGTACTCTATGTTCTCTTCTATGATTCTGAATCACAGCAGTGTTCACAGCCGTAATAGACTGGGTTGCTCTGGGATAAGCTTGGAAAAAACATCTCGTTGGACAACTCAATGGGAACTGTTTGAGTTTGAGAACTCATACCTATCTCAGTTTCATTTCTTGAAGAAGTCGCAGGAGGAAACTTGGCGAAGAGTAGTGCCTTTATCTTAGCTACACCTGACTTCAAGGAATCCAACTCAACCAGTTTCTCCTGAATCTTGATGATTTCAAAGCGATTTTCCATTTCTACCTCTTCTTTTCGATTGATCTGTGAGATCGAGTTCTAACCACAAAAAAAAATCAGATATGCAAGATTGGCTTGAGGCAGCTTTACCAGCAGTAGGCTCACAACTTCAGATCTAGGAATTTTATAGCCTTCCTTGCCAACCCACACCAAGAAGATGCCTTAAATCACCGCTGTTTCGATCTGACCAAGCTCAGGAATTTTACGGAAGCCAATCTCTCGACTGCCCCAACCCTTACTCGTCAGATCGTCACTCCAATGATTGTAATAGGCTCTGATACCAAAAATGTCAGGACCCTGATGTTCAGAGTTCAGACCTGATGTATATTGAAAGAGATGAGGTTCTAGGTGGCGGGAAGAAGAACATGAACTAGGGTTCTAGCAGATCTAAATTTAGGGAAGTCTAATAATGATGTTCGATTCTCCTTTCATTAAAGACATCAATGGGTTATATACCCCAGTACATTTTAGAGTTACAGTCCATTTGAAGTAAAAGTAAACAGTAAAGTCTGAAACCCTGTTTAACTTGCTTAACGACAAAATTGGTCGTAGCCACAGTAACAAACTAGTCGTAGCCACAGTAAATATTGAGATGTATTTCGGTCATTGGATCATCATCTCCTGCGAACATCCTCCGTCTGCACCTTCCAGCTATGCTTACTGAACTCGTCAAAGCGACACACAACTTGCCGACTTCAACTCTCGACCTCCAAAGTCTGAATTTCTATTCAAGTGTTCGATCTGAACTAGTCTGAACTTCCCTAGAGCCTGACAGGGGGGACGCCGGTGGACACCATGTCGGCTGGGGGAGCTGTGCCGCAGGAGGTCGCCCAAATGGCGTGGGGGCCGCGATGCCGGTGGACACCATGCCGCTGGGCGGACCGCCTTGCCTTCAACCCCTCTCATGGGTGCTCGATTTGGGGAGCTCTATTTGGGGATACATGGTTTTGAGTGAGTTCCAATCGATTTGGGGAGAGAGAGATAATGCTGGTTCGGTCCTGACATGTGGGCCATGTTTTCAATCTCTCACTGAGTATATGGGTTGTTTGGGCATTTTTGAAAAACCTGACGTGCTTAACGGAGGGGTTTGGACGGTGTACTAACGGCTATGGCATATTGTAAGGAAAATTTAAAACTCGATGGTATACTGTGAAGAGGGAGTTATTCGATGGCAAATCATGAAGAACAGAGTTATTCAATGGCATAGAATCAATTTTCTCCTTTTTTCTAACTATTGGACTCAAATCGTAAGACTCTGGTCACTCTCCTCACCCCTCAAACCAAACCAAACCCAACCCACCCCTAATCCTAACCCTGTTCCCCCTACCACTGCGTGCCACCATTGCGCACCGCCACCCATCGCCTCGTCGGCGTCACTACACCAATGAGGCCCATCCTCCAGCCTACACTCCCACCACCGGGCCTTCGCCGCCCCCTCCTCCCTCTAAAGCTCGGCACCACTGAAGCCTAACAGTTGGGATAGTCCCACATCGGTTGTGTAAGGAGACATAGCACAATTTATAAGGGTGAGGGTACACCCACATATCAGGCTAGTCTTTCGGGGGGAGATGGCCCAAGTGTAACATCCAAAAAAATGCCCAAATACAAAAAAAATGGGATTTTTCAAACTTTTGGTGTATTATTCATCACTGACTTGATTGCATATTTCTTTTGGGAATATTTGAGCTGCATTTTCTCTTTTGCCAATATAATAAAAACCCTAAAAATGTAAACCCTAGTATCAGTAGTAGCAAAATACCAGGATTTGGCCTAATCATCAGATTTACTGTAAGACCAAGAGATTTTTGGTCATGATACTTGATGATGAACACATTGACAATGAGTTAGACTTAGTCTCAGTACTTAATGTTGAATACATTGTCCTTAAGACTTGCTGTGGTGACTTGGTTCAGAGCTCTGTTAAGTTTCTGTTGAAAATCAGTTCTTGTCAGGATTATCGGTAGTACCGGCTTTGTACATGCGGAACTACCGAAGTGCGGTATGACCGCGGGTGGGCAGCAGTAGTACCATAGGTCTTCTTTTCGAACGTGTTTTAGCTCGAATCATTAGATCCTAATCTGGAGCGTCCACGTGGCAAAAAGGGCTTTGTTCTAAAGTTTTTGAGCTTTTTCGTGTTGCGGTAATACCGGCGTTGTTTTCACGGAACTACCGATTTGCGGTAGTACCGCGAGTAGTTTACGGTAGTACCGCAAGTCATTTTCTCTGGTGCGTTTTTGCTCGGTTCGTTAGATCTTGATCTAACGGCTGATATTGAGATGAACGTTCGGACCGTCGAAATGTCTCAAGGAATGCGAGCCCTTGATCTAAAATCTGACGGCTGATATCGTTGTGAACGTTCAGACCGTCTGAGATCGGAAAGCGTTGTGAACCCTTGATTTAAAATCCAACGGCTGATATTGTTACGAACGTTTGAACTTGCTACAGTGTTTTCTAAATCGGACGGTTGTGAAGCGTGATCCGATCGGCCGTGTCATCTGGAGCGTTCGTGCTTCTTTGAGGTTCGTGAGAAGTTTTGCAAAACAATCATACTGCTGATGAACGTGGTAGTACCGTGTTGTCCGGTAGTACCAGTGTGTTAATGGCGGTAGTACCGCACTTAGTTTTTCAGAAAGAGAAAGCTTCTGACAGGTACTGTTAAGTGAAAATTGGTAGTACCGCAGTTGTAAAACGGTACTGCCGTAGGACGGTAATACCGCAGTTTGAACAGCGGTAGTACCACACAAAGGTATGACCGCAATGTTGCGGTATGGAAATTCCAGAGAGCATGTTTTTGGAAGATCTTGAGTTTTCCCGATGAGCGGTAGTTCCTTGATGCTTTGGCTGATGCGACCGTGTGTCTTGTAATCTGGGACCTATAATGGCGGTAGTTCCGATTGTGCTCTAGAAAGTTGTCGTTTTGGGGATTTGACTGAGGATATGTTAAATTCGTGAGCTATATCTTGTTGCATGTTGCATGATAGTGTTTATGGGTGTGAGTGAGCTAATGGACGGTCAAGTTGGAGAACTTGTGCCAAGAATTGGTTTCTTTGATCTTTACATGTGCAGATTGAGGCATGAGGACGAACTACGTTTGGTGACAGGATTGACTCGGACTATAATGGGAAATCTGAGGTCTTGGAAGTCGTGGATGTCAAGAGGTGGTTTGGATCACGCTGGAGCACGTGGAAGACAAAGGTGGATCACGTTGGAGCTACGGGAAGGTGTCCTGGAGGCTTACGACGTAGAAGAGTTTATTTTGGAAAGTTTTGAGTTGTTTTGGTAAAACCTGTGTTGGAAAGGGTTTCGGGTCCCTTGATTTTAGAAGAAATAGGTTTCATATTCGTGATTGATATGGATTGAACTTTGCCTATAAAAGAGGCAGAGTGGGTGCGTCTTGGGGAGGGGTTTTTAGACGTGAGTTTTAGGGTTTACTGCGGTTTTAGAGGTCCTTCATTTTTGGGGCTTTGAGGGGTGCTTGCTGAAAGCCTTGTAGACACAAATCAAGTTTGATATATAAAGTTCAGATTCGTTCAACTTTGGTTCTTGATTTGTTGATCTTACTGTGCGCCTGAGGTGATACTCGCTGTGAAGTTTTTCAAGTCATCCAGAGAGTTTGCTGGAGTTCTTGATAAGAAGAAGTTGGAATTCGGGGGTCAATTCGCTGCAATCATTCAACCCCCCCTTCTGATTGCCATTACGATCCTACATTTACATTTCTTGCCTTTTCTGGTCTGCCATCTCATTTCTTTTCCCTCCTTCCTGTTCACCCGATCGAAGCATGTTGCAACCCAACCGCTTCATCAGCTAAACCAGCACCATCACCATGTTCACACTAGCCCACTCGCATCCTCTCCTTCTCCCTGCCTGCTTGCTTCACACCAACACCAAGCGATGCCGCCCGTGCCGGCCAAGCCAAACAATGTTGCAACCTCGCCCCTTTGGTCGTAAGACCAGTGGCAGTTGAGTCTCCTTCTCTCGCTCGGCGTCAACGACCGTAGAGTTAGGACGCCCTCTTGCGACCAAGGTTCAAGGGCGCTGGCAAATGCTGTCACTCGGCCATTACTCGTCGTCACTCCGCTGTAGTATGCTGCCAACCCTGTCAAATCACCAAACACTCCTCCTTGTCGGGCCATGCTGAATGCATCGCAGCCTCTCGGGTGATCTTCGCCCAAGTGGCTATAAATAGCAACCCTGAGCCCCTTCATTGCCTTTCCTTGCCACACCAGTGCTAGTTACACCTCCTCCACTCCTCAAACGAGCTTGATCCGGGTAAGGCTTGAGCGCTCATTTCAGCCAAGCACCACCACAACGCTACCGACCCCATTCTTCCTCCCCTCTGACCAGAATAGCCAAGCAGTCGAGTCGACCTCGCCAGTGAAGCATACACCAAGGCTTTTCGTCGGAATCATCTGCCTACGCCCATGAAGCTATCCTGAGGGTTGAGGCTACTCATTTTCCTCAAGCCCTCATCGCCGACTGGAGCTTCTCTCGTATTTGCTGTCCACCGCCGCTAGACCATCTCTGGCTAGCCGTCCCCTCCGCGTCATACTGGTATATTTCTAGTGGCCATTAGATGCTCATGCTCATCCTAGTTGTGCGGTAGCGTTGCCGGATCAATGAATACATTGTAGATAGGGTAGTCTTTACGTGTAGTCGAACTTCTTTCAGCTACACATGGTTGAACCTCCTTCGACTGTAGGTAGTTGAACCTCCTTCGACTACATGTAGTCGAACCTTCTTCCGACCACGTAATCGTGTAGTCTTCGCGTGTAGTCGAACTTCCTTTGACTACGCATGGTCGAACCTCCTTTGACTACACATAGTCTAACTTGCTTCGACTACGCATAGTCGAGCCTCCATCGACTACATATAGTCGAACCTCCAGGTAGTCGAACCTCCTACCGCTGGGAATGTAGTCGAAACCCCTTTCTAACCAGATAGTCGAAACTCTTTCTGACCAGATAGTCGAAACCCCTTTTCGACCAGATAGTCGAAGCCTCCTTCCGACCATGTAACACCCTGGCTATGCAGAAGCCAAGATGCAACCTAACATACTAACACGAATCAATACTATAAATTATTTTGAACAATTTAACAACTACTGACAGCCAAACTTCAACACACAGATATATTGTTAAATTAAATAACCTAAATTTTAGCATGCAAATAAACTCTAAATTCCAGTTTATAATGTTTCATTCAAGAGGGACAATACCATGAAAATGTCCGAAAAAGTTTATATCCTCAACTAGCATAAATAAAACTTTAGGACGGATAATAAAAGCACCAAGAAACTAATTATTACAAAATTCGAGTCTCATTGAACATGATAATAGAAATATTATTTGGTGATGGATGTGTGCAACCTTGTGATTTACAACAGTGAGCTACTTTCCCCAAAGAATGTCATCCTCGATGGCCACCTAAACAACAAAAGCAAGAGTGAGTCCATGACTCAGCAAATACAATTGAACAACATAGATAGCATCGAATGAAAGACAAATCATTCTCAATAAATCGAATACATAAGAAACATGTCATGCTCCTGATGCAAATATGAAAATGAAATCCACTTCTCTTCTGCATATGCCGGTATAGCCAGTGAAACACCCATCGATGTACACTCAGGCCCGCATTATCAAAATACGGGGATCCAAGGTCTGTATGAAGAATCTTTCATACGGGGATCTATTTGCCTATATTAGAATGATGAGACTTATTTGTCCATATTGGAATGATGGGACTTTCAATACCCACTCCCGTGGGTGAAGCATGAATGCTTAGAATGAAAATAATGAAATGAATGCATTCTCTCATGGAAGCAAGTTGATATCAACAATGAACAGAATCATGTAAATAATGGAATTACTCATCATTCATAGAATTTAACCATGTCATACTCATACAACCGATTTGAACAAAACAAACATTCAAGATAATTCAATCTGTACTTGCCTTTCGCGTTGCAACACATTGGAAGGTAAAGAACGTGCAACTAACCCTGAAGTCACTCCTCCTATAACAAGTAATTTAATCAAAACAAGCTTAACAAGGTAAAACAACACTATTCGCAAAACTCTCAACCGAAATCCTAAAAACCCATGGTTCAATTATTTAATCTACACAAGTAAGACTACGAACTAGCAAAAAACCAAAACTGGACAGCGACCTTCTAAAATAAATAACTACAAATCTGCTAATCATGAAAAGGTATTTTCAGTCTCTCTGGAAAGATTACAAAATTATCTACAAAAACTTAGTTGGTGAGATCCCCTAATTCTGCCTTTAACTAAACATAACAGACAGATGAAAACCTACTGTCAGAACTGACAGACAAACTAGACAGCAGCAATAGAACAGCTATAACTTTCAATTGGCTGATCCAAAAATTGTGTTCTTTATCAATATGGAAAGATCAGAAAATTGCCTACAAAAGTCATGTTGGGAGACAACCCTGATTCGGTCATTATCAAATTCTTATCTATTAGTTAATACGACTGTTGTAACTTGATAGGGTTTCTAGACAGCAGCAAAGAAATTATCATATCTTCCAAACTACAATTCCAAATAACATGAACTCAGATCCTACAGAAACCTAATAACATTTTCCATAATTCTTTAGGAGGCCCTATCCTCTAATTTTGCCTTGATCTGGACCAAAAACTGATGAATAATAAGACTACAGATTACAGATTCAATTGCAGCAGGAACAACAGTTCGCTAATCGACAACAACCCATAGAAAATAATTAAACAAAACAACGAGGAGTTGAGATTTACCCTAGAAGACACAAATAAACTCGCTGAAACCCAGAGAAGATCCCACCCCGCGCACTTCCTCTTCCCTCTCTCTCTCTCTCTTTCTCTTCCCTTCTTCCTTGGCCAGTAGCAAGGGGCAGCAAGGGGGCGACATGGTTTGGCCAAAGACGACGGCATGGAGGGGATGGCAGCAGGGGGGAGGGTGTGCTACAGTAACGGTGGCGCTACAATAACCACGTGGTACAGTAAAAGATGTCTAGGGTTTGGTTGCCCCTTCTTAAACCAGCTTTCCACTTGGGCCAAACAACGTGGCCCGAAAGCCCAAGATTATTTTTCCATTAAAAATCTAAATTCTCTTTTTAAATCCTGTTAAATACTTTTCTCATTTCAATTAATTATCTAATGTTAAACGGGATATTATATTCTACCCCCCTCAAACTCCGAATTGCCGAGGTACTCACTCAACACTAGAACATAGCAGTCGTTATGTACCCTAGTATAGACTCGAGACGGTCCTAGCGATACTCTAACTTTTGAATCCCCACAACTATCGAAAACAAACCAGTGTACATTGGGCCAATTTCCCCTTTGGTACCAAACCACATAACCTGCACATAACACACAGAACACTTGTTCCATCTCTCAATCGATCTCCTCACTTAAACAAGGAGCACCTTCTTTAACTAGGGGCGCACAACAGAACTCGCTTTAAACAATCCCTTTTATAAACAGAACCCGATTGAAAATAAACGATTCTCATCGCAACCACGAAATGCCAACTCCACACCAAAAGGGTCAAATTCAAAAGCAAAGATTCATCACGAAAACCTTTTCACTTTCCAAATTGGCAGTTTGCAAATAAACACCACACAAGCCAAAAGAGAAATCACTCAAATGCCCAATTCAATCATCTCCCTTGTTTTTTTTCTAAACCGGAAAGAACCACACATACCAACGTAAAGCCAACTCAATTTTAAACGGCCTCCGTCATAATCACACAGCTTCAACATGGATCGAGAGAGCGTTTCGCTACCCTAGAAAATGAGTAGCCTCAACCCTCACATGTAACTCGCTGAAACCCGGAGAAGATCCCACCCCGCGCACTTCCTCTTCCCCCTCTCTCTTTCTCTTCCCTTCTTCCTTGGCCAGCAGCAAGGGGCAACAAGGGGCGACATGATTTGGCCAAAGAGGATGGCATAGAGGGGATGGCAGCAGGGGGAGGGCGTCAGATTGCTTCATATTGATTGGACTCGGCCTTTGCAGAAGGATCGAGAAGGGGTATTTTGGTATCTTCACCAAAATATCGGGTTGGTGACCTTGGAGAACCGCAGCACAGTACGACGCAAAGGAGAGGTCATTGAGGTCAAGAGGAGATGGAGATCATGAAGAGACAGATTCGGGAGACCTGGTTTGTCGTCTGCTTTGAGAAGCGTGCATAAGTGTAGACCCGTTTATGTGTGGGCTTAACAGGTATCCAATAAGATTTTCTCTCTAGACCTAGTCTCCACTATAAAAGAGAGGAGTGCAGGATTTGCACTCATCAACTCAACCCAAGAAAACCCTAATTTGTGATTTAGGGAAAGTGGAGAGATAGAGGAGGCTAGGGTTTTGAGAGAGACGGATTGATTGAGTGCTCAAGTGTTGAGATTTTGTCCTCCATGGTGGAGTGACTGTAAACCTATAATCCCTTAAACCATTCCAAGAAAGTTTGTTCCAAGATGAGTTCTATTTTATTCTTGCTCTCTTTTTGGTGTTTTTGTGATTTTTGTGCTCCAACGGTTTTGGTTGGGTCTTTTGCTATGATCTAACTTGCTAGGACTTATAGGATCTGATCTAAGATCGTCTTGACCATTATCCACCCATGACCAAGCTTTTGGATTAAGTTTTGATTTTCCCCATTTTTCATGCCTTCTTAACCCCATCCAAGAAATTCATAGAACCTTGGCTTCGATCATCCCGATCGTCGATTGGAATAGGTTTTTGACCTTCTTAATGAGCTATGTTTGAAATATCAGAGGATTTGGATATCAGAATAAAAAGTTAGGTCATTTGGAGATCAGTTCGGACTGTTGCTCTTATAGCCAGCGGTCAAACCGCTCATCCAAGCGGTTAGATCGGCCACCGGTCTAATCGGTATGATCCGACCGACCGAGCAACGATGGTCAGATCGGGTGTAGGTATTTGACCTGGGGTTTTTTTTGGTTTCAATGCAAGACTTCCGCTGCGTTCTTGTGCATTGGATCTTCGTAGCTTTCATAGATATTGAAGTGATAAAGAAGTTGAATATCGATGTGGTGAAAAAGATAGATGCTCCTGTTCACCTCCTCTAATGGCCTAATCCGGTCCAACACTCAAGTTGGCTTATCTCAGAGTTCAGAGTTTCCAGCTGTTCTAGTGTTTAGATGAATGAACCCTAGGATCCATGTACCAGATGGTTCGAGAAAAGGCGTTCACCCATTTGGTTCATTTAACGGAACCAAGCCATCCCGTATTAGCGTGTTCAACAAAAGGGAATATGCGAGTGAGATGCCGCACCATTCCATTCGACAGAAAATGTCGAACGACACGGTCCTGAACGTCCTCGCCCACCTATACGTTCTCTCGCAGCACTGCGCTCACTCTCCCAGAGCTCCCCCTATCCTCTTGCACGGATCGACGGCGCCGCCCCTGGTCTCCACGCCGCTGGCTCTCGGAGATCCCAAAGGTGCCGCCTCTCCTTGGTGTGAACTGCTTGCGCTCTCGGAGATCCAGAAGGTGCCGCCCTTGCTATGATTTTGCTATGATTTGCCATCTCCTATTTCTTCCCATCCCGGTCCACCTCCCCTCCCCCAACCCGGTGTGAAGTTGTCACGGGATCCGAAGGTATGCCCCGAAATCGCACATATTTTTGTCCGATTAGTGTCCTTTTTGGTAGATCTAGCCGGTACAGATGTTTTTATGGGAGAAATTGATAGATCCCCGTTGTCCTGTGCTTCGGCATGTCGAAGAAATGTTAAGTTTGTCTTGCTATTGTTGCTTCCATTTCTAAATTTTTGTTTAATTTGTTGTTGTTGGGATGTCTGTTATAGGAAAAATAGCTTGCACATGTCTAGAGGGTTTGAGTCTAGGGGAAAAATTGCTTGCACCTGAAAAATTGATTGTGCGTCAACATGTGTAGTGAAATATTGGCAATGTTCATGCTTATTGTTTGTGCAAGTTAACTAAAATGTGCAAATATTGCTCACTGTCAAAGATGTTGAGAATGGCGCGTGTGTTTAGCTCTAGCACAACGGCTTTGAGGCTTTCGGCCATCAACTATATTTAGAATCTTCTTATCCCAGGGCAGTCTTCTCTATGATAAAAACTACTAGCCTCTGAAGTCTGAAGATTCAGACTCAAACATATGCTCCAATTTTATGAAACATGTAGCTTAGGTGTTTTGTGTGCCTAGGATGCATGACTAGTACATAGTTGATACATATATGTTGGCTATACTTGAGACTTCCTTGAGTAGTACATATTATGCTTTCATTTTTTTTAATGTATTGAATATTCATGTGAATATATGCTTGCATAGTCAGCACTGGAATATTCGTAACATAGTCAGCACTATTATGATCTGTAGATAGACAAGAGGAGGCTTAAAAGGCGAAAGATGTTGTTTATGGGCACTGCTACATATGTTGTTGCTTGCATGATTATTTTGTTTGTACGGTCTAGACTAAGGAATAGGAGAGACCGTATTACGTATAGCCCAATCGAGGAAAGGTATAGAATTAGAATTGATTATCTGAATAATAAAATTTAGAAGAATGAAATAACATGTACTAACACAATTAGGCTTAAGCAAACTCCGTTCTTTCGGTTGTGTGAAGTCTTTAGAGAACGATCTTTGCTTCATGACACTATACATGTATGTGTCGAGGAGCAAGTTGCCATGTTCTTGAACACAATTAGGCACAACCTAAGAAACAGGCTAGTTGGTACCAAGTTTACTCGGTCAGGTGAAACAGTTATCTGATATTTTGGACGTGTCCTCCATGCCATAGGTGAGTTACGAAATGAACTGTGAGACCCTGATTTATTAGGCTTGTAATACTTAGTCATCCATTGACCCTAGCATCACAAACATAATAACTCGTGTCTTCGAGATATGTATATTTCCCAGAAATGCAGTATACACACCTCTTTACAAAATCATGCATCAAGTTCATACAAGACATAGAACCAAGCATGAACTAGAATGAAAGACATACATAATATAGAGAGAGTTATTACAAAAGGAGAGGCCAACAGGCCAAACAACAAATACAAAACTAAAATAAACAATGAAGCAAAAAGTGCCATAAGATGGCCATAAACAAAAGCCAATTAGTGTGCCTTTACCCACAAGGCAACCAACCGGACCGCCAAGCTAGACGTCAAACCCGAAGCACATTTCACAAGAGTGAAGCCCTTGGGGCTCACCTTCTTTCTCTGCAACAAAGTTATTAAGCAAAGCAAATGAGTACAAAAATGTACTCGCAAGACTGACGTGTAATATAACAGAACTATAGTTTAACTACATGCAAGCTTTATTTAGTGGATGAGGCTTTGGACTCATTTTAGCATAAAACAAGTTTTCATTTGCAATAATGTAATAGATTGAAAGCAATTTGGACAAAGTATTTTTAATTGTTGAAGTAACAACGATACAATAATAATAACAACAACAAGAACAACCTGGAAGTGACTAACCCAATAGTCACCACAACAATAGTATGAACATCCATTCATACCAACCCATCAAGTTTTAATTAAATGTTGTAGTCTAGTTCTCACAGGCGTTGAGCGTGTCCATAACCTAGGACGAGGCTATTGAATAGTTTTAACCTCCGCAGGGTGTACCAATGTACCCACACGTCGGACCGCCTTTTTCGCCACATGATTTAGCACACTTCCTTTGGTATGCCGCACGGCTAAGTCCTCTGAGATATTTCCAATGGGCGATGCTAATTAAGAGCCGCAACCCACGGGATAAGGACACATTAGATGACCTAGCGATGCGCTAATGCTCCCTCCCACACCACACACACACATTTTCTTGTAAAACATACCAACCGACCAGCTCATAATTAACACCCCCAAAGTACTTAGTCAAGAGGGTCCCATATGTCCCTCGTGTGGTTAGCATAATAATGCTCGTAACGGTGGCGCAAGTAACTTCGGTCCTTAATGACCCGCACCATTCCAGTCACACCAAAAGATCACACCAACATTCCATTGTGCCCAAGTCAAACAGTTTTGTTTTCATTTTATTTCTTTACAAAGTAACAAAGCACAAGTGCTGGACATAATAGAATAATGATAAAGTTTTTGTGTGATCAAGGTCATCGACATACGCCGACAACCGCCTATTTCTACCGTTATCTAAGCATTGCTAAGCATGACACCGTAAAAACAATAAAAGAGCATAATTAAATCACGGGCTCTAATTCACCAAGTGATATTAGTAACTTATGGTTTGTGGCAGGGGGTAACAATTTAGAGGCAACAATGCAATAGGAATAGCTACCTCTAATCGATAAAATTACTTTGACACAAAAGCATGCATACATACAAGTTAAACAAAGTATTTGACTTTAAAGTAATGGGACAATAATGGGATATGATCAAACTGCTTGCCTTGCTGTGTCTGGTCACTATGCTGCAGAGAAACACTCACGGGATCAACCCACTCGTCGGCACCTAATCGAAAAGGCGAAAAGAATCGATAAGAACGACAAAAACCACAAGGACAGCATAGCAAACAAACTCCAAATGCTCTGAAATTTCTACAGCAGCAAGAGGATGATTTTTAGGGAATTTATCAACAAGAACTAATGGATTTGAATTCTCAATGCAAAAGATATGAGCAAAATAATTCTGCTCAGCCCTAAAAATACCAAACTGCCACTATTCACTAATTTAATTATTAGGCAACATTTTCTAGAAGGGTGGTGATACTGAGATTTTTACTGTAAAACCAGCACCTCATGAGATGAATAACACAATTGAGTTCATCTCATTTGGAGCTATTATGCATTTTCTATAATCTTTCAAAAACAAGAACTTGAACAAAATTAAAATGCACAAGTAAGCTTTTTGAAGACAGTGAAAAGTCTAAATATTATTCTAACATTTAGTTTACTAACAGAGGAAGCCGACAAAGTTGGATTCACTCAAAAAGGAGCTCTAGAGAATTACTTATGCATTTTACAAGTTAATTTGAATTTTTATTGCAACATTTAAAGTTAGTTTTGAAAACTATTTGCAATGCATGTTCTGGAGCTGAACTGAGCCCATAACCATTTTTAGATTAGAGCCCAGTCCAAACCAGAGCTACAGAAATTTGAATCACCCTATTTGGATTTAAATTGAATTAGTTATGCAATTTCAAAGTTCATACCTTTTTCAGTTTACAAATAAGTGTTCACTGGAATTTCTAAACTTCCAAAACAGAGGGGGAGGACGTGAACCGTTGATCTAAATCAAACGGCCCAAGACCTCTAGAGGAAAACGCGCACGCGCCTGTGCAGGTCCAGAGAACATGGGCCGTTGATTTTGGATCCAACGGTCCATGTCCTCCCAAAGCAGCCAGCGTGCTAATCGAAAGGAGGTCGTGGCCGCTGATGCCGCATCCAACGGGCCACAACATCTGGAGGAGGACCGGACGGTCCAGATCAAACGAGGAGGTCTGAGCGGCCGAGATCTTCCAAAGGAAGATCTAAACTATCAAGATCTCCCCAAGGAAGATCTACACGGTCGAGGACCTCTCGAGGGAGGTCTGGACGGTCCAGATTTTCAAGGAGGACCTTAATGGTCTAGATTGTCCTGGGAGGACCTTAACGGTCAAGACAACAACAAAGAGGTCTGGGCGGTTCAGATCCACTTGGGGTGGTCCTGAACGGCCAAGATCTAACAAAGGGAGGTCCTAAGCGGCTCAGATTTCCACTGGGAGGTCTGGGCGGCTAAGATTTACCCGAGGAGGTCCACAAAGGTTAAGAGGACCTCGGGGAGGTCCAAGATGGCTAAGATAACCCCGAGGAGGTCCTAGCCATAGATCTGAGATGGACGGCCCAAGACCTCGCACGAGCGCTTAAGGACACATTAAAAGCTACAATGATTGGAGATGATTAGCCATAAAAGGGGAGATCTTTGTCTTAACGACAACGGCGTTGTACCAGTGTCGTCTGACAAAATCCCGAGCGCGTTTTAAGGCTTGACGTCGACGATGAGGACCTCGCCGGCGCCAACCAAGGGCATCAATGTGTGCGCAATAGTGTTGCGCACACACTGGGACCACTCTCGACGGCGGCGGCGGCCTAAGTCGTCGGCGAGCCGGAGAGGAACGAGATGATCAACACGGCCAAAACACAAACAGCGATAAAGAGCTCCGCAGCGTTTCATACAGCATGTGCCCGGCAACTAAGGACTACCAGAGGTACTGGAGGTCTGAAGGAGCCGAGGAGGTTGGAGAAGAGGTAGACCGGTGCTGGTGAAGACGATGAGCTCCACGGCCAAAGGGGAAATCCTCCAGCACCAAGCTCCACTTAGCCCTTCCTGAAAAGGCCAACCCAAATGGAGTTAGGGTTAGGACTTCTAGGAATTAGGGGAGCAACAATGGAGCAAAGGTCTAGAGAGGGTGCCATCGAGTCTCGCCACCGAGGAGCTCCAAGTCGCTTCAATGGCGCCAAGGAGGTCAAAGTGGTTTGAGCTCCTCGAGGCGAGAGTAAAATGGTGAGGTGTGGAAAAGAAGCCAATGAAGGCAAGGGGAGCTTTATACCCCGGGACACGGAGGTCGTGAGCCAAGGGTTAAGCTCATGGTGAGCTTAGCCCATGGCGCGTCCATGGCCTGGACAAGACAATGGAGGTGATGGGGTAGGTCGAGCGCACCTAGGGCATGGCCTAGGGCGGAAAGGCACTGACACGCAATAAATGCGCACAGGCACAGAGCCGTTGGACAAGACATGCCACTGACCTCCTCACTGCCATGGCGCGTGCGCGCCAGAGCTAGGAGAAGAACGAGCATGCCTCCCAACCGTTGGATGAGAAGCGCTAGGAAGGTCGCACCCTCGATATGATTTTGAAGCAGTAAGTTTTAAAAGATCGGGAGGAGGTCCTAGCCATGCGATCTCCATCGCACTACCGCAAACAGATCGAGGAGGTCATGCGCGGTAAAGGGTTAGGAGGTCCTAGCCTTTGGATCTACACCCAAGGGCTCAGACCTGATGGGGAGGACTTATTCACGGCAGCGCCTCGATACACAACATGTGGGAGGTCCCGCCATTGGATCTTAATCCAGCGCGAGATCAAGTGAGGGAGGTCATGGCCAAAGCGCACAATAGAGAAGGAGGTCATGGCGGTTAGATTAAAATCTAACGGCTACAAGATGATAAAGGAGGTCGTGGCGGTTGGATTTTAATCCAACGGCACGCACTGAGGTCGGAGGTCTTGGCCTAGGCAAGACATCGAACAGGATGGGGAGGTCGAGCCGCAAGATTTTCATCTAACGGCGATGAGGAGATGGGGGAGGTTGTGAGCGTTGGATCTGATCCAACGGTTACGACCTCGACTAGGTGAGAGGTTTGATGCGCTAGAAAGCGAGGGGAGGTCGTGGGCCTTGGATTTTAATCCAACGACGCACAACAATTGAAGCGGGGAGGTCTTGTGCGCTAGATATCAAGGGGAGGTCCTGGCTGCGATGAATTGCAGCGGAGGTCATGGCCTTTGGATCTAAATCCAACGGCTACGACCTCAACAAGGTGGAGAGGAGGTCTGGTGCACAAGACAAACAGAGGAGGTCGTGGCGGTTGGATCTTTATCCAACGGCCATGACCTCGCAAAGCAAGGAAGGGAGGTCTCGATGAGTTGGTTGAGAGGAGGAGGTCGTGGTCATTAGATATGAATCCAACGCCTCGACCTCAAGTGGTTTAAGGAGGTCGGTGAGTCGAGGAGTGGGTTGGGTTCAACCCAGATAGGAAAATGGCTCACCCAAGGAACGAAGTAAAGTTTTGAATTCAATTTTAACAAATGAGACTTTAGGGATTCACTTGAGATAGCAATTCAACTCCAAAATTTATAAAATTTTAACTGGAGCTTGCTGACATCGTGATTAACCTTACATAAAATTTCCAGAGGTTTTTATGCACTGCATTTTTCTCAGAAAATTCATTAAGGCTGTTCAAGGGTTTGTTTTACCTCCAAAAATTATCAAACAAGTTTTATAACTCATGATATTTTTCAGAGGGGTCCCACAACATTTCTAGGACCAAGGAAAATTATTTCCAAAAGTTTGGCACAAGATTTGTGACAAGTGGAACATGAGTTTGACTTTTGGTCAATAAGAGCTTAGTGTTTTTGGATAACACAACTCTTGGACAAGAATTTAAGGTGAGTTCAAGAATTTCAAGATGTGAGAAAAAGTTTTAATTTCTACACATTTAATTACATTTGAAACAAACACCTGATTAGGTATTTGGGATGTTACATGAACTCATGAGGCCACCTTCTTTTGAGACCCCAAGCAAAATTGCAGGGAACCCAAGATGAGATCCATTTTTTAAAGTATCATACCTAGCAACTATACCTCATAGAGACTTTTGGGGAACATTTGTTGGTTACTATTTTTTTTCTATTTATTGACCCAATAGGATTGTATTGGAGCCATTGATGATACACACATAAGGGCGTCTGTTAGTAAGCCTATGGAGGCGGCATTTCGTGGTAGGAAGTAATTTCCTACTCAAAATGTCATGGAAGCCATAGACTTTGATCTTCGTTCACATATGTGTTGGCTGGTTGGAAGGGGATAGCTCATGATGCTACGGTGTTAGCCGATACAATAGAGCATGCGAATGGATTACATGTCCCTGAAGGTAAATAGCTTCTTCGTAGCAGTGTCCATACCCAATTATTAAAGAGCACTGTCATCAATGTTTTCCTCATGTCTTAGGGAAATTCTACTTAGTGGATGCTGGATATGGGGCAAAACGTGGTTTCATCCCACCTTTTTGAGGTGTGAGGTACCACTTGAATGAGTGGGGGAACAATCCTCCCCTAAATGAAAAAGAATTGTTCAATCTTAGGCACTCCTCTCTGCGAGTGAGCGTAGAGCACTCCTTTGGATCACTCAAGAGGAGGTTCGAAGTCCTCGATGATGCCATCCCATTCTTCCCCTTCGCAACTCAAGTTGATGTTGTCATAGCTTCCTGCATCCTTCACAACTAGGTTCTTTCGCAAGGAAGTGACCATTTCGTTGTACCGGAGACTTCTTAGACACCTAACCCTCGTAGGACAGCAAGGGAGCAAGCTATTGACCATAGAGCCATGATTGACCGGAGGTAGACTATGGCCAACGAAATGTGGGAAACCCGTCAGAACTACCAAAACCATTAAATATGTAATGTCTTTAAATAATTGAAGACTACGGCCACGGTTTTTATATCTAAAGACTTGTATGCGAACCTTTCTTATAAAAACATTTTATTTGTGATGAGTTGTATGTGGAACATATATGGACTTCTTTTGCATGCTTCATGTGACTTATTTTCCATTGCTTTCTTTGGTTGGTAGGAAATGGACTCAGAACATGGGGATAACATGGTTGGTAACATAGTGGGGAATACTAGTGGTGGGGTTGTCTAGACAAATGCAATGTCTGCATTTGTCTTGAGCTACTTGGCTAATCTTGTGGCCAGTGGCAATAGAACGTGCACTGGTTTCAAAAAAGTTCACCTCAGCAATTGTGCGAGGGCCTTGAATGACCATCTAAAGGTGGATGTTACTGGAGATCAGGTTCAAAACCACTTGAGAAAGTGCAAAAAAAAATTGGGCAAAGATAGGCAAGCTCCAAAACCTAAGTGGTGCTCTTTGGGATGAAAACACCTGCACTATAAGGCTTGAGCATGGACATTACACTAGTCATGTCAAGATAGTTTATGTACTTTCATATCTATCAAACTGATTTTGCTATCATACCTAGTTTGAAATCTACTTTAATGTCTAGGATCACCGCGGTGATGCGGACTACTTGAACACTCCCCTTGAGCACTATCATGAGATGGCCACTATATTTAGGAATAGCATGGCTACCAGACAGTATGCAAAGGGGGCAAATGACCCTATTGGTACAAATGTTAACGAAATATCCGATGAGGAAACACCAAAGGCTACAACAGAGGATAAAGGTAAAAGAGTTGCTGGACATGGTAGTGTCGAAGAGGTGACAATGTCCGCCACATGTGGAGGTGAATCATCGGCAAGTAAACCACCGAAGAGGGCCAAGATATCCAATGATGAAGACTTGCATTCCTTCATGACCACTGGCATAGAAAGACTGACTAAGGCTATTGAGAAGACAGGTATTGCAGATCTTGATGTTCCTGAAGATCTTTAGGACAATATGATGGATCTCCCGGGATTTGAGGATGCACATCTCACCCACTACTATGCTTATTTGTGTGAGAATGTTTCCCTTGTCCAGGCATTCAACAAGTTGAGCTTCTCAAACAAGATTGTTTGGGTTGCTAGGTACATTAGTAACAATAATCTCTGAACTAGCAGTGTTAGATTGCAGTAGGATTTATTTTGGTATCTAGGAGTAAACCTATGTATGTGGTTGTAAACCTATTTATGTGGTTGAAGTATGACTAGTGTGATAGTGCCTATATGTATGGCCTTCTTTTGTATGACTAGTGCTGAGATGTCTTCAGTCCTTCCTAAACTACATCTTTTTGTACTGTAATCAACAATATATGCACTTTTGAAATCGCACTGGGACAGTATGTATTAGACCTTTGTTTTGTTGCTACAGCAGTGCAGCCATGAAGGTACTCTAGTTAGGCATTTTTTTTGGCAATTAGTGCTAGACATTGTTGTTGTATTTTTGTGCCATTGTTCAGATTCTTACATGAACAACTGGGATTGTTCTATTAGCGTCAATTTGGAACTGGGAAGCAGATGAGGTAATTGCTTGTGATATTGTTCTAATTGTTGGTGTGGGGCAAGCTGAACTATGAATTGTGAGATCTGAGCACAAATTTGGAGTGTATAAATGCAAGCTGATTTTGTGGAAGCAAGCGAGCTTGGTTTTCATTGTTATAACTGTTATTAATATTGTGTATGTATTCAAGAGGGCCCAATGGGCACTATATATAGGGAGTACAAAGGGGTTGCCATATACAGATAAGGAAATACAAATAGAATCCTATTCTAACCCCCCCTCCAACTCATGGTGGATCACGCACACAGAGTTTGGAGAGAAAATACAAATGTTGTGCCCTAGTTTGTGGCTTCGTGAAGAAGTCAGTAACCTGTAACTCTGATGGCACAAACTGTAAAGCAAGTACTCCCTCCTGCACCTATGTGCAAGTGTATGAAGCATCCACACTAATGTGCTTGGTGAGCTCATGCTTCATTGGGTCCCGAGCAATACTGATAGCACCTATACTGTTAGACAAAAGAGTCGTAGATCCCATCACAGGCACTCCAAAATCTGCAAGTAGCCACCTCAACCAAGTAACCTCTGCTATCACTGCTGCCATAGCTCTCAACTCAGCCTCTGCGCTCGAACGGGAAACTACAGTTTGCTTCTTAGTCTTCCAGGCAATCAGGGAGGAGCCAAGAAAAACACAGTAAGAGAAAGAGAACGACAATCAGAAGGATCACTAGCCCAGGTCGCATCGGAGTACGCCTAAAGCTATAGTGAGGTAGAGCTAGGGAAAAACAAACGACGAGAGATAACTCCACGCAAGTAGCGAAGAACACGAAGAAGGTGACTGTAGTGAAGATGGGTAAGACGAGACATGAACTGACTCAAGATATGAGCAGCATAAGCAATATCAGGACGAGTGCTCACAAGGTACATCAAACTTCCAACAAGATGACGATATCGAGTAGGATCCTCAAGAAGATCACCATCAGTGGCACGAAGCTGTAGGGATAGCTCCATGGGAGTCTCAACGGTGTGAGTGTTAGTTAGACCAGACCGATCAAGAAGATACTGGACATACTTCTACTGGGAGAGGTAGTAGCCCTCAGGCATGGAAGCGACCTTAATTCCAAGGAAGTACGTAAGAGAACTAAGATCAGTCATCAAAAACTGCTCACTAAGATGCTTCTTCACATACGTGATGAATGAGGAATCATCACCAGTGATGAGCATATCATCAACATACAGAAGAAGCAGTGTCCTACCCCGAGATGAGATATGGACAAAAAGAGCAGGATCATGGGAACTAACAGTGAAACCGACAGCAGTAATCACTGAGGTAAAATGCACAAACCAGGCACGAGGAGCCTATTTGAGGCCATAAAGAGCACGACGAAGACGACAGACGTGCCCATCAAGAACAGAATACCCAGGTGGTGGCTACATGTAGACCTCCTCATGCAAAACACTATTAAGAAAGGCATTCTTAATATCCAACTGAGAGATAGACCACCGGCGAACAGAAGCAACCACAACAAGAGTGTGAATAGTGGTCATATGGGCAACAGGGGCAAAAGTCTCATCGTAGTCACGACCGTACTCCTGCTGAAAGCCACGAGCCACAAGACAAGCCTTGTAGTGCTCGATAGTACCATCAGACCGGGTCTTAATCTTGTACACCCACTTGCACATGATCGAACGAGCATGCACAGGTGTCGGTACAATATCCCAAGTCTCCATACGTCGAAGAGCATCAAGCTCCTTCGCCATAGCAAGCTGCCACTCAGAATGAGGAGCAACCTCACAATAAGAACTAGGCTTAGTGACAGAGAGAGCATGAGCTATCGGAGCAAATCCAAGACGATCAGGAGGTCGAAGGGATGTCCAGTCACGAAGGACGTAATGAGGAGCATCATCAGAAGGATTAGATGTGGGTGTCGGCAAGACACCAGGAGAGGAGACTGGTGAAGGACAAGGATGCCTAGAGAAGTGAATACCAGAAAAACGAGACAGTGGTGTGCAGGAACAAGAGGCGGTGCTGCAAGAGGCAGCACTAGGGGCAGAGGTATCGAAGGAACCACTAGAGACAGACTAGGGGAAGACTGTGATAGTGGAGAAATTGGTGAAGAGTCAGAAAGAGACAACCATGAAATCGACTCAACGGTAGAAACAGGAGGGGCCAAATCTCGATAGAAGAAAGGTCGAGATTCGTCAAAGACAACAGCTCATGAAATCCTGATCTGTCGAGCAGAAGGATCCCAGCAACGATAACCCTTATGCTCAAAACTGTAACCAAGAAACACGCATTCAACTGATTGGGCCAATAGTTTAGTGCGTTCATGAGGCTGCAGTAGAACAAAACAAGTACAGCCAAAAACACAAAGGTGAGTGTACTGGGGGGGCTCGAGAGTAGAGGAGCTCTATAGGATTGACACCCTTAAGAGTAGTGGAAGGCTGCATATTGATGAGATATGCAGCCATAGAAATAGCCTCTGCCTAGAACTGTGGTGGAACGTGAGAGGCAAGGAGAAGAGTGCGGGCAGTCTCAATCAGTTGACAATGTTTGCGCTCAGCAACCCCATTCTAAGCATGGGCACTAGGACAAGAAGACTGGTAAAGAGTGCCCTGCTCAGAAAGAAACTGTCTAAAAGCGGCAGAACAGTACTCACCAGCAGAATCACAGTGAAAAGTACGGATAGAAGAATCAAACTGAGTACGAACCATCGTTACAAAGCTACGACAGATCGCAAGAAACTGACCACGATTAGATATAGGGAAAATCCATGTAAAACGGGAATAATCATCAATGAAGATCACATAAGATTTATGTCCGTCTTTAGAGATAATAGGCGCAGGTCCCCATACATTTGAATGAACTAAATCAAAAGGACGAGAAGACAAGGACTCACTAGAATGATAAGAAAGTTGGAGCTACTTACCCAACTTACAACCCTGACAAAACATGGACGTGTCAACAGGAACACGTCCAAGAACACCCTGACAAACTAATGAAGAAAGACGAGACCCACACAAGTGACCTAGACGATGATGCCACTGCGCAAAAACTCCAGAGGTGGTGGCAGCAGTGGCAGTGGATGTAGAGGTGATAAGAGCAACTGAAGTGGATGGAAGGTGGAGGCGGTCAAGAATGTAGAGACCCTAACGATCCCTACGGCGCCGGCCAGTCCCAAAGTATCATCCCTATTTGTCGGTCCAGGACAAAACAGGTGTGAGAGTCAAAACCAGCCCTACAGCCAAGATTAGTGAGCTGACTCACTGAGAGAAGCTGCATGGTAAGCTAAGAAACATGAGAAACAACTGGAATATAAAAATCAGTGGACAAAAGAGTGCCCTAACTGCTGACAGATAGAGGAGTACCGTCGGCGGTTTGAACTGAGATAGGAAAAACATGAGGTCCTACTGAAGTGAGAGATGTGGAGTTTGGTGTCATGTGGAAAGAGGCACCAGAATCCAGAACCCAAGAAGTACTTGGAGGAGATGTCTGAGCTAGACCGGCGAGTAACCTCATCGAGTGTGAGAGAGCTGCCAAGTAGAGCTGGCGGAACTCATCAACAGAGTCACCTCGCCGAGAAGGTCTGGCATCTTGGTTCTGCCCTCTGGTAGAGGAGGGGCCTCCCTGTCCCCCTTGGATCGTCCAACTCCACACGCCTTATTCTGCTTTTTTTTGCACCGCACAACACTGGTAGTCGTGTCCGAAGTTCTTGCAATAATTGCACTGAACCCCAGTTGGTGCAAAAACAGGAGCAAAAACAGACACCTGAGGAGGGACTGTAGTCGAAGCAGAAACCGTCGGTGTAGTCGAAGAAGAAGGGGTAGCAAGCATATTTGAAAAAAAGCGTGCTACTAACCCGTGGTGAAGCTCCTCAAAGACGAAGCGCCGAAGAGCCTCGGATCGCTTCGGCCGTGGTGGCGGCTCGAGAGTTGAGCCTCGACTGAGCTCAAACTCTAGGCAAAGACGGCAGACAAAGTCATAAAGGCGAAGGCGATCACGATCTGTCTTCTGCACTTTATGACACTCCTGGCAGAGCGGAGAAGCTAGCTCTCTAGCTGGCACTAGAGACTAGCTAGGGCTCGAAAGAAGTTGTCGATGGAGGAGTCCTCCTGGCGAAGCGTCTCCAACTCACGTTGAAGCGAAAAGAACTAAGCATCGCTGCTCTGCTGGTATCGCTCGCGCAAGTACTCCTAGATCTGATGAGTGGCACACAAACCAACAATGTCTGGCTGGATGGAGTCGTCGGCGCTGACCACCAGGATAGCTCGAACACGGGCCTCATCAGCACACCAGCGCTCAAAAGCATCTATGGCATACTGAAAAGTCTCATCAGCAGCATCAACAGCAGCAATATCGGCCTCTGCCTCCTTCTTGGCGGCCTCATCTTCTGCAAGAGGTGCAGAAGCTGGCTGTTGGGGAGAAGGCTGAACTGGCGATGGCGGACAAGATCGGGCACCAGTGACATGTCCCCATAGGCGAAGACCATCGAGCGTGATCTCCATGAGTGAAGACCACAACCTGTAGTTTGTCCCATGAAGCTTAGTTCCCAACAATGGGATCGCAGCTGATGGAACAGAAGCCGTTGGTAGGCAGCGCTGGACGACGCGGCGATTAAGGCAACGAAGTCTAACAGACGGTGCAGGACGACGCGGTGGTTAGAGCAACGTTCTTTCTTTCTTTCCTTCCCTTTTTTTTCTTTTTTCTTTTTCTTTTTTTCTTTTTTTCTTTTTCTTTTTTTGGGCCTGGCTAAATCAGTTGGCCTGTAACTTAAAAGGCCGAAGCCGGCCTGCAACACACGAGGGGCAACACACGAGTGGGGGAACTAGGGTTCCCCCTGCTCCCCTGGCGGCGACGACGGAGGCGGCGAAGACGCGGAGTGCGCCCCTGCTCCCCTGGTGACGGCGGCGGCAGAATCCTCCTCCTCGGCGACAGCGGCAGCGGAGTCCTTCGGACTCGGTGCGGCGGCCGAGGGGAGTGTTAGAGTCGCAGCGCTGGTAGAGGCAGCGACCATGGCAACGCGGGTGCGGCCTCGGACGGCCCCGTTTGGATCAGGCAACGGCAGTGTAGCCTCGGGTCGACGCGGCTGTGGGCACGACAACGACTTCGGGTGTGGTGGCGGCGTGGCTTCGAGAGCAGCGACTCGCACGGCGGCGTTAATTTGATTGGCGACCAAGTGGCGGCGGCGTCGGTAACAAGCGTCGGATGGCCCGAGGCGCGGCGATGACCCGAGGGCTAAGAAGAATGGCGGCTTGAGAAGCGGCAATGACGGCTCGAGTCTTGTGGCAGATTTGCGGCAGAGAGAGCTAGGTTAGTACCCTAGCTCTGATACCATGTTATTAATATTATGTATGTATTCAAGAGGGCGCAATGGGAAATATATATAGAGAGTACAAAGGGGTTGCCATATACAAATAAAGAAATACAAATAGAGTCATATTCTAACAATAACAACTCTCTACTACCATCTTTATGTAGGTATTGCTGGAGATGAAGGACCAGTTTTGTGCAGGAATACAAGTCCGTTGGACTGGTATTTCATCCATACTTCATTAAAATCAGCTTCCCCATTCTTCGTGTTGATGTAAGGATTTTTTCCATCTCAATGGACAATTGCAGTGATACCTGTCCTTTCACAAGGTGTTATTCAGCTCGGCTCCATGAAAATGGTAAGTTCACTATCCATTTTTATTTTGTCCAAGTGACGTGAATATCAATCTCCTAGTAATGCTCCTGCTTCAATACTCTCACCCTTGATTGGGTAGTTGGGTAGTTCAACTGCTATTGTTCCACATAGTCCTTTTTACAAGATCCTATTATGAAAACTTTGGTTCACAATTCACTTGGTGTGCCTACCTCTTCACACCTGGGAGATCTTCCTGGTAGTGTAAATGCTTCTTCTCCTAATGATGACAGGATTAATCCCCACTTCTGGCACCTGACAGTGTGCAAGGAGATGGTTTGAGGAAGGGAACATAAACCACATTGTTAGATTGCTATCCACCCTAACATTGGAAGCATGATTGTAGAGTAATCCTGTTATTCTACAGGTACAGTTTTTGCATATCAAGCTAAACGTGTCAATTCCTCATTGTGATATATATATGAGTTTACACTAAACACAAACTTCTGCTGCAGGGAATTTCAGAAGCGAAAGTGGACTGTGAGCCCTAAAGGCTAAAAAGCTAGCAGCAGCCAGCAGATGCTTTGCTTATCTTGGTGGAGAAGCTGATTTCTACTTTGCTTTGGTTTGGAGATGTGTGTTTAGTGGATGATTAGGAGCTGATTACAGTCAGGGGTGTGTGGACATCTGCTACGTGTGTTTGTTTGGTTGTGTGTTTGACATAAGACGGTGCAGTACATATATTATCATTGTATTTGTAGCTGATATAATTACAGATTTGTATATTCAGAGCATTCTATAATTACATACTGATACTTATGCTTGTCTTCAAAGTTGACATCCACCTTGAAAATGTATGGACAGAACTGCTATCTTCAACAATGCACTACGCATCTGTCGCTTTTGCTAGTGGCAAGGTTTTGAAATGTTGAGATCACTATTTAACATGCTCACGCTGCTTGCAAAGTGGTTGCTTCCAGGTTTGCCCTGAACTTGTCCTTATGCCATCATACTGACTAGGCAAAAAAAAAAATACTGATTGGGTTCCTCTTCTCCATACTGAAAGTGCATTGATTGTGCTCACAGTATCAGAATCTCATTGCATATTTCAGGACCACTTTTGTTGGCATCCCATTCAGTGAATCAATGGAGTGCATCTAATGGGTCTGTACATGCTGCCTGGATTGGAGTAGAGGACTTCTTCCAGTTTCAAAATGGCATGGCAGCCATGTTTCTCTTGGTGTTAGGATGCATAGCAGATCGTGCCTGGATCAATGCATGGCATCTCTCCTTGACAAGCTAAAAAAATGACCAATATGCATGAAATTCATGAATTTTAAAAAAAACTTTGGTTGCATTTCAAAATTTCCACAAGCTTTGCCTTGCAATTTCAAAAGTTAAAATAATTTCCTTGCCTCTAATTTGGATTTACAAAAATATAAAAGTTAATTGTGTGCGAAACTATTTCCAAACTTGAATCTAAATTCAAATCAATTTCTAAACTCAATTCTAACAATTGAGGAAGGTGAACTTACCACCTCTAGTGATAGAGTTACCATACCTACTTTCATCCATCAAACCAAACACCAGCTTGAACCGTCCAGGACTATCCTATCCAACCAACCAAACAAAATCTTGTATCATCACATCCAACCAACCAAACGGGTTGTATTATCCTATTCAACTTCATCCTATCCATCCTGTACCATTCTATTCAACTTCGTTCGCCCATCCAAACACAACCTTAGTTTTACAGTGTCGTCTGAAAAAAGTGACTAATTTGTGCGGTTGATAGCTATGACAAATTCCTCTTGTCCGGTTTTCAGTCACTACTCACTACTTGAGAATTAATAATATTCTATTCAAAATGTAACAGAACTGGTCAGGGTAATCTGGAATGGAACCAGCAGCAGTTAGGAAATGAAATTACGACATTAATTTGAGCAAGACGATTGACGACGACGACGCCCACAACCGACAAACATGACACGCCTAACTAGCCAACTAGTTTGTTCAATCTTTTCCTCCCTTGCTGAGTGCGTACGTAGACCGGTAGGAACACGGCAGCACACATCGATTGCTATGAGCCGGACGTTAATGTCGTTGGCTAGTTTGGTGCTACCTCCACTTGTCTCTTCGAGTAGCGTCAGGGACGCACCCAAGGCAAAAAAAAAATACTGATCATGGATACTATTTATATAAACTGTAAAGGATTAATTTGTTCAATAATATTGCATATATGTGCAAATTGAAAAATAACATCTAATTATGCTGTAAAGGATATCATGTGCTGATATATTCGTTTTAAGTTAGTAGAGATACCACTAGTCAAAATTAGTCAATTACCATCGTGAACCAAAATTGAGTGGAAGCCTAAGCCCACTTAGCCTACATGCATCCGCCCCTGAGTAGCATGGAACCAAGACTTGACTCTCGCTTGTTGTCGCCGTTGCGGAATAAGCTGTAGTCGAATGACTATGCATGTACAGTGAAATTAACCACACTCACCAAAAAAAAAGGAAAAAAATAACCAGAGAATCAGACATCATCACACTTTTGTGCTAGTATGTTTTTAGAACTTTTTTTTAGAGGAATATGTTTTTAGAACTTGTGAGGTACCGCATGGCCGGGTGTGAGTTTGTCACGCTGCTCGGGGCCAGCCCAATGAGTAGTGACCACAATGGGCCAGACTGAATGACCGCAACCCAGACATCCCGGCCCAACTTTAGCCTGCATGAAAGGCAAGAGAACCACGGGCAGGAATACAGAGGAGAGGACGTAGGATACGATCGAGCACCAGCGTTTTTGTAGTGAAATTTTACTACATTCAACTAGTAATGATACATCAATTAGATATAATCATTGATTTTATAAGAATATAATTAGATCTGTTCATGTAGGTGTGGATATCGAGCCAGACAGTCGTCTTATTGAGCTTTTCTAGAAATTGACATAGCTTGATTTAATATAATTTTATTTGTAGTTTGAAAATATTTTTAGATCCAAGCTAACAAGCCGAGCCAGAGTGAAATCCAATTTCATTCGAAATTAACTCATTTCAATGTTTTACCAAATAATGAGTCTAATTAGAGTAATTTTGAACCGAGCCAACGAGCCCCACTAACAAGCTTTTTTTTCCAGCCCTAGGTGCAAGAGGGAGTCCTTGCTTTACAGTTTGTGCCAACAGAGTTATATGTTGCTGACTTCTTCACGAAGCCACAGACTAAGGCACAAGTATTTTCTATTCAAACTCAGTGTGTGTGATCCACCATGAGTCTGAGAATGGGTGTTAGAATAGAACTCTTTATGTATTTCCTTATCTGTATATGGTAACCCCTTTGTACTCCCTATATATATTGCTCATTGGATCCTCTTAAATATACACACAATATTCATAACACTTTTCTGCTTGTGCGTGTGCTTCTGTCCTTTCCACTCTATGGCCTGCGGACTGTAGTGCGTGTGCTTCTCTTCTCGTGCGTGAGTGTGTTTTGGTGCAGGTGCCTCTCTCCTATGCATGTACATTTATGTGCCTGCAGTGCGTGTGTTCTGCCCCTCCACATAGAGAAGAAGCCCAAAATCAGCCCACAAACTTAGAAGCTTGTGAACCATTGATTGCTCCATTGATCAACGGTTGAGATGCCTCCTCTTTGGTGAGGGGAAGAAAAATCCTAGCTATTTTCTTGAGCTGCTGCTGGAAGGAGAAGAGAGGGGTGAAGCATATGCGCACAACCAAAACAAGAGACAAGAGGGAAAAGGAGAAGAGGAGCTCTGTTCTATCTCGGGTGATCCTTCGCAGTCTTCATCAAGACGTCGATCGGAGTAGCAAACATGATCAGATCTGCCTAAAATTTGGTTTGTGAGTTCCTGACTCGTAGCTCTTTGATTTGTACGGTTGGATTGAGGATTGGTTGAGTGGAACACCTGATTTGAGAGGGGTTTTGTCAGTTCGGGTAGCAGTAGATTCCGTACTGAGCAGATTTGGTAGAAGTTCTGTTTGAGTGGTGAAACATTGTTCGATTTGGCTGAAATTTGGACCGTCTGTTAGGGACTCGTGGATCCACATTCCTACCAAGTTTTATGCAGTTTAGATTTGTGGTTTGTGAGATATGAGCTGATAACCGAAGGGGACAGAAATTGTATCTTCTCTGCTTCGCTGTTAGTATACCTCCTGTTAATTGTGCATGGTTGTTGATGATGATATCAAGATTATATGTTGATGATGTTGTTGCTTCTATAATGTACCTCTAGATGTTCTAGAGAAGACTCTTTGTACCCATTGTTGATTATAGTGGAAGATTTGGGAGTGGGCTTGTAAGACCCGGGATTAACACTCCCGAATCCTCTGTGTATTTCTGAACTAGTCCCATGATCAGTAGCTAGTTCACACAGTAAACAAATATGGTAACAAAATCATATCACAACTTTATTAATAAATAACAACAGAGTTTATTACAAAAGGGGCTTACAAGCCAACAATAAATAACACAGCGGAAGACGAAGGTGTAGTAGAGTCCAGTTAATCTGCCACAGGCAATCGACTGGGGAAGCGGCCTAGTCGTCGAGATCCACACCGGTGGCAAAGTCCTTCTCCTCTGAAATTATTTGCATTAAGCAAGAATGAGCACAACTACCGTGCTCGCAAGATACACCCGTCAAGTAACAGAATGACATGCATATATGGATATCTCAAAGGAAAGCTTAATATGGTTGAATTTGCATAAAACAGCATTTTCTGTAAATACTTGTACTAAGTTCCAAAGCAGTTATTCTATAACTAAAATTCATTTTATAAATCAATTTTATAGTCAGATAACATTCACACATGAATGGTGAAGGATACCCTCCTATCACAAGGCTTCCCGCCAGATTCCCATTTGCATAATCCATTTGATGAAGTCTTTTCAAATCAAAACCAAAGTCTAACTTTGAGTGGCTTTGCTAGCATGTCCATGACCGCGGACGCGGCTATTCGAATAGTTTTACACTCTGCAGAGGTTGTACACTTTACCCACAAGACACGAATTCTCTAGTTTATCCGGCATATATCTATGCCACCGCTCACTACCTTAGGTAAGCAGTCTAGAGCACATGCCAAGGCCTTTACAATGCGCCATTCCACCGCAGTTTCCCCTCGCTAAGGTTTCGCCCCCTTTGGAATAGAAATCCGCAGAGTTCCTAGCCCCCTCTTGCGCCAGGTGGGAACAATAGTCATGAAAGACTTTGTCAAAAGAAATGGCCATGAAAGACCGCCCACGTACAAACAGGATCAACCGCGATGGAACTTTACAAATTAATTAGCTGTGTCCTATGCCCCATTCTCGAGGACATGTGGTTGTGCGGTGAGGCATAGCCCATTACAGCATAGCAAAGGAACGCCAGAGGCCGGTCCTCAAGCGACTTGGGCGACTTTCCACAAAACCCATGGGCCTCGATCATGGAAATGACTTCGATCCGTGCATTAACATGCACCATCCAAACAACCATTTCGCCCAAGTACAAACCATAATTTTATTTTATTTTTCTCAAATTCATTTACGACAAAACTTCCATGACAAACCAATGCCATAGATTCTTAAACAATATTTGATTTTTGGCTGAAAGTTTCCCAAATCAAACATTTTTGGGTCTAAGCATTGCTAAGCATAATCTTTCTCAAAATGTTCTAGTTTATACTATTGTATCAACTAGATTTTATCTAGGGTGAGGGTTAAATGTCCAAGACTTGTCAAGAACGAGATCAGTATGTAATCCATCAGCATTGTGATAATCCAACCTTCAGCAATCCAAAATTCATTAGTCCAATCTACACCGTATAAGTTTATTTCTATGATCCAACTTCAATTGATCCAAATATTTAACTACACTCTAATTTTATAATCCGATATCTATCAATCCATTATTCCTTAATAAATTATTTCTACTAATTCAATATCAATCCAATGACTATGTAATCCTATAATCAATTTTTAGATAATCGATATCTAATGACAATCTATTTCTAGAATCCAACATCAATAATTCAAGATTTGACTATAGTATCCATCTATCATCCATTCTTTATTAATCCAACATCAACAACAATCTATCTCTAAAATCCGATATCCAATAATTATTTATTTCTATAATCCAACCATAATAATCATGTATTTCTAATAATCCAACATCATTCAATCCAATATCCAATAATCCAATAATAATCTATGTCTATGATCTAATATCCAACAATCATATAACTCTAATAATACCACAATCCGATCATTAATAACAATCTATTTCCATAATCCAATACCAATAATCACCTATTTCTGTAATTCAACATGTGTTATCTATTAACAATCTTTCTCTAACTTCACACATCCATGTACAATATCCTTTTATTATCCAAACCCATCAAATTCTAACTTCAAAAATATGTTGCATTCGATAAAATTATCCATACCACCTCTCTTGACAATAATTAGACATACAAAGGCATTGGGAATAACTATAAAGCTTAAAACAGGAATTTAAATTACTTAAATGTAAATAAGCATGCAGTAATAATTTAAAACAGAATGATATAATTTTAAATAATAGGTGCAAATATGATCAAGAATGTAACTTGCCTTGCTTAATGGATTATTCTCAAACGGCGTTGAAATCCGGTCGTCCAAGTCGTTAAATCTATCTGGCGTAAGCGATTCAATTCAAATAATATTCAAATAAAATCCAAATAAAATCCAAAAATTATAACATAAATACTGCTAGGAAGGTATCGATTTTATATGAATTTAGGAAGTTGAATCGACACAATTGGAGTTCATTATGAGGAGAAACGAAATTCGGAAGGTTGAATGTCACATGAAATAATATAATTCCGAAAATTATACTAGTCATCGGAAATTATGGTTTCGGATAACTGGAAACAAAGAAAGAGTTTTATGACCAAGGTGATGGTGACGGAAGTACGATATGTCGAGGCAAACTCAACAGTGTAAACGACTCGGCCAGACGACCTTCGATGGCGACGTAGTCTGACACAGAAAACCTTCGGCGGACGACGGGCGAATGACGGCGTTGCGGGCAAATGGAGAGGAGTTAGCGGATGAGGTTTGCGGCGATTTGAAGAGGGGACCGCGGGGAACGCAACGCCCGCCTCGGTTGGGGTGGAAAGCGCACGGTTGACCGACGGCGGCAACGACGCGCAAAAAGGACCAAATAATTAATAGAAATTAAATAAAATCTAAAAATTATGAAATAAATACTAAAAATAGTAGATGAATTTAGATGAATTTAGGTGAAAGAATCAACGGATTTGGAGCTTGCATGCGAGAGAACGAATTTTGGAAAGAATAAAAAGGATATGTACAAAAGTACACGCAACACTAGTTAAATGGGCACTGTAGACTTTCTTCAACCTTCAGCCAAACAAAAACACCGTGGATGAGAGAAAGAAAGAAAGGGCGGCACTCCATTCCAGAGGCACGGGGAATGAATGGAGGTGAGCACGGGCATGGCCTCGGCCCAAGGAGCGCATTGGTGCGGTCGGTTTGGCCAGATACGGTTCGAGGCAGTGTCTCCATGGTGATCATCGACCGACGGGTTGGCATTGGCGCCCCGGACAAACGGAGACGAAATAACGGGTGGAGTTTGAGGCGAAACGAAGAGGTGAACACAGGAACACAATGCTCACCTCGGTTGTAGTGGAATGTGTACGGATGGCGGAGGCGAGGCGACGACGTCGGCGGCGTGGGCTCACGGTGGCGGCAGTGCTCGGCGATGTTCGGCGGCGAGGAAGCACGGCGAGAACGTCGCGAGCGAAGCTAGCGGTGTGGTCGATGGTGCCGGGCTCCACGTGCAGAGAGCGCTAGAGGCGGCGGAAGGAGCTCGGTCGGCGACGGAAAATCTTCGATTGTGAAGAGGAGAAAGGAGAGAGGAGCTAAGATTTTCGGGATGAATGAGTGAAGCATTGCGCACCCGGTGCTTCCTTTTATAGGGCGGAGGAGGCCGGAGAGGGAGATCGAGGGCGGCTGTTTTGAGTGCAAATGAAGACGAAGTGAAACGGCTTAAATTGATTGTAGGTGGTGGAAGAAACGTGCAATTGAAGGTGTTACTACGTGCGTGGCGATAACGCGGTCGTTTCGCCTCGACGGATTTCAATTTAATGCATTGAGTGGGGAGAATGGGGAGAAAGAAGTGGTGGCGACCATTAATGGAGTTGAAGCTCGGTTTTCGCAGATTGCGACAAAAATAGATTGATTCGGAGAACACCAAATCAAGGGATTGGGAGAGGAGATCAAGACGGACGCGTGGCATAAACGGCTCGCATTTATGTGCACCGTAGAGAAAGATATCGAATTTGGAAGTTTTGGGTTGGTTGCGTGTACGTTCTGGAACAGTTCTCGGCTGGAGGTTGAGGATGAACAGTAACGCACGATTTACTGTAGCACGTTGGATCTGGATGAACAGTACCCGACGGTTACTGTAGCAGTGCGGCAGGAGAGAGAAGGAGAGGAATAAAAAAAATAAAAGGAATATATATATTGATTAGAGACAAAAGGGCAAGTGGTAGCCATGCATGAAGAACCTGGATGTTAAGTGTGCATGACTTTGGGCAGAATCAAGAGGGGTGACCCGATGGGAAGCTCCACGTGGAAGAAAATAAATTTTTTTTTATTTTCGAAATAAGGATTAAGCATTAAATCAAATATTTTTTTGAACATAGCAAATAGAGTCCAAAAATTCTAGAAAAATTCTCAAAAATTCCTATAATTATTTTGAACTTAATAAAAATAATTCCAACTTAAATGGTAATAGTTTTTGCTCATAATTTATTTTGCCTTTAAAATAATTAGGGAAAAGCTTTTAAAATTTCAGAAAATTCTAAAAATTAATTAATTTTATTTTTCAACTTTAACTCAAATTAAACTTCAAAAACTTTAATAAAACTTTAATTTTGACTTTTAAAACTTCAGAAATTCAAATAAAGCAATCAAACTCTTTCAAATTTCAGAAAATCCAATAAAATAATAATTTTATTTAATTTTAATTTGGTAACAGAACTTTAGGCTGTTACAGGGCTGTGCAAGCCCCATGGTTTTTACTCCTCACATCGAGGAGGTTTTCCACGTAAATCGTTGTGTCACTTTGTGCATGTTCTTATTGTTAATTCCGCTACTTATCTGTTGGTTGAAGCCATCCTCATTGGTTCACTACAAGTAGAGGTGCTGAACTTTTGGTAATTGCATTGTTTAGCCCCAACACTCTGTGTGTTCTGTGTGTATGTTCCCCCTTTGTGCTTCAAGATGGTAGGGCCATTTATAGGCAGAGGTGCAGCCGGGAGCAAGAAGCCACGCAGCTTCCTCGACACCGCATCAAACTCGTGATTGCAGGAATCAAAATAGTGGGATTTGATTCTGTCGTATTTGCTCCATGAGGCTTACTTTCCATTCAAAACAGATTTGGTGAGGATCATTGTAAAATTAGCGGTTTTAGTAAATATTCAGAATTAATTTCAGCATAAATTAAAATAATTAAGGCATATTTCCAACAGCATTTAAATGACAAAAATAACATAAAACATGTAATATCTCCATGTCATTTAAACAGGATAAAATGGCCAAAAGATAGAACTTGATAACAAAAAAAATCAGCATAATACTCAGATTTAATTTGATTGTTTATTGCTCTTAGATGTCGGGCTGCTCAAGACGTAATCTTGGTCTCCTCGCCATATTTGTCAATATTCTTCACTAATTAAATATGACAACTACAAATCAGACTTTGAGCTCAAACTAATGATTTACTAATATGTCAAGATTTATCTCATAAATAACAATAATACTTTCAGTCAATAGAGGAACATTTGTTCAACAGTGTAAATGGAATCACAATTTCAACATATTAGACTTTCTGCAAACAGGATATCATAGTGCAAAGAGTTCACAAGTTTTAGCACTTAAGCCTTTCGGCAAACAGGATATCACAGTGCAAAGAGTTCACACAAGATCAATAAGATCTTGAAACAAAACGATCAAGCTCCTTTGAGTCACAACTGAGCTACAGAGAGTATCAGAACAAAACTGACAACAGTAAGCAATTCAATTGGCTCAAATCTGATTTAGTTATCAATTCAATTTCATAACATGACAATCATCGTCATCGAGCATTAATCCGAGCCCACAACATTACTAAACCAAATCTCCTAGCGCTAGTCAAAATTACAAAATGTAAAATTAACAAGCACAGCACACTTTAGTACAATAATGCAGAAAATGAAAAACAGCAATACTCACGTTGCAGATGGCACTCAAAGCCAAAGAGCAGTAAATCGCACAAGGCACGCCGAAGGCGCTGACTCAGAAAACCAATCACCCCGTTGTGCCGCGTTTGAACGAACGAGGTCGTCGGAGATACAATGCCAATCCACAATTGGGGACACACCAAAATTGCGAAGTCGAGGTACAAAGAAATGCCGCACAAGACCCAATCATAGTACTCTAACTGAATGCAACCACGAAGCACTAATCACCAGAAAAATCGAAGCCTTTCTCCCTCACCGAAATCAAGTCAAAGTCAACCGGATCAAGCCTCCAAGATGCGCAAGCACCAATTTCCCGAATAGAAGACCCACAAAGGAGAGGCCGCAAGATGGGAACTGGTGGGATGCGCACAGAGGAAGGTCCGGATCTCACCACCGATGGAGCCAGTTCGACCACGGCGGCGTGGGAGCTCCAAGACCCTAAAACTGAAGACCAAAATGGAGAGGAAGAAGAACTATCAAAAGAGGGAAAATCACTGGATTTCGGGTACCGAAAAGAAGAGAAGGGGGCGACTTTTTGAAGAGGAGAACCAGAGCGCGCGACGCGGTGGCAGTGAATGGCCGGCTCCAAAGAGCCCGGGCCAGCCCACGCCTCCTACGCCGAACGTGCTATCAAGAGAGAGATAGGGCTGGAGACAAAGTCTCCAACCTTATCTCTTCATCTCTCCAACCGACAGGTGGTCCCCACTCTCTATTTTCTTTTTCTTTTCTTTTTCTTCTTTTCTCAAAATGAGAAATTACCAAATAGCCCTCAAAATAACCAATAGTCCCCACCAATTTATCAATTTGATAAACGATGGTCAAAGTCTTTTTTAATATACAGCTATTCGATGATGGGTACCTTGCGGGTTTGCCAAAGCCTAGCAATAAGAACTACGACTCTGCACAGACAAAGGAGGACTTCGCCTTGATCCAATGCCTTGGTGTGAGAATTTTCGCCCAAGTTACATTCTGTACTGGGCGGCTTGCCTTTTCCTTCTCGGGTTGGGATGTTACGGTCATGTCCCCGTATCTAGCTCATGAGTACTTAAGAAATTATACCCTTATCTTCCTTTGATCGCAACCTCACGATCATACTCAAGTAGGTGAATTCTTCAGGGAATCCTATAGGACGATTCCCGATGCCAAATAGGTATCAAATTCATTAAGAGCTATTGCTCAACCTCCCATATAGAAAGAACACTGCAGCTAATGGGACCCTTAGTTGTGCTATCTAATCCTACACAGTTTGTTGTCCTAATGTCTAGTTCACGGGATCTCCGATCTACTAGGATAGGTTACCACCAATGTGAGTCTTTACACAGGTATGAGCCCCATTCCCTTTGACGCTCCAAAGATCGCCTTTCGCGCCAATCCTTTGGTGAAAATATTGGATGTATTCCACAGAAGTAACACCCGTCTCTCTAGCATGCCTTACCGACTTAAGTCGCCGCTTTATATGTTTTGAGGACTTCATATTGTCCTTCCTACTCTTCGCCTTAACCAGAACGGTTTAGTTATCGCAGTATGTTAATACAATAGGAATTGACTTTTTCAGCACAAGTAGGTCAGAAAGGAGCTCTCTAATCCATTCTGCCTCTACAGCTGCTGAGTCTAGTGCTACCAATTCAGCCTCCATGGTGGACCGTGTAAGGATAGTCTGTTTAGACGACTTCCACGAAACAGCCCCACCTGCTAGAGTGAAAACATAGCCACCTGTAGCCTTCATGTCATCCGAGTCACTAATCCAGTTAGAATCACTAAATCCTTCCAAGACTGTCGGATGGCCAGAATAATGTATTCCCAAGTTTGAGGTCCCCTTTAGGTACCTAAGTACCATCTCTAGTGCTATCCAATGATCATCTCCTGGATTGGTCGTATAACGACTCAATCTGCTTACAGTATATGAGATGTTCGGTCTCGTTGCACTAGTTAGATACATTAAAGATCTAATTATTTGAGAATATTTAAGCTGGTCTTTTCCATATCCAGTGTTTTTATGTAGCTTAACATTTGGATCATAGGGTGTGACTACTGACTTACAGTTCATGAATCCAAATCCGGTTAGGACCTTGTCTACATAATGGAGTTGTGAAAGAATAATCTCATTCACACCCTTTATCAACTTGATGTTTAAGATAACATCAGTATCACCCAGGTCTTTCATATCAAAATTCTGGGAGATGAAAGACTTTGTTTTATTGATTGCATCCATGTTGGTCCCAAAAAGCAATATGTCATCCACATAAAGACACAGAATGACACATTCGCCCCTACTAAATTGATAGTAGACACATTTATCGACTTCGTTTACACAGAAGCCGACCGAGGTTATAGTACTATCAAATTTCTCATACCACTGCTTGGGAGCTTGCTTTAGACCATACAAGTATTTAACCAATCACACTGCACTGGCCGAATGCAACCACGGAGCACCAATTACCAAAAAAACCGAAGCCTTTCTCTCTCACCGAAATCAAGTCAGAGCCAATCAGATCAAGCCTCCAAGATGCGCAAGCACCAATTTTCCAAACAGAAGACCCACAGAGGAGAGGCCACAAGAGGGGAACCGGCGAGATGCGCACAGAGGAAAGTCCGGATCTCACCACCGACACCGCCAGTTCGACCACGGTGGCGAGGGAGCTCCAAGACCCCAAAACCGAAGACCAAAACGGAGTGGAAGAAGAACTATCAAAAGGGAAAAAATCACTGGATTTCGGGTACCGAAAAGAAGAGAAGGGGCGACCTTTTGAAGAGGAGAATCGGAGCGCGCAACACGGTGGCAGCGAACGGCCGACTCCGAAGAGCCCGGGCCTGCCCGCGCCTCCTGCACCGCCGCCTCGCTCGCAAGAGCTCCAAGCCGAACGTGCTGCCGAGAGGGATTGTCTCCAACCTTATCTCTTCATCTCTCCAACCCAACAGGTGGGCCCCGCTCTCTATTTTGTTTTTCTTTTCTCAAAATGAGAAATTACCAAATAGCCCTCAAAATATCCAACAAGGATTACTTCCATTAGATGTAGATATGGTATAATACTCTATCCATTACAAAGGTGATATGCTGAGGGCAATATCTCCATACGTATAATTCATTGTGCTAATCGGTCGTGTACCAGCTGCGTGTGCTGCGACACGTCGCGTATCCACCGACTGACTTGTGAACCGTTTACGTGTTACTTTGCATACTGGACGCAGAGGAACTAGCTCATGCATCACACTGTTTTAATAGAGATGAACATGTGTCATGCAAGCTTTCAGTCCATCTAGCGATAAAACAACATTCACGTAGAAAGATTAGATATGTTGGATTAATTTCCATAATGTGGACCTACATGAGATAATATACATATTGGCTATCTATTATTTTGGTTGGCTCAAATATATAAAGTGATCAAATAAAGTATTTATTAAGAGCCGAGTATCTTTTAAGGATAAATATGGACTTGGATTTAAATCTGTGTAGAGACCTATTTGGAATCTATCTCTAATTATGGGACGGGATAGGATTCTAAGCCAAAAGGCTATAAATTGGGGTCAGGTCCTCCCAGTAGGGTAACTCTCGCCATACCACCTATCCCCATCAGTAGTTGGAGTTTGTGGCTTACCTCTTGCTGGGAAAGACCAAACCCTAGGTAGATCGATCATTATGTTCATCTACTACTCGAGATCAATCCTCTGACGAACAATGGCATCGTCATCAGTGCACTTCGCATTTCTGAGTGAATTGTGTGTTGCAATTATCACATATGCGATTCTGTTAATTTTGATCATCATGGTTAAGATCAAGAATTACAATCTAACAATTGGTATCAGAGCATTGTATGTGTTTTGCAACCCGTTCTGGAGTTTTTTTTTCGGATCAGTGCCTTCCCGTAGCAGCGCAATAGATCAGATCTGTTTTTTTTCCCTTTTCCCTTGCTTGGATCTGTTCGGCTGCATCATCAGCTTTGGCAATAGATCAGTTTAAGTCTCGATTCGATCTCGCCGGAAGAAAAAAAAAATTCAGATGGATCGATTGTTTTTTCTTCCCTTGCCTCTGCTGCACGACTGCCCCGATGCATCCGTCAATCCCGCGTCGCTGCTCGGCCAGGCGTCGCCGAGCACCCTCCGTGCCGCTGGCGAAGCGCCTCCCGGGATTCTCCGCGAACCTCGCGCGCCCTCCGATCTCCATCCGCGCGCCCTTGAGTTTTGATGCGCCGCCGCTCTGCTTGTCTTGCCGCCGCCATCATCTGTTCTGCTTATGCTCGTCTGCAGCGCGCTTCGGATCTCCTGCGCGTCGCCCGGTTCTCTGTGCGCTCCTCCGGATCCGCCGCCTCCTTGTGCCGTCGGATCGCCACCGCCATCGAAGCGCCCCGGATGGTGCCGCCGCGTCAGGCGCCATGGCGCTTGAGCTCCGCGCCGCGTGAGTGGTTCTCGCCGCCGAGCTTCGCCGCCCCTCTGCTGCGGCCCTCGGGCTTCAGCGCGCCGGCGACGCCAGCCGTCGCCCTTTCGGTTCCACCGCCTGCACGACACCGAGCACCTTCAAGGTTCCCGCCAGCCACTCTCCCGCCGCGCCACCGCCATGGGGAAGTTTCGCAAGCTCGGCCGCCACGCCGCCCACCGCGTCTCCATGCTCAGGACGATGGTGTCGTAGCTGGTGAAGCACGAGCGGATCGAGACCACCGTCGCGAAGGCAAAGGAGGTGCGACGAAAGGTTGATCATTGGTGCAGCATCGCCATTGTTAGCACAAGGTTTCAGCAAGGCTCTGGTGGGCTCAACAGTATAGGATTTGCAGTTATCAGAAAGGGATGCTTGAAATTAAGATGCTATGCAATTGGTGATGAACTTGGTGGTCCAGGGCATTTGAATGATCCTTTGAAGGGGAACACTAATGGGCCTGTTTTGCATGGACTCAATGGATCTGGTACTTCCTTTCGAACTGTTGGTGCCAAAATCACCCAGGAAACAGGATACTTCCTTGTCAGCGATGCTAAGGGGGACCCAGACAAACCTTCAGAGGGTTTCTCCTCAATCGACGAGGCTATAAATTCTCATTGCATAAGGTCAGATGAAGGATTAAGTTTTTTTGCATTATTATAGATTATAAGATGCATCTTGAGTTTATCCTGTTCTAGATTGGTATGCTGTTTACTGGAATAATCAATCATCTGCTATTCTGGTTAATCTGAACATACTGTTATGTTTGGTTTGATCCTCTTTTAGGCTGAGGTTTGATCCTCTATTAGGCTGAGGTTTAAACTTACAGTTTAAGATTAGTGTTGGCATATCAGTTTAATCAGTCAAATGTAATTTTGTGCAATTAAGACAAGTTCTTTGATTAGCATTATTTCATATGATGCTTTTGAGAATTATGTTTTGCATTATGGTGATAAATTGTGTAATCTCAGGATATATCCTCTTTTCATGAATGATGGATTGATTCAAATTTGGTCAGCTAGTGTTCTGCATGGGTTAACTGAAATTCTATGTTGCCAAAGCAACCTCTGTTATGTAGGTTAATTTATTCAGAACAACTAGGCATTTTTTTTGTATGTATAATTCATGCATCTATTGACTGGCCCAAAGGAAAGTCAATATTTGGCTGAATTATATATGCAACTGTGGCAATAAATACGTAACAGTCATCAAGTTTCCATGTGAGCAATAAGTCAGACCAAAGTAAGGCATATTGTTTGACAGGATTTACTGTTAGTATTTGTTTGCTACATCAAGGTTACCACTTGCAAGTTAATATTTCTGTCCAAAGACTAAATATTAATGGAGCGCTAGGTATTTTGCGTGATGGTATATACCAAATTTTTGAATCAAACCTTAAGTTAGTTATTCATGTCTTGATGTGAGCATTTATTCTTTTATTTCAGCTGCAAATCCTGCTTCCAATATTTCTGCTAGCATCAATTCTATACTATGTTTACTGGTGCAAACTTTAAAGAATAGAAAAAGAACATTTTAATTGTTCTTGGGGTAATGGATCTAGACCTTGCGCTTTGTAAAGAACAACCCGCTGCTCTTGTGGCTAACAGCTCCATTGAAGAAAAGATGGAGTTTGAGAAGTGGGATCGTTCAAATCGCATGAGTCTTATGATCATGAGGCGTGCTGTTCCGGAAGTTTTTTGGGATAGCACATCAGAACAGGCCATTACAGCTAAGGGTTTCCTTGACAGTCTTGAGCAAAGGTTTGCCAAAAACGAAAAGGCTGAAACAAGTACGCTTTTGGCAAAACTTATCTCAATGAAGTATAAGGGTAAAGGAAACATAAGGGAGTACATTATGAAAATGTCTCATCTTGTTTCAAAATTAAAGGCCCTCAAGTTAGAGCTATCCGAGGATTTGCTCGTGCATTTAATTTTGATATCCCTTCCTGCACACTTTAATCAGTTCAAGGTGAGCTATAACTGTCAAAAGGACAAGTGGTCCCTTAATGAGCTCATCTCCTACTGTGTGCAAGAGAAGGATAGATGGTAACAAGATAGAACAAAAGGTGCTCATTTGGCTATGACCCCTAAAGTCAAAAATAACAAGAGGAAGAGCAAAGAAGCTGCAGGTGTGCCATCCATAATGAAGAAACAATGGTCTGAATTGGCTTGTTTCTTTTGTAAGAAGGATAGTCACGTAAAGAAGTATTGTACCAAATATCATGCTTGGCGTGAAAAGAAAGGTACAATTTTTTTTTACTATGGTCAACTCTGAGGTTAACTTAACTTCTGTACCTGAATACACTTGTTAGTTAAGACTCCGGTGCAACTTCTAACATCAGTGTGTCAATAAAGTGTAGCCTGAACTGCCAAAAGCCAAGTGATGCTGAAAGATTCATCTATGTGGGCGATGGCAAGAAGGTGGAAGTTAAGTGCTAATAGAGTTTCAGATGTCTTAGAACTGATACATACAGATATCTACGGTCCATTCCCTACGGCTTCCTGGAATGGCCAAAAGTATATTATCACGTTCATAGACGACTTCTTGCGATATGGTTGTATTTATCTTATTCATGAGAAGTCACAGTCCCTAGATGTGTTCAAAATTTTTTAAGGCTGAGGTGGAAACCCAACTTGGCAAAAGGATTATGGGCGCTCGATCTGATCGTGGTGGAGAATACTATGGCAGAAATGACGGATCAGGTGAACAACATCCAGGACCTTTTGCTAAATTCCTAGAGGAATGCGGGATCGTCCCTCAGTACACCATGCCGGGATCTCCTAGCATGAACGGTGTTGCTGAGAGACGAAACAGGACTCTTAAGGATATGGTGAGAAGTATGATTAGTCATTCTACCTTACCAGAGTCTCTCTAGGGAGAAGCATTGAAAACTGCAGCTTATTTACTCAATAGAGTACCAACTAAAGCGACTAACAAAACCCCGTACGAACAATGGACAAGCAAAAGCCTAGCATCGAGGCATGTGCGTACATGGGGATGTCCATCGAGGCAAGGCCGCATGTGCCTAACGTAAAGAAAATTGGACCCAAGAACTGTTAGTAGCTATTTTGTTGGTTATTCGAAAGATCTAGGGTTACAAATTCTATGATCCCACTACTAAGACAATTTTTGAAACGGGAAATGCCCGGTTTTTTGAGGATGTTGAGTTTGAAGGGGGAGATATGGTTAGGAACATTATTTTTGAAGAAGTTTCTGAAGGGGATATATTTTCTCTTCCTTTGGTTATTCCCAATAATGATCAGGATCAGGTTATTTTACCCGGCATTATTGAGGAAAATATAATTCAAAATAATGTCCATGAGGTTCCTCCACAAAATGTTGTTCCTACAGAAGAACAAACTTATCAACCTCAAGAACCAGTGCCATTAAGGAGATCCACTAGAGAAAGAAGAAGTGCAATCTCTGATGATTACATTATCTTTCTTCAGGAGAATGAGGCTTGTAGTGAAATTTTGGGAGAAGATCCTATCAATCTCCAAAATGCTCTGCAAAGCCCAAATTCAGTTAATTGGATCAATGCCATGAATGAAGAGTTAAAATCCATGAAGGACAATGACGTTTGGGATCTTGTCCCATTGCCAGAAGGAAAGAAACCCATTGGTTGCAAATGGATATTTAAGACCAAACGGGATTCGAAAGGCAATGTGGAAAGATATAAGGCTCGTCTTGTTGCTAAAGGATATACTCAAAAGGAAGGCATAGACTATAAAGAGACTTTCTCTCCGGTTTCTTCAAAAGACTCTTTTAGGGTCATTATGGCACTTGTGGCATTCTTTGATCTTGAGCTTCATCAGATGGGTGTAAAAACAGCGTTTCTAAATGGAAACATTGATGAGACGATTTATATGGTGCAACCAGAAAACTTTGTGGTCGGTGACCCGAAGCAAATGGTATGCAAATTAAAGAAATCCATCTATGGGCTCAAACAGGCTTCCCGGCAATGGTACCACAAATTTCATGATGTTATTATCTCTTTTGGTTTTGAGGTAAATCTGAGTTGAGGATTGTGTGTATCATAAATTGATGGGAGTAAGTTCATATTTTTGGTTACGTATGTTGATGACATATTGCTTGCTTGTAACGATATAGGCTTGTTGCATGAAACCAAGAAATTTCTCGCTAAAAATTCCGAGATGAAGGATCTTGGTAATACTTCTTTTGTATTAGGAATTCAAATATACCGAGATCGCTCTCAAGGTGTACTTGGATTATCACAAAAGAACTATATCGATAAGGTATTGCAAAGATTTGGCATGCAGAACTGTAAACCTTTAGATACCCCTGTGGCCAAAGGTGAAAAATTCAGTCTTAGCCAATGTCCTAAGAATGATTTTGAGGCTAAGAAAATGCGTAACATCCCTATTCATCTTTGATAGGGAGCTTGATGTATGCTCAAGTTTGCACTAGACCGGATATAGCATATATTGTTGGAATGCTAAGCGGTATTTAAGCAATCCAGATTGGATCATTGGGTCATGACAAAAGCGGTGTTGCGGTATTTGCAAAAGACGAAGGATTTCATGCTCACATATAGGAAATCGGATCGGTTGGAGATCATTGGGTATTCGATTCGATTTTCTTTGGTTGCCAAGATACTCGCAAATCCACTTCAGGTTACATCTATCTACTTGGTGGAGGTGCGGTTTCCTGGAAAAGCGCTAAGCAGTCACTCGTTGCTCCGTCCACAATGGCAGCTGAGTATGTTGCTTGCTATGAGGTTTCAAATCATGGGTTATGGTTGCAGAATTTTGTCACAAGGCTGCGAATTTTGGATCATGTCGACAGACCACTAAAGTTGTATTGTGACAACAAGTCTGCAGTTATGTATTCTAAAACAACAGGAGTTCGTCTAAATCTATGCATATAGACATCAAGTTCCTAGTTGTGAAAGAAAGAATTCAGAGTGGTAAATTGTCAATTGAGCATATAGGTACAGACTCCATGATTACGGATCCGTTTACTAAAGGCTTGACACCTAAAGTGTTCCACGAGCATGTTACTCATATGGGTGTGGTTTCACTTATGGAATTCAGTTTAAGTGGGAGTTTGTAATTTCTAACCTATGCTCATATGACAATATCAATTCAGTATAAAGACATTCAGTTATATTCTCTAGAGAAATAAAGTTATGTTCTTTTACTCTGAATTCATGTCTTCTCATTTGGTTCTGAGAAGATGTTTTTTTATCTCATAAGGTATAAAGTTGGACCAGTTGGAAATAGGCATGTCATGATCACATTTCATGTAATTCCCATGCTACACATCCATATTTGATCCATGTCGTTCTTTTATGTTGACATATGTGACCATTGATGGGTTTAGTTACGCTTTAAAGTGACGAAGACCGCTTTGATCCTATGTTGATATAATTGATGGACCGGATTGGTTTAAAGATACTCATGACATAGATAGCATTTTTGGAGCTCATAAAGTTTTGATATGTATTTACTCATTTGGTCCAAGTGGGAGATTGTTGGATTAATTTCCATAATGTGGACTTACATGAGATAATATACATATTGGCTATCTATTATTTTGGTTGGCTCAAATATATAAAGTGATTAAATAAAGTATTTATTAAGAGCCGAGTATCTTTTAAGGATAAATATGGACTTGGATTTTAAATCTGTGTAGAGACCTATTTGGAATCTATCTCTAATTATGGGACGGGATAGGATTCTAAGCCAAAAGGCTATAAATAGGGGTCAGATCCTCCCAGTAGGGTAACTCTCGCCATACCACCTATCCCCATCAGTAGTTGGAGTTTGTGGCTTACCTCTTGCTGGGAAAGACCAAACCCTAGGTAGATCGATCATTCTGTTCATCTACTACTCAGATCAATCCTATGACGAACAATGGCATCGTCATCAGGTACGCTTCCGCATTTACAGAGTGAATTGTGTGTTGCAATTATCACATATGCGATTCTGTTAATTTTGATCATCATGGTTAAGATCAAGAATTACAATCTAACAAGATAGCCTTCACATGAGCATGGCTATATGCATCATGAATGGGCTTGCTGGGTTGTAGTAGCATAAAGCATTGGATTTTACTCCTTAAGTATACGCCTCTTTATTTTATCTGACTTAGCTTTGCTGCACAAAAATTCATCCAACAGCCATCTTTTGACAGATTCAGCTAACACAGACGACATTGAAAGCATAGCTTCGCTTATTCTTGATCTATCAACACCACGTGCTGCAACGGATAACTTTGCTGAGAGCAAGAAGCTTGGTGAAGGAGGGTTTGGTGCAGTTTGTAAGGTGCCAGTAGTTCACTTTACATAGCCTTTTCAGCCTCAACAAGTTAATGTGTAACTTATGCAGGGCGTCCTTCCTGATGGTCAAGAAATAGCAGTAAAGAGACTCTCCAGGAGTTCAGGACAAGGAATAGGAGAGTTAAAGAATGAGCTTGTTTTAGTCACCAAGCTTCAACAGAGGAATCTTGTGAGGTTTGTTGATGTTTGCTTGCAAGAACATGAGAAGCTGCTTGTGTATGAATACATGCCCAATAGAAGCATCGACACCATTCTTTTCGGTACTATTTTATAACCATCATTCAGCAATAGCAAAAGTACAACTGAAACTAAACTTTACTCTCGTTTTTTTTTCTCCACAAAAGAGGGTTTTTTACTCCTACTTGACCCAGGTTTGGAATCCAGGCCAAACACTTCGGACTCCCAAGTCCCAATTCCCCACCACTAGAAACATAACTTGGTGGTAAAACTAAACTTTACTGATATGAGGTTTCTTGATCAACTGCCAGATGCTGAGAGAAGTAAGGAACTAGTCTGGGGAAAGAGATTCAAGATTATAAATGGAATTGCTCAAGGCTTACAATATCTTCATGAAGATTCTCAACTGAGAATAATTCACCGGGACCTGAAAGCAAGCAATGTACTATTAGACTCTGATTATACTCCTAAGATTTCAGACTTTGGCTTGGCAAGGCTAATCGGAGGAGATCAATCACGGGAAGTCACGAACCGTGTTGTTGGGACATAGTAAGTACAGTCAGAAGTCAAACCTACGCTGATGAGATGAGATACAAACGGTATATCAACTGTAGAAGTTGTAGTAACTTCATGTTCTTATTGCAGTGGATATATGGCACCAGAATATGCGATGCGTGGCCATTATTCTACAAAGTCGGATGTGTTTAGCTTTGGTATTTTGATGTTGGAAATCGTGACCGGAAGACGAAGCAGTGGTTCCTATAACATCGAGCAATCTGTCGATCTCTTAAGTATTGTAAGTTCTTGTTCGCAAACTCTATAGTCCATACATAACTTATTGCAGTAAATACTGAAACGATTTGCCAAATTTGATACAGGTATGGGAACACTGGACCACGGGAACAATTGTGGAGATCATGGATTCGTCTCTGAGAAGCCATGCTCCTGGAGACCAGATGCTCAAGTGTGTTCACATCGGGCTATTGTGTGTTCAGGACAACCCAGCAGAGAGACCTATGATGTCTCTCCAGTCTCCATCCAAGCCGGCATTCTTCATCCCCAAGAGCGGCACGTACTCAAATGCATTCTTGGAGTCATACCCAACAGCTTCCGGATCGACTGGTAGGTCAGCAGCGATGTCACCGAATGAAATGTCAGTTACAGAGCTTGAACCAAGATAGGGAAAGCAATTGCCAGGACAATCGGATTGTCATCTTAGAAATAAACTTATTTCAGGAAAATGACCTAGTACATTTGTATTACTGAATTTTGAGTAATTTTCTCCATTGGTCCCCTCAATATTTTAGATTTTTTTGTGTAGGTATAAATCACTCTTTTTCCCCCCAATTTGGAAGATTGACACTCCCTTTTTTATTCTAAATCTTGTGTACAGTCTGCTTTCTTTCAATTTGACATTGCGGGTTCGTGAGATTGAAGCGGTGCAGGACGGCCCGCAAGCCCGCTTACCAGCCCCAGAAGAAAAAACGTGAAGTGGGCACTTGCAGACCGACTGCATACTTAGCAATTATAATGCAGGCCAGCCCGCACGCCCCACAAGCATCTGCCAGCCCACAAGGCAACATCGGCGAGCCACTTGAGCGTCTCGCAAGGATGTGAGCCCTAGCCGCCTCCCTGCCCGCTCTGTCCGCCGTCGGTCGCCCGGACACGAACCGCCGCCTCCCTCACTGCTCCGCGCCCTGCTGCATGCCTGCATCCACGGTACCGCAGCCCCGTTCGCCGTCGCGCACAGCTGCATGATTCCATGGAGCCGACGGTTCTCGCTCTACCGTGCTTACTCGTGCAAATAGCCAATGTGACAGACGAGACGGCGGACTGTGTCTCGCCTCTCGCGTGAGGATTCCAGAGTTTGTTAGAGGTCTTGATCGTCTCTTGCGAATCCTCCCATTGATAGAAATTTGATGAGTACAAGGATGCTTCTCAATCGGAGCAAGAGGCCATTGAGCTCGAGTTCGCCGGGACGCCTCCCTCTCATACCTAGTTGCGGCGGACCGAAGAGGAGGCCTATTTGATCTTTAAGTGACCAGTCTGACACTGACACACTGTGCATTATAAAAGCATATATAATAGTCCATAGGGATAAACATATCAACATTTAGAGCATCTACAATAGTTTATTTCTTAGTTTGTTACTAATAAAAAGAAACAAGTCTTTCAATAGATTGTTTCTTGAGTTTGTGTCTAAGACTTTAATTGCTGCAAGTGTGCATGATTCTTGATGATCAATAATGAAGTATAATTTTGTGACATACATGTTTTGGCTCATTTATCATATCAATAATAAAGTCGGTATGCACAAGAGATCTAGTGGATATTTTACTTGAAGACAGTGGGATCCACAAAACGTATTTTTAGGTAACAAGTAAGTCTCCAATAGAGTATTTTGTTGTTTCTTGTATCTTGGTATTAACAATTTGCTAGTTTCTTCATCTAGAAACAACCTCACCTTCTCTCCTCCACATCATCTAAATGTTGATGTGGCAACCTTTTAGTAACAAGTGACGTGGACTGTTGTAGATGCTCTTAGGTGATGTGGAGGAGATACTGTGTGGGGAGGTGAGCTTATTACTAGATGAAGAAACAAACAAGTTATTGATACCAAGACACAAGAAACAACAAAATACTTATTGAAGACTTGCTTGTTACTAAAAACTCGTTTTGTGGATCATGCACACTTGTAACAATCCATTGAAAGGCTTGTTTCTTTTTATTAGATTGAGTACTCTTTCTCCTCTTAGTAATAAGCTAAAAATTAAACTATTGTAAATGCTTTAATGGTCGCACCAACCAAGGGCGGAGATGGGCCTCGGGCCGGTTGGGTAATGGCTCGAGGCCTAGAAAAAATGTTAGTGCAAAATTTTAGTAATAATACCCACAAAAACAAATGCACAGTATATAGGCCCTGGGTTTGTTTGGTCGGCCGAGGTCACGGCTTAGCGGAGAGCCCAGCGCCCATGTGAGTGGAGCGGCCCGAGGCAGCGCCCTCCTTTCGGCCGAATCAACCAGCTGGAGCTCCTTCCCCAATCCCTTTTCTCCTCCAATCTTTCCTCCTCCCATCGCTTCCCGGCCCAAGTGCAGTGTCGTGCCTTGCTCGCCTTCTGCCGCATCCTTCTCGGCCGCCGCCTCTCTGGCTCCTCCCGTCGGTGCCTCTGGCCTCGCGCCGCCGGCTGCCCTGCTTCTTCTTGCGAGCAGCTCCCCTTCAGCTTGGCCACTGCCGCCGCCTTCCTTCCTCCATTCTTGCCGCCTCTAGCTCCTCCTCCTTGCCCCCCCGGCGCCTCCGGCCCTTCGCCCCTCGGCTCGCCCGCTCACCTCCGGGCTCCCTTGCAGACTCCCCTAGCGCCACGCCCGTCGGTTCGGCCAGAGCCCGATCTGCAGACCGACCGCCGCCCACGGTGTCCCTTTGGCCAGCACTCCCTTCTAGCTCCGTGCCACCCGGCTCTGGCTGGTCTTCTCCGTCACCGCTCACCTGTGGGTTGTGGCCGCGCTTTTGGCTTTGGCAGTTTGGCCCGGCCGCCCGGGTTCAGTAGCAACTGGCAGTGGCAAGGAAGGTGATTAGTGAGGTGAGTTGAAATCATAAGTCTTTGATGAATTGATGTGTAATGTGTTAGTATGTAATGTCTTACAGACTTAGTACTCAACACTTTGGCATAAGACTTTATCTTGTATGAGTAAACGAGTTAATTAGTTATGATTTATGAAGTTATGACTTATGAGTATGACTCACTATATGACATTTGACAGTATGAGACTGAGTGTTAGTGTATGTTTATTAACTTTCTATTTTTGAATATTTGATGTACTAGAATTAGAAATACATGATGAAGAGGATCAAGACATGATGAATGATTGTATGATATGCTATATTGAGCGAGATGTATTTGCATGCATCAATGATAATAAGATTTTACAACGTTTTCAAAGTATGAGGATGCATAAGCAGAAATTACCTCGTGCTAGTGGTATGTTGCATTCTTATTTCGTAATTTGCATTAAAAATAACGTTGTGGTCTGTGTCCCTGATTTACATATGCAATTTTATCTTTGCAGGTTCAGGTTCTCGTACTATTGTTGATGAAGATATGATAGGATCAAATGAACCAAATCTTTGTTAATTAAGCAAAAATTACCTCATGCTATTGGTATGTTACTTTCTCTTTTTTTTGGCTATGTTTTATCTATTTTGTCGTATCGTTAAACATCGAATTCAAATTTTATTTCGATTGTGTATTTGTGTTGTACTTTTGTTATACCTCAGTGTTGATAGTATTTGATATTAGTTATAGACTTATAGCTCTTTAGTTTTGGGTCCGAGGCTCTGTCAAATCCTAGCTCCGCCACTGGCACCAGCTCCAAACCCGACAAAAAATTGGCAAACGTTTCTTGAACATAGACACAGCAATCCTTCAGAAAACCCAGAGATCCTTGGACAACATCACCAGCTGGCCCGTCGGGTCTCCCTAGACGCACAGCAGCCCGATGTGGATGCACCGCAGCACGTCGATCCAGGATAAACTGCCGCCCATGCACGGGTCTATCACCTCGGACACCGCTCTGGCCGTCCAGTGCTCTCACACCTGCAATCAGCTAGAAGAAACTACACTAAAACCTGTGCGGTGCTTCTCTGTAGAAGGGGCTCTACTGTTGAGGCAGGATAAAAATAGAGGGGGGCTCTACTGTTGAGGCTATAACACAACATAAGCATGTTAAAGCTATATCTACTGGTTTTTTGTCATTGGAATATCGAATTCATACATAAATAGGAAGATAACAGATTGAAAATGTACAATACAATAAATTTAGTACCTCGCTAATGTACAATACAATTGTTCATAAATATTTGAGTACCGATCTGTAGATAAGAAATATTAAATTTAGTGATACAATATTAAATTGTGAATATTCATAAACATTAAAAATAGAATGAAAACATACCACTAAGTCACTAAATCGGATTACGACGCAATTTCACTCTACGAGTTTTCATGTCTTGAAAGCGTTGAATGATTTAATTTGTAAATGAAAACATACCACTAAGTTTGTAATCTAAGAATAATTAAACAACAACCAGTCAACCACTAGTCCACTAATTAAACAAATTAGCTAATCGGCTAATGCCTACTATCAATTAAACAATAATTTGCTAATTAGGGATTCACTCATAAGTCATAACTCATTCACTACTCACACCGGCTCACCCAGTTGAGTCACAGACTCACAAGATAGCACTCACCGACAGATTTCGCAGTCTTTGCAACCTGAGCACAACACAAGTTACACAAGCCGTCAAGCCGCACATGGACGGCGCAACGCAAGTACTGAAGTACGCAACCAAAATAATTTGGGGATTTCACTATTTCAGATTTGGGGATTCATTTCATTGCCTTGCCTGCCTCACCAGACACCAGCACCAGCTCACCTCGTTCAAGTAGGGCGGCAAATCCACCGTCTGGCGATTAAGCGTCTTGGCGATCTGCCATGCCCGACCACCATGACCTCGCCTCGCCCTCGCCACCGACCGCCTCCCCTCCGCTTTGCACCGGCCACCGTGCCGAGTCACCGATCGCCTGACCGCCTCGGGCTCGGCCTCCCCTCCCGAGCTCTGGCCTCCCCTCGGCCCCTCGGCTCGGCTCCACGCCGCCAGACTCCGGCCTCCACCTCCGGGCTCCGCGCTGCCGAATCGACAGTGAGTCTCTCTCCGACTCGGTCTCTCCTTTGCTCCATCTTTCCTCGAGGCCAAAGAGGCAAAGATAAAGACCTTATCTGTTGTGTTGATTTATTCGACAACCGCCGCCGCTCTGATCTTTATGATTTGTTCCTCTTCCTCATGTGCTACCTCTGATTTGGGCCAGGATTCGCCACTGACTTGGGCCGGTTGGGGTGCTGGGCCTTAAGCCACCGACTGGGCCTTAGCCCTTAAGCGGCTCTTCTTCAACCTCCGGGCGGGCTGGCTCTTCTTCAACCTCAGTCATCCGTGCGGCCGTGCCTCAGTCTCAGTGGGATACTGGGGATGCGGTGGTGGAAGGAGGGGGTGCTTGAGCACCCACAAGCACCTACGATGGATTCAGCCCTGGTTGCACAGATAGTATATACTCGCCATACTTCAGATTGCCGGGCGTTGTAGCAGTCGTTGTTCTTCTTTCCCGTGCAAGAAAACTATATCGGTAGTGAAATTTTATCGGACCCTACCAATAGAATCAGTTATTGCTGGTTACCGAAAATTTTGATCAAATTTCAGACGAAACTTTTGAATTGAAATTTGAAATTTTTAAGATGTAAAGATGAATTTATCTAAATTTTGAAATTAAATTTGAATTGGAATGAAAATTAAATAAATCCGATTTTGTTTCCTGTAACGGCGAAATTTCGAAGTTAGATTTTTCCATGTTCTCGTGACGATCTCTAGAACCATGACGACGAAGCTGAACACATCTAACTTGACAGAGTAGTTCCCGCACATCGCGTACTCCTGTGCCATGTATCCACTGAAACAACGTTTTTTTAACCATTAGATGCAAATCGCATGTCTCAGATTTCTTCCCGAGCTCCCCTACACAAGCCCCTCCCAAACCCCAAATGTGCTGCCACCACAGAGCTGATTTTTTTTAAATAATATTTTTTAAAAGAAAATTACAAAAATATATAGTCACCCCAAAAAATTACAAAAATGAGTCCCTATCGCCAGTTGAACTGGTGACAGGAACCTATCGCCAGTTCAAGGTTCCTGTCGCCAGTTCAACTGGCGACAGATTTCTCTCTCCCTTCTCTTCCTACCCTAATTTGCAAGTCTACTTTACGTACTTGTGATTTTCATAATTTTTTAATGGTACAAAATGTATTAGTCTCGTAATAACATTTTATGATCATCGTATGTTGTTCTAGTGCAGTGAATTTCTGTAGAATTTTATGAGAACGATTGAGGTATTAATGATTCGTAAATAGGAAGCTAAGTGATATTACGATGATGCGAATAACACGGAAGAATGGAATGCGAAAAGATGAGGAGATTTGAAGTTGCGAATTTAAAAACACTTTACAACGAAGCTGTGAATAACACGGCGCATAGGGTTTGGTTACGTGCGTAACAAACAGCATCATACACGATGCAACAAACTGAAGTACTTCTACGATACATATGCGTCTTTTTTGAATAGAAATAAATTAGACCTTCCGGGAACTAGTACGGAAAGGTGCCTCGCACTACCCACATAGAGTGTTCTCCAGCTGGGCGTCTCGGACGTGGCTGGCCGTCGTTGTAGTGGCACGCACATATACAGCTAGGGTTGGCGCAGTAGCATGTGGGATCATAGGAACTTCTTATGTTCACAACCTCCTCATTACCCCTCTTGCACTGCATCTGTTGGCGGAGGTTATCATTTTGCTCCTTGAGATCGTCAATTTGCGCCTTCAAATCAAAGATTCGGTTTCACAATGTATCCACGTGCATCACAACATGTCGTTCATGGGGAGGATAGATCCAGCGGGTAAAGTTGCATTTCGCCATCTGCTGTAAGGGACAATTAGTATGGTGGAGGATGTATTAGCAGTAACATGAACAAAACTATTTACCCTAGAGTATGGGCATCGGAAGAAACACCACCCGCCATCGAAAAGGCAGTCTATGACTTGCACGATAGCGTCCTCCCCGTGTCCGCATTTCGGCCATACCGGTTGAACACGCTTCTTCGGCATCAACCGGTAGTTAGGGCCGAAATCCTCCCTCCTTTCGAGGGGAATGTCTTGCTTCGACGACCCTGGTTGGACTGGTCCCTAGGCATCTGCCATGGTATGTTAGTGTACAACAGAGAAGGTTCTTCTTTCTACGGTTTGAAGGGTCGAGTGGTCCTTCCGAAGTGTGGGGCGCACATTTTTTAGCCCGCGGGGGGGGGAGGCCAAGACCTGACGAGGTAATGTGTTAGGTTGTTGATGACAAGACCTGACAGGGCTGTCTGCTTTGCGCAGAGATAAGACCAAACGTGGCAGCTTTGCACAGTGACAACACCAAAAGAGACAGCCTTGCTCAGTGACAAGACTAGACGGGGCAGCTTTTGTGCAGTGACAAGACCAGATGGGGCAGCTTTTGTGTAGTGACAAGACAAGACGGGATGACTTTTTAGCGATGACAACCTCGACCGCCTCCCGGCTTTTGAGCGATAAGACATGACTCGCAAAGAAAGACGAGAGTATTGTCACGTCGATCTGAAAACCTGGCGAGGGTCAGGGTTGTCCAGTCGATCTGAAAAGCCTAAACCCTAAGCTGTAGGCATCGATATGCATTGAACAAACATGCATTGAATAAACATGCATTGAACAAACATGCAAAAAAGAGATATCGAAACACGAGACTAGCATAATAATAGGTGTACACATATTAATATTTACATGGCATGACTGATATTTGGAGGACCAAATATCTACTGGTGGCCCCTCTTGGGGCACGCTTCGTGTGTCGTCCCTGGCCTCGCCCTGCGACGGTTCGAGTATGTTAGAGGATCAGGCGGGATGACTGGCCAACCGACACGAGTAGTCCGAGGTGGTGTCGCGAGGGGGGGGGCGTCCTGTGTTGGTTGGGTTGTCCTGTGTTGGTTAGGTTGTCTTGTGTCGGTTGGGTTGGTGGCAGCACACTTTGCAGCTGAGAAGCCTCCATGTTGAACGAGTCTTCGCGCGGGTCACCGAAGAAGTAATCGAGGGGTACCGATAGGCGTGCCTCCTCGTCTTGCAATGAAGCGTCCTCCCAAGTCGTTCCTGTAAAGTATTATGTTACAAACGTAATCATGCTGAAAGCACGAAAAAGAAAGTTACACAATGAAGCAAGGTGGTCATACCTGCTGGCCTGAAGACGTGCTCCGACGACTCCGCGTACCCCTGCCCCGCGTGATGGTGGAGTTCAGGACCTGAAAGAGAAGATTGCCGTTAGTAACTATTGGGGTTCAAAAGAAACAAGCATTACGTTCCGCAAGCAAGCAGGGTGGTCATACCTGGTGGCACGAAGGCGTGCCCCGATGACTCCACGTACCCCTGCCCCGCGTGATGGTGGAGCTCAGGACCTGAAAGAGAAGATTGCCGTTAGTAACTATTGGGGTTCGAAAGAAACAAGCATTACGTTCCGCAAGCAAGCAGGGTGGTCATACCTGGTGGCACGAAGCCGTGCCGCGATGACTCCGCGTACTCCTGCCCAGTGGTGCTCCCACCATGGTGCCACAATGACACGCCTGCCACGTTCGGGGCCAGAGCTTGTCGACGTGAACCACCTTGGCTGACCCCTCGTCCCGAGGTGACCCCTCGTCCTCGCACTGGTCGGTCCACCGAGTCCCTCGGCGTGCGACAAGTCGCGATCTGGATGCCTCGACTCGTCGCTTCCATGATACGCTGCACGAGCCCTCTCGTATCCCCATGTGTCCTCTGGTGCACAGTGGTTGCTACCTCGAGAATCTCCCGGTGTAGATCCGTCTGCACAAGTAATGAATAAGTTGGAAACATAAATCTGGTAAGTTAAATATGAATTAAGGACCGTTCAATACGTATCGAGAGGTGGAAAGCGGAGTCCGGCTAGTTAGGATACGTGTCGGACGTCGCAGCCTTATGTCGTGGTGGGTCGACCACGACCCGAACGCAGCGAAGCCTCGTCCGACTAGAGCACCAATCCATGTAATCCGCGTACGTCTCGAAGTCGTAGAGATCCTCCCCACACTGGATGAGATCGTCGAGCGCGTGACGCCAATCCTCGACCCAAGGCCTCATCCTATCCAACCAGGACATCGTGCCACGTACTCCCTTCCTAGTGTACCTGTGGACAGCAACACGATTATTTGGTCAGCACATAATTACATTATGTGAAAGAAGTAATGATGTGAACTTCTGGCGTGGGCGTGCCGCACCGTATCCCCCAGGGGTTGGGATCTCTGTCGTGGAGACCGGCGGTGCAGACCCGCCGCACTGTACTCCTCCACGAAGACATCATGTACCAAGGCCCTCTGCTTGTACCAATACACGTAGTCTCGTGAGCACATGAGCGATAGTCCGTTGGGCGCCCGCTGCAAAAGCCTCTCCGTAGTGTACGGTGTCCAGATGACGCGGTCATCGGTCAGCTGATCGAATATCGCGACGTGCTCGGGGTAGGACCCCTGCGAAGTGATCGGCGTGAAGGTGACCTGTGCAATAGAACACTGCAAACTTAGCACACGAAATTATGATTACAATAGGAAAAATAACAAATGATCATAAAACTTACCCGTCGGCGGCACCAAACCGTGCCCATGGTGGGCTGGTCCACCTCGTCGGCTACAACGTACAAGCTGATCGTATACGCTCGCAAGTCCAGCTATGGTCGTCCGATCTGGAAGCGCTCGAAGGACCACAACTGTAGAAGTAGTGGGCATCCCGAGAGGCTGAAGTTGTCTTGGGCACAGTGGCACGCGTCGCACAGTGCGTGGTACGTCGCGCACAATATGGCCGGACCCTAGGCGTACGAGGGGATCTCTTCAATCGGCAAGTCGGCCACCTCACATGCGTAACAGACGTAGTGCTTGTCGACGCTGTCACCGTGGGACCCCAGGAACATGACCCACCCGAACAACCATAGTAGGTAGGCCTCGAAGTGCCTCCTAACAGCGACGTCTCCTGCGTCTGGCGCCAAACGCTCGGGCTGTAAGAAGACATGTACACGTCAGCGAGGTTCACATACGAATTTAAGAGAGATGACAATAGTTACAAATAATTACGTAGAACTGGCAGATCCATCTCAACGTTGACCCGTGCGGGCTGCTGAACTCGGTGTAGCCGCTGCCCGGCGGCAGCACATCCTGGAACCTCGCTAGGAGGTCCGTGCGCCACGTGGGCGAGATGTCTTACACCGCCATAGGGGAGCCTGCGCATGGCAACCCGAGCAGGAAGCTCACGTCCTACAGCGTTGGCGCCATCTCCCCGCACGAAAGGTGGAACGTGTGCGTCTCTGGCCTCCATCGGTCAACCAGCGCCGTCAGCAGCGCCCCGTCATATGGAAAACGCCTAGACGTATGACCAGCACCACAGTCTTGGTCGTCCTCAAAAGTCGCCTCCACCATTCTCGCTAGTGGAAGGAGGCCTACCGCTCTCAACTTGTGTCGAAAACGATTAAGAACAAACGTGAATGCACGCAAAGTAGTCATACCGCGATTGAGTGTACTAAGGTCATAACTATCGCACCTCGAATCCGGTCTACGTCTGACCTCTATGCTACGATAGGTATGCTTGGCCAAACACGCCAAGCTCAATCGGCGCCTCGCCCTCCTGGGGGAGCACGGTACTAAAACGACTACGGTGACGTGCGTCAATCACCGGGTCAAGCAACTAGCCTCTGTCCGCCATATCTACAAATTAAGTGCATACATTACAAAGAGTACAAAATATGTTCTACAACGAACTACACTATGTCACTATTCTACTTAATTTTATGTCGCTATTATACTTAATTCTATGTCGCTATTCTACTTGATTCTACTCGCTATTCTACTTAATCTACAAACTATTCTACTTAATTCTACTGGCTATTCTACTTAATTCTATGTTGCTATTCTACATAATTTGACATAATGTACAAGGTTGTAAAAAATAATGTAATACATAATTTCACTACAATTATCTATTCTACTTAATTCTATATCGCTATTCTACTTGATTCTAGTCGTCATTCTACTTAATTCTATGTCGATATTCTACTTAATTCTATGTACTTAATTCTACTTAATTCTATGTCACTATTCTAATTAATTCTATATCGCTATTCTACTTAACTCTACTGGCTATTCTACTTAATTCTATATCGCTATTCTACATAATTTGACATAATGTACAAGGTTGCAAAAAAAAAATGTACCTACAAGATGGCCGGCCTACTGGATTTGTTACTCTGTCAATTTTTCTCCTCCACGACGAACCAGCAGAGCTTCGCTACCTTTTTTTTTCTCTTCCTCTCCTCCTCTCTTCTGTTTTTTTCTGGAATTAAAATGAGGATTGGATGGATTTTTCTCGGTTTTTATACATGGCATACTGTCGCCAGTTCAACTGACAATAGGTAGTTGGACCAGCGACAGGTGCGGTCAGAATCCCTATCGTCAGTTAAACTTTGTAATTTTTTTTTAAAAAAATATTATTTTTAAAAAAAATTCCTACAGAGCTCGAGCAAGCGCCTTAGCTCAAGCGTGTGCGCGCCGTTCTCGTTGACCACCGCTGCCTGGTCCCGTGCCACACGAGATTCCACCTGGGCTGATGCGACCTCCCCGCCACTGCTGCTTCTTGCTTCTAGCGTCGGGAGTCGGGACAAAGATGGCCACTGTCTCTAACGCTACCACAAAATTGGCTATATGGAGTCAGGGCGCGGCAAACAAGCCTTCAAGCACACGGCACACCCAAAGGTTCTTATTACTAAAATAAACAAGGGGTATCCATTTCTAAGGTGATTTATGCTTTTTTTTTAAGTACAAGTAACATTTCTGAACCATTGGATCAATATAGAAACAGAGACACACATCTCAAAACTAATATAAAGGTCAAAAAAATTGATTTACAGTAAAAGAAAAGAAGGCAACCTACAAATAGCAAATACAAAAAAAAAGTATAAGTGTTACGTAGCAATTGTTTTTCAAAACTTCACCTTCAACTTCATAGTACAGGGCTACAATAATCAGGTCACTAGATGTTTACTCGTACTGTTCCCGTCCACATAGTCAAGTCACTAGCTACAACTTGTATGGTTTTGTACCGCCCAACTGTCCAAGTCACTAGATGTGTACACAGGGTTATTACAAGAATTTCGTACAGTCCAAGCCACTAGTGAAGTCACGGATGTGAACTGAAACATGTTGTTCCGGGTATCCGCGTAGTTCAAGTAACTGAAAGTTCGTGTTGTTCCACAGTCAATCTAGCGTCTCCGGTTACATTAGATCTGTTTAAACGCCGAGTCATGCCGGGCTTCAGTCCGAAATTGTTTTTTTTATTTAAATATATTATTTTAATCATTTTTCAGAATAAAAACTAATATTTAATTCATTTCTAGAATTTTAAAATAGAATTTTATTTTTTAATTGTTTTCACCGGGCCTTCGTGCTTTCAGGCCGAGCCTTCGGGCGGGATTTGCAGTCCCAAGCCCGGCCTGGGCAGGGTCCGCCTCGGACCGGGCCGCGGGCCGAGTCGCCCGTGAACATGTCTACCCCTACTACACGCTCTCGTACAGGCAGGTCTTCATTTTTGCCTCACACTACTGCAACCACCAAACAAAGGCAACACTTCACCATGGACATACACTACCATTTCTCCTCCTGCCTCGCCACTACCATCCTCGTCGCCACCCTCATCGTGCCGCTCGTCATCGCCAACCCCTGGCAGATCTGCGGCGGCAGCGGCAACTACACGGCAAACAACACCTACCAATCCAACCTCAAGCAACTCTCTACCACCGTCCCCAAGAACGCTGTTAACAGATATGAATCTGTTTGTATCTCGTATTCGTATATGATTCTATCGCCTCCCTGAGTCTCCTTGTACAACATAGTTTCCATACCGTTTCTGATTCCTATAGCCTATCTGACAACTGCAAGTTTGTCTGTGTATATAAAGCAATGTCGTGCGCAAGCGTTTGAGCTATGCGAGCTATTCATCAATCAAGCTCTATGTCTTCTTTCACATGGTATCAAAGCCTTCCTCTTCTACTTCTCATCATGTCAGGTTTTAGCTCCGCCGGTTCTTTGTCCTCCAGCGTTGTAGTGATGTCTTCCTCGTCAACGATGTTCGCCTCGGCCGGTTTGCTTCCGTCTCCATCGTTCATCCACCTCGTCAACGTGAAGCTCGACTGGGGGAACTATCTTCTCTGGAAAGCGTAGTTGCTGCCGTTTCTGCAAGGACAACAATTACTCAGCTATGTCGACGGCACCTCTGTTGCACCGGAACAGATCATTGCCGAGATATCTGGTGACGAGACGCACCAAGTACCAAATCCAGCATATCACCTTTGGATACAATAGGATCAACTTGTGTTGGCACGCTTCTATCTACTCTTTCTCCAGAAGTTCTCGCACAAGTTTTGTTCCTCTCTACGTCGACCGAAGTTTGGACAGCGCTCGAATGTATGTTTTCGTCCCAATCTAGGGCACGAATCATGCAGGTTCGCATGCTGCTTTCAAACACCCGCAAGAACAACATGAGTGCCGCTGAATACTTCGTCAAGATGAAGACTCTTGCAGATTCAATGGCATCAGCAAGACAGCTGCTATAAGATGAAGAACTAATCTCCTATCTATTTGCAAGATTGGATTCCGATTACAATCCGCTGATCACCTCGATCATAGCCAGAGTAGATACAATGAGCCTTAATGATGTCTACACCCATCTTCTTTCCTTCGAGATGAGACTTGACATCCAAAGTTCAGGTTTCCAGCTCCCTGGTGCTTTGGCCAATGCCGCCACGTGTGGTGGTAGAAGAGGCCGGGGTCGAGGACGTTGAAGAGGAGGTCGTGACAATCATGATCGTCAAGGTGTTGGCCCTAGGAACTTCAACAACAATTCCAATCAACCCATGTGTCAAGTCTGCGTGAAGTATGGCCATGTTGCCCTCAAGTGCTATCATCGATTTGATCATTCATATCAAGCCGATGATACTTGTGTTGAAGCGGCTGCAACAACATCCTACAATGTCGACACCAACTGGTACACTGATATGGGTGCGATAGATCATATCACAAGCGACCTCTACAGATTAGCTTTGCGCCAAAAGTACCATGGCAAGGATAAGGTACAGATAGTCAATAGCTCAGGTATGTTTATTAGCCATGTCGGTCACTCAAAAATAAAAAATCCTAGCAAAGATTTGCACCTTAACAATGTTCTGCATGTTCCAAAAACATCTAAAAATCTTTTTGTCTATTCATCGTCTTGCCACTAACAATAATCTTTTCTTTGAATTCTATCCTGACTATTTACTTATCAAGGATCGGCCAACGAGGAAAGTTCTTCTACAGGGCAAATGTGAAGGAGGCCTTTACCCCCTCACTCTATCTCGACATCATCCAGGAAAAGTCTTTCAGTTGTTAGGGTTACTCAAGAAAAGTGGCATGGTCGTTTAGGACATCCTTCTTTTTCCATTGTTCAACAAATTGTTAGGTCAAATCAGTTACCTCGCTTAGATATTTTTCAATACAGTATCGGTTTGTGTTGCTTGTTAACAAGCCAAGAGTCGTCAATTGCCCTATCCAAATTCTTCTAGTATTTCCTCTTATCCTTTAGAGCTTGTTTTCTCGGATGTATGGGGACCAACCCCTGCTTCTGTTGGAGGATTTAAATACTATTTGAGTTTTATTGATGACTATAGTAAATTTACTTTGATACATCTCTTGAAAAGTAAGGCCAGTGTCTTGCGTCTCTTTATCCAATTCCAACAACATGTTGAGCGCCTTCTTGACAAAAGAATTATTACCATGCAAACTGATTGTGGGTGGCAAGTATCAAAAATTGCATAGTTTCTTCAATCAAATTGGCATAGCTCATCAAGTCTCTTGTCCCTATGCACATCAACAAAATGGCGATGCTAAAAGAAAGCATTGGCATATCGTCGAAGTAGGGCTATCTCTGCTTGCTCATTTTTTTTCAGATAATGGAAGTACAACTCCCGGCCTCTGCACCAATTAGGGATGCACACAGCCATTATACCACTATCAGCTAAAAGCTTAAAATAAAAAATGGCCAAAAGCCAACAATGACAAACAAATTGTCATGCAAAGGCTAGCCTAAAAAAAGACCACCTAACCCTGCCTCCGGGACCAACTAGGAGATCGACCACACGCGAACAGTAGCTACGCAATAAAGAGGTGATGATGGGCCAATCTCCATAGCGACGCCTCCAAGAAGGGATACGACTCACGTTATCGTCACTGGATCCAACCAGCGAAGGTCAAATAAGGAGTTTTCACTCCGGAGCTCAGGTACCGGTTCTCCAAAGCAACACCTTCAAGAAGGTAACGCCGCTTAGGTCGACGTCGTTGCCAGATCCAACCAGCGAAGGCCAGATCAAGAGTTTTCACCCCAGATCGAAGGTACTAGCGCTCCAAGACCACGCCACAACACAACCTCGTCACTGGATCCAACCAATGAAGGTTAGATCGCCAAGACGACGTCCGCAACATCCCCAACGGCCAACCGCCGCCTGCACCAAAGGAAGGCGACTTCTACCGCAGCCCACGCGTCGCCCGGTTAAAAGCCATCCACTGGGGAGGATTCGAGCGCTGCGCAAGCTACCGCAACTGAGCCATCGTGATCTCTACCAACTGCACCAAATCTGGATCTGCACCGCGCCACCTCCGTTGTCATGCCATCGACGAAGCTGCGTCGCCGAAAGAAGCCGGCGGAGAAGGGCCCCAGATCGCCACGCCCGAAGACGAACCGACGGAGAAGGGCCCTAGATCCAACACCGACGAAAGTCCACACTGTTGTAAATTGGCGGACAGACATCGGGCGTTGGGAGCGCAATGCAGATCAGGCGCCACTACCGGGAAAAAGAAACCCCGCCGCCACCGCATGCCGGCCGGTGGCCGCCGACGGCATCGGCGAGGAGGAAGGGAGGAGGAGAGGGGGGCTTATTTGGTGGTGGCTAGGGTTTTTAAGAGGAAGTGCGGCAGCTGCCCATCTCTGCTTGCTCATGCATCCATGCCAATAAAATTCTGGGATTCAGCCTTTCAATCCACAACCTTTCTCATCAATCGTCTTCCTAGCAAGATTATTAATTTTTCCAGTCCTCTAGAATGACTCTTTAGGAATAAACTAGATTACACCTTTCTTAAAACCTTCGGTTGTGCTTGTTGGCCAAACCTTAGACCATACAACCAACACAAGCTTCAATTTCGATGAAACGATGTGTTTTTCTTGGTTATAGTCGCTTACACAAAGGATATAAGTGTTTTTGTGTATCTACAGGTTGTATCTATATCTCTAGAGACGTAGTTTTTGATGAGTCAGTTTTTCCATTTGCCATTGATTCTTCCTCAAAAGATATGTCTTGCTTGCCTAATCATCTGACTTCCTCGTCCTAGCCTTTGGTCTCTTTTCTGTCTAGTACAAATCCGAGTGTAGGGGGTGACTGTATGACTAATGAACTGCCTAACAATTCTTCTTTTGAGCCATCTGAGGTTATACTGCAGTCTCAGGATACAGGTGTTTGGCACGGTGCAGCTGATGCTAATGAGCTTGCAGCAGATGGAGGGGCTGCCGCGGCAGATGGAGCTACTGCCGCGGCAGGTGATAATGCTGCCGCGGCAAGTAGCTCGACAACATTGCATGATGGCGCTGAAGGAGTGCTGCATGATGGCGCTGAGGGAGCAGTGCTGTCTGGTGAATCAGTACTCACCTCGACGACGAACTCGACTACAAAATAATGTCCGTGTTCCCAAGGTATGAACCGATGGTAATAATCTTCATTGGTAATAATCAATTGAATCCTTGTCACTAAATTATAAAGAGAATTCCACTTATCGAACAGCCGCTGCTTAGTAGTCCTAAAAGTAGTTGGCAATTTGCTTCCATCCCAGCAATCAAGCTCATAGACAATGTTATAGAGCCAATGGAAAAGAATAGAGAATGGAGTCCCAGTCAGTCAGGTGTCTTTGCCAGCTGCAAATCACAATAGCATGGAACTCAACGATCCTTGTGCAAACTAATTCCCTCGTAATAAGCGATGGATTGTTAACTTGTAAAGTAATTACCTTGTAATTAGTGATGGAGTGGGAACTTGTAAACTATTCCCTTGTAATTAGCAATGGATTGTGAATTCCTCTACCACTCTGTTTAGGATGGGTAAACCTATGTGGAATTAACCACCCTTGAGACACCTAGTGCTTACTCCCTCCCCTGTATCCCTCAAAACCGGGTACTCATATATGCCCTCTAATTAAGCAATTCCCCTGACCCTCCCCATCTTCATGGCATGGTCTGGGTTATTTCCACTATCATAGGCTGTTGTGATTTCCTGGATTGCGAACTCCTCTACCACTCTGTTAGGATGGGTAAACCTATGTAGAATTAACCACCCTTGAGACACTAGTGCTTTCTCCCTCCCTTCTTGTATCCCTCGAAATCAGGTACTCATATATGCCCTCTAATCAAGCAATTCCCCTGACCCTCCCCATCTTCATGGCATGGTCTGGTGTATTTCCACTATCATAGGCTGTAGTGACTTCCTGGTGTAATAGTTACTGAACTTCACATTATTCTACAGATCATACCTTTTCTTGTGTTGCCTTCTGTGCAAAGCTTTCATGTCAGGCCCTAAATCTGCATCTCATTGTCGCTACCTTAATACTCACTGCTGAGTGCATGATGACTATATGAGAGTATCTAGGCTAAAATCTGTAGAGTTTAAGTCTGTTTTGATTAGATGGATTTGATCTAACTCTCTAAAAGATTAATTCGGTAACTAAAATTCAAATATATAATAAATCCACTATGGATCAAGACGTTCCAAACCCTTGGAGCTATACAATAGGGATTGGAAACCATAAGATGACAAGGAATCTTTCTTTCTGTTTTACTTGGATTGCTTCTGGCGTTCTGCCAACGATATTATCTTCTAGTTTTGTTAGTTTTACCGGCCAGATCTTAATTTAATAATACTCAACCTAAGAGAGATCTAACATGGAAATTTAAGTATCTAACTTTAACAACTTCCAACGAGAACTGAAACTTAAGTATAATAGAAGTATGGCCAATTTGCTACATCATCGAGAACATGAGCTGGAAGCAGAAAAGAGTGCACATGAAGAAGTAGGGCACATATCAAGTGCACATGAAGAAGTAGGGCACATATCAAGTGTGCACATGGCAGATCTGAGCCGTCCAGCTCGAGATCAGCGGGCCAGATCGATGAGGATGTTCCCACCTCCCCACTTATGACGCTTTTGCGAAAACCCCCTGCGACTTTTATTCCCAATCCATCCCCTCCTTTCCCCATCGATGGACTCCTCGGCCGCCGCCGCCTCTGCGACTCCTCCATCTGCACCGTCGCCCCCACTGTCCTCCATCGACACGGCGAGCCCCCCCCTCTGATGACGGCTTCGCCTTGGGGTGGCCTCCATGCAGACGGCGTGCCGCGATGGCGACCTCCACGTAGGGGCACGATGCGACGGTGATGTGACTGCCTCCACATAGGGGGCAGCGCGGGTGGAGGGGCCGAGCCGCTTGCATGTGTGACCTGTTCTGCGTCGAGCCCCCTCCCCTGCGTCGACGCCCTGCCCTTGCTCGATCCGGTCGCTCCCCCCTGCACCAAGCCCCTCCCACTACGTCGCCCCCTCCCCTTGCTTGATCCGGTCGTTGCTTCGTGAGCTTGCTGTCGGCGTCGTCAATAATACCAAGGATGCAGAGGAAGACATGGAAGAATCCGGAGTCAAGTAGCCGAAGTAAATATTTTAGATGCAACAGAGTGCTTTTGTATTTGTAGATGTATTGTGACACTATATTGATTGATGTGTAATCACTGAATGGAATGAGATTATTGTATAAATTAAGTTGAGTGCTCTTGTGTTTGTGGAAGTACCATATGTGCATGCCATGTTAACTTGGACAATACCAGGATGTGATGACTTAGGTTAAACTCCAGTATTGCTCAAATAACATAATAGATTCAGAATTGCCATGTTGGCATTTTTCATGTTTTTTTGAGAAGTGTCATGTTTGCTGAATATTGAGAAGTGTCATTGACCTGATACTACTCATGTTCTAGCTCATGTGATTCAAACATTTCTGAATAAAAATGTGAAATCATTGTCATGGCTATATTTTCAATACAAAAGCATGATTGATGCAAGCTGAAATGTCTGGTATCAAGTGGAAATGTTTGCAATGTTTGCGTCTTCTTGACATGTGAAAAAGTTGACTGGAAGCTTCATTGTTGGTACAATGGTATAGTTTTTTTTTCTTGATGTATCAATGAATGTGATACATCTGGATGAACTAGTGAATGTGATACAGCTGGATGAGTTAGTGAATGTGATACTACTCTTTCTTGATGTATGCAATCAGAACCATGCATATTTTCTTAAATGTATGAGTGAATGTATTAGTTCATTATGCCTGCCAGAATCAAAACCATTAGTTCTTGGATGTATCAGTGAATTAGAACCCATTCATCATTCCATTATATGAGGTCATGCTGCCAGAATTTAATGTTATTGGAGCACATCCTGATACTGTTGCATTCTACCTGATCTGATATGCCTGAATCCATTATATGAGGTCATGAAACAGTATCAGATTCAGGACCATGCCAGATATCTTGTTCATTCTGTAAAGACATGTCTTGTTCATGACAGTATGGATCATGATTACTTCTGGAGAATGGTCCTCTCCTCATTTCAATGACCTTGTTTGCAGATTTTTACTATTATCACAAGTTTCTCACAAAGACAACTATTTTTTAAAAACAATTGATAATGTGAATGGTATTTGTGCTATCCCTGTAAATGTTGTCAAGAGCATTTTACATCCCGCCTAGCAGAAACCTTGTGTATATCATATTATGCTAGAGATCTTACTCATAAAAGTTTCATTCATTGTCTTCTTTCAACTTCCGGGTTCAGAAACGTAAACTAGCTTTCAACAACTTGTCAAATAAATGAGTTTTAATTATTTAGATGTTAGATGATCATATATTGTGTAGAATCTTTTAATTATTTAGATGTTAGATGATCATATATTGTGTAGAATCATAGGAATGTTACTAATTAGTGTCATATTACTTATTTTTCGTCTTACTTAGATTCTCTGACATTAATATTTCGAAATTTGCTAGTCCAACTTCAAGGTCTTTTTTTTACTTTAGAATGATGAGAATTCCTTCTATAAGTTCGAATGGTATTTGAAACCCCGCTAATGTCCATTTCAAGTTTGTCTTTCTGGTTGGAATGTCTATGGACCCAAAGTTGTTTCACAAACTTCCCAAAGAATCTCCGTGATATTAGGACTCTTGATTATTGGAAAGACACTTTGTTGGTTACATTTGTTGGTAGAGTGTTTGGAATTTCCACCATAGTCTGCTGCTCGGGTTGGTCTTATGCTAGCACCTAGCGGGAGTTTGCTTTTGTTGCATTTGGAGAAGCCGTCAACCAGGTTTTGAATTTGTTATTTTCTATGGATGGACCTGATGTTTTGTGTCTTTCCTATTGTTGTAGCCTTGGATGCTGCAAATTACCATGCAACTTCATGTTATATCAGTTCAGTGTTATTCATCTCGTTCATCTCTAGGTAAGAAAAACTAGACCTCTTTGCATTTCAACTGCTACATCACAGTGAAAAATATGTCTACATAATGAAACTCAACCATTTTATTCTTTCGCATACCTTTTGCAGGTAAGTTCTGAAAATCACACTTCTAAAACAGGAGAAGTACTGGGAAAAAAAACAACTTTTCTGATACACTGGTGTGGCACACCAAACAACACAAGATGAGACAACAAATTGCTTCAGGCAAGCACAAGTTCTATAAAGAACTCTTTTGCCTTGTAACAATCTGCATGGCAGCATCTGGATGCAGACTTATGAACAACCCTTTTACTAAGGGCTCTGAAACTGAAGGCCTCAATAGAGCCAATTTTAACTAGCTCATCATCCTCTGGAACTCATGGAAGTCGAGTCCGCTGTTGCCATCAACGTCGTATGCCCGTATCATGGCCTCGCAGTCGGCGACAGACCGCTCGTCGCCAAGCTAGGAGAGCACCCTCTCCACGGCGTTGCACACCTCGAATGCCCTCCTCAGGTCCTCTTCTTGGCTGCCCCCCCGGCTCCATCAGCGCCACGAACCCAGCGAAGTCCAACAGGTAGTCGCCCCCTCCAGCCGACGACGACGGTATCGGCATGTCATCGCCCATGAATGTGAAGAACACACGCAGCTCGGCGCCGGAGATCTTGCCATCGTTGTCCTTGTCGAAGTGCTAGAAGATTGTCGGGACCCAAAAATACAATTCTGGACCCTCTGTGTTTAATGCACTAGTCCAGGATCACGCTAGTGCACACAGTATCAACAAAGATGGATATCGACCCACACAAGCGAATAATAACATAAACGAATAATTTGATTAACAAATAATGGTTTGACCTTATGGTCGAGTTTACATTTATTAAGCCACGCAGGGCTAACAGAGAAATAAAGCAGCGGAAACGAAAACGGCAGCGACATCCCATCGATTCACCACAGGCAACTGACTGGGATCAAGACCCCACGATCAGGCACCTTCGATAAACTCCTCCTCGAATATTGGCGAAGACTCTTCCTCTTCTGCTTGATTTAGTTTAAAGCAAGCGTGAGTACACACCATACTCGCAAGTCACACCACAGAAATGCAATTATACATGCAGGCTTATTACAAGGGAATGGCATTTTGTGGTTCCTTTGCAGAAATGCAACCTTTGTAGTTGAATACAAATAATAGATTGAAAGCAAGTAAAACAAATAGACAATAATAATTTAACAGTTTAATTTCACAAAGACACACATAGCCTAAACAGATTATTCACATAGCCATATGATTTAGATCACACAGCTCCCTTCCCACACAGTTTTTAAAGATCTACCCCTCGTGTGAAATCCCCGAGCATTTTCCATGACCGCGGACACGGCTATTCGAATAGATTGTTTACACTCTGCAGAGTTTGTACACTTTACCCACAAGATACAACTAGTGTTGCAAGCACTAATCGTAACAAAGCATTTCAGAAACTTCATCTTAACATAGATGCTCCCGATGTGCTTACGTCATACCAAACCATACACAGTGTATGGTACAACACACACCGTTGGACAAGGAAGCGGCGAACCGTCCCGCGATGCGACTACATGGTAGTACACACCTCCACCCTATTCACATAGCCTAACATACCGCCTGAGCAATCAATGCCAAGAATTCGTATCTTACTATGCTAGGCCCGTCCCATAACAGGCATGTGGTCGTACGGGAGGCTCAGTTCAATGGCGCACAAAGTTCAGTCCTTAACTGACCGAGGCAAGACTTCCAATCTAACTAAGGCACACAGATTAATTTGACACACAGATTCATATTCCCATATCACATAGCCACCATGTCACACAGTTTCCACCACTTGCCTTAGTCCAAACTTTTTACCACCTAGTTGATTTAAGTGCAACACATGCCACAAAGACACATAGTACACACAGATTTTCACATAGTTACATAGTCACTTAGTCAAGTTAATAATTGCACTTTACATGGATAGATGATTTGTGGCATGGCTAAGCAATCTAATCGCGTCTAACCAACCCACGTTGGTGTTATAATATTACCAACTAAAATACCAACTAGGGTGACAAAAGATTAAGACATAGCAATTATACAAGGAAGGTATAACAGATTGGATTTTATAACTATTCCCAAAAGTAATTAAATAATTACTTGAAATACAATGCAATACTTTGAAATAAGATAACATTTAGAAAACTTGGATTCAATCATGGTCAAAGCATGACTTGCCTTGGAACAGGTCTAGAAATTGATCTTGGTCTTGTTGTGCTCCTTCTTCTTCAAATCTTCCGTATGTCAAGTCTACTCGCAAACTAAGCAAACAAACAAACTAAATAAATAACAGAGGCAAAACAACTCAAAAAAAAAATCTCCATTAAATAGATCTTGAATTTATAGGAATTTAGAAATTTGAATGGACTGATTTGGAGTTAGGATGCAAAAGTTATGGGCTTTGGAAGTTTGAATCTAAAGAAAATCCTATTTTTGGAATATCCCGAATTATTTCTTAAAAGAAACTCGGAATATTGCGCAAGCATGACGTCAGCAAAGGAGTTTCCGGAAAAGATAAATAAAAAGAAAAACCTGACGTGTGGGACCCACATGTCAGTGACATGGCTCACGGTGGACCAAGTCCACCGAGCCTCTGGATCTGGATCTGGATTGGGCTGGCGTGGCGCACACGCGCACGCGTGGCGCTGACGCGGCTCCTACGTGGCTGACACGCATGCGCCACGGAGGCAAGGTTGCTGAGGTGGCTGGGTGACTCGGCACCCATGTCGGGGAGGACGACAACGGCGACGGTGGCGGCACTGGACCCAAAGGTCGTCGGCGAACGGCGGCTCGTCGCCGGAAAAGGGTGACACAGGCGTGCAGCTGGGTCTATTGCGAACCTGATAAGGTAGCTCCGGGTGGTCGGGATGAGGGTGGTGGCCAGCGGCGAGGTTGAAGCGGCGGAGAGGTTCGGGTTTTGTCGGACGGGCACTCCGGTAGGGTATTGGCGTCGGGGAAAGGTTCGGGAGGTAGATCTGGTGCCGGCGATCCCGGTGGTGTGCTCGAGGACGACGCGGCGGCGAAGACGGCGGCGCAATTCGACGGCGACGAAATGCGGCCGAAAACCTTAGATGGGAAAATATGGCGGCGCAAGGGCTTGCGAGGGGAAATTGGGTGAGGGGTTTTGGAAAGGGTGCTACGGCGATCCTCGGGGACCTATTTATAGCCGCAAGGCGGCCTCGAGGTGGCGTGCCGGCGGCGGAGATCAAAACCGCCCGAGAAGTGCTTGCGGAGGAGACGGGATAGAGACAGATTTGAATTCAAATTCGTTTGAACGAGTTCGGGGAGGATAGGGCTTCTAGAAGGCGTCGTCCGCGCAGAGAATCGGGGCCATTGGCGTCGTTGTCGGACGAGCTCGGAGGTCTGAAAATGGCGGACGCGGCGCTGCGTCGTGAGGAAGAGACCGAGTCGGGCACGACGACGCCGTCGCGGGCCCACCTGGCAAAGAGACAGGGGAGCTGGGCCGCGCGCGAGCGAAGATTTGGGCGTCCAACCCTGATCGGATGGCTACGAAGGAGTGGGCCGAGTGAATAGGAATGGGCTGAAGAGATTCGGCCCGAACACTATTAGGAGATTTTAAATAGCCTTTTCCTTTTTAGAAAATACCAGAAATTCTAAATGGTAATAGAAATTAGCAAATGAACTTGGAAAAATTCTAGAAAAATCTAGAAAATATATCCAAGCACATAGAATCCAAATAAAATAGTTTTGACCATTGTTCATGTTGACTTTAGTCATATTAAATTGTTTTGTTACTCAAGGTCCATATTTAAGCTTTTGAATTAAATTCAAATAAATCCAAATGGTGAATTTTCTCACTACAACTATTCAAAAGATTGTTAAAGCTCAAAAAATTGGGATGTTACAAAGATCCTGCGGTGGGTTCTGCAGTCGCGTCGGCGATTTGGGTGATTTGATTGGCCATGGGATTGGGGATCTAGGGATGGGGAATGGAGCACGCACTGGGGTGGGGATCGCAAAATTGACGCTCGCTCGGTCGGGCACAGGGGAAAAACGTAAAATTCACTGGCGCTCGCCTTGAGCCGTCGATTCCGCGATGGAGAGTCCGGATTGCTTATGTCCATATGTTCACAATTGATCCCATATCCACCCGATATGCCCACCAAAGAAGTAGCATGGAACCTTAAATGACAAAAGGCAAAGTTGCAGTACTTCCTACAAAATAAATATCATCCTTTCGTTGTAGTACTTCCTACAAAATAAATATAATCCTTTCTTTTTTTTTTGTCTTATCCCAATATATACCTCTAGAATCACCTTGTCCTCGATTCGAACAATTCCGTATTACATAGTTGGCGTAAAAGAGAATGCACGTACGCAAAAGAATTTTTCTTTGATCAACAATATCTTTAGGATTATTTAGATATATGTCACTCTAAAGTTGAATGTTGTGAAATATATTACTGCAAAGTTTTTTCTTTGAAATATGTCATTAAATGTTTCAACAAGTTTCATGTTTTGTCCATGTTTCGCAAGTTTCATGTTTTGTCAAAAGTTTTAGTTTGATGTTTCAACCAAGTTTCAGAAGGTTTCACAAATGTTTTAAAAAGAGATTCAGGCAAATTTTCATATGAAACTCCAAAATTTTAGAATTTCAAGTATGAAAATTTTCAAACTGCTTGTGAGATATGAAACTTTAAGTTTCATGACATTTCAAAATCTCAACTTGAAGTTTTAGGCAGTTTTAAATCCTCGTACTTGAAATCTCAAAATTTTGAGTTTCAAAAGAGAAAACTAGTTCCAAAACTGAAACTTTGAATTTTATGTTTAAAAAAATTGAAACTTCGAGTTACATACACAAGTTTCATGCAAGTTTCAGCCATGTTTTCAGGGGAATTTCAAACAAGTTTCATATAGTTTCAGAGGGTTTCATTGTGTTTCAAGAATTTTGAAATATAAAACTTAAAAGTTTAATCAAAGTTTCAACGAACTTTAGCATAGTTTCAACTGAGATTGAAAAACAAACTACAAAGATTTCCGAGCATAATGTTTCAAGCAGGTTTCAGCACGTTTCGCGAAAGTTTTATACAATTTTCAATATGTTTCAAGAAGTTTGAGAAATAGTTTCAAGCAGGTTTCAACACATTTCAAGACGTTCAAGAAAAGTTTCAGAAAGGTTTCACGGGTCTTCGCAAAATTTTTAACCAAAAGTTTAAAAAATCAGAAAAATTTCAAACACAACTTCATGTTTCGAGTAGGTTTCAACACAATTTCAAACAAATTATACTAGATTTCAACCAAAAACCCATAAAAAATCACACAACTTCTAGGATGCAACTCAGCTCAACAACAACACTTTGCTGCTCTCCGCACCCGTAGTAGTCCACAACCACTCGCCTGGTAGAACACGATGAGCCGCCACCAGCCTCCGCTGCATGCTCTCGCTCGCCGCCCGCATGCCACCAGACTCTTTACTGCTCGCTGTGCTTTCCCATGTCTCACAACCGCCATCCCTCTATGGCCACATGTGTTCCCAAGTTCCATCGAGGTCGCATGCAAGCTACCGTTGCGCATGAGCCTACTACTTGTGGCGCCTACATGTTGCCACCACCCACCATGCTGACGAGTGCACTCCCTTCCCACTGCATACCAGCGCTCACGCCTGCCGCAGCTTCCATTGGGGTCACACATTTGTGTCGCCGCTCGTGCTCATCTATAGCCACGGTCGCTCGCTTGTTGTCGTACCTGATCATCGTTCTCCGCAAGCACATAGGGCCAAAATTGGGTGAGGGAAACAGCAGGGATGAGCTCGGGGTGTATATTGCAGCTGCCACCGGTGAAATCCAACACTCTCGTCGACTAATAAGAGGGTGTTGTGTGGTGTGAGGAGGGAGAGAGAGAGATGGTGTTGGGAAAGTGAACTGCATCGACTCGAGCAATGTAGCGACTAGAATTTTCTTCACTGTCATGGGGAGCCTAGCGAAGGATACTAAGTGTCAGATTAAATCAGATTGAATGGCCGATGGCTATCCCATTGAAAATGTGGCCAATGCTATAGAGTTCTGTATATTTTTTCCTCTTGATATATGCCATTGTGAGCCAAATATGACCAAATTGCCCCTATCTTCTCCGACGCCTCCACGTACCCACTACGATGGCCGCCACTCTCCCTGCCACCGCTCCTACCCACTCGGCGCCTCCCTTGCCCACCTCCACATCGTTGCCTCCCACCTGTGCCACCACTCCACCTCTCACTTTTCCCACCCCCTCTGCCTCGCATAACTCTCTCACATTCTGCTTGAGCCATGTTGCCGCCTCGATTTGCAATCTTTGGTAGCCCCCATCTCCACCAGTGAACTTCCCTAGCTTCACTCAACTACTTCTTCTACCCCAACACGACATTGGGTAGCTCCGCTGCTACCTAATACTGTGCCGCCACCAAACTTTATCGTTGCCGCCACGATCTACCTAATCCAATGGCCTCCATCACCGTCGATGACCTCTACGGGCTTCTCTCACCTCCCTCTACCTCCTCCGACCATCTACTTGCACATACTCTTCCAATGTGGCCATCTTCTTCGGCTTCGGCGGGGTTTGCCACCATCTCCAACAACCATGACCATCGCATCGTTGGGCGTGAGGAGGGAGTGAGAGGCAAGAGGGGTGGCGTGAGTGGGAAACGACAGACGAGGATGCAAGGGAGCGTGAGGGAGGCGTCGAGTGTGTGGGGGCAATGGCAGGGAGTGTGGCAGCCATGGGAGTTTGTGGAGTTGTAGAAGAAGAGAGGGAGGAAGAAGACTACGGTAATTGGGTCCAATTTGGCTCATAATGTCATATCTCAAAACATAAACGCTGTGATGGAATATTTCGAAGAAAAAAATTATGTAGTGGTGTATATCAAAACTGACAACTTTAGAGTGATATATATCTAAATAACCTACATCTTTATGAGTATTTTGACTGGTCATTCAAAAATTATATAAGTGCATTTGTCTAAAAAATACTTTATATATTATAGGAGTATATGGTTTTAGTGTTACAAATTTATTGCAATAGAAATTAGTTGTCAAATTGGCATTTTGAAGGCACCGTATCAATGTTCAAAACAACACTTTTCAACAAAAGATATACTTATTTAGTTATTTATGATTGAAGGGGTATGATTTATCAAAACGACCAACACTAAATTGTGCAATATACTCTTGGTGCTGGACCTGCTGGTCACGGTATGGCTGTGGCGACGTTTCCAACCCTAGGCCCTAACGTCATCCATTGCATACAAACCATCATCTAGCTTAGTTTTTTTAATGTTGTCATTTTAATTATGTTGTTTCTGTTGTTGTTTTTGTCTTTATATACAGAAAATACGATGTAACATCTCGTTTTCAGATGTGGTTTAGTATTTGCCATTTGCCTTCTTGGGTTTTTCAAAACCTATTTCAAACTAAGTTGTCTTTGCAAAAACATCTCAGTTTCAAAACTTCAATTTCTCTCCTAGGCTTGGCCCATCCCACCTGGCCCACCTCCCTCCCCTTTCGCCCACCGCCCAAGCCTCCCTACCCACTGCGCGGCACCTCGCCAAGAATCGCTCCCCTTGATTTCGGCGCCCTCTCCTCGCGCCTCGTCCCATCACTGTCACGTCCCCGACGCGCTAGCACCGCAGTACGTCCGTGCACACACTCTCGCGCCCGGTTTGCACCCTGCGTCCGCGCTACACTTGTGCACACGCGCTCGCGTCACCGCACCTGCAGCACCTCTACCGCCCCGTGCTCCCACCTGCTCCGGCCCTCCTAGGTCGTCGCCGCGTCCCTTCCCCGTGCGCTCTGCACCACGCGACGCCAGCACCTGCTCCCCTGCCACCTTGACTCCGGTGCCCTCCTCCTTGTCGGGTCCTGTCACCGAGCAGCTGCCCTCGCTGCACCCACCTGCCTTGGCCACCTGAGTCGCCGCCATGACGTCGTCACCAACCCTGCGCCTGCCCATGCCGCCTCAGGACTGCGTGCCACCCCCGAGCCTCTCAATGGCTCTCCCCTCCTCTCCTCCGTGCTATAAAGAGCCCGAGCAGCCCCCTTCATCTCCTTCCCCCACCCAACTCTCCCTCTCTCGCTCTTATTGTTGTGGTTTGCCCGAAGCCCCGAGCTTCGAGTTCAAGCCACCGTGCGCTTCCTCTCGGTCCTCACCGCACTAGTGCATCTCCCTCTCTTCTACCCACATCAATTCGTGTCTTAGAACTCCTTAAAGCAATCCCCTCACTCAATTTTCAGTTTTGTTTCACAGGAGTCGCCGCATTTCCTCTTCTTCTTCAGTCCCGGTCGACCCCTTTATTGCCGTCCTCCTTCGCCTTCGACTGTGAGCTTTCCCACCGCCGTTTGCCATTTACAGACCTCTTCCTGCCTCTCTCTTAGTCTTGGTGAGTTCCCTATGCCCTGTTCTCCCTTAACTTCCTTTCGACCACGTCGCGTAGTCGAAACCTCCTTTCGACCACGTCGCGTAGTCGAAACCCCTTTCGACCACTTGTGTAGTTGAACCCCCTTTTGATCACTCGTGTAGTCGAACCCCTTTCGACCATGTTGTGTAGTTGAACTTCCTTCCGATAGTCGAACCTCCCTCCGACCACGTGAAGACGGATGCGCAGTACTCGAAAACAAAACTTTGGAAGCTTCGTTCTCCTTCGTTGTAACTTCTATTTCAGCGATTTTCATTTCTAAATTTGTCTAAATTCAAGACCTTGCTAATGGCACTGGTCTTATTTAATTTGGAGTTTATTTAATATTTCTTGTGTATTTATTTGCTCTCTTTGCTTGTTTGTTCTTTTCCGGCACTTTCGTCCGCGTAGAGTTCGAAGAAGCAGGAGACCTCCTTTTCGACCAAGCACAGGACCTCCAAGACTCTCTTGCCTTTAACCCAAGCGAGTCAATGCTTTGATTATTTTGAGCCTGCATTTTATGCAAATTATATTCCTTTAAATTACCAAAATTGCATGCTTTAATTCCTTAACCAAATGTATGTTAAATCCTAAGGTAGTTAAATACCCATTTGATGATTAATTAATTACTAGCAGGGTGCCTGTGCGTTGCAACGGATCTTAAATATACAATACCATAAGTGCTAAATTATGTTAATATTGGGACCAATTATGTTAAGATCGAATGGTATACTATTGTAATTTGGAAACATGAATGGTTGCTCTCAACCTTAATTTGTTTCTCAACCTACCTTTACCGCTCCGCACTCTAGCCCTATCAAAAGGAGAGAAAAATCTCCACTTTTACTACTCAATCTTTCTTTGCATTACGTGTATCATAGATAGTTAACATCCATAAATTTATCAGATTATAGAAAGATCTTTGATGATAATTTTGCTCAAATTTATGCAAAGATCACTTGTGCCTCTCTCAGCGTTGATTACATGTCCCCTTCGATGATTACATGTCCCTTAGTCTCCCCACCTGGGCTTGTAGGGTGCACATGCATTGTGACGAAATCCGTGCGTTTGTCTCTTGTATAGGGTGATCTTTGCATATTTACCTACACCTGTAACATGTTTATATTGGCCTTTGGCCCTTTGGAATAGATCAAGGGTTCATTACAACATTTACCTCTTTCAACTCTCTTGATATTGTTGTTTTTAACTGCACCCTCATCAGCTCCTACAAACATGAGAAACAAAAGATTGAAGAGTCACAGTCATGGATAGAAATCTCGACGGTTTGGGTACCGGGATTTAGAAAATCAGTCGGTTTTTTCCGGTTTAGCAAATTCAAATTTCAGCTAGTTTTTAAGCAAATTCAAATTTCAGTTTTCAAACTTCGGCCGGGTTTTTTTTCCGGGATTTCCGGTTACCAGTCGGTAACGGAGAAATGGCGCCGGACGGTATTTTATCCGGTACTGGGTTTTTGATCCTTGATCACAGTAGTTACATATATCACAAGCCTCAGCAATTTTAAGTGCATGTTCAGTCTTCTGGATCCTACACTTTTGCTCATCGCTTGTCTTTTGGGGCTATTAAAAATTTGAAAAAAATCATAAAATTAAGGACAGTATTGGTCCAATGATAAAAGTGGTACAATTTTTCTTTTTGTATTCAAGGGATCTACCCCTGTTTCCAGTTTTCCACAGAAAGTTGGAAACCTTTTACAGGAGATGAGCATCATCCCATTTTTGGTTTCACAACTATATTGTAGTTCAACAGGGCAAGAGGCGCAACCCTGCCTAACGTTGAAAAAAGTGATGATATATCATGCAGCTTGTTATATCATCTTAACTACTATAATTCTGAGTTTAGTCTGCGCCAGCGGCCGATCGTCCACCTCCCCGCAAGACAACGATCGCCCCCACCTCACACACCGTCAAACCGCCAGACGCCCCATCCTCAACCACCTTTCATGCGCACCCTCTGCATTGCCTCGCCTCCGCCGCTCCGCCCGCTTGCTCGATCCTCCTCCTCGCGCTCCTCGCCTTCTTCCTCTACCCCTCCACGCCCCGCCGCCACCAGCCGCCGACCTCCATGGGGTAGAGGAAAAAATCGGCCGATTTTCTAAATCCCGGTACCCAAACCGCCGAGATTTCTATCCATGACTGTGACTCTTCAATCTTTTGTTTCTCATGTTTGTAGGAGCTGATGAGGGTGCAGTTAAAAACAACAATATCAAGAGAGATGAAAGAGGTAAATGTTGTAATGAACCCTTGATCTATTCCAAAGGGCCAAAGGCCAATATAAACATGTTACAGGTGTAGGTAAATATGCAAAGATCACCCTATACAAGAGACAAACGCACGGATTTCGTCGCAACGTATGTGCACCCTACAAGCCCAGGTGGGGAGACTAAGGGACATGTAATCATCGAAGGGGACATGTAATCAACGCTGAGAGAGGCACAAGTGATCTTTGCATAAATTTGAGCCAAATTATCATCGAAGATCTTTCTATAATCTGATAAATTTATGGATGTTAACTATCTATGATACACGTAATGCAAAGAAAGATTGAGTAGTAAAAGTGGAAATTTTTCTCTCCTTTTGATAGGGCTAGAGTGCGGAGCAGTAAAGGTAGGTTGAGAAACAAATTAAGGTTGAGAGCAACCATTCATGTTTCCAAATTACAATGGTATACCATTCGGTCTTAACATAATTAGCCCCAATATTAACATAATTTAGCACTTATGGTATTGTATATTTAAGATCCGTTGCAACGCACGGGCACCCTGCTAGTACCATGAAACTTCCCACTACTATTCAAACTCCCCCCCCCCTCAAATAGTGCCATCATCGAATACAGTAAATCATGCTCAAGGTTCTTGTTGAGTTTCTTCATAAAGAATGCCCTTACTTTTGACAAAACTTTTACAAGATCAATTACATCTCATATTTTTGCGAATTTTATATAGCATAGTTACATGCTTACACTTAAATTACCATGGACAAAGAAAATTTTCAATTATTTACTGGTCTCAATCACATGAAATTAAAAAAGAGCAGCATGAACAATTGAACCTACTATGACAAAGCATTGATCCGCTTTTAACCATAAGAAATTCATCATGTCACAATTGTGGAGATAGCAAAGGATATGACCACTTAATAAGTGACAAAGTCACAGCCTTGCAAGAGTGTATCAAATTGTTAAGCAAACGCAAGCTTTTCCAAAAATTGTTACTCAAAAAAGGAAAAATAAAAGTAGTGCATTAGCACAAACGACCACAATTGCCTACTTCTCCAACTTTGCATTCAGCTCTTGCACCTTCTTCTCTGCGTCGCCAGCCCTAGCCTCTAGAGTCACTTTTTTGTTGTTTTGTGCTACAATATCCTTCTTGAACGAAAGATCGGAAACCACAATTTCCTAATTGTTACACTCAAGTTCATGAAATTACATGTATCCACTACCTGCTTCTCAAGCTCAACAAGCTCAATAGCCTGGGCATTGGCCTTGCTTGCTCCTCTGCAGCTATAGATCCCTTTGCCTATATATGCAGCAGTAAATGAGCATAATTACTTCAACGGGGTACAAAATAAAATGCTAAAAAGTATTGTCTTCGTTAATGGATCACCTAGAGGGAAGTTATCTCACTCTGTAGAGTAGCAATCTTCTGTGACTTCTCCCCAATAACCTTTTCCAGGTTTTCAATGTCGTCATCCTTGCTCTTCAACTCCTAAGTCTGCTCCGCAATGCTCAATTCTACAGGATAAAAATAATCAAGCTCTTATATAAGTTATTAAATCAGGTTGGAGAAAATACTCAACCATATAACTTACCACAAGAAATACGTCCACCAACCTTTACAGTGCTCTTGCTAAGCTCATGTCCACCTGAAATACAAACAGAAAGGTGTGGTTACATGTACTTCATGCCTCTATCCAAATAAATGTTACAAGCATACTACAATCAGCCTTTTGTACAACAATTAGAGAGTTTGTACAAAAGTAGAACAAAGTACAGTCGACTAACAAGAGGGTAAGCACCCCAAGTTTTATGTTTGCCATCCATAGCTAACATAAACAATTGATAAGCAGTAGGTTTATCCAATAATAATAGATGAAAGTAATTCATAAATAGACATAAAAAAACAGATGAGACCAGAAAATGTTCTCTGGGTTTCCACACAATCACATCGATTATGTTGGCGATGAATTATATAAAGGACATCGAGAGTGTACAGATAACATAACACAACTACTCTAACAACGATGCAGCAAAGAGATAATTCAAATTACGCGGCGTGGTCGGAACGACGGATCCAACACCGGTGACATTGCGTGTGGATGGAGAAGCCGTGTGGAGAAAGGCGATGCTCGACGGGTACAAGAATAAGGGCATGATGTTTCTAAACTGATAGTTGATCATCAACAACATTTTCGCTCATTGAACGTAATAGAATTTTAGGTCATTGGAGAACAAATTAGATCATCAATGGAACCAGAAACATGTGTAAGAAAAATATGAAATTGTCGGCAATACCATTGTTTTTGTTAGCTTGCAGAGGGCGACTACCACCGCATTGTAATTACACCTCTGGGACCTCTCCTATCGAACACGGACTCAAAGAAGTGTCCGGTTATTCTCCGATATCCTTCCAAAGATTGATGAGCTTCAAGTCATTGACAGCTTTTGGAGCTATTTCCTTATCTATCATCGAAATGTCAAGAAGAATTCCTTTTAACAAAATAAACACGAGTCCACTAAGGATAACATGTATGGATTATGGAAGAGTGAGTTTTTTGAAAAGGAAGTTTCAAAATACATGTCAATCTAGAGCCATCCGGAAAACATTAATTGCCATTCATAATCAACCAAGTTTCACAGAGAGAGAAGAAAAACTATGCCATTGCGCTGTTTCGATGCGTGATGCAAAATTAAGACATGCCAAAGCAGAATTAATGCAAACACCCTACAAAAGATGACATGCATACATTGGTGTTGCCCATTTTAGATTGGTGATGGTTTGCGCCCCTCAGATTTGGGTTAACACATGCGTGCATGTGAATGCATGCATTGTGTGCTATCAATGAAGATAAAAGTACCTCGGTAGGACCCTATTGCTTCCAGATGTCGATTCAAACTAAGAAAGGATTCAATTATACTTGTTCTAGTTCTTGACTCGAGCAAGAGCGCCGCACACAAGTATTGCATATTAAGGAAAGATCCTTCGCTTGAGCATGATAATTAGATAACTGTCATTTATTGACGTATCCGTTCCTTGGCTATTAGATTTGCCATTCTACTCACCAAATCATTCTTTTGTACTCACAATCAATGTAAACAGATGTCCATTTGTACAAGAGAAATTTATTATTATCCTAGTGTTTACTACTATCTGGGGGCGCAAATAGTGGGAACATGGACACTAACATCGCCATCACAAATTGAAGCTGCTAAAAAAATTCAAAAGAGAAAAACATAGAATTTTTAACACCACATTCAATTTGCCGTGGCAATCACATCGCGACCATTAAAGGCGTACACAAATAAATCAACTAACGCAAGCAAGGTCAAGAACAACACCATCTACCTAACAAATTTTACCAAAACCGCACAAAGGAACTCATGCTAATAACTACCAAACCTTGACATCGCGTGATAAAATCAAGCACTTAAAAACGCACATTTTAATGCAGAGAATGTAAATCAAAATCTCTAGAAAACATTAAAAAAACTAGAACAAAGGAACTAAACAAAAAAAGAAGAGTAAGGCGATTCTTCCGATCTCCACCATCTCCGCCATCGCCTCCCCATTCGCTTCATTCCGACTCCTCTCCATTTGGCGTCATGAGGTCATCTCTTACACTCAAGTTCATGAAATTACATGTATCCACTACACCTTCTCAAGCTCAATAGCACCGGCATTGGCCTTGCTCGCTCCTCTGCAGCTTATAGATCCCTTTACTGTATATGCAGTAGTAAATATGCATAATTACTTCAATGGGGTACAAAATAAAATGCTAAAAGTATTGTCTTAGTTAATGGATCACACGGAGGAAGTTATCTCACTCTGCAGAGTAGCAATCTTCGTGACTTCTCCCCAATAACATTTTCCGACTTTTCAATGCCGTCATCCTTGCTCTTCAACACTGGTCCGCTCTGCAATGCTCAATTCTGCGCAGATAAAAATAATCAAGCTCCTCTCGGTCCATTGATATGCTTGACTCGCGGGATGAAATTGATTTGAATTGCACACATCGATCAAGTGGTTTGACATAATTTGCTTCACTTTGTCACTAAAATTGATTCTACCAAAGATATGCTCATAGCAAACCTATTCAAACTTATCGGGTCATTTTGGTTTTATTCCAAGCAAGGGGCACTGATTTCATGGCGAGTTCCAGTAAGACTGAAAAATATGGCATATCTCAAGAAAAACCTTAAAACTTCCACAAATCAAATAAGCAAAATGTAGGGAACAATGAGAAGGGAACAACCCGCCTCCATCCAACGATTCTAGATTAGCATCAAACCTTAACATTAACTCAGTAAGCCACTGAAAACACCGACCAATTCATCCCCCAATCACCAAATCCATGCTCACATAGCACGCCAAATCGTGCAAAACCCTAACATCAAATCACCTCACATCGAATCACCTCCAAAACCCTGGGTTAATGTTAAGGTTCAAAACACAGATATACAAATCGTAGTATTCTAAGCACCTAAAATCTAATCTACCGGGAATCAAAGAGGCCAATCACAACATAATTGCCCATGGACAAGCTAGACGCTAGCTTTTGCAATAACGAACTATGAGCTCCTATCTTGTAAGCAAAACAGTGAACACCTCACGCGCAAGGCGCCAGCGACCAACCAAACACCACGACTCGCCGCCTCTGCTATCATGCTGCCATGACACTCCGGTCCATCAGGCTAGTAGCGATCCCACACCATGCTATAGGTTGCTTCCCAGACCCCAGAACACCACCCCCAACCCACACACAAAATCACCATTGGCCACACCCCATAAGTCCTAACCCACAACATCTAGCTAAACCAATGTACGTATTTACTCCACTTGCAGTTGGACAAAGATGAGGTGATTTCCAGGTCAAGCTATTGTTGAAGAAATGTACCTTCCAAAGCATTTCTTCGTCGGCTAGTCCTCACGTTGTAGGTCGATGAAGTAAGACCGAGCTCACGCTGGGAGGCAGAGGCGGCAAGTGCGGCCTCCAAATACCGCATACACGCGCCATCATGTTCTCGCCACGGCTCTTGCGGACGTCTCACTGCTTGCTGCCACTGTGGGCTGGTGGAAGAGGGAGGCCGGCGTCGGCCAGCGAGGAAGAGGAAGGACGGCGGTGTCGGCCGCGGGGAAGAGGGAGAGAGGGCACCGTGGCTAGTGGCGGAGGCCTCGAGGTGGAAGAAAGGAGAGGCGGCGAGGTGAGATAAATGTGACTCGGGAGTGGTTACCGCAGAAGAAGTGGGTGGGTGGGTGGGGGGGCGACGTGATGCGGGCGGTTGCCCGGAAGGAAGGCGCGCGCGGTCGCGAGTCGCAGGTGAGGGCGAGGAGGTGGGGTGGGACGAATCGTTCGATGGCACGGGTAGAGTTTGGCGTGGGGTTCGCGGATGGGCGGTGAAGGAGTGGAGAGGCGGCGAGGTGGAGGCGAGGTGAGAGGGGGTCGTGGAGGTGGAGACGGCAGTGCACGGAGGGGTAGAGGAAGAAGGCAAGGAGCGCGAGGAGGAGGATCGGGAGCAGTAGGCGGAGAAGCGGAGGCGAAGCGATGCAGAGGGGTGCTTCATGAGCGTGGTTGAGGATGGGGCGTCTGGCGGTTTTGGCGTGTGAGGTGGGGGCGATCGCTGCATGGGGAGGTGGACGATCGACGTGGGCGCGACTAAACTCAGAATTATAGTAGTTAAGATTAAGTCGTCCTTTGACAATTGAATCCATTATTCCATGGCACCCTAGTAACTATGTGGTAATTACTAGTATAGGTTGTATTTAAGCGATTTGCTAGTATTATTAAATACTAGGGCATTAAATGTCCTAATCATCATCTCTTAAATCATAAAATGATTTTGGGCGGTCATTGGAGGTACATGACTGAAGTATTTGAGGTAAATCTGGTTTTACTCCTCAAAACCCTAATAAACTGCTATTACCACATCTGGGTGGATGGTATGATGATGGGTGCAGATGTAGCACGAGAATGGTGGATATGCGGTATGAACCGCCCAGATAACATTAAGGACTTAATCTAGTGATGACCTCCCATTGTAAAACATGTATGTCGGTGTTTTAGAACCGATCTTACATATGATTGTTTGATTCGGGGGGTCTCCAAGATTGATCACGTAGAGAGAACGACATAGATATTTTATACAGGTTCAGACCTTCTCTGGAGAGAATAACAACCCTACTCCTGTGTGGCTATATTGAGTATGTTGGTTACAAATCAAGAGAAAGACTCAAGTTTCATGTCTTGTGTTTTTGATCCTCCCTCCCTATCTCTATTTGTCTGTAGCCTTTATATAGTGTACGAAGAGGTGGCCATTTCTCCAGGCTAACAGGCGCCTCATCATTTCATATAATGGGCACATTGATGGTAGTTATTGCTGGAGTTGTAACCCCTCCACATCGCTTGGCAGTTATTGTCAGAGACAGAGGCATATTGCATGCAGTTATCCCAGAGAATAATAGCGTATACTAACTGCTTAGAGTCCCTAATTGATTGGACCTACTTGTTTGTAAGTTCCATCGAATATAGAATGGTCATAACTGACCTGGTCGTAGAAGAACTTACGACCATATGGTGGTCGTAGAAAAACTTACAACCATGTGGTGGTCGTAGAAGAACTTACGACAACATGGTGGTCGTAGAAAGGTTTACGACAATGAGGTAGTCGTAGAAGGGCTTACGACTACGAGGGTGGTCACAGAAGGACTTACGACCTCTTGGATAGTTTCTCCCTTATAAACATTATGGGGTATACCCAAGAACCATATGATTGTATTATTATCCATAATAAGAATTACAGATAAATAATTAAATGAGGATTATCAAATCCTCGTCATCTAGCCCCCTAGCTTCAAGTGAAAGTAACTTACTTGAAAAAGGAGCCATAGATAATCTTACGACCAAAAAGTGGTTGTAGAACGATGGTCGAGGGAAAGGCTTTTCGACCGGTATTTCTTTTGACCAGAAATAGACTTGGTCAAGAAGGAAATTTCGCTTGAGATGTAAAGACAGACTCGGTTTTCTCGAACAAACAAATTAATGAATCTCAATTGACTCTCATAGACCTATCTGTTAGAGCGGTTCCTAAAGAGGTGGTAACTGTTGGGTTGCCACGTCTTTAACTCAAGTGTGCAGTTACAAACTTACCGTGTGTGTGATTCTAGGGTTTTTACTTTTTCCCCAATTAATCTGTTCATCGAGCTCTTGCATTCTCCGCCGCCAACCAAATTGTACACCCTCTAGAGACCTTTCCAAATCCAAATATCCCTCTCTTGAGAAAGATGGCCAAAACCACTTCCTAGTGGGCTAAATCGAGATGGATGCGGCTAAGATGAAGGCTTTGGTCGCTGCCGAGAAGATCCCAAAAAAGAGTTTGTGAACTGGTTTGAAGCTTCAGGACAACAATGGCCATTAGGGGAGATTGGCCAAATTCCCGTCTTCCAAGCGTATTGTGAGTGCGGTCTTCGATTGCCTACTCACCCTTTTCTCACACTCGTACTTGAACACTTTGGGGTGGAATAGGTGAACCTTGTTCCCAATTCCATCACAATGTTGAGCGTGTTCGTATACTTGTGTGAGGCCTACCTGGGAATTTCGGCCGATTTGGAGCTACTCCAATATTTCTACGGGATGCTAGAATAGCGGGAGTCGCTGGTAGCTGTCACTACTACAAAAGGGGCTATCCTGGACGCCTCATCACAGACAGTTCAAAAGGAACCATCTGTGTTGGGTCTGTCGGGAGCAGGCATTTGTAGCGTAGGCCTATTATAGACGGTTCATAATAAGAACCGTCTGTGATACGTACCTATCACAGACGGTTTTTTAATAGAACCGTCTGTGATAATTCACTGACGGTTCTATTAACGAACCATCTGTGATAATCACAGGTACCACCGATGGTTCTATTAAAGACCGTCTGTGAATTATCACAGAACCATCTGTGATACGTCCACTGCTCATTTTATAGAGCCCAAGCTGTTTGACCGTCCGATCGAAATCAGACCGTCCACTGCTTATCACAGATGGTTCCATAATAGACCGAAACATAAGGACCGAGTTAGCACCGAAAGAGACTGATAAAGGATGAACGTACCTTCCACCAACTTGCTACACTCTGTCCAAGGTCGAGAGAAATGAACTGTGCCAGAGCTTACATGGTGTGAAAGTCCCGTCCGGTTACTCCGCTAACATTAAGAAACTTGTTTCTATAGAAGATTTGAAATTAATTGGTATGAAGTCCCATGACTGTCATGTGCTAATGACACAAATGCTTCCTGTTGCAATTAGGAGTATCTTGTCGAACAAGATCCGAGTGGCAATCTTGAAGTTGTGTTATTTCTTTAACTCAATTGCTCAGAATGTCATCGATCCCCAAGGACTAAATGCTCTGCAGGCCGAGGTGGTGACGACTCTATGTCATCTTGAGATGTATTTCCCTCCGTCATTTTTCGATATCAGGGTCCATCTCATTGTTCACATTGTGAAAGAGATAAAGATATGCGGCCCTGTGTTCCTATGTCATATGTACCTGTTCGCGAGGTACATGGGCATTCTCAAGTCCTACGTCATGTAATCGATCTCGTAGGAGGGCGACATCATCGAAGGTTATGCAACCGAAGAGGTCATTGAGTTCTACGTCGACTACATAGCTCAGGTGAAACCGATAGGTGTGCCTCTATCTTGTCATGAGGGGGGACTGGATGGTATCGAGATCATCGGAAGGAAATCAATCACTCCCGATCTGGATACGTACGCTCAAGCCCATTTCACAGTCTTACAGCACATGACCCAAGTGTCCCCGTACATTGACAAGCACAAAGACATGGTACGCCAACAGAATCCAGACTGGTCGGAGGTTTGGATCACGAGAGAGCACAACCGTCGGTTCAACGAATGGTTAAAGGTGTGAATCACTGGGAGGTCATCAAGTGATGATACGCTGTTATGGTTGGCAAAAGGACCACAATTTATAATTGTGACATGGCAAGGATACGACATAAATGGGTACACATTTTATACGGTAGCTCAGGATAGGAAGAGCATAGTCTAGAACAGCGGTGTCCGCATAGATGCGTTTCACGGGTAGTTCAATACTGCCGGAGCATGTGGGTTGAACTCCTACTATGGGTTCGTAGAGGCGATTTGGGAGCTCGACTACGTACTTTTGAAGATCCCTCTGTTTCGATGCCATTGGGTTAAACTTCCGCAAGGTGTGAAGGTCGACAAGTACGACGTCACCACTGTGGACCTCAAATGTGTCGGATACAAGGACGAACCATTCGTACTCGCTAAGCAAGTTATTCAAGTTTTTTTTATGTAACAGACTCGGCAAATAAGAACCACCACGTAGTTCTTCATGGAAAAAGAAGGATTCTCGGAGTTGAGAATGTCGTAGATGAGGAAGAGTACAATCAATTTGATGAGTTGCCTCCTTTCGGAGATGACATCAGGCTCGAGGAAGAACCCAGTGAGGAAGCTAGCTATGTGCGTGTCGATCATCATGAAGGGCTATATTTTAATTAAGAATTTACTCCATTGTAATTAATTTATTCCATAACATCATGTGTTATGGACTTGTAATCTCTCATATATTTTGATGTCAACGTGAAATTGTCATGTGTTAATGTGTTATGGACTTGTCATCTTTGATATTGATGTCAATGTGGAGGTTCATTGTAATGTGGAGTATCAAAATTGGTTTCACTTGATTTGGAGTTGAGTTGAATTAGATATGAATTTTTGAAGTCACATGTGTTATGAACTTGTCATCATACTTGTCACCAGGTTCATATGGACTTGTCATGATTGTCATCATACTTGTCACCAAGTTCATATGGACTTGACAATCACTTGTCACCAGGTTTTGTCAGGACATCACAGATTGTCACCAGGTTTTGTCAGGATATCGCAGACGGTTCTTAATAAGAACCGTCTGTGATAAGGAATCACAGACTGTTCTTAATACGAACCATCTGTGATATGTACACATCACAAATGGTTCTTATTAAGAACCGTCTGTGATCTGCCTTATAACCCTAGGGCTCGCCCATTTATCTCCCCAGTGCCCTTAGCCCCTTAAGCTCTCGCGCTCGTTCGCCTCCTCTAGGGCTCGCCTATTCACCTCCCCTTAAGCTCCGACACCGCCGCCTCTGAGCTCGACGCCGCCGGCCCCGACATCGATGACGCTACCGTCGCCTCGACGCGTGGCCTCCTCCCCGTGTCGGCATGCTCCCTCTGCCGGCCTCCTCCCCGCGCCGTCCTCCTCCCGTGTCGGCCTCCTCCCCACGACCCCCTCCCCTGCATCGGCCTCCTCCCCTGCATCGGCCTCCTCCTTGCACTGTGAAGGTATTACTGCGAATGTTGTATTTGAGATTAATGTGTGATATGAGATGAATGGGGCGAACCTATCCTCTGCTCCCTCCACAGTGGATTCATGATATTGTGCTAGGTCAGTCAGATGCATGGTTAGGGTTTGGTCCCTGGACATGGTTAGAAGTCTGTTTTTGATTCAAGCTCTGTGAGATATATCAAAGTGAATTTTGTGGGCTTAATATTGCTCTGTGATTGGAATGGTCTAATTTTGAAATTGGTAGAATTACTAGTTCAATTTTGAGCTCTACAAGATTGCTTGCTGCTGTCATAGTAATCACCAGTTTGCCTGCTGCTGTCAAATTGTATCTAGAAGTCTTCTATGGACTTCAGCAGTGGATATTGATGGTTCTTGATGATCTATGGTTGACAGATAGTATCATTTTGAATTTCTTATACATGTGATTGTTATGTTAGTCTAGTTAAGCTTTGGATAGAGCTCAAAATCTGAATTTTAGTGTTCTTATCCAATTTATGAAGAGAATAGACCTTAGTGCTGAGATGGCCAAGTTTGTTTCTTGTGCAACACGCCATATGAGAGCTCACATTAATTTCAATTTTTTGTGCTCTGTGCTAATTTCATTCATATACATGTGGTAATTTAAATGACTTGAATGATTTGCATTTGATTATGTTAATTGGTCATTTAAATGCTGTTGGATTAATGCTTTATTGTTTCATATTTATGCTGGAATTAATTATGATTGTTTGCTAATATTGCACATATTACAACAATCCAATAGGAAAGTTTTAGGTTCAGCTCAAGATCTGTTTGACGATTGTTAAATTTGATTAGTGAAGATATATTGACTGATGTACTGAGAGCACTCTTTAACATCAATACTCCGAGCTTTATGCTGAGTTCTTTAATATACATGTGGTATATGTTGAGCATATTATTCATTTTAAATGATATGGAGATACTTCATATATATATATATATATATATATATATATATATATATATATATATATATATATATATATATATATATATATATATATATATATATATATATATATATATATATATATATGATTTGGTCATTTAAATGCTTGCAACAATCTTTTGGGCGTATGTAACTTATATAGATAGCAAGTAAGCGAGATGGCAAAGGCACCGTCTTCGCCGCCGTCACCGACGTCGCTGAATGCGTCTGAATGTCCGATGATAGCGATACGTAAGCGAGATGGCAAAGGGAAATCGAAATTGCCTACGGGCCGACTGATCATCACGGAGGTCAGTGACGTTAGGGTCCATCTGAGTCCCTAGAGATCAGCGGCGAGATTCCGGACCATCTGCGGGATACTTGCAAGGGAACGGGTCCCCATCACCACACCAAAATGGAAGTCTCTGATGAACGTAGAGAGAGGCGCGCTGTGGACAAAACTTTCAGCCTCGTTCACTATCCCACAAGCAGACCAGGCACGCGTGCAACGGCATGCGTTGCTTGCGATGTGTCATGCGTGGAGGACCTTCAAGAGCAAGCTTGTCACGATGTACGTGAACATGGGTCAGACGCCCTTCACGAATTTTCCATTCTTGACGCGGGAAATATGGGACGCCTTTGTGGCTATGAAGACGACGGTTGAATTTAAGGAGCAAAGTGCGGCGCACAAAGCTCTCCAGACACGAAACACTCACCCCCACAGACTCGGCACCGCTGGGTACGCGGGTAAATCCGCGGAATGGGCGGCGGAGGACGAGAACGCAACCGGGCCATTTCCTGAGATCACAGACCCGCGTGCCTTAAGCTGGTTAAAAGCGAGGGCAAAAGTCTCGTCTTTGAGCGGCATTTCTTTCACAAACCTGGCAGACCAGGAAGTGTTCCAATGTCTGGTAAATATGTCGAACTACCTAGTTGTTAATAAGTCCGTAACTTCATAGTGTCTATAATAACATGATGACCTATTGCAGCATGAATTGACTGCCCAAACTTCGCAAGGCTCCTTCCAAGTAGATAGAGAGAAGGATATACTATTTACGACCCTAGGAAACAAGGAGCACCCGGGTCGCACGCGAGGCCTTGGGGTTAACGTACCTTGGAGTTATGGATTCCGAGGCGACTACGACACGTATAGGAGTAGGAAGAGATCCAAGGCCGAGCACGAGGACCGGTTGGTACAGATGCTTACTGCAAAATTTCAAGGACAGATAACATAATTGTAGGATCAAATGAATCAACTCCTGAACCAGTCGCAAGCTACCCCCGTTAATTTGGGAGCCAGTCCTCATCAACATCTGAGTAGCGTCGTATCCACGCATAATTCTGAACATGATGACGTCCAATTACCTATTGACGACATCAAGGTAATGTACATCTCTGGAATACTCCAAAGATAGACCTATAGAACGCCTTAGCTAATTGTGTATTGTTTTGTAGGAGCCGACGCCCTGCAACCTCCAAGTGAGGATGGTTGGGTCTATTTCTATTGAGGCTAGGCGAGGGATGGTGTATCCATGCCAGGAAGGGATAGTGCAGCACGGTGCCCAGCTGACGTAGGGTTACGCTAGGGTCCAGGTGGACATGGTACATGACAATTTCATAGCCGTCCCACTGGAGATTTGCCCGAACGAAGACATCAGAACACTAGGGGATGCCATGCACACTTTTATCCAGTGGCCCAAGAAGGACATCGCCCTGGAGCCAGCAGTGCCGCGATCTCGACACGACCATTCCTCTCCAATGAGACCCTCGATGACTCCACCTCATCCTTCGCCTCAGAAGGCCACCTCATCGGTTCCCGTGGAGAAGACACCGAAGGAACAAGAAAAGCGTGCCGCCGTATCGGTTCCCGAGTCGTTTCGCAGGAAGACGTTGAAGGAACAAGAAAAACGTGTTGTCGTATCGGTTCTCGAGTCATCTCGCAGGAAGACGTGTAGCGGGCTAGTCGCTAAGCCCAAATCAAAATCGACGAACATTAAGGTGCCTCCCAACTCTGGGGACTACTCCATCGGAAAACTGTTGTGCTCCAACACAGAATTACTCCACAGTGGAGTAGCTTGTTAGGATTTGCATACGTGGTACATGCGGAAGACCAAAGAGAAAGGGTGCGATACTGGAATCACAGTCAAATACATGCATGAGCATTTCTTCAATGGGTCGGGCCACTTCGTTGTGGGCTTCAGTGACTTATACGACCTATTCAACCTTGTTTCCCTCGACGTCTCGCTTCTACGATGTTGGACACTGTAAGTGTGTACAATCAAGTTCTACATTCACATAATACCAATAAATATTACAACTCATTGCTTATGTATAGATACATGATGAAAAAAGCTCGGGATTGGTCTGAACCGGTGGGTTTCCACAACCCACACGTGGTCTCTATGCAAACCATCAAAACAAACGCATCCTTCATCGAGAAATACATAACGGAGGGATTGCTTCGTCAGAATAACAAGGACTACATAGTGGTGCCCTACAACCAGGGGTAAGTGCTTCACTATTTGCTATATAAATTTCATTTGTACTTTATACGCATCACGAACTTAGGTTTAATGACTATAGCGGCATACATGAGTAGGTTCCACTGGATCCTTTTAGTCATTGTACCAAGGAGGAACAAGGTAATATACCTTGATTCCCTAACTAGCAAAAAGCACGACTTCAGCATTTTGACAGGAATACTCGACAGGTATGCTCATTTCCTCCATACATAGCTCTATTGTAGTATTCCTTCGTTTGAAATGGCCGAGGATAACTTTTTAGAATCATGTAGGTCATTCAAAGCCTATATTCACGACGGAGGACTATACAAGGGGGGATCAAATGACACACTGACACACAGGACACGATTTTCGGTACGTGCTACAACACAATAATGCCATATCATACTTCATAATAATGCGTCTCGAACTGACTATACCTATATATGTAATTCTATTTTTGCAGTGCCGCCAGCAAAAAAATGATGAGCTATGTGCATTCTACGTTTGCCATCATATGTGGCAAATCATTAGTGCTTAGAAGAAGGATATCGAGGTTTGTCAATCTTGAAATAATTATTTCCGAATTATGAATTTAAATATATATGCTTACCACTTTACTCTTGCTAGCGACAGGAGATGAACATAGATTTAGATGCACTCGTTGAGAAAGAGATCATGGACATTTGAGGGAAGCTCTGCGCCTTTATCAAGGAAGATATCATTAACCCCGACGGAGACTATCACTCCGTCGCTGACCCAGAGTTTCACCACATCGACACCTCTCAACCACCTGTAAACAATTGATTCAATTGTAATCTAATTGTAACTATAGCGACAATACTTGAACAAATTCTTTTGTAATTTATTCTGAGTAATGATCACTTTGAGTTGTCAACAATTGATTATCTGTGATGTATCTATTTTCTACATGCTTGTTTTCAGAGGGCATGGTTAGCAATTCATGAGGCTAGCCAAAAACAAAAGCAGTTAGGGTTAATGAATTATCACAGACGGTTTTTTGTTGAAACTATCTGTGATACGTAGAATATCACAGACGGTTTCCATTAAAAACAGTCTGTGATACGTAGAATATCACAGACGGTTCTATTTACAAACCGTCTGTGATATTCTACGTATCACAAATGGTTGCAACAAAAAACGTCTGTGTTATGCCGTATCACAGATGGTTTTTGAACCGTCTGTGATAACCAACTATTATCATAGATGTACAAATTCAGACGGTGCAAAACCCGTCTATGATGACGGTTTTGAATCGTTTGTGATGAGCCTGTGTGTAGTAGTGTGTGGTCTGAAGCTCTACGACGGAAGTCGAAGGAGTATATTTAGATGTTCACGTGGTTTTCGTGGCCGGGGTGGAAGAAGAAGTGGTTCTATTGGGAGACGACCAGTGAAGAACGCTGTCGAGAAGATTTCTTCCTGAGATTCGACTCCCAAGGATCTTGGCCGGATTGCCCCCTATATTCAACCCATCAAAGACTTGAAGGAAGATGAGCTCACCGGATGGCACGTAAGGATTTCATCATGCACCGCATTAGCCCTCTGAAGAAACGAGAACATTCCATGTGGAGGTACACGGGGCCAAAAGACTTGACCAGAGATTACAAGAGGGGTAAGTAAAATTTTCAACTTAGCTCCCTTTTGGTTAATCTCAAGCCTATCAACTGAGCATCTTATTTGCTTGCGCAGATCTCTTACAAACGGAGATTGACATCCAAGTCAAGCTCATTTGTGAGAAAGCTCCACCACCCAGTGTGGTGGTTCCTTAAATCCTGGCGGTCTTGTCCACGGAAGTTAAGATGGAACGCCTAAAGGTAATCAAAGACTGATTTCATCTTTAGGATCCCATAGTCGTAGAAATACTTACGACCAAGGGACTGTCGTAGAAAAACTTACGACTACGTACTGGTCGTAGAAGGACTTACGACTAGGGGATGGTCGCAGAAAACGACCACTTAGTAATATTTCTTTTTCTGACTTCTACAAAAAGTAGGCATGGAAGACCATCGGGATGACCAAGAGGTTGGACTGATGGTTATTGGCACGGAGGTAGAGCAAGCCAAAGCTCTTCCGGCTAAAAAGCGTTGACTTGTGAGGGTCTCCAATAAGGGAGGCGCAAGCTCAAGCTCTGCTGCTTCGACTAGGCCTTTTGAGAAATTTGCTGCGTATATGGCTACTGTAGAGAAATCCAAGGCGGTCTAAGTGACCGAAGCTCTCAAACACAAAGCTCCCAAGACCAAGGTACCCTTCTACCACGACAACAAGACTTTCGCAGTTTCTGGCTCTTGTGGCTTTATCAAGCAACTAGAAAAGGAGAACTAGAGGAGCTTTATGTCTTTTATGAAGGAAACCGCTGTGCTAGCAGGGCCCATAGTCGAGAGAAGTGTTGCTCTTGGGGTGGTCGAGATAGGTCTCGGCCATCCGGAGAGTCAGTTCTCGCTCAAGACCCACGGCCAGACGTGGTCATGGCTGACCTCATTCCTCAACTCGAATTTCGACCAGACGTGGTCGAAGAAATAAAGTTGAAGAAATCTTCTTTAGGGAAGGTATCTTTTGGATTCAAGATCAAGTCTAGGAAACGAAGGTATGTAAAAGCACAAAAGTATAAGAGCAGCATTTACTTTTTGCTTTCTATAATTTGGCGTGTTTTCCTTTTTGTAATCTTAGCCTAACTCCTCCAACCTCCAAGGATGTTCCTGTCGAGATACCCACTGCTATTTCTTCGACGGTCGGAGAGATGATAGTGGAGATGGTCGAAGGGTCGTCCACCGTCCATGTGGTGGAAAAGGCTGTTATTGCTGAAGCGGCTACGACCACTGAGGTGATCGTGGAACCAGAAGCGAAGACAACAGAGGTAGTGGCGGAAGCATCCGGCCATGGTAGTGAAGCCTTCGATCACCGCGTCAGGAAGGAAGTTGTTGTAGATGTTCCCCCCCCCCGCGCGCTCAAGGTCAAGCTGATGATGCTGCAACCACCGAAGAAGAAGAAGGGTTTGATTTCTTCGACCGTTCCTTCGGGTTTTTTGGCCCCATATCTGTTGTGGGATCTCATGTATTCAGATCTTGTGATAAGGTTCCTCACCCTAAGGACATTCCTAACAGGGGGAATATATTCAACGACGAGCGTCTCGAAAAGGTGTGGTGGAACCGAGTTTAGGAGATCGATGAGCTAAAGGATTCCACAATAGTATTATCTACCTTTGCTCGAACGAGCATTAATGTAAGCATCTGATGACATTCATATATGTGGTTTTTTCTCGCTTCTCACCGTCTTTCTTTTTATAGAAAGCTTTGGAAGAAATTATCACTGTTGGTGAATACCACTGACAACTCGAGCTACTACGACAGCAGAAAGCGGAACTCTGCGAGCAGGTAGAGAGATGGTAATTTACTGCTACTTGTAGTCATTTATGTTTCGACTACTTGCACAGTGCTCATGTCTACTTTTAACCTCTTGTAGGTTTAAGAGCGACGAAAAGTCCTAGGCTGATTCGCTCGACTACGAGAAAGTCAAAACGAAAAAGCTAAGCGAAGAGAAAGAGGACCTTCCAAAGAAGCTTCAGGAGGCAAACTCTGCAACTCAAAAGTTGTATGGACAAATAAACGGTAAGTTCTAAACTTAAGACCGCTTATGATAATGATATTTTTTTATTTTTCTAACTCTTATTCATTTTTAGAAAAAGAGGCAAAATGGGCAAGCTCGAAATCAAGGACAAAGAAAAGACCTTGATTGTTCACGAGATTTCCCGTATCGCCAAAGAAAAAGATTAGGAGATAAAGTCGTGGGAAAAGAAATATGCAAAGAGCACTGCTTCCCATGACGATGAAGTCAAGAAGTTAGACTCTCGACTAGCAGGTAAGAAACTCTTTACCTACGACCAGTTTTCCAGTCCTTTAAGGGTTATTTTGTCTGACTAGTCTTACTCTTTTCAGATCAAGTAGTCGAAATAAAACAACTCTGTGAGGCATCGACTCATAATCAGGAGATGAAATCGATGAAGATTATCCTTCAGGACAACATTTCTCTCTTGAACAATGTACTTAGTGGACTACGTGCTGAGGAGGTCACTTCTTGTAAGGACACGATAATTACTCACACGAGTACCATTGGAGAACAAGTCGGGACTTTGCAAGAGTTGGTGACCACTCTGAAGACCAACCAAGATGATTCGATAAAAGAGGTGGTCGAAGGTGCAGTAAGTTATGTTCTGGCAAAATTTAAAGCTCATGACCCCAATCGTAGTCTGCAACCAATCGAAGTCAACTTCGACCGCTCTGAAGCAGAAGCAGAGCGGTTGATTGAAGAAATGTAGTCGGTCAGCAAGAAGGTCATGTAGGAGATGCAAATAGGATCTCCCTTGTCAGAGTAGTTTGTAATAGAAACCTGTAAAGCCAAGTTTTTGTTGATGTATATAATCCTTTCTTTTTCCTGCAAATTTTCTCATCGAGTAGTTAGTAACTCATAAGACAAAGAAAAGAAAAAGGAAATTAAGACTAAGAATTGAAGTCATATTAATAACTTTGTCCTAGCCCCCAACTATTTGCTTAGTTTATTTAGATAAACTATGTAAATAGTGTTAAAAAGGGTTTTCTTAAAAAAAGAGAGGTTTGGCTAACTTATAGTTTTCGATCACAATTATCATGCACTGGTTGTAAGAGTAGGAACGAGTCGATATTAGAAAGTTCCTTCTAGTAGGCAGGACCACGTGTAGAAAGGAAAGGCTTCGACTAGGTGATGTTACCCTCCCCGACTAGATAAATGAAATCAAGAGCGGCAACTTGAGTTAAACAAACATCTGAAGTACCTTAAAAATTCGTTCGACCTTTTCTAGTAGACTCGATAAGTTTGCTCTGGTAGCAAGAGTTAGAAACAGGATGACGCTAGGAGGTTCCTTCTAGTGGGCAGGACGACGTGCAGAGAGGAAAGATTTTGACTAGTTGTTGTGTCTTTTTACAACCAATTGTAACGAACCGAGTTTACCAAAAGTAGTCGAACAAATTACAAAAGTGTACTATGCTTAGAGTATTTTTCAAAATGAATGAATAAATAAACAAAGGTGAAAAGAGTTGGCTTGAAAATATTTCGACCATGTTTATTGAATCCGAGCTCTTTGTGTTGACAGTAAAAGTGAGGAACGAGTCGACACTAGGAAGTTCCTTCTAGTGGGCAAGACCACGTGCAGAGAGAAAATACTTCGACTAGGTGATGTTACCGTCCTTTCAACCAGTGTAAAGAAAGACTGGGTGTTTAATAAAATTGATCGAAAATTATCAAAGCGCTACTCAAAATAAGACAATAAAGATAGAAAGAACCTGATACTTTATTGTCGGGATGGTTGGTCACACATAAAATTTACGTAACTGGTCGATATTCCAAGAATTAGAGAGAACTTGGCCATCTTCTATTGCTAGTCGTATCGAACCTGATCGCGTAACTTCGACAACTGTGCAAGGACCTTCCCACTTGGGGAAAAGTTTGTTCCGATTAGACTGGAAGTGAATCTTCTTCAATACCAAATCACCTACAGCAAGGCTACGAGGTTGGACCTTACGATCGTAGTATTTACACAGGGCTTGTTGGTAGACTGCTGAATGGATAAAGGCTTGGTTTCTCTTCTCTTCGAGTATGTTGATGTCATCTGCTCGAAGTTGTTCTTGGTTAGAGTCGTTGAAAGTTTTGACCCTTGTCGACCTGATCTTTAGTTCTAGTGGAAGCATGGCTTCGGCACCGAAAACTAGAAAAAAAGGTGTTTCACCTGTAGCCTGACTACAGTCATACGAATTGCCCATAATATTGTGGGTAATTCTTGTACCCAAGCCCCGAGCGCTTGATAAGCTGGTCAAAAACTCGGGTTTTGATGTCCTGCATTATTTGGCCATTCATTCTCTCGACCGCTCTATTGTTTTGAGGGTGGGCAACAGAAGCATAACACAATTTGGTACCCAACTCATCGCAAAATTCTGGGAATTTTGCGCTGGAAAATTGCTTACCATTATTTGTGATTATTCGACTTGGGACTCCAGACCGAGCAATCACGCTTCTCATGATGAATCTTTTTGCTGCTTCCGTTGTTATCCCAGTCACAGGTTCGGCTTCAATCCACTTTGTGAATGTATCAATAGCCACAAAAAGGAACTCGAAGACACTTGGAGCTTTTGGAAACGGTCCTAGGATATCGAGACCTTAGGTCGCAAAAGACCAAGATAGAGGGATTGTTTGTAATGCCTGAGCCGGTTGGTGTATTTGCCTGCTATGAAACTATCATTGTACACACTTTTTAACCAGCTCTTTGGCATCATAAAGGGCTGTTGGCCAGTAGAAACCTTGTTGAAAGGCCTTTCCGACCAGCGATCTGTAGGAAGCATGAGTTCCACAGATGCCCCCGTGTATGTCGTGAAGAGGAATTAATCCTTCTGTCTGTGATATGCATCGCATGAGTACCCCTTGAGTGCCTCGTTTATAGAGGACTCCTTCGACTAAATTATACATTTTGGCCTTTCGGGATAAGCGATCTGCCTCGAGATCATCATCGGGTATTGTACCTGTCTAAAGATACTCGTAGATGGGATTCATCCAGGTATCCTCATATTTTAGAGAGGCTATCTCAATAGGAGTTATCTTTGGTGTTTCGACTAGAGATGGCTTCTGGAGCTGCTCCAAGAAGACTCCTTTTGGTACTTGTGATCGGGAAGAAGCCATACGAGCAAGTTGATCTGCGAGAAAATTATCTTTTCGAGGGATAAATTGTACATCGAAATCGAAAAATATTTTTCAAGCTTTAGAACTTCCGATAAGTACCGAGACATGGTCGGGTTAGAGCACTGGTACCCTTTTCTGATCTGATTCACAACTAGTTGAGAGTCTCCTCTCATGAGTAGTCGTCGAATCCTGAGCGCTTTTGCAGCTCGTATGCCAGCCAACAAACATTAGTATTCTCGCCACATTATTAGTGGTAGGAAAGTCGAATTGAATGGCATACCTTAAAGTCTCTCTTGTAGGAGATTCTAGGACCACCCAGCCCCCGAGCCACTTAACGTAAGTGACTGATAAAAGTACGTCATCCACTAGTCGTGGGTATCATCTTGGGATCCTAAACAGGTTTAGGATTTGTCCATTCGACGATAAAGTCTGCCAAGATCTGGGATTTAATAGCCGTTCGGGATACGAAATGAAGACCGAACTCCCCAAATTCTACTGACCATTTTGCCATGCGTCCCGCTGCTTCCTTGTTTTGGAGGACCACTCTTAAGGGAAACTTAGACGGCACAATTATCTTATGCACCTGAAAATAATATCGCAATTTCCTCGAAGATATGAGGAGGGCATACAGAAGTTTTTGAACTTGAGGGTATCACTCCTTAGGTCCATGTAAAACATCACTTACATAGTAAACTGGTCGTTGAACGTTTTCACGTTCTGCGACTAGTACAGTGGTCACTGCCTGTGGCGTGGTAGGTAGATATATTATGAGCATCTCTTCTGGCTTCAGATAAACCAAAATAGGAGCACTCGTAAGATACCTCCTGACATCCTGAAAGGCAGTGTTTGACTCTTCTGACCACTCAAAACCCTCGTGTTTCTTTAGAAGTTTGAAGAAAGGTAGTTCTTTTTCTCCTAGTCGTGCGATGAAATGACTTAGAGCCGCCATGCATCTTATGAGTTTCCGGACCTCTTTCTTCGCGGTTGGAGGGCGCATTTGCACAATGGCCTTTATCTTTTCAGGATTTGATTCGATTCCTTGTACAAAGACAAGGAAGCCGGGCAACTTTCCTAAAGAGACTCCAAACACACACTTCTCAGGATTAAGTTTTAGGCGGTGTTTTTTGAGGTTGTCGAATGTTTCTTGCAAGTTAAAAACATGATTAAGTTGCTTGATACTTTTTACGACTAGATCGTCAACATAGGCTTCTAAATTTCGGCCTAGTTGAGGTGAAAAAGTCGATTGCATCAAGCGTTGACAAGAAGCGCTATCATTTTTTAGACCAAATGGTATTTTCATATAGCAAAATATTCTAAATAGTGTAATAAATGCGGTCTTTTCTTCATCTTCTAGATACATACTAATCTGATGGTAACCAGAATATGCATCTTAAAAACTTAATGTTTCACAACCGGTAGTAGAATCAACCAACTGATCGATATGAAGTAAAGGAAAATCATCTTTTGGACAAGCTTTATTGAGATAAGTGAAGTCTAAACACATACGCTACTTGCCATTATACTTTCGAACCATTACAGGGTGGGCCAACCACTTGGGTGGTCGACTTCTCTTATAAAATCTGCTTTAAGTAGGTTGTCCAATTCTGATCTAATAGCATCTCGTCGATCAGGTAAAAATCTTCGTAATTTTTGTTTTACGGGTTTCTTGTTAGGCCGTAAAGCTAGCCTGTGCTCGATCACCTCTCTAGGGACTCCGGGCATGTCGGATGCTTGCCACGCGAAGACATCTGCGTTAGCTTGGAGGAAAGTGACGCAGATGTCTTCCTATTTGAGGTCAGAAGTATCCCCGATGCGAACAGTTTTCGAGGGCTCCTCTGGATCCAAAGGAACCTCTTTGACCTGGTCGTTCGACTTTGGTGCAGCTTTAGGCTTCGATTGCTTAGTCGAAGGCTGCTCCTTATTTTCTTCTCGAGTTGGTATCTGGCCAACCATCTCGAGGGATTGACGGTCACACGTATGCGCCATCTTTTTATCACAATGAGTTGTGATTACTCCTTTGGGACCTAGCATCTTAAGACATTGATACCTATAATGAGCAGCCATCAAGAATTTTGCGAAAGTTGGTCGTCCGAGTATGGCATTATATGCCGTATCGAAATTGACCACATCAAAAGAGATTTTCTCTGTCCTAAAATTTCTTGGAGAACCAAATGTTAAAGGAAGAGAAACTTGGCCAATAGGTTTGGCCGAAGACCCCGATACAATCCCATAAAAAGAGTATCGTACTGGTCTTACCTTGGTCCTAGGTACTTCCATCGACTATAGGATGGTCGTAACTGACTTGATCATAGAAGAACTTACGACCATATGGTGGTCGTAGAAAAGCTTACGACCATGAGGAGGTCGTAGAAGAACTTACGACCACATGATGGTCGTAAAAAGGCTTATGACCATGAGGTAGTCGTAGAAGGACTTACGACTATGAGGGTGGTCGCAGAAGGACTTACAACCTCTTGGCCAGCTTCTCCTTTATAAACATTAAGGGGTATACCCAAGAACCATACGATGACATTATTATCCATAATAAGAATTACAGACAAATAATTAAATGAGGATTATCAGATCCTCTTCAATGTACAACCACAAGTCTATAAAGTACAATTTGGCTTAGTAAATTTATTAAACTCTGAATGTCATCTCGCTGGAAGGGTAACAAGAGAGTGCAAGCACTGGATACGTCTAGCTTGAATGGGACACCGATGCAAGGTGAAGTTGCCAGTCGCACTAGACGTTGTGGGTAATCCAGCTACGCTAGTCGCTGAGGTGAACATCCCGCACAACTTATGGGTGCAGCCCATTTGGGTGAGATGACGAGAGGGGGAGATATTTTGAAAAGTTACTGTGATGGTCTCCCAACTACATAGCTAAGGAATCATGTGGACCAACGGGTTGATTGTATCTTGTGGGTACAGTGTATAATCTCTGTAGAATATAAATTGTTTAAACAGTCGTGCCTATGGTCAAAGGCGGACATGAGAACTTACTGGAGTTAGTTCTATTTCAAAAACCTTTGTGGATAGGATAAAAACTTGTCGGGCTAACCCTGCTTTTGGAATTTTTTTCCTGGGTGGTCGTACCCAGTGCTGTTAATGGTGGATGTAAGTATAGGTGGAGGTAACCTTCGCTCTATTTAATATTGCACAATTATTATCTTCAATAAAATGCAATTTGGTTAAAATGCAAGTGATAGGATTTTACTAATATTGATAATTGAAAACATTGCTTTAGCAAATAAAAAGGATCCGAGCCATCCTTGTTAAGACTTGCATGTATATTATTGCATCTTGTGTGTTGGCTTGCGAGCATGGAAGTTGTGCTCATTCTCGCTCTTTCCCCTAAACCCTTCAGACCCTACGGATCATGGAGATTATGCATACTATGAGGATCCAGAAGTCGATGGACAAAGCAACGATGATGAGTAGTCTAGTTCTGTTAGTCTAGGTCTCGCCTCAGTCTAGCTGGATCGTTCGGTTCTTACGTACAACCGATATTATCCAAGTCCTTGGTTAATATCAGTCGTACACAGGTTACCCCAGTCGTTTGTCTGTGGAGATATATGGTTTACCCTTTTTGCTTTCGCTGTAGTTTCCACTGTTTCATGGAATGTAATTAGTTTGGCCCGCTCGGCCCTTTTGTAAAACTCGATCCGACACGGTCTATATCACTCTGATGTTTGTAATTTATTGAATGGTTTAGTTCATGCCATGTATGAAATAATTCAACAATGTATCTGTAAGGGCTATCTACTGATTTAGGAAATAGCATAGTATTTTTACAGAGGATTTGAATTTACGAAATCCGGGACCGACGTACAAATAGGTCGCTAGACGATAGATAGTGTAGACCGTATTGTCCCTGTCAATTAGATAACTCCAGAATACACCAAGATGAAAGTATTGCATCGATCCCGTGCACTCGCGGGTCACCAGATATGCACCGGGCTTGAAAAGTACAGGGGTTTATTTGTCTAGTTTCACATCAGAGGGTCCAAACTAGACTTTCTTAAAAGCAGAGAATAATATGGATTTATTCCTAAATCTCGTATTAGCCTTCGGTCTTCGCTACCGCTTCTTCGGTTCAGGCCATCGATGGCAGCACACAGTTGCCTATCTCTGTAAACAATGGAACAAACAGCAGTATAAGATCACCATTTATTCCTTAAACCATCACGTTGTGTACAAACAAAATGTACATTATCAGTAGTAAACTAGCCATAGATAAAACCTAGAAGTGCCCCGCGAATTCGTGGGCTAACATGAAAGTTTATATATTTGGATATCATAATGCTTTGCAATTTTAATTTACTTCTAGTAATATGCTTGAAATCCATACAATTGGTTCAGATTTGATATGAAATTACTGGATTGATGGATATTTGCACCACAAATTAGTAGATAGATAGCCCTGTATCCAGCTGCATCCATTTACAGCCATGTACAATGTGTGATGGTCCTGACTCCTGATAGATAGAGCGGCATTTTGACAAGACGAATCGAAGAAGAAATGTATGCAGATTTGTACAATCGGTATCTTAAGCTAGAACCAAGAAGAGATGATAAGCGTGAACTCACTTGGTGCCTTGTAAACAATGGTACCGGCGCCGTCGAAGTCGCACGTCCCGCTGGCCCGCCCCATGCGCTGGTAGTAGGCGTTGAATGCGTAGGACGCGTGTGCGACGTTGGTGTTGGGCTCGTAGCACGGCTTGCCAGGCTGGATGGCACTGCAGTCCGCCCCGTGGCCGCACGCCCAGTCCAGCGCCCCCTTCAGCCTCGCGTCCCCGACCACCCCGTTCGCCACGCACCAGCTCGGCTTCGGGGGACAGAAATCGACCTCGTACACCTTCTGCATGTTCGGGTAGAACAGGCCGAAGTTGCGCTCCGTGCATGCCCCGCCCTTCTCGTTCTCGTTGAAAAGACCGAAGATGTACACGGAGATGTCGGCGTCGGGGCGGTACGGGGTGCCGGTGCCGGAGAGCGCGCGGCGGATGAGGTTACCGTTGTACGCTTGGGCGTTGGCCTTCGACGCCGCCGTGCTACCATCGGAGCCGCGGTTACCGTTGTACGCTTGGGCGTGAGCCTTCAAGGCCCCCACGGTACCATTGGAGGGCCACCCCGACTCCGAAACTATCACGCGCGTTCTGGGGTGCCTCGCCCTGCGCATCGCATGGTACACGGCGTCGAGCTGGGCCTCAAAGAGGTTGTGGTACGTCAGTTTGGTGTCCTTGTCGTACACGCCGGCGGCGTTGGGACCGAACGTCGCGTAATCGAGGGTGACTTGGCCAGCCGAGTATGCGAAGAACGGGAAGAGATTGACCATGAGGTATGAGCCGGTCTGATCCAAGAAGTCGAGCATGGGCATCATCACCGACTGCGCGATGTTGTCCTTGAACTCACCCGCGGACGGCGGGTACGACGCTTTGAGAGCGTTGAACTTGATCGGCGTGGACACCTTCACGGCGTCTGCCAGGCCCAGGTTCGCTAGCGCCGCCTGCACATTCTTCATGGCCGGGACGAGCTGCTGGGTCAAGCCATTTGCCTGATCGAACACCTCGTTCCCCACGGCCACACCAATGATCTGCGTGGCCGGGTAGTACGCCTTCACGTTGCTCGTCGCCCACTGGAACGCGTACGACCGATCCGCTGCCGCTTTGGCCAGCTGCTCATTGGGTAGCGACACCTGCAGCTTGATGCCGGTGTTGGCCAGCGATTTTAGCACCTTCGGGTCGGTGTCGTACACCCGCACCATCGTTATTCCATTCCGCTTCAGCAGCTGCACCACCGACGCCGGGTCCGGCAGGTCGTTCGCCACCCTGCCATAGTTCACACCGACCTCGCCTGCCAATGTACACCAGGAAACATTGTCATTGTTACAGAACTGCATCTACAGTATTCCGAAAACAGCAGCCTTTATACGTCGCCTTGATTACTTGCACAGGAGAAGAAGAGCAGTGGCAATGCGGCGCCGAGGAGGACGATGAGGAGGTGAGTGAGCTCCATGCTCTGATCCTGCGGTGGCCAGGGGCAGAGCAAAGACGAGGCGAAGAGTGGGTGACGAGCGAAAGTATGGGCGGGAATTTATAGCCAGCAACAAGATCAAGGCGAGGCGCTGCACTGCATCTGGGGGGTGCAGTGCTGTGAAATTTTTTTTATTATATGTTGATTTGTTAAGGGTATAACAGATTTTTCTTTATATTTATAATTTTATTCGTAAGCGTATTATGGAGTTTTCTAACTAATATTGAAAATATTACTCTTATGCCATGTGCCATACGACCCCCCCCACCCCACCACATGGCTAATTACAATTCCACCCCCTTAGGCTTTGTTTGGCGAGTTGGGAAATCTATCTATGGGAGAAACAATCCAAAGGGGGATTAGGTTGATCCTCCTCCCTCCACCCAATCCCCTCCCATCTTAGATCTAATCCTCTCCCACCTTAGATCTAATCATTTGATTTGTTTGGACAAATGGTTAGATTGGTAGGGATTGCATATATTAAAAAAATCTGAAAGCAAAAAAAAAAGATATAGAAAATTCCAAAAAATGGCATTAAAAAATTGGAACAATTCATGAAAATTTCCAAAACCAAACCAGAAAATTTGAAAAAATAGAAAATTTTCGAAGCAAATCGTAAAATTTAAAAATAAAATAAAATAAAAAGTGCAGAAAATTCAAAAAAAACATAAAAATTCAGAATAAAAGGTCTAGAAATTTCAAATAAAAAAACACATATTATAAATTTTGAAAATAATTAAAATTTTGAATACAACCTCTAGAAAATTGGATAACAAGTGATGTTATTGCATCATGACAGAAAGGAAGTAATAATCATATCAATGTGCATGTCCACTGTCCAGCTAGCTATCCTGGACCATTCTAGGCATTCAATCCACTAGCACTATGTTGCAGTTTAGAACAAATACCAACAGTTTGGCCGATATCATCACAAGATCAAAGTATTTCATGTTACAAATTGTCTCGTACAAAAAGGATTGCTCATCTAATATCTCAAACTATAATTTCAATTCAGGAACTCCCCTTCAATCAGTAAATCATCAAGCTTTGCATTCAATGTTTTCACCAAGAAGAATTTTGAAAGATAACAAAATGAGTTGCATACCAAATCATGCAGCTAACGAGTATACTATACCGAGCATACCAAATCCTAAACTCAAGATATGAAAGCATATGGTATTAAACCAAATTCTTTGTTGGAGGGAAAGCAACTATATTGAGCAGTCAAACTTTGAAAGATAACAAAATCAGTAAATATACGAAAGCAGTATGATATTAAACCAAATACTAAGGACTGTTCAGTTCAGTTCAATTCAAATCAATTCAATTGGAGCCTCTACGGTATGGTTATATGACTACACACATTGCAACCTGTCCTCACACATAACATCACCAAGTTTCAAACTTTTGACAGAGTCTTAGCCACTTCACACTCAAACTATCAATATCGTAATTAAGACAGACAAAAACAAGTTATCCACTTACAATATGCCAATTAGAATAAGAAGGTAACAATACTTACTGTATGTCAAAGTGTCAATCTGCTCAGGCAACTCTTTTATCAACCTCAAACCTTTTCTTGCACCTTCAAATATCATATATGAAATTTCAGTTAGGCTTTGCTCATCACACCAGAAGAGTAACAAAGTTAAAAAGATTAGTTATACTAGAATCCTCTTGTGTCCTTGAAGTTTCTTGCACTAGTTTGATACCAACCCTGTCACTCTACACATGCATCTCATCTTGAAAAAAAAATCTACCTTTCTTCAATTTCAATTGGGAAGTTCTTGCATACATAGTACAGGACTTGGTATGCTCCTTCAATGGAATTTACATAGCTGGACAGTGGACATTCCTGTACTTGTTGTCTTTAGCAATATCAAAAGTATCAAGTGACTTAGCTAATGATGTAAATAATCACAAGTAACATATCTGGAGTCCCAATACCATTTCCTATACTAAGTTGATGAAACAACTAAGTATTGACCAGATACTGACTTCTCATGTAAATGATGGTCCTATGGACTATGCTCTAAGAACAGAAAAGATAATATTCATGTTATGGGCCTGGTTTGAACACACCAATTGAAGAATATTAGAGAACTATATATTGCAACTGCGAATGTTCATAAGGTTATTCAGTTCTTGTTAGGATGCTCGTGGAAAGAACAAAAATAAACACAAATATCATTTTTAGATGACATTAACTATTCAACAATAGACAAATGACATACCTCAGGGGGGTTCGAAACAACTAGATAGGTGCACTTAACAGTTCATCCAAAATCTAGCATGCATATAAAGCTTCAAACAATCCCATTGGCTCAAAATAATTTTCCAAATCTGTAAAGACTGCAAATACACAGCTTCAAACAATCCCATTGGCTCAAAATAATTTTCCAAGTGTGTAAAGACTGCAAATACAATACGGAAACAATTATTCACTCAAGTTGCCAAGGGTCATTAGTAATGATCGAAAATGATTCGAGAAATAGCACTTAACAGTTCATCCAAAATCTAGCATGCATATAAAGCTTCAAACAATCCCATTGGCTCAAAATAATTTTCCAAATCTGTAAAGACTGCAAATACAATATGGAAACAATTATTCACTCAAGTTGCCAAGGGTCATCAGTAATGATCCAAAATGATTCCAGAAATAGCACTTAATAGAAGATGGAATTTCTTTTGGTGAGGCATAAGCAGTGGATTCTACTAGTTGAGTAGAAGTACTGACTAGCTTTGGCAAATTCATTATGTGTTGAGTACAGCAACTAGCACAAGCTCCTACCCACTCACGTAACCAATATTGCTCTCCTGAACCAGATGGCTCCAAGATGAAGAAGAGAACTTCAAAGATTGCCATGTGTACAAGCCCAACAAACAAGCTTCCAATATAAATCTAGAACTGAATATTGGTAGATAGTCTCGTGTTAGTGACGACCGGTTCAAGCAGTAATCTGAGATAACATGCCATCTTGATTGTGTACAAAGCTCGATTTAAGGCCAGGAACAAGAAACGAGTAAAAAAAAATGACAATAACAAGATCCAGCTTTTGTCCGGTCTCTATAGTCGGAATTCGGTAGCCGGCAAAAGATCAATCAAGAGGGCTTACTAGCTGAGTCTGTTCTTGGATGAATTGGAGTGAGCTTGCAGCCACAGGCCACTAGAACACACAACAAATTAACTTGGAGAAAAGGAAAATAGGAATCTAACCCGAACACCTTGCGCCGCCGCCTCCCACTTTGGCTTCTCGATTCCCCATGCCTAAAGAGGCTCCTCTAGCAACCCGCAGCCCTTCACCTCTGGTTCGGAGTTATCCTATCTCTCCCTAGTCGGATCTGCGAGAAAGAGGTTAGTTGCAAAACACTAGAAGCCAAGGAGGAAGGGGGGAAGGAAGAGGAAGGGAAGGAGTGGGATAGGGATGAGGAGACTAACCCCGGTTGGATCTGAGCGTAGCCATCGGAGTAGCAGGAGAAGGCGTCGCAGGAAGTGGTGGCGGCGCGCTGTTTGCGAGCGAGGAGGTGAAGGCGTCGCGGGAAGCGGTGGCGGCGCGCTGTTCGCAAGTGAGGAGAAGACGCATCGCCGAGCATGGAAAAACCACGTCTCTGCGGGGAGTTTTTTCTCCTTGGGGGAATGGGTTGGATTGGCCGAGGGTTTCCCTTGTCTCGGCCTCATCCAAATGCGCAAACAGGCCAGCCCAGGATTTTTGCCCCCGCCGGGATGCTCCACGTGGAATAGCATCCAATCCCGGCCGTTCCCTGCTTTGCCAAACAAAGCCTTAGGGATTCTACCACTCATACTTTTAGGTGTACTGTAACTAAATTCTAATTAATCAGAATCATTAGATCAAAAAATGAACAATTGTATTGAATTGAGTGTACCGTACAAGAGCTCAGCTGAGAAGGCTATCTTTTTCTTTGGAACGAGACTATTGACAATCAAGATGGCCTGACTACGGCAACAACCACAGTACGAGTGTATGACTGACCCAGTTGCAAACCTTGACAAGTCCAAAATGCTAGGCGGTCTTTACGGTAGCACTTTATGATTTTTAGATATCTGCTATTTTTTACCCAAATAAAGCAATTTTGAGGCATTTTCGTATTTTAACCCCTGAATGACCATTTTGCCCATTTGCATTATAGCTTAGGGTTGTGGATTACATAGTCCAATCGTACCAAGTCATCGCACCACCAATATGCACTTCGGCTAGGAAGTCATGCATCCCAAGAACATGTCGTCAACCTCAGTGAGCCACTATTGGTTGGAGTAATAACAGTTAGATGTATATTTATGTTGTGTTATTCTTCCCTAGTTTAGGATGTTTTCTGCATATTGCACTTGATGTGTACTTGTATATATAGGCCCATTGGTCTCTTGCAATACAACAACTCAATTCGTAACATGGCATCAGATAGGTTAGGGCTAGGGTTTCTCCTACCCAACTCCTGATACCCGCTGCCTCTCCCTTTTTCCTTCGTGCGGCGCCTCTGTTCTCATCCCCTCGGTGCCGCCGGGTCTATCCTTTCCCCCCTCCTCCCCAACGTCGCTAGGCTCCTCCTCGAGCCTTCTCTGCCTAGATCCTATGCTCCCAGCACCTCCCCGAGCCCTCTGCCGTCCGGATTCGGCCCCTCGATGTTGCCCGGCGCCTCCCCGTGCCTTTTCCCGCCCGGATCCGGTCCCTCCACGTCACCCGGTGCCTCCCCGCGCCTTCTCTCACTCGGATCCGGCGCACCGACATCGCCTGACGCTGCCCGAGCTCCCTTCCCTTGAGTTGTTGCTGAAGTTGTCTTTGTCGCCGAGCTCAAGACGCCACCGACGCCGCCCAAAGATCGAGATGAGCTACGCCGTCTCCCAAGCTCGCACATAGGCCGATGCTGCTCGACGTCTTCCCAGGCTTCGGCCTGTGCTCCTCTGCTTGCGGCTCCTCCCCGACGTCGCCCGGCGCCGTCGCGAGTTCCTCTCGTTCCGATGCTTTGCTTCCCGACGCCGTCCCGAGCTGCTCCACTTCGGATCCAGCCGCCGCCGCCTAGTACCTCTGCTCACGGCGCCGCTGCCGAGTAGGGACCGACGAGGGGGCTCGACGTCTTCCCCAGCTACTGCCCTGACTGCTGTGGACAGCAGCTTCTCGCGTCACTCCGGCGTGTAGCGGCCATAACCCAAGATGGCACCCTTTGGAACCTTGATTGTGGGTACCGTCTCGGTTATAAAGCCGTCGGTCACCTTCAACAGCGTCAACTACCGCCAGTTCATCCAGTACATGAGGATTCACCTACGGGGCAGCACCTGTGGGTCTACCTCTCCGGCGAGCGACCTTGCCCACCTCGCCTCATCCCGCCAACCGAGCCCGTTTTCCCTGCTGATGCTACTGAGGATGTTCAACGGGCTGCGGTTGTTGCCTTTGAGGACGTGCTCGAGGAGTACCAGACGCAACTCCACGTCTACGAGGTGTGGAACGATGGGGATGCTAAGGCCTCTACCATCGTGGTGGCCACCATTGAGCCCGAGCACGCGTCCGATGTGCTTGGTTTGTCTACGGCTGTCGGGACCCGAATATGCATCTCAGGAACCTTCTGTGTATTCTGAACTAGTCTCAGATCAGTAGCTATCTCACACAGGAAACAGTGATGAAATACCATCCATTTATTCAATTTAACTAAAACGATCTCAGAGTAACAAATAATAATAATAACTGGACCTTACGGTCAACGTTTACTTAACTTGCCACGCAGGGCTAAAGAAACAAATAAACTCTTGCAGCAGAACGAAACTCTTGAAATGGCCAATCAACATGCCCACAGGCAATCGAGTGGAGAACGCATCCTAATCCGCAAAACCTTCATAGTCCTCCTTTTGAAAGAACTTCTGAGAGCATTTACAATGAATACAATAAATAGATTGAAATGCGTAGTTGAAAACAATAATAAGTAATTAAACAATTTCTTTAAAACAACCTGTGAATTGCCCATTCACTTCCCAACCAAACCACTGATAAGTGAATCCCAAATTTACTAATCGACACAAATCACCAAGTGAATGACCTGTTCACCAAACAAACATTATATTCATCAAGTGAACTTCCCATCCACACTCCGACTCATTTTATAAGAAACTCTACCTCCCGTGTGAAATCCCCGAGCATGTCCATAACCGCAGACACGGCTATTCGAATAGTTTTACACTCTGTAGGGTTGTACAGCTTGACCCACAAGACACGAATTCTCTAGTTCGTTCGGCATATATCTATGCCACCACTCACTACCTTAGGTAAGCAGTCTAGAGCACGTGACAAGGCTTTTACAAAGTCCTGTTTTGATCCAGTTCTGCTCGCCAAGGTTTCAACACTGAATGTCTTTTTCCGACCAGACAGGGCCCCCCTCTTGCGCCAAACACAACCCAAACAGAACCAAATCAAAACATCGCTAATTAATTAGCCAGGTCTATCCCATACCAGACATGTGGTTGTACGGTTAAGGCCTAGTTCAATAGTGCACAAGATTAAGTCCTTGACAAGTTACTTAGAAGAGAATACCACAAACCCACAGCGTGTAGAAACACCACCACTATCGACCAACCACTCGCCTGAGCAAAAACTATTTGGATTAACCAAGACCAATGATACACCCCGTCATAGTACACAAATTTTAATAACAGTGGCGTACCACCACGATTCCATATATCATTAAGTCAAGATTAATCATTATGACACATGTGATGATGGACCCATCGTAACTAAGCTGATCTAAGCATATGTATGATACCCATGTTGGTGATACAAATATGTCCAACTAAAATTATCTATGCTATGGTGACAAAGGATTCATGGCATTCAATTAATCAAAGGAGGCATACACTACTATAGAAAAGGTATTCACAGACGGTTCCAAAACGTCATCACAGACGGTTTCGTGAGCCGTCTGAGTTTATGGGTCAGTGATGACAAGAGGTCATCATGCATTTGGTTTTCAAACCGCTCGTGATGCATACTTTCACGTATGGTTATTAATCAAACCATATGTGATGACTTTTTTCTATAAAGCCCCAAGTAGTGGCCGCTTGTGCCATTAAAACCGGCATCATATATATATATATATATATATATATATATATATATATCGTAGTCTCTCAGCCACTTTGGGGGGATCGTCCATGCAACATGAGAAGGATGAGACAGTAGCCATAGACAACCTAATTGAGCCCCTACAAGTTTAAAAAGTATGGATGCAAGGAGAGCGTCAAGACATCCAATTACCTAGATATTGTCGATAGGTAATTTGATGAGGACATCACTCATTCGGATACACGCACTACACAAAATCTCCCAGATCCGGTTGCTAAACTACAAGGTCCTATGACAAGAGCTCGTGCACGTCACTTAAATTATGAGGTTTGCTCGTTTCTAGGTGCTAATAATTTATCTATGCCGAATGGTATGCTACCTAAAAATTGTGATCTTCTGTTACTTAGGAACAATGGGGAGGATCCAAACCGTCTACGCCCAGGTTCCCAAGGGTTACGACCAGTTCTCTGTGATTGCAAGCTCTACGACCAGGTGTACCCACTCTACGACCAGATCTGCCAGATCTACGACCAGGTCTCAAGCTCTACGACCAGTCCTATGACCAATCCTACGACCAGGCTGCCAGATCTATGACCAGGTCTCAAGCTCTACGACCAATCCTACGACCAGGCCCACGACCAGTGACGACCACGTTGGGTGTTAGTCAGAGACATTGAAATAAGGTGCCGCACACCGTTTTGGGCCTAATAAGGCCTTGTAAGCGTGGCGAGGTCAAAGCCCAGGATGTGTACGCCTCTCCACATGGCAGCACAACCCTAGGTCAACCTCCTCATGTTCTCCCCCCCTATATATTGCAGCAGCCGCCATAGTTTAGGGTTGGGTTTTTCTTAGATTATTCTGCCACTTTGCAGTTTCGCCGTTTGTACGGTTTGAGGAACCCCACTTTGTGAACTTCATTCATATTCGCAATACAATTCAGATTGCATCTACCTTGTTCTTGTGAGTTGCTTCGATCGCTTGCAGGAACAATAACCCTTGTGGTAAGGTCGATCGCGTGCGAGCATGGTCGATAACGACAGTTGTGCGGGTGTAACGAATTGCGAGGTGACGATCTGCTGGTCGGAAGTCTCAAAGCGTTAATGTCCTCACGACGAAATCAATCGAACCTATCGGAAGATCGGGCCACCGAGTTCATCATAATTGGACCTAGGTTCAGAAAGTGACGTGGATGCGTAGGTATTCCAACTGAGATGTGGCATCATGTATCAGCAACCAACCATTCTTGAGCATGTAATCATCTTTAAACCCAACAAGAACACCAAGCAACTGGTTGCTTGGTGTTCTTGTTGGGTTTAAAGACGATTACATGCTCAAGAATTGTTTGTTGCTGATAGATGATGCACTTCTCGCTTGAGTACCCAAGATCAACGTCACTTCTTTCAACATAACGACGTCCAATTACCTATCGACAACATCCAGGTAATTGGATGTCCTGACGCTCTCCTTGCATCCATACTTTTCAAACTTGTAGGGGCTCAATGAGGTTGCCCGTGGCTACTGTCTCATCCTTCTCATGCTGCATGGACGACCCTCCAAAGTGGCTAGGACTACTTAACAATATAATATATATATATATATATATATATATATATATATATATATATATATATATATATATATATATATATATGATGTCGGTTTTAATGGCACAAGCAGCCACTACTTGGAGACTTTATAGAGAAGAGATTATGAATGGAATGGTAGGACATACCTAGGACGCAAGGTAGGAGAACTTGACCGGCATGAACACAGTTACACAGACAAAGGTGAAATGAATGGTGAGAGACAGGTGAAGAGGTGTTGTAGCAAGATGCATAGAATGTACATACACCAATAGCCCTTAGTTTACATCACAGAGCAAGGGGACTATTAATATGAACTAATTATCAATTCAATTTCAGCATAAGACTATTAACATCATTACATCATAGAGCAAGGGGACTATTAATATGAACTAATTATCACTTCAATTTCAGCATAAGACTATTAACATCATTACATCACAGAGCAAGGGGACTATTAATATGAACTAATTATCAATTCAATTTTAGCATAAGACTATTAACATCATTGAGCAATTCAACAGCAAGACATCAAGACCAAGGGTGTCCAAACCCGGCCACCACACCAGTAGTAGCCCTCGGCATCCATCGTAGAGCACTAGCCATTTTCATCACAAAGCAAGGGGGTAGAGACAGAGAGGGAGTAAGGTAGGGTGATACCTCAGTACAGCGCAACCACGGCGGCGACCCCACCACTAGCACAATCCTCATCGATCCATCTCCTTCACCTTGCATAAATCACACAAACATCAGGACACAACTTAAGGCTCAAGCATAAAAATCAAACTCAACAAAAGACATTAAGCTAACAGATCTAGAGGAGAATAGAGGGAGGATGGGGAAAGCAAAGCCCGGCCAGGGCCCAAGTGCAGGAGGCCGAGCAGGAGAACCAAGCCATGGCGACGCAGGCGACACGCGGGGCCAAGCCTAGTGGCTTGGGTGGTAGCGTCACCGTAGTTGTGGCACTACCCTGACACTACATAAGACACTCCTATCGTACGAGTGTCTTGTGCAGTGCAGAGTGGTGTCACAACCGGCGGCGATGGGGTCGGGTGGCAACGGTGACCGGTTCGAACGGCGACGTCGAGGTGGGGAGGGGAACGAAGTAAATGCGCTGGGGGGACGAGTTAGGGCAGGTGCAAACCCTAGCGGAGCTGGGGAGTGACGAGAGTTAGGGCGAGCGCAAACCCTAGCGGCCGGGCTCCTACTAATAAAGAGACTTATCACAGACGGTACCATAATGGAACTGTCGGTGATATAGAACATATCACGATGGTTCCATTATGGAACCATCGTGATATGCCCCATATCACCGACGGTTCCATAATAGAACCATCTGTGAAATGGTTTTTCTCAAGTATATCTATCTTGTATATACACTTACATGACATGAAGAAATTACATGTTTATATGTCAATTTTATCATTTAAATCTTCGCTGAAAATTTGCTTTAACCACACACACACACACACACACACACACACACACACACACACACACACACACACACACACACACACACACACACACATATATATATATATATATATATATATATATATATCGGATATATATATATATATATATATTTAATTTGTTCCACTAAACCGCCTCTCGATATAATTAATATTGTAACTTCACCTCCAAACTAGATTTTTTTTCACAAAACCGTCTACGATATATACATATATATATAGTAATAATTCAACATATAATTAATATAGTAACTTCACCTCCAAACTTTTTTTTTCATTTTGAATTTTCATATGGCCAAACAACGTGGCGATTAAATACAAAAAGATTAAAAAAGCATAAACCTATAAATAAACAAAGTTTTTCTAGTGGCGGAGGTAGGCTGCTATCTTGGTCTTCAATACTTCATAGGCGGCATACACAAGATCTGGACAGCAGTTCACGATCATCACGAACGAAGCTCGAATGTGTCCACCACGACGCTTGTTCGAGTATCTCCCGAAGACCCTCGGACTATTGAACCAAGAAGAATTGAGCCCATAGGCTCTCTTCCCTTACTTGAGGGGTCTCGGCCTAGTCGACTCGGCTTTGCCGCCTCACCGATTATGATCCAAGTGACGGCAAGCCTCCCGAGAGCGCTGGCGTCATTTTGGAGGACCACGTCGGTGACGCGGTAAACTCGCCGAAAGTGGGAGATCACTCAGAAGACACGGCGGAGGAAGATGTCAAGACGACGGAAGGTGGCTGTCACATGCTCTGGCAAATTCTCGGCCGATAGAGGAATGAAGACACTGTTGAAACAGTGTTCTTCCGTAGCACGGTTCAACGTACACCGAGAGAGGTGCTCGTACAGTGCGGCTAGGTAGGCCATCAATGCCGGTGATAAGGAAGTGGCAGCCATTTCTGTTTTTTTATAAGTATGTGGGGATGATCATCTTCGATGGCAGATGATCCTTTTTATAAAACAAGGAATAAATTTGGACCGTGAGACGAAGAGACGCATCGGGGAGCCGAAGCGGATGCGACGAAGAGACGCATCGGCGACGAAGAAACTCATCGGGCGTCAACCGAGAGCTGTAGCGATATTATCACAGACGGTTATAACAAAAAACCGTATGTGATATGTAGTAATATCACAGATGGTTATTGTGAAGAACCGTCTGTGATGTTTCACAGACGGTTCTTTGTTGAAAACCATCTGTGATATGTAGAATTATCATAGACGGTTATTAACAAGAACCGTCTGTGATGTTTCACACACGGTTTTAGCTATGAACCGTCTGTGATATTACCTCTTCACAGACGGTTTTTAGCGCAGCCAGTAACACAGACGGTCTCTAAACCAAAACAGTCTATGATTGCATGTAATACAGACGGTTTTGGTAAACCATCTGTGATGAGGCGTCCAGTATTAGCTTTTTTTTGTAGTAGTGATAATGACAACAGGTAATTAATAACTAATCCCAAAACAATTTATATAACGATAGCATGCAATTATATAAAACAATATACTTTTGAAATCATAGGTTCAATATGATCAAAGGACTACGGCTTGCCTTGGAATAAATCCTGGGATTGATCTTGATCTTGATAGACTCCTCCTTGCTCAAAGCTTCCCGAAGTATCAACGTCTAATCGTAAACAAGGCAAATAAACCAAATAAATAAATAACAGAGGCAAGACAAACTCCAAAAATTAAATAAAAATCTCAGATAAATAGATCTTGAATTTAGATGAATTTAGGAATTTGAATGGACTCAATCGGAGTTCACATTCAAAAGATATGGGCTTTAGAAGATTGAAATCCCATGAAATAATGAAAATCATAATTTCAAGATTTACTGGAATTTCTTTTCTAAGGGAAAAGACAATTTATGACATCGGCACAAAGTTTCAGCTGAAAGAAAAAGAATTAGAAATTGCTAACATGTGCATCCCATGTGGCATTGACTGGGTTTATGATGGACTCAGTTCATCGACCTCGTCGGGTCCACCACGTGGCTTGACTAGGATGCCACATGGCTATTGACTGGACTGCCACAGGTGTAAAGAGGCTGAGGTGGAAGGGTGAATTAGACACTGATGTGGTTGCATGGACCGAGCACACAGATAAAGAAGATGGCCGGTGACTCGGTGACGACCTCCACAGCTGCGGCGACAAAGATGAAGCAAAGGTGCCCGAAGAGATTGAAGGTGAGCACGGCGACCGTGACGACAAGGGGATCACCATGGGACGCTCGGGGAGGACCAAAGTTGACCAGAGCAACGGCAAGGCAGTGATGACCGGAGCTAACAAAGAAGCTCGGCGATGGCGTCCCGGTGGTAGAGGAAACAAAAGAGAGGTGGGAATCAGATGAGAAGGAGTTGGGATGCACGATGACGCGCATAGAAGAGCTACTGGGCTCACCAAGGAGTAGATCAAGTAGATGACGCCGACGACCGGTTTTCAGACGAAGACGATAGTAGTGTAGCGGCGGTCTTTGGGAGGAGATGATGAGAGCATCGTGAAGCTTGCGTCGATGCGAATCCAATGGTGGTGGAAGCTCAGGTAGAGGTGCTCCGATGGCGACGAATTCCGGCGGCGAAGGCTTCGGTGGCTAGCTTTGTTTTTTCGCGGATTGCGGTGCAACAAAGACAAGAACGAGGTAGAGAGTTTAGGGTTTTGGAAGAGGATGGCGGTGCGGAGAAATTGATGTGGAGGCTTTGCTTTATATATCACTGGAGCTAGGGTTTCCAAAGGGCCGGCGGCGGCTTCACGGTTTGGCTTGAACACGGGAGCAAGACTCAAGGAGGGAGACAATGCTTAGGTGGCGACGGCGGGTCCACTGGCAGCGGAAGCACAAGAAAAGTTAGGCACGCTGGCTCGGTTTGGGCTGAGGCAAAGCCAACGACTTGGTTTGGATGGGCCGCACGCAAGAAGGACGACAGGCCGGGCGGAGCGGCTAGCTTGCGCACGGGAGGGGAAAGCAAGATGGGCCAGCTCAAGCGCGCAAGGAAAAAAATGGCCAGGCTGAACTTTTGTGCTAGTGAGCGGCTCGGTGCTTGAAGGAAAACGGGAGCGGGCTGGTGCAGTTGTAGCTGGACCTTGGACACGCGCGTGCGGGAAAGCATCCGGGACCTGGACTTGGCACAAGAAGAAAAGGAAGCGAGTGGGCTGAGCTGCACAAAGGAGATGGGCCGAGGGACACGGGCCGGAAGTGAAACAAGGTTGGGCTGAGAGGTGACTTTTGTCCCAAGAGGCAATCCAAGATTTTAATTAGTTTTCTTTTTAGAAAATAGCAGAAAATCCAAATAGCAAATGCACTCAAAAAAATTCCAGAAAAATCTAGAAAATATATCCAAGCACATAGAATCAAAATAAAATAATTTTGATAATAGTTGATGTTGGCATTAATCATATTAAATTATTTTTGAACTCTAAAAATTCCAATTAAGCTTTTAACTTTAGTAGAAAAATTCAAATGGTTATTTTTCTTTTAAAACTTTAAAACATACCAAAATTTTAGGATGTTACAATGGCCAAGGAGATGTGGGATCGTTTTCATGCCCACTACGAGCCGAAGAGCGAGGCCTTGTACCTTTCTCCTCTTCAGGAGGAGTAGTCTCTCGAGCAGCAGGACGCCACCATGGATGCCTTCTACCAGCAGTTGGCCGCAGTTTGGCTTCAGCTTGACTCTTTGGGGCTGAATGTCTGTCGGTCCTGCACCTGCTGTGTCCGTTAGCAGGCTCACTTGGAGACTCGTTGCCTTCGCGAGTTCCTCACCCGCCTTTGTCCGGAGTATGAGGTGGCTCGCTCTCAGTTGCTGATGAGACAGCCCCTTCCCTCCATATTCGGTCTGAGGAGGCTCGTCTTCACACAACAGGGATTCTCCAGCAGCCCTCTTCAGTCTTGGCTGTTCACACCCCAGCATCGGTACCTACGCTTGCCCCTACCCCTGTGGCTGCTGCTGCTACTTCCACCAGCCTTCACTGCAAGTACTGTGACCATTTTAGGCACATTGTCCAGTACTATCGCCAGAAGCAGAAGGCTCACCGGAGTGGCCTCACTTCGAGGGGGGAGCTGGCTCCCAGTCAGGTTCACGCCAGAGTTCCTTGGAGAAGACCAACCAGGAGATGCTCATGTTACTTCAATGCTTTGCTACTTCTGCTCCTGAACCAGGTTTTGCTGCTCGGTCTTCTGGTCCTACACCACCACCTCCTTCAGGTATATCATCTCCTTGGATTTTGGATTCTGGTGCCTCTTTTCACATGACACCAGACTCCACTCATCTTTCTTCTGTGAGACCACCTGATCTTCCTCTCACAGTTCAGACTGCGGATGGGATATCTCTTCCTGTTGCAGACCGAGACACTCTTTTCACTTCATCTTTTCGTGTTCCTACTGTATCTCATGTTCCTAGTCTTACTATGCAGCTTAAGTCAGCTGGTCAGATCATTGATCATGGCTGTCGTATCATCCTTGATTCTAACTCTTGTTGTGTTCAGGATCATCATACGGGGATTCTGGTTGGGACTGGTCCTCAGCACCATGATTCTCAGCGTCTTTGGGAGCTCGACTAGCTACATCTTCCTTCCGTTGTCTCCACCAGCCAGTCAGCCAGTACTACTGCCTTGGCTTCTGCTGTTTCTTCCGCAACCACTTTTGTCCAGTGGCACTATCGGTTAGGTCACATTGGTGGTTCTCATCTTTTGTCTCTAGTAGGGAGTGGTGTTCTAGGTTCTATTTCTGGTGACACTACTTTACATTGTACGGGTTGCAAGTTTGGCAAGCTGTCGCAACTCCCTTATCCCACTAGTGATTCTGAGTCTCAACGTCCTTTTGATTTGATTCACTCTGATGTTTGGGGACCGGCTCCCTTCACTTCGAAAGGGGGTCATACTTATTATGTGATCTTTATTGATGATTATTCGAGATACACTTGGCTCTATCTTATGTCTTCTCACAGTTAATTTCTTTCTATTTACCAGCAATTTACCACCATGGTTCGCACTCAGTTTGAGTCGATCATTTGTATTTTTCGTGCAGATTCTGCTGGTGAATATGACTCCACTTCACATCATCATTTTCTTGCTAAGTAGGGCACTCTCCCTCAGTATTGTTGTCCTGGTGCTCATGCTCAGAATGGTGTCGCTGAGCGCAAGCACCATCATCTCCTTGAGACAGCTCGTGCTCTCATGCTTACTGCTCATGTCCCACCTCATTTTTGGGCTGAAGCTGTCTCTACCGTTGCTTTTCTTATCAATCGGCAACCCTCTTCTGCTCTCAAGGGATGCACCCCTTTTGAGCTCTCACTGGTTTGCCATCATAGTACAGTCACGTTCGCTATTTCGGTTGTGTCTAGTACGTGCTTCTTCCACTTCGTGAGTGCACCAAGCTGACTGCTCAGTCAGTTGAGTGTGTCTTTCTTGGCTATAGCTCTGAGCATAAGGGTTATCGTTGCTATGATCCTGTTGCTCGACGCATGAGGATCTCTCGAGACATCACTTTTGATGAGTCTCGTCCTTACTATCCTTGTTCCTCTACCACTAGCTCTGCCTCCTCCAGTTCAAGTCTTACTACCCTCATCTCCGTCCCCACCGTCTCCTCCACCACAGTCTCCTTCGTGACAATCTCTCCTATCTCCTCCGGTTTCCTCACCTCCTCCGGAGGTTACTACCAGCTCTCCTGTTGCGATCTCTCCTTTTCCACTGCACTACTCTCGCCGTCCACAACTTACTATTCCTCTAGTTGAGTCTCTACTCCTTTCAGTACCTCATCCTTGCTCGGTCCCGCTCTAGCCTCGCTCCCAGGTATGATCTTCATGATCGACGTGCTATTAGGCTCCTTGAGTGTTATAGCTTTGCGGCCGCTGCTCTTGTTGAGCCTATGACTTACCGTTAGGCTGTTGCTCATCCGGAGTGGCAGCATACGATGGCTCAGGAGATTGCTACCCTGGAGCGCATCAGGACTTGGGATCTTGTTCCCCTACCTGCTCGTGTTACTCCGATCATGTGCAAATAGGTCTACAAGATTAAGACTCGCTCTGATGGCTCTCTTGAGCGCTACAAGGCTTGTCTTGTGGCCCGTGGTTTTCAGCAGGAGCTTGGTCGTGACTACGATGAGAATTTGTGTCTGTTGCTCACATGGCCACTATTCGGACCCTTCTGGCAGTTTCTTCTGTTCGCCAGTGGTCCATTTCTCAGCTGGACGTTAAGAATGCCTTTCTCAATGGCGAGCTGCGTGAGGAGGTCTACATGCAACCGCCCGTTGGGTATTCTATCCCTGCCGGCATGGTGTGTCGTCTTCGTCGCTCTCTCTACGAGCTCAAGCAAGCTCCTCGAGTCTGGTTTGAGCGCTTCTACTTTGTTGTCATTGAGGCCGGTTTCACCGTTAGTGATCATGACCTTTCTCTTTTTGTTCACACCTCTCGTCATGGTCGGACTCTTCTTCTATATGTTGATGATATGATCATCACAGGTGATGATCCTCCATACATTGATTTTGTGAAGAAGCATCTTAGTGATATGTTCTTGATGTGTGACATGGGTCCACTTCACTACTTTCTTGGGATTGAGGTCACTTCTACGCCTGAGGGCTACTACCTCTCCCAGGAGAAGTACATTCAGGACCTTCTTGCTCGTGCTTGTCTCACTGATCAACACACAGTGGATACTCCCATGGAGCTTGGAGTTCACCTTCGATTCACTGATGGAGAGCCCCTTGAGGATCCCACTCGCTACCATCACCTTGTTGGTAGTTTTGTTCTATCTTGGGATCACTCGACCTGACATCTCTGACCTTGTTCATATTCTAAGTTAGTTTGTTTCGGCTCCCACTCGGCTCCACTACAGTCACTTTCTGCGTGTCCTTCGATATCTTTGTGGCACCAACTCCTTGCAGCTCAAGGTGTACTTTAATGCAACTTGGGCTAGTGATCACTCTGATCGTCGATCTCTTTCTGCCTACTGTGTTTTCCTTGGATCATCTCTCGATTGTTCGGAAGACGAAAAAAGCATTCTCGCCGCCGAGCCGAGGCTGAGTTGAGGGCTATGGCATCATTGAGAGCTGAGGTTACTTAGTTACGGTGGCTCCTTCAAGATTTTGGTGTCTCTGTTACGACACTGACCCCTCTTTTGTCTGATAGCACTAGTGTGATCAATATTATGCGAGATCCAGTGAAGCATGAACTCACCAAGCTTATTGGAGTTGATGCTTCCTATATGAGATCACAAGTGTAGGCCCAGGTCATGGCTATTTAGTACGTGTCCTCGGAGCTTCAGCTAGCAGACTTCTTCACGAAGGCACAGACATGAGCTCAACACAGCCTGTTCCTCTTCAAACTCAGTGTTGTTGATCCACCATGAGTTTGAGGAGGGGTGTTAGATGTATATTTATGTTGTGCTATTCTACCCTAGTTTAGGGTGTTTCTTGCATATTGCACCTGATGTGTACTTGTATATATAGGCCCATTGACCCCTTACAATACAACAACTCAATTCCTAACAATAACCTAGCTTGGATATCTCCACGGTGTGGGCGGTGGCGCGATGCAAACTATTATGTTCTACAACCACCCTGCGACACCGGCATCATTATCCACGTCAAATACAGGTTGACATGGGAATAGAGGAGCATGACGATTTAAGCCCAAGGTAGAGGCCGAGAATTGGCGATGGCATAAGCAAACAACCCATTGATTAGGAGAAGCGCGATGAGGATCCACTCCAAGATTGTGTACTAGCCTTGAGTGATGTCGGGACCCAAAAATGCAATTTTGGACCCTCTGTGTGTATAATGCACTAGTCTAGGATCACGCTAGTGCACACAGTGTCAATATAGATGAATATCGATCCACACAAGACGATTAATAACATAAACAAGTAATTTGAGTAACAAATAACCATTTTGACCTTATGATCGAGTTTACATTTATTAAACCACGTAGGGCTACCAATAAAGAAATAAGCAGCGGAACAAATAACTTCAGCAGAATCCCATCAATTCACCACAGGCAACCAACTGGGATCAAGACCCTAACGATCAGCACCTTCCTAGAACTCCTCGAAAGCAGGCGATGACTCCTCCACTTCTATTGATTGATTATAGCAAGCATGAGTACACAACCGTACTCGCATGTCATACCACAAAATACAATTATACATGAGGGCTTATTCCAAATGAATGGCTTTTGTGGTTCTTTTGCAGAAATGCAACTTTTGTAATTAAATATGATTAATAGATTGAAAGCATGAAGTAAAACAAATAACAATATTAATTTAACAGTTTGGTTTTACAAAAAACACAAAGCCTAAACAAGTTATTCACACAGCCATATGGCTTAGATCACACAACTCCCTTCCCAAAGGTTTTATGAAAAGTCCCTCGTGTGAAATCCCCGAGCATGTCAATGACCGCGGACGCGGCTATTCGAATAGATTGATTAACACTTTGCAGAGGTTGTACACTTTACCCACACAATACAACTAGTGTTGCAAGCACTAATCATAACAAAACGTTTCAAAAACTTCATCTCAAGCATTGACACTCCCAGTTTGCTTAACCGCCATACCAACCTATACACAGTGATTGGTACGACACACACCGTTGGACAGGGAAGCAGTGAACCGTCCCACGATGTGACTACTTGGTAGCACACCTCCACCCATCACTGAGCTCCTAACCTACAACCTGAGTAATCAATGTTGAAAATCCATAACTTACTAAGTCAGGCCCGTCCCATCAGGCATGCGGTTGTACAGTAAGGCTTAGTTCAATAGCGCACAAAGTTGAGTCCTTAATTGACCAAGGCAAGACTTTCAATCTCTAACTATGCCACACAGATTATCATTCCCATTCACACAGTGACACTTGCCCCCGTCTAAATCTTTTTCCACCCTGTTGGTTAAGTGCAACATATGCCATCAATGAGTAACCGCACACAGTACACACAGTTTTATCACATAGTTCCATAATTACTTAGTCAAATTCATATTTGCATCTTACATGAGATGATGACTCGTAGCATGGCTAAGCAATCTAATCGTATATAATCAACCCACGTTGGTGCTACAATAATACCAACTAAATAATGAACCAATCTAGGGTGACAAAACATTATGACATAACAATAAACAAGGAGGATATAACTAATTAGATTAATAACTACACCCAAAAGCATTTAAATAAATACTTAAAGTAAATGCAATAATTTGAATCAAAGTATTTTAAAAACTGGGTTCAATATGATCAAAGGTATAACTTGCCTTGGAATAGGTCTAGGTACTGATCTTGCTCTTGAGGCACTCCTTCTTCTTCAAAGTTCCCGGAAGTATCAACATCTACGCGCAAACGAAGCAAATAAACAAAATAAATAAATAACGAGGCAAAAAGAACCTCCAAAAATTAAATAAAATTCTCACATAAATAGGTCTCGAATTTAGATGAATTTAGAAATTTGAATGGGCTCAATTGGAGTTCGGATGCAAGAGATATGGGCTTTAGAAGTTTGAATCTAAAGGAAAATACCCTCAAAATGATTATTTGGAATTAACCCGAATTATCTTTCAATTGAAAATCCAGATTAATGACACATTGCTGACGTCATCCCTAGGAATTACGGGATTAAAAGAATTAAAATAAAAACTGACATGTGGGACCCACTAGTCAGTGAGACGGCTCACGGTGGACTAAGTTCACCGAGCCGATCAGATCTGAGGACAGTGGACCGGACACGCGAGTGTATACATGGCGCTGACAAGGGCACCACCTAGGCTAACATGCACACACAGAGGTGAAGCTAGCGCTGACATGGATGGACACGTCGACAACCGAAGGCGAGAGCTCAGGTTCAACCGACAACGGCGAATGGTGGCAATCCACCGGTGGTGAGTGCGCACAATGGATAGAGGTGAATATTGCGCACGTAATGGTTCTTGTTTGAGCACGAGAGGTTGACAAGATTGACTGATGGCGAGCTTTTGGCGGTGGATATAATCGGATGTTGTCGGACAGCTGCTCCGGTGAGGCTCGAGGCAACAGGGGGAGGGGGCTTCCTAAGGAAGCTCCTGCGACGTGGATGACAACAGCGCAGATCACGGAGGTGGAGCGGCACTGCAGCTGAGGATTTGAAGTTTTAGGGTTTCGGTGACCGAATCCTAATTCTCCAATTATGGCGGAGCTAGGGCGATTGGGGTGAAATTGATTAGGGTTCCATGGTAAGGGTGACAAAGTGAACACGGGGGCGCCTTTTATAGGGCTGGGGCATGCTAGGTTTGGAAACCCCCAAATCGGGATACACTTAGATTCTTTTGATTTATGAGATAGAAAAGGAATTGGGATATGATTTCGATTTGAACTGATGCGGAAGAGATAAAGATTAAGTTCGGTAGGATTTTCCGAGATCTTTTATTTGGTTAATCCATTTATCGGACGATCTTCTAGAAGGCCAACAATGGCAGATGGAGCCGACTCTCAAGCGGAGAAGAAGGGCATGAGGACAACGACGTAGTGGTGGCCCACTGGTCAGAGACACGCGGCGTGGCGCGTTTTAGACTCAACTTGATCTAATCGTCCAACTTCGATCGGACGGTCTAAACCACTAGTGACGTTTGGACCGTCCGAACGGCTAAACTCCATCGGACCGTCCAAGCACGATCGAATGGTCCAAACCGCTTGCGACGTTCGGACTGTCCGAACTTCCAAACTCCATCGGACCGTCCAAAAATGATCGGACGGCGGATTGAAGCAGCGTCCAAGAGAGGAGGAAAGGTTGACATGCGAGGCCTGCATGTTAGTTGGAAGCGGGGCAAGACGGTGCTAGGCCACACAGTGTTGGGCCGGGTTAGGATAGGGTTGGGTTTTGGCCCAAGAAGTTTAACTGAGATTTTAATTGATTTTCTATTTTAGAAAATAGCAGAAATCCCAAATGGCAATAGAAAATAGCAATTGAACTTGGAAAAATTCTAGAAAAATCTAGAAAATATATCCAAGCACAAAGAATCCAAATAAAATAGTTTTGACAATAGTTTATGTTGACTTTAATCATATTAAATTGTTTTGGTGTTAAAAGTCCAATATTAAGCTTTTGAATTAAATTCAAATAAATCCAAATGGTGAAATTTCTTCCTACTAACTAATCAAAGGATTTTTAAAGCTCAGAAAATTGTGTTGTTACAAGTGACCCTGCGCGTTCTCCTATGGAGCACAATTGCCAACTTTCTCATTGTCATCGGCATGGCTCGTGCACTCTTCATGATCCCTACTGCAATCTTTGCGTGAACTTGAATTTTATTTTGATTTGGTCCTGTGCTACCACCTTAATTGCAAAATTAGCGTCATTAACATCAAAATTGCAAATCTAGCCCCCTACCGAGTGCGGAAGAACCAGTGGCCGATGCGTGAAATTTCCCGCGCTCGGGGGGCGCACAAAGGCCCTGCGCAGCACGGTAAGCCGAGCGGGCGCGGAAGGTAGGGGCGCGGCACGGTAGGTGGTGGACCTGGGTGGCTTCCATGCCACCGAAGTGCAGGAGGAAGCTCGGTGGCTTCTGTGCCACCCGAGCGTGGTAGGGGCAGAAATATTCTACATTGGAAGAAAAGGGCACGCGCATGAAGAAAATTTCTTCTCAAAATTTCATGCGTGCATTTAATGTGTGCATACGCATGAAGAAAATTTCATGCCATTTAATGCCTGGCATGTTGCATGCATCGAAAGAAAATTTCAAGGGCATGTTGCGCTTTGGTGGCGCGGGAGTTGCCCCTACCGTGCTCCGGTGGCATGGAAGCCGCCCGGCCTTGCCACCTTCCGCGCCCGCCTAGCCCCGCCACGTTGCGTAGTAACTTTCTGCGCCCCATGAGCTCGGGAAGTGTCACGCATCGACCTCCAGTTATTCCGCGTTTGGTAGGGGGTCAGATTTGCAATTTTGATGCCAACAGAGCTATTGTTGTAATTAAGGTGGCAGCATGGGGCAAAATTAAAATAAATTTCCGTGAACTTGTGTGGCTGGAATCTTGCTGCCACGAGAGACCAGATGAAGGAATGCTTGCAAGGCATACAATATGAGATGTAATGAGTCATTTTCAGTAGTAAAAGGGTCAGGTTAAAATATGAAAATACATGGAAAATAACTTAAATTGGTGAAAATGGGAAAGATGACTTTTCCAACCATTGGTGTGGCCAAACCGGTTTGGAAATTGGCATGAGGTTTGGGAAGGAATTCAATTCGGTTGGTATTAGCTGGAAGGATAATATCATTAAACCGAAATATGCGAAAGATCTCCAAGGAAAGTTGGGTTGTGTGTGAAGAAAGCAAAGAACGAGAACACATGTAGATTCTCAGCGTAAGAAAATAGGAAAGGAAATTGTTCACGTGGGAGATATGGACCTTGCACCTTTCTTTCTCTCTGTGTGCTAGGTTGGGGTTCACCCATCCATGGTCGAATAATACTAAAAGAACTTCATGTAGGAGATGGCACACCATCTTTCAGAATGTAACTAGGTTATCAAAAGAAATTTCTAGGAAAAACCGCTAAATTTTTATCTAGAGTGACATCCCTATTAGTTTAATAATGGATTTCTAAAAGAACTTCATGTAGGATGTTTTAGGGACTTTTCCAAAACATTTTTGCTCTATTTGATTAAAAAACGTTTATTTTCAGAGGGCACTTCTTCCCCCAAAACTTGGATCATTTGAAAGAAGATGAGAAGAGATATCAAAAGAATGACTTAGATGAGAGGAGAATGCTAGGAGAGGTAAGATGTAAACAAAGCCTAAACAAATTATTCACATAGCTAGATGATTTAAATCACATAGCTCCTTCCCACACAGCTTTTATGAAGATCTACCCCTAGTGTGAAATCCCCAAGCATTGTCCATGACATGCTAATAACGCGCTATTGAATAGATTAAATTACACTCTGCAGAGTTTGTACACTTTACCCACAAGATATAATTAGTGTAGCTAGCACTAATCATAACAAAGCATTTGGAACTTCATCTTACTATGCTAGGCCCGTCCCATAATGAGCATGTGGTAAATGCAGATGGGCTCGAGTTCAATGGCGCACATGGTGAGGTCCTTAATTGACCAAGGCAAGACTACCATATGCTACTATGCCACCAGATTAATTCCCATGCACACACTCACACGATTCACATATCCACCATTTCACACAAGATATCCATTATCCACCCCTTGCCTCGGTCAAATCCTTTTACCACTGGTTGATTTAAGTGCAACATATGCCACAATGACACACAGTACACAATTACAAGATTGCATATTCACAGATTATTACAAGATTGCATATTCACTTAGTCGAGGTTAATAATTGCGACCTCACATGAATAAATGATTCGTGGCATGACTAAGCAATCTAATCGCACTAACCAACCCACGTTGGTGTTACAATATTACCAACTAAATATCAACTAGGGTGACATGGAATTTAGACATAGCAATTTAACAAGGAAGGCATAACAATTTGGAATTTACAACTACACCCAAAAGCATTTAAATAATTACTTGAATTAAAATGCAGTAATTTGAAATAAAATACTTTTAGCAAAACTGGGAAACAAGATGGTCAAGGGCATAGATTGCCCTGGAACAGGTCTAGGTGCTGGTTACGGTCTTTGAAAGCTCCTTCTTCTTCAACTCTTCAAATGACGTCGAAGTCTACTCGCAAACGAAGCACAAAAATGAACTAAATAAATAACAGAAGCAAATAACTCCAATAAAATAAATAAAAATCTCCAATAGATAGATCTTGATTTTAGACGAATTTAGAAATTTGAATGGGCGGATTTGGAGTTCGGATGCAAAAGTTATGGGGTTTGGAAGTTTGAATCTAAAGAAAACCCTAAAATCAGAATTATATGAATTTCCCGAATTATTTCTCAAAAGAAAAATCAGAATATTGCGCAAGCATGACATCAGCATGACGTCAGCCCTGGGAATTTCGGAAAAGAAAAATAAAAGAAAATCCTGACGTGTGGGGCCCACACGTCGCTGACACTGACTCCACGGTGGACCAAGTCCACCAGAGCCTCTGAATCTCGATCGGGCCGACGCGGCGCACCACGCACGCGGGGCCTTGGCGCCCACGTGGCTAACACGCGTCGCCACCGAGGCTAGGAGTTGAGGTGGATCTTGGCGTGGACGGCGGCGGGATGGCGGCCTTCGGATCCCAACGCAAGACGGCGAACGGCGGCGTCTCACCGTGGCCGGGTGGTACAGGAGGTAGAGGGTGCGATGGGGTCTAACGAGGTGCTCACAGTGCTTGAGACAAGCGTGGCGGCCCAGCGGCGAGGTGGAGTGGCGGAGAGGCTTGGGCTCGGCAGCGGCAGTGCTAAGCGGTGCTCCGCGAAACGAAGGTGACCAGAGGAAGCCCTCGCTCTTGCGATCTGGAGGTGTAGGTGTAGAAACTCCGGCGGGCTCGTTGCGTGGAATCGCTCGAAGGATTCTTGGCCAGATTGGATCTCCAAGCTCTAGTGGCGGCTTCTGATTGTGAAAGTGAGGAGGCGGCTAGGGTTCAGTGTAGCGGCGAGGGTGGCCTCCCCTTAAATCTGGCTCTCGGGAGAGTCTGTATGAGACGCCTAAAACATGCACCTGTGACAGCGAATGACTCCGGAGGAATCGGAGGCTAAGAACGATGAGGTTGGGCCCACCCATGTGGTGAGGCTCGGGTGAGGCGAGTGGAAAGCAGCGCATGTCTGGTGGCACAAAGGGCCGCACGAGAGAGAGAGAGGGCAGTTGCGCTGTCGCCCGGAAGCTGGGCGAGAATGGGCCTCGCACGTGGAAAAGGATGATGGGCCGAAGAGATTCGGCTCGAACACTATTGGGAGATTTAAATAGCTTTTTCTTTTTAAGAAATTACCAGAAATTCCAAATGGCAATAGAAATTAGCAAATGAACTTGGAAAAATTCTAGAAAAATCTAGAAAATATATCCAAGCACAAGGAATCCAAATAAAATAGTTTTGACTATTGTTCATGTTGACTTTAGTCATATTAAATTGTTTTGTTACTCAAAGTCCAATATTAAGCTTTTGAATTAAATTCAAATAAATCCAAATAGTGAATTTTCTCCTACTAACTATTCAAATGATTTTTAAAAGCTCTGAAAATTGGGATGTTACACAAGTCCTAGAAAGACCTGTCACCGAACCCATCGATTCCGGGCACGAAGAAAGCGTCGTTTGGCATAGGCTCATCCTCTAAGTCTGAACAACAAATTAAGCAAGATTGAGTACATTGCATACTCAGTAAGACTTGTAGTGTATCGCAAAGTTTATATACATGCATGGCTAATAAAGGATGATGCTCTATGCTACAAGTTATTTTTAGCATCAAGCAAGTTTTATTTCCAATATCGATATGTAGTATTTTGCAACAGAAAAATTTAAGAGTAGTTAAATAAATAAAGGACAACCATTAAGTAATTGAATAAGTAATAGCTTGCAACCCTCCTCTGCTGTGAGCAACATTTTATTTTCAGCCATAAACATGGCACTCAACTCAAATATAAACGAACAAACCATATTCCATATTTCCCAACGAAACTGTTTTTATAAAAACCAAGACTATACCCGATGGACCGCACCAAGCACACTCATGACCACGAGCATGACTATTTAAATAGATTTACACTCTGCAGAGGGGCACAACTTTACCCACAACACACAAATTCTCTAGTTTGTTTGGCATTTGTCGATACCACTGCTCACTACCTTTGGTAAACAGTTTAGAGCATGCGTCAAAGCCTTTACATCATCTATTCCTCTAGTCCTATCCTTGCACTAGCCTAGTGAATGAACACCCTCACTTCACCCGGATACACCCCCGTCTCAATGAGGCATCCACCATTGTGTCGGAAGGCTTTGTGCCCAACGCCTCAGTGAAGAGAGCCCCTTCGAATATGCCTACACCGGTCATGCTCGCACTTCCACGACCTACTAACGTGCAAGGCTAGTTTTCAATGACTTATTTAGCTAAGGCCATCCCATACCGACACATGTGGTTGTACAACTAGGCTTTATATTGAGCACCGCCGTTCGGTCCTTAATTGACCCGGGCGAGGATCTCCCCTATCTATTTGTGAGCTACACATCTCGCACTTCTTAGAATATAATATAACTTGTCCGTGTCGCAAACTAAGTTTTTTATTTTTATTTTTATACAAAATAACAGAGGTAAACCCCTCTGGATCATCATTTTAAAACTCCCAAATTCATGTTCATCATGACTTGACTAAGGAATTGTGTGATACTCGCACTCGAAATTCCCAATTTGACATCATCTATTGTCTATACCATAACCTAATGGCTACAACAGCAAGGACATCAATATTTCAAGGAGATTCATGCATCGAATAGGAATACGACTACCATTATCCCCAAATTTAGCAATTTTAATCAAGCAGACATGCATGCATAATAGATTTTGCAAAAAGAAGTACAATAATTAAAATCGTAGGATCAACATAATCAAAGGGAGTGCTTGCCTTGCTCTGGTTGCTCTGAATACGAGGATGGAGTATCGTCATAAAAGTCGTTTGAACAATCGACGTCTAATCAAAAGAGCCAAGAGCAAAGTAATTATATCAAAATAATTTCAACAGTAAAAAAATCCAAATATTTTTGCATATTCAGGTAGAGTAATATTTTAGATGAAATTAGAAAAAAATATTCATCTCATTTGGAGCTTGTATGCAAAAGTTATTAACGTTTTAATTTGCTTCAGTTTGAAAATTCCAGAAAATAGAAAAATGCGGACGTCGACAGTAGAGAAAGCGTACTCTTCTCTGCTTTCTTTTGAGGTTTATGCTTTCCAGTAGAGAAAGCATATTTTTCTCAAAACTAAAGGCGGCTTTTCTCTTTTTCTATGATTTTTATCAACTTACATGTGGGGCCTACTTGTTAGTGACTCAAAGGTTTATTTTCCAGTTTTTTATTTATAAAACTGAGGCGGTCCCACATGTCATAGACTCATTTACTAATAACATTTGAAATTAGATTTTCGTTAACCTTTTCAGCTGGTCCCACATGTCATACTCTTGTTACATTTAACCTCTGTTACTTAGCATTAATCAACCTTTTAATCACGCGGGCCCACTGGTAGAGATAGAGATAGAGAGAGAGAGGTGGAGCTACGCTCATGGCCGAGCACCATGGTGAGCTCATCACCGATGATTGGGGTGATGGCCGGGATGGCTCGACGGCGGATGGAGAGATGGGAGGTGGCACACGGAGATGAGCGGCGGAGCTCCTCAAGCTCAAAGTAGTTTTTCGTGATTGAGGCAAATCGGTGGCAAAAGAAGGTGTGCATTGGCTCTAGGAGGCTACTACGATGCTACATGCAGCGGCTCGAGGACCAATGGTCACTGGAGTGGCGGTGACAACGCTTCCTACGGCAGTGCAAGACTGGCTATGATGAAGTGTATGCTACACTAGCTAATCCTTCGATCTAATGTATGCAAAAGCTCTAGGGGACTACTAGAAGCTCACCAAGATCCTTGATGGCGTCGGGGGATGACCGGAGCGGCTTGCTCACTGGCATCGATAACGACGCTCTCATTCTTGACGAACCAAAGAGCGAGAAGCTCTAGTTCTTGGTGGGAGGCGAGAATGGCGAGCTAGGAATTCTGTGACACAGTCGGAGGCTTAAGTACGGGAGAGTAGAGCGTGAGAAAGTCGGTGAGAATTTGCGGCCGCGGCGAGAATCTCGCACTCAATCATTCGGCGTCTCCGCTAGTGGGGAGTTGGGTGCCATTAAGAGGGTAGATGGCATGGGCGAGGTCTGGTAGAGGTGATGGAGGTAGGCGGGGTGCGAAATGGTGGGCGTTGAGGCGAAACCATGAGCGCAGCGGCGAAATCGGCAAGACTAGCACGCACGCCAAAGCGAGGGCGAGGCGAGGTGGGCGAAGGTGAAGAATCTAGATCCACCATTATGAGTTAATGGTATATTTTGGCAATTAATGACAATCGTCTTTTGGAACTAACACTCTCCATGAGTTGGATGAATAGGTTATGTTCCATGATGATGAAGACTTTTAATGATATCATGAGTTGATCGTCATCAAGTAAAGACTCAGGATGAAGAAAATCATCATGTGTTGATGATGTTCAAGTCAAGATCCCGAAGTGAAGAAGATCATCTTGTGTTGATGATATTGAAGTAAAGAGCTTGGAGTAAAGGATGCATCATGGGTTGATGCATATTCAAGTCAATGACCTGGACTTAAAGTGAAGATGTGCGTCATCACGATTCAAGTGAATGCTCAAGGCAAACGTATGACTAGCTAGGGTTAAGGATGTGTTCCTAGTCTTTTACCGGTCTTGGTGTTTGGTTGAAAGACCAGATTGCTAGTATATGTTGCCGTACTATTAAGAGGGGTCGTGACTAGTAGCTTAAGTGTATCATGTGTTGATAGCTTATTGTTCTTGCTCTAGCTCTCGTTAGCATATTGCCAATATTTGCGAATGTGTTTTGCAAATAGTCGGGGCTCATGCATAATCCTTGTAGCATGTGACTTTAGTTTGCGAATGTGTTTTGCAAATGGTTTAAGTTCATGTAACTTATTCCTTGTGGTGTGATTCTAAAAGTTGGTAAATATTTTTTGCAACTTCTTGAGAATCTCACATTTAACCCTTGTTTACATCGCGCATCAATTGGCAAATGGAGTTGAAGCAGAATGCAAAATCCTTGTTTTCTCAGCTCTGGCGGTATGACCGTAGGCTATTGGCTGGACTGACTGGTGGGACCTGGTCTGACCGCCATGTATTGGCCGGTCTGACCAGACCCCGGTCAGGGTCACACGGTCAGCTTTTTCCAGAAGATATGTTTTTCTGGCTTTGTTGGTTCCCCTGTGGAGCGTTCGACCGCGCTTGTAAGTAAGTCGGTCTCGACAGGACCTCCGGTCGATGACTGTTAGCTTTTTTCTAGAGAATGTGTTTTTCTAGAAATGCTCTTTTATGCTATGCGGTCTGACCGCCATGTGTTGGTCGGTCTGACCGGTTTGGCGCAGACTGGCCGGCCATTGGTTGGCGGTTAGTCCGGACATGGTCCAACGGCTAGTTTTATAGCCGTTGGAGCATGGCCGGTCTAACCGGTCGTTGGTCTGTGGTTAGACTAGGCTTTGCTGATTTTCAGCAGAATCTCTCCCAACGGCTAGTTTTTGTGTGTGGGCTATAAATACCCACCTTGGCCGGTTGTAGGAGAGGTTGCTGGTGCCATATCCTTTCCCTTGAGCAAAGAGCAAGCCCTCTCATCTCTTATGTGCATGTGTTACACTTAGTGAGCTTAGAGAGCAAACCCTAAGTGCATGTGTTGCATTAGGTAGTGGATTGTGTATCCATTGAGCTTAGACACTTGATTCGTTCAAGTGAGTGTCTCTGACTTATTACTCTTGGTGTTTACCGACACCTAGACGGTTTGGAGGAGTTGTGCCGGTGATCTTCTACAAGAAGGTTGTAAGAAGACCTAGGCGTTTGTGAGTGATTTGGTGCTCGCCATCTACGGAGTAGAGGAAGAGCAGCCTCGAGTGGATCGAGGTGTTGGTTCGTGTTGGAACCGGTCCAAGTGGTTGGACCTACCTCGGAGGTGTTGGCTCAAGTTGTGGAGCCGGTCCAACGTGATTGGGCTTACCTCAACGTGGATTAGGGGAGACCGGCAAGTCTCCAAACACCATGGTACAACATCGTCGTGTCATTGTGGTTTGCCTTCTTGTGCTTTCCTCTATTGCAATTTACATTCCTATAATTAAATTTCTTACATGTCTTTGTATGATTGCTATCATTTCTAATAGTATTATGTTGTTGGTGTACTTAATAAAGACTAGTTGATTTAGGCTTTAATTGTACAAAACCGTATTGTTGTTAGCTTCGCATTAGAAATCGATTTTAGCCAAAAAGTTTTAAAACCGCCAATTCACCCCATCTAGTCGGCCTCCTCGATCTTACAGAAGGGTGCCGATAGGTTGGGCCCACCTGTCAGCGAGGGAGAGAGAGTGCTCTGGCATGGGCTGGAGCTGAGCGAGGGAGTTTTGGGCCGGTTTAATTTCGGCCCAAAGGGTGAGAGGGAAATTATTCGTTTTTAGATTTTTTTTTTCCAAAACTGGTTGATTCTTTGATGAACAAACCTATCAAATATGTTTCAAACTTTATAAAAATTTTTGTGAGAGTTTTTGACAAGGTCTAGTTTCATATGTAAATTTTCTAGGATTTTATATGCTTTATGATTTTCCCAAAAAATTTGCGATTTGTTGCATGTATGAATTTTCATTATTTGTTTTATACAAAAAAAAGTTCAAAAATCATGCATAAAAAATTCTCCGTATAGAACAAGCTCAAAATTATTTTCCCATCTATTTTTACTATGTCTTCCCAAAAATGAAAATTTTGGGATGTTACAAGGGTGAATTCTTGGTTACCAGTCAAGAGTTTCTCATCTAAGGTTTGTGAGAATTGGCGCAAATCAAGGACATGTTGTTCTTCAGATTGTCCACGAAGTCTATACGATTCAATCTTCTAATTTGTGATCAATCTATTTGACGAGGATTAAAACCTCTATGTATTATTTTAATACATAATAAAAGACCATACGTCTTCATGGTTGTAACCCCTAAAGCTAACGACCTCACTGGTCGTAAGGATTCCAAATGTTACATAAGGGTACCCTGGTCGGACAAGGTCCTGTACCTAGCCTCTGACCAAGTAACTGCTTGGAAACACTATGAACTAGTGTTTATAACTAATCCTGAATATATTCTTACCGTGCGATAAATATAGCATGTGTTGTATACTTCATACCGCGCGGTTAGAAGGTTCTAAAGACACTGACAACAACTACCATATGGTTTGATGTCTCTCGGGCATTGAACTGTTGCACAGTTAACACATCATTAACTGACACATAGCCCCGACCAGTCGCAACGCTTCACTAGGGACGCCTTCTCTAGGAGTAACTGCCACCCCTTCGGACATTATTTAAGAGTGAAGCATAGAGGACCAAAGGGCACACACAGCAAGAGATCGGAACATCAACATAAGTTCTATAGATGAAGAGCAAGATAGCAATCTTCACATCCAGTTCATATCAATAAAGAGCAGCCCCATTCCCTCCCAGGAATTATCGCGTCATTTTCCTCTTTTATTTCATAAGATCGGCGATTCGATCGTCGACAGTTGGCGCCGTCTGTGGGGTAGAAGACACAAGTTTCCTGAAGAAACTCTCCGCTCATCAAAACCTCACTCATTCCCCATAATCGCTGATGCGACTATGCCCGGGGTTTGGAATGAGGAGAATAGGTTCGACCTGGCGGACTACGCCAACCTCAACATGGAAGGATGCATCCGTTCCATGCAAGAGAATGGCATGTCATCCTCCTCCTCCTCCTTCGCCGGTTCACACGTCATCGACGTTAGCGAAATTGACCGGATAGATGAGGATCCACCAGTACGACAAGTGGCGCTTTTAGCCATTCCGACCAGCTCGGAATGTCCAAAGGCCACCCCAAGCCGGTCTTTCCGACCGGCAAAACATGTGATAAAATTTCAGCACCGCAATCCGAGAATCTCTATACTCTCAATGAGATTATGGCCGAAAGATACTCACATACGGCTTCTGGCAATTCCAGGAGCGAACCGACACCTAGTAACGGTGTCAATGAAACCTCCACTAGTCGTGGCCCAAGTGGGGATGATGCAACTCAGCATACAATTGGCGGTTCGTCGGATCAGGCTGAGTCCACCAAGAAGACCTCAGGAAGTACTCATCACCGACCGCTCTCCGTCGTGGAAGCTTCTAGCAGAAGTATTGAAAAGCTCTCCATTAGTTACGATGGAAGCTCATCCGAAGATCACTACTGGAGGCACGAGGTCAATGCGATCGGAGATGCAAATCAAGATGCCTTGCACGGTCCTACGCACTTTGCCACGCCATCACGTGTTGTTAGAGATGATCCGGGCCATTAGGCACCAACTTCCGGAGCCAACGGAGCTGATCGACGTCCATCAGTTAACTCGCTTGGCATTGCCCCACTAAGAGTAGCTGATAGGATAGAACAAATCCGGAGGTCGGGGGAAGGTTCAGACCTGCGTACACCTACGACCGGTATGAACCCCCCAAGACCTTCGGTGACTATACAAAACTTGCGACGTGTTCAAGATATGTTGAATAATTCTAACTCTGCTTTAGTAGAAACTCCATGCTTTGTATAGCTCGTAGGCCAAGTATCAGAAATCCTCCAACAGACCATACAACGCACGGAAGCGTACAGGGAACAAACAGTTTCAGGGAGTCAAACCATGACTTCATCCCAACGTTCCTCCCTCAGGAGTAGGGGACATCATGGTCATACTAGGGAACAATCGATACCAAGACCTCCTCAGTGATTCCGACCAAGGAGTCACGAGGGGAGAAGGCTATTCCAGGTAGCCACTCCCTCACCGCGTCGAGAAGAACCACCGCTTGGACCTGACGATCTCGACATCTTCTAAATCAAGTAGGCAATCGAAGGCATCATATCAATGTCTACGACCGGATCGGCACACCGGAGCTCCAACGTTCCAATCTTAGGAACCGATCTCCAACCGATTACAATCCGGCACCTTCCCAAAGAAGGCTCCATGAATCGATCACAGGTTGTCGAGCCTTCTCTGCAGGGCTCCAAGCTGTGCGTTGGCCTTACTGGTTCCGACCGGCCAACTTGGACAAGTTCAATAGGACTCAAAACCCATTGGAATTTCTCCAAATATATACCACCGCCATCAGAGCTACTGGTGGTGATGAGAATGTAATGGCTAACTATCTGCCCACCGTGCTTGAAGGGTCTGCTCGGTTGTGGTTATTAAACCTACTGGTCAGATCAATCTATACTTGGAAGCAACTCTGCGACCTTCTAATTGCCAACTTCCAGGGTACGTACGACCGCCCTGGAAAGGAGGACGATCTCCACCGAATCCGGTAGGGCTCTGATGAAACTCTACGTCAATACATCAAGAGGTTCAGTCAGGTTCGTAACTCCATACCAGACGTCGCAGAATCATCTGTTATCCAGGCTTTTAAAATAGGTCTGAGGAATCGACGGTTTACGGAGGACATAGCAATGAACCCTCCACGAACAACCGTCGAACTTTTTGACATGGCCAACAAATATGCCACCACTAGCGAAGCGATTGAGTGGTGTGAAGCCATTGATCGAAAAGACAAGATTCCCCAGCCTATACTGGACAAACCAGAGAAAAAGAATAAGAAGTCTCTCAAGAACAAAAAGAACCGCAGACCCGACAATAAGGAAGTCCTAGGGATTCCTGAAAAGTTCACGAAGGGTAAGAAGGACTACACCGTCGAGGCAAAGCAAAAGCTCCGACCGAAGGATTCTAGAAAAACAAGAAGTGATGTCCACTTCACCAGCAGGCAGGGCATGATCTGCGCACTTGTTGAGTCTAGCAAAAGAAACTAGAGGATTATTATGCAGGTAAAGTACCATTTCCCGCAATACAGGAACCCAGAGAGACGAGTTCCAAAAAGGACAAGGATGGCTACGAAGAGATGGAGTACTAGGATCCTCAACACACGGTCAACATGGTCTTTGGCGGGTCTTCTTCGTACGAGTCGAAGCGTCATCTAAAGGCCATGGAGCGGGAGGTCAACCTCGTCGAATCTCCAACCATCATCAAACCATCAAAGTGGTCGGACACGGCAATCTCCTTCAGCAAAGAACACTAACCCATCCCTTCGACTTGACCAGGTAGGTTCCCTATTGTTCTTGAACCAACTATTAATAATTATAGGGTTAATCGAGTCTTAATAGATGGAGGTAGCTCTTTGAATATATTATTTGCGGGAGCTTTAGAAGAAATATAAGTTCCCAGGTCAAAGGTGAAACCAGTAAAATATGACTTTCATGGCATAGTTCCTGGTTCCACTGCTAAACCGATAGGGCAAGTTTCCCTACCAGTTACGTTTGGAAGGCCTGATAACTTTTGAACAGAAAAGATTCCATTTGATGTGGTAAACTTTGAATCCGCGTACAACGGAATCCTTGGTCGACCGGCCTTAGCAAAGTTCATGATAGCCACGCATTACGGTTATCAAAGTTTGAAAATACCGGGACCAAAGGGAGTCATCACGATTTGAGGAGATCAGAAAATGGCTTATGTGTGTGATCGAAAATCCTTCGAACTGGTCGATGAACTTCCGACTAGAGAGGCTGATCCATCTACCATGCATGTCAAGCACTTGAGGCCAAAGATGACACCCAAACCTTCCAACCAGACAAAGGAAGTACCACTCGACAAAGGCGCTTCTCCGGATAGCGCCAAGTCGCCACCTGGGTCAGGAAACACTGACTCATCTACCCACAAGATTCTGGTCGGGGCAGGACTTGACCCCAAATAGGAAGAGTCGCTTGTCTCCTTCCTCCGAACAAATCAGGACGTGTTCACCTAGCAAGCGTCCGATATGCTCGAGTCCCCGGAGGTGATTGAGCTGAGCTAGCTCTCGGCCTAACAAAAACCGATCAAGCGAAGGCTGCGGCGCCAGCTTTTGATCGGAAGGAAGCAATTCAGTCGGAGATTGACAAACTCCTCAAGGCTGGATTTATTCGTGAAGTCGACCACCCTCTGTGACTCGTCAATCCTATAATGGTTAAAAAGAATAATGGGAAATAGCGAATGTGTATCGACTTTACAGACCTTAATAAAGCTTATCCGAAGGATGATTTTCCCCTTCCACGCATTGACCAACTTGTAGACTCCACTTCTGGGTGTGAGTTACTAAGTTTTTTAGGTGCATATTCAGGGTACCACCAGATTAATATGTGTAAAGAAGATGAAGAGAAAACTTCCTTCATCACCCCATATGGCACTTACTGCTATGTTAAGATGCCATTTGGTCTCAAAAATGTTGGTGCAACTTTTCAAAGGTTGATGCAAAAAACGTTTAATCCACAAATAGGTCAGAATCTAGAAGCCTACGTTGATGATCTGGCCGTAAAGAGCACCAACGCTGGCGATCACATTCCTGATTTACAAGAAACTTTCAACAACTTGAGAAGACATAACCTCAAGTTGAATCCGGAAAAGTGTGTGTTCGGAGTTTCTGCTAGAAAACTGCTCGGTTTCCTAGTCTCGGCTAGTGATATTGAAGCAAACCCAGTAAAAATAGTGGCCATCAACCAGATGCGCCCTCCGACCATGAAGAAAGAGGTCCAAAAACTAACCGGCTGTATGGCAGCGCTAAGTCGTTTGATAGCAAGGTTAGGGGAAAAAGGATTACCTTTCTTTAAGCTTCTTTGGAAACATGGAAGTTTCGAGTGGACTAAAGAGGCAAACGATGCCTTTGAAGAACTTAAAAAGTACCTTACGAGTACCCTGATCTTAGTCTCTCCGAGATCGGGAGAAACATTGCTAATTTACGTGGCAGCAACACCACAAACAGTTAGCGGTGTACTGGTCGTAGAAAGGGATAACATCCAACGACTAGTTTATTATGTAAGCGAAGTCTTACATGGACCAAAGGAAAGATACCCACAGGTACAAAAGTTGCTTGGGGGCTGGAGTTATCTTGATATCCCCTACTAGCAAACACATCAAGTACGCCATCCAGTTAAATTTTTCTGCCACAAACAATGTGGCAGAATATGAAGGTTTACTGGCAAGACTCTGAGCAAGCTCGTTCGCTCAAGATTCGCAGATTACTAGTGAAAGGTGATTCTCAACTAGAAGCGAATCAAGTGGGGAAAGAGTATCAATGCTCGAGTACCAAGATGTCATCTTATTTGGCGGAAGTACGAAAACTCGAAAAGCACTTCTTCGATTTTCAGATCCAACATATTCCTAGAAAGGAAAACTTTCTGGCAGATCAGTTGGCACGGATGGCCTCCACGAGGTCGATCATCCCGCCTGGAATTTTGTTTCGAGCAACTCGATTCACCTTCGGTGGTCGAGCCTTCCGAGAACATACATGATTCTTTACAGGTCGTACAAACCAATTGTGAGAACGTGGATGCTCCACAGGTCATTGACGGTTGGCGCTGTCACGATAGGGTAGAGATCGGATGACATCGATCTACAATTATCTTCAACATGACATAATTCTAGAAGATGATGTAGAGGATGATCGTCTAGCACGAAAAGCCAAATCATGCACTCTAATCAAACATACCTTGTATAAACGAGGATCTCATGGAGTGTTGATGAGATGCATATCTCAAATGGATGGCATTAAATTGCTAACCGAAATCCATGAAGACGTCTGTAGAGCACATCATTCCTACAGAACGCTGGTGTAACATCCCAATTTTCAGAGCCTTTTTGAAAAAATTTCAAAACTCAAAAGTAACCATTCAGTTCTATTAATTGCTCAAGCTTAACTTGGAATTTTAGAAATTGGAGATTTAACTTGAATAAATCGAACTCCAATTAACTCTTTTGGTCGACCTTGAGTTGTTAGTGCTCTTTGGCTTTCGGTTTCCTTCTCTGTTTGCCCTGTGCACCCTTTGGCCTAGCCTTTCTTTCTTTGGACCTTCTTGGTGTTCGGACCTCCCTTTTTGGTTCAGACCTCCCTGGTGTTTGGATCTTCCCTTAGGTCCAAGCTCGGGGTTGTGTTTCAAATGTCCTTGATATTCGAAATTCAAATCCGGGATGTAGTTTTCCCTTTTGATCTCTCCCTCGTTTCTCCTTCTTTCCTTCTCTGCTCGGTTGAACCTCCTTTGCGTCCATTTGGACCTCCCTCTAGTTCATTTGGTTTTCCCTCATGGCCGTCAAAGACCTCCTTTGATCTTGATCCGGACCGTTAGGACCTCCCCTTGCGAGATCCTAGTCGTCAGACCTCCTTTGATCTTGATCTGGACCGTTAGGACCTCCCCTTGCGAGATCCTAGCCGTTAGACCTCCTTTGATCCTGATCTGGACTGTTAGGACCTCCCTTTGTGAGATCCTAGCCATCAGACCTCCTTTAATCCTGATCTGGACCGTTAGGACCTCCCCTTGCGAGATCCTAGCCGTCAGACCTCCTTTGATCCTAATCTGGACTGTTAGGACCTCCCCTTGTGAGATCCTAGTTGTCAGACCTCCTTTGATCCTGATCTGGACCGTTAGGACCTCCCCTTGCGAGATCCTAACCGTCAGACCTCCTTTGATCTTGATCTGGACCGTTAGGACCTCCCCTTGCGAGATCCTCTCGTGGTCTTTTCGCAAAGACCTCCTCCTCAGGACCTCCCGTGGTCTTTTTGCAAAGACCACCTCCGTGGGTCACGACCCCCCCCCCTTGTGAGTCACGACTGATCCTTTTGCAAAGACCACCCCGTTGGCATTTTTGCAAAGACCACCCCTTTTGGACCTCTCCTCTGGGTTGGGTCAGCCTCACGTGTTTGACTTGCAACTTGTTAGTTTCTACTCATTTCCCTTTCCCTCCCGTTGTGTGTGGCTGCAGCAAAAGTCTTTAGGCATTTAATGCGATTGCTTAGCAAAAGTTTGCAAGCATTTAATGTGGTTGCTTCTGCAGAACATTGTTTCCCTCTTTGGTCACTTCCTTGACTGGCTCCTTTTCATGCATTTATTGTGGTGTCCTCCTCTCTCAGGCTCTCCTCGTGCCTATAAAAGGTCCGAGAAGAGCTCTCTAGCCTCTGTTTGCTGCCTAGTGCCTTGGACCCCCCCCCCTCCTTTGAGCTAGACTTCCCTCATTTGAGCCCTCCTTGAGCGATTCAAGCTCTGGTTTTCATCTTTTCTGTAACCCTTCTTTGGCTCTTACTTGGTGAGTTCTTTTGATCTTCTTGTTGGAGTTTGTTTTACTTATTTGGGTTCTCCTCGAACATGTAGATTTCGGTTTCTCAGAGGAATTCTTGGACCCGGCCACCTCAATAGAAGCTTCGCAGTTCTTCATCGAAGGCAAGTCATAGACCTTTGATCATATCGAACCCATTCTTTACAAAATGTATATTGTTTTAACTTATCATGCATGGCTATTTGTATATAAACGGTTTTGGGAGTAGTTATATGCCCTCTTGCTAGTAAAGACATCCTTGGTTATTTGAGACATACATGTTGACATGTTCCCTTGACATCCTTAGGTTGGGCTTTGTTGGTTTGTCTCTGTTGAATACCAACATGGGTGCATTTGAGGCTTAGCCATGCTGTAGCTTGCGATGGTATCAACCTCATGATTCCATAATTTTGAACTTGGCTAATGAACTATGGAACCGTGGCAATGCCACTTGATGAAATTGTGGTGCCAAGACTAGGGTGGTCTTTGGCCGGGAGGAACCCCAAATGTTTTATGCTCGGGCAGGATGGATGGTGGTTAGTGTGGGTGCAGGAAGCACATTGGGTTGTGGAACGACTTGCCTGAGCAGCCAACTAAGGACTTAACCTTGAACCATTGATCTGGATCACCTCGTGCAACCACATGTCCAAGATGGGGTGGACCGGGTGCAATAATTAGGGAAACTTGAGTCGGTTCTGTGCTGATGGGAATGGCGCAAGAGGGGAGCCAGGAAGGCGGAACCTTAGCGAGAGCAGAACCGAGTCAAGTGGACCTTTGTAAAGACCTGGTGGTGGTCTCCACTTGATTTGCACGTCCAAGGAAACGTGTTGTAACATCAAAAATTTCTTAAGTTTTTGAAAATTTTGAAAACTTTAAAAAAGTAACCATTTGGTTTTATTAATTTGCCAAAGCTTAAATTGTAATTTAGAATTTTAAAAGAAGTTTAATTTGAATTAATTAAAACTTCAACTAATGCAAGTTGGTTTAGTTGAGTTTTGTTGGTTTTTAATTTGGTTTTTCCTTTTGCCCTAAGTTAAAAATAATTATTTGTAAAAATTAAAAGCAATAGTTAAGCTGAAAATATTTTTACTAAGTCCTAAATAATTTAAGGGATTTCTGTGAATTTTACTAGAATTTTTGGACGGCTTAAGCTATTTTCTAAAAATGCTTTTGCTTTTCTGGTATTTTCTAAAATCAAAAACCGTAAACAATCCCCATTTTGGCTTTGGGCGAATTCCTTCGCCCGTTCCTATTTTCCTCGTGCGGCCCGCCTCGCTAGCCAATACTTGCATCACAGAAGCGCCACCTTGATCGGCGACCGTCCGATTTTGATCGGACGGCTCGCAATCCACCGCGCCTCCCCGTTTGTCTCTCTCTCTCTCGCTGACCTGCGGACCCCGCTTGTCAGCCGCCTCATCCCCGGGTCGTCGCCTACCTCCGGCCGCGCCGGTCGGCCTGCGTTTTTCGCGTCTTGCGCCGCTTCCCTCGCCAGCCCTAGCGCCTATCCCGTCTCTGTCCCATCGCCTTGCCTGCCCGGCCCGCCGCCTTGCGCAGGCGACTGCTTTTCCCTCTTCCCAGCGGTCAAGCGGACCCCCCCTCCCGCCATTAAAGCTGTCACGACACCACCACCTCCTCCTCCTCCTCCTCCTCCGGGCCTCCCGAGGTCTATTTAGCGAGCACCGGAGCTCTCTCTCTCTCTCTTTCCCCTCAACTCACTCTTCCTCTCTCCTCCGAGCTCGATGGATTTGGAGCTCCAAGCGCCGCCGGCCATGGAGCTTTCGCCGCACCCGCCACCGCCATCAAGCCCCTCCAGCCACCATTGACCTCACCCCAAGCGCCATGGCCGAGGCACACCAGTCTTGCCTCTCCTTCACCGGAGTCCCCGCGGGAACCCCGCCGCCGCCTTGAGCCGCCGCCGCCGTTTCTTCCTCTCGCGGTGACCTTCCCGTGCAGCTGCGTCCTCCAAACCGTGAGCATCATGTTGCCTCGCCAAGACCTAGCCGCCGGTGCCCTCGCCACGGCCATCTCCCCTGATTCATGGCGACCCTAAGCTCCCGTCGGCGCTGTGCCGTGTGCGCGCGTGGCGATCTTGAGGTGGCGCCACATCAGCGCCGCGTGGCGCCACGTCAGCCCTTTCACTAACGTGTCTGCCCAATCAGCGCCGGCGCGGCATTTCTCCGATTTTCCCGTTGAAAAATAATTCTGGAAAATCAGAAAATCCCTAAATTCATCATTTTATGTGTTTTTCCAACTACCTTTGGCCATAACTTCTTCATTCGAACTCCGATTGGAGTGATTCAAATTTCTAAATTCATCTAAATTCCTTGTCTTCCTATTAGTATTTATTTGGTATTTATTTGGATTTTATTTGGAGTTGTTTTATTTATTTAGCTTTGTTCGCACGTATAGATTCCGGCGTTTTGGAAGACTTCGTGGACCCAACGGCCGAAGCATCTCTACTCTTCAACGAAGGCAAGTCGTAGAGCTTTAATCATATTGAACCCATCTTTATAAAAGTATATTGTTTGATATAAACATGCATCGCTAATTTTATAACAAACGGTTTCGGGAATTAGTTAATTACCTAATTGCCATTATGCCTCCTTGATAATGTGTGAATGACATATTCCTTGGACACCCTAGGATGGATTATTAGTTGGATATTATTGTACTACCAACATGGGTATCGTGTTTGCTTAGACATGCTTTGGTAGATGTTGGTCTCACCATGAATCATTCAATATTAGTTTACCCCCAGCGCACCGGTACGTGGTTTGTGTAGTAGCGGCTAGTGTTGCTGATTAAAATGAAGTGTGGTCCTGTGTGAGACCATGACATTTGTTGTCACCTTAACTAAAATTTGTGGTGCCAGGACTGGGGTGGTCCTCTGGCTGGGTTGAACCTAACAAAGATGAATTTGACTAAAGGAAATTATGGAACCGTGGCGGAGCCACTTTTGATAAAAGATGTTGTGATTTGGCAAGGTTGAACGAAAACGATTTATGCTCAGACGAGTGGGTGGTGGAAAAGGTGGGTGCGTAAGCACATTTGAAATGCGGAAACGTCTCGTCTGAGCAACCAACGAAGGACTTAACCTTGAACCATTGATCTGGGCCTTAACCATACATCCACATGTCTAGACTGGGATAGACCTGGCCGACTAATTGACAAGGTTTTGGTTTGGTTCTGTTTTGGTTGATTATGGCGCAAGAGGGGGCCTATAACGGTAACCCCTTAGCGAACAGGACCTAGTCAAAACCGAACTTTGTAAAAGCCTTGTCACATGCTCTAGACTGCTTACCTAAGGTAGTGAGCGGTTGCATAGATATATGCCGAACAAACTAGAGAAATTCGTGTCTTGTGGGTCAAGCTATACAACCTCTGTAGAGTGTAAAACTATTCGAATAGCCATGTCCCTGGTTATGGACATGCCTGGTGATTTCACGCAAGGGGTAGATTTTCTTGAAATATTGGAATGGGTTGTTCGAATCTTGTTATGGTTGTGGTTGGTGGTTGGGTAGTGAACAGGGTGTTCACTAGTTGTTTCAAAGAAAATTGTTTACTTATGTATTAATCTTTTAAAATTGTGCTTTGCAATCTACTTACTGTATTTAAATATCAAATATTGCTTTCTGCAAAATAGCCATAAAGCTATCCTTGTTAAGCCTTGCATGAATACTATTTGCATACATTTCCCTGCGATTTACTGAGTACATTCAAAGTACTCACGGCTTTGTGCCCTCTGTTTAAATCAGCAGACGAGGGTGAACCAGGGAACTCAGAGTTCTATGAAGAAGACTTCTTTGAAGACTATGCGAATTAGATCGCGTCCTTCACTCGATTGCCTGTGGGCATATTGGGTGACCTCCACCGGATGTTTGGTTTCCGCTGCAAGCTCTCGTTTGTTGCTAAGCCCTGCGTGGCAAACTTTGTAAGACTTGACCATAAGGTCCTTTTGCTATTAAATATTAATTTGTCTGCTTCATCTATAGTTTAGGTGTACGGTTTTGATTACACCAATGTTGTAGCTGTGTGCACTAGCTCTTGATCCGAGGAATAGTAGATATATACAGAGGTCTGGATCCAGAGATCCGGGGTCCCTACACGTGTGTCGTATCAAGCGATCACCTCTTGTGAGTAAAGTGCGCAACCTCTACAGAGTGTAAAATCTATTCGAATAGCCGCGACCTCGGTTATGGTCATGCCCAGGAGATTTCACGCAAGGGGTAGACTTCTCTTTTGTGGTGGGCTTTGAGTTGGTCCTGTGTAGTCTGGTGGTCCGAGCTGTGATTAGGGTGATCACAATGAGGTCTGGGTGTGGATGGGGTGTCCACAAGTGTTTTCAAAGAAACTTGTTACCTTTGTGTTTTCTTTCAACTTGTGCTTTGAAATCTACTTAATGTATCTCCTGCAAATGTTGCTTTCTGCCAACTAACCTTGCAGCCACTTCTTGTCAAGCTTTACATGGTTATTATTTGCATGCATTCCCTATGACTTGTTGAGTACATTCAACGTACTCATGGCTTGCGCCCTCTGTTTGATCAGCAAAGGAGGGTGACCCAGGGAGCACAATGCTCTATGAAGACCTTGCGACTTAGGGACGTCCTCCACTCGGTAACCTGTGGGGCTGGTTGAATGGACCCTGCGCTTTTGTGTCTTCCGCTGCTGTGTATTTTCTCATTTGTTGTAAGCCCTATGAGGCACCCCTGTAACAACTTTGACCATAAGGTCTTTTGCTTATGTCAATATTAATTTGTCTGCTTCATCTTTAGATTGTTGTATGGTTGTGATTCCATCTATGTTGTGATTGTGCGAGCTAGCCATGCAACCTGGGACTAGCTGAGACGACCCACCCCGTGATGTACCGCAAGAGGTCCGGGAGGACCATTTTTTTTTTGCGCTGCGAAGTCACCACGGAAGGATGTGGTAGCACCGCATGGAGCTTTACCGAGGAGGTCTAGCAGGACCTCCCAGGAGGTCTTGCGGACCTCCTGGAGGTCTTGGCAAGCCACTGACCTCCCGGGAGGTCTTGAGGACCTCTGGAGGTCGTGGCCGCCACTGCCTGGTAGCACCTCCAGCACATCACCAAGAGAGGTCGGCGGGGACCTCGAGCTAAATCCGTGAGGACCTCCTGGTGGTCACCGCCTGTGCATCTGAGCTAGTCCCGGGACAATCGAGCTAGCTCGCACAAGAACACAAGCCAATACCACAACCACGAGGTCAAACAAAGATGAATCAGGACAAATTAAACTTTATATAATAGGACCTTATGGTCAAGCTTGTTAACAAGAGGTGCGCCATCGAGGGCTTACAAAACCAACGAGGACTTACAAGCTGGCGACAAGGGCTCTAGGGCTCAAACACCAAAACACTTGAAGCCATCCAACAAGCACCACAGTACATTGGGTGGAGGGCGTCCTAGGCATCTTAGTCGTCGAAGAACTCCTCCTCGAAGAGGTCTGCCAGACCGCCTGCACTTGGTCATCCTCATAATGCTTTGACATGGGCTTAAGCCATGAGTACTTGGAATGTACTCAAGAAGTCACAGAGAGCAAAGATGCAATAATATTCATGCAAGGACTTACCAATGGAGAGTCAGTATGGTTAGTTTCATAAAAGCCAAATTTGACAATAATAGCAATAATAGATTGAAAGGCGACAAGGTAAAACCATAATACATAATACTTTTGATGTTTTAATAAAAGGTGGTGTGAGCACCAACTCACGGCCACAACCAAAAATTGGGGAGGTCTGATCACACAAATGGCAGTCCTCACCCAAAACCCTCGAGAACACCCATTCAGAGGTCAGAACCAACCTGGACCACTACCGAGCCAACCTTGACCCCTCCGAGCCGGCCAAGGTCTCTTGAGGCAAAGCCAAAGCATCTCATGGAAGTGTCGATGGCACAAGCTTTTGAAACATCTACCCTTGCACCATTTCAACCGAGCATGTCCATGACCAAGGGCGTGGCTATTGAATAGATCTTTTACTCTGCAGAGGTGTACAACTTTACCCACAATCCACGATCTCTCTAGCGGGATGGGTTCGGTCACCCTGCTCACTTCCTAAGGTGGCTTGATCTAGAGAGCGCAGCAAGGCCTTTACAAAGCTTTGAACTGACTAGGGCTGCCCGCTAAGGTTTATAATCCCTCCAAAGTGGTCTAGAAATCCACAGGGGTTATGGGGTGCCCCTCTTGCGCCAACGAATCACACGCTCAACCAAAACAGCCCCAAGCCATCTCATTGCTAATTATTCAGCCTGACCATTCCCATAAAATGATCTTGTGGTTGCACTAATTGGCCCATTAAACAGACACAAAGTGAAGTCCTTAATTGTGCTAAGGCAAGACTTCCACAATCCGGTGTGCACAGCACCACTACTCACTCCTGCCTTCTTGCCTTAGCAAAACAATTGTATTAGCCCATGCCAAAAGACCACCCATCTGGCACACAAATTTTAACCAAGTGGTCTCACACCAAAGTCGACACTGCTTAGGCATCCCGCCATTTGCTCAACAATAGCACCAACCACACATTTCATAACTTATTAGTCAAGATTATTAGAGATGAAGCATGATACGCTCAAACCACGTTTTCTAAGCGAGGCTATATAAGACCCTCGGCCCCCATGTTGGCAAATAACAGAGAACACCAACTAAATTATCCACCCTAAGGCTCACAAGGTGAATCATGACAACATGATGGAGACAAGGTATAAAGGAGGCATAACGACAAGTAGGTAAGTAACTATAGCCCAAACCATTTTCTTATAAACATAGCCATGCATGATAATTTAAACGAAATACATTTGCAAAACTTGGTTCAAGATGATCAAAAGGAGGTCGTGGCTTGCCTTGGTCAAGCGGTGGAGAGCCTTCTGCAAAGAAGAGCTCGGGTCCAAGATCTCCTCGAACTCGTGATCTACACGTTCGCAAGAGAACCAAATAAGCAAAACCACACTAAGCGAGAGAACAACAAAAGAACCAAAAAGGAACTCAAACCAACTCAGCCAAAAGGAAACCAAGAGGCTTAACACGCCTCAAAGAGCTCTGAGGAGGGTCTTATGCAAGGAAGAACCGAAAAGAGGAGGCAGGAAGGAAGAAATGAGCAAAAAGATTACAAAGGCACGCCTCCCGGGCTATATATAGCGGAGTTGGTGGAGTGTACCAAGAAAAAGGTTCAATGGCGTGTAGGCAATCGGGATAACTAGGGCAGGGCTTGCCCAAAAAATTGAAATAAAGTACCTCGGATGTGATTGCATTTAATGTGACCCGACACCTATTAAATGCGCCTGAGTTACGAGGCAAAACAATAATTACAAGGTGAAGAGGGCCGCAAGTGGGGCCGATCAAAGGGTGCACCATTGGTCAAAGAGGTGGCCCCACCGAAAAGGGTCATTCCCGCCAAAGACCACCGCGAGGTCTGGGCAAGAGGTCCAAGACACTCAAAGGGGAGGTCTCGACAGGGGAGGTCCAAGGACTCAAGAAGAGGTCTGGACAAGAGGTCCTCAAAGCTCACTGTGAGGAGGCTCGACACTCGGACTGCACAAGGGAGGTCTAAGGGTCAAGATTTCAAGGGAGGACCTCAGCAGTCCAGATCAAAGAAGCGAGGAGGTCTGACGAGTAGATCTCCAAATCAAAGGGCGCGGGAGGTCGACCAGCGATGGAATATTCAAGGTTAGGAGGGTGGTCTTTACAAAAAAGACCAAAGAAGGGCCGAGGAGGAGGTCTTGGACCTAAGGAGGTCGGAACCTTTGGATCCCACTAAAGGAGAACACAGACTGACTAAGATCTCAAGAGAGGAGGTCCTAAAGGCGAGATCCTAACAAGGGGAGGTCGAGTGGCTAGATCTCAACAAGGGGAGGTCGAGCGGCTAGATCTCAACAAGGGAGGTGCGAGTAGCTAGATCTCAACAAGGGGAGGTCTCGAAGCGGCTAGATCTCAACAAGGGAGGTCTCGAGCGGCTAGATCTCAACAAGGGAGGTCTGAGCGGCTAGATCTCAACAAGGGGAGGTCTGAGCGGCTAGATCTCAACAAGGGAGGTCTGGCGGCTAGATCTCAACAAGGGAGGCTGGCGGCTAGATCTCAACAAGAGGAGGTCTGAGCGGCTAGATCTCAACAAGGGAGGTCTGAAAGAAACAAAACCAAGCGTGGCTTGGGGGGCAAAGAGGTTTTGAAACACAAACCCAGTGGGTCCTTGACAGAAAACCCCAAGCAAGGGAGAGGTTTGAGCAGAGGAGATGTGAGAGAGGTCGGATCTCAAAGAGATTCAAACCAACAAGGAAGTTAAGAGAGAGAGAAGAGGCGAACCGGGGGCACACAGAAGGCTTGAGACACCACAACCCGAGGCGGCAAAGACACAACAGAGAGCCACAACCAGCAAGGAACACCAACAACGACTTAGTTAAGGTTTGATTAATTCCAATTGAACTCTCAGTTCAAAAATCTCGAGGTTAAGCTTTGGATTCTCAATAAAGCCAAATGGTTACTTTTATTTTGAAAACTTGGCAAGGACTTAAAAAGAAAACGGGCGTTACAAACCTTCACCCTTAAGGGAATCTCGACCCCGAGATTCAGGTGAAGCTAGGGAATAGGTGGGGAACTCCTTCTGAGGTCCTCTTCTCGTTCCCATGTTGCCTCGGCTTGAGTGGTTGCTCCATTGCACCTTGCACTGACTTGGTGGTCTTGCTCCTGTAACTCTCTCGACACGTCCAAAATCTTGATGGGGTGCTCTCTGTAAGTGAGGTCTTCTTGGAGGTCCACACTTCTAAAGGCATTTGGTCCTCTGGCATTCGCAAGCATTTCTTCAAGCGTGACACATGGAACACATTGTGAACTCCAAACAAGTCGAGGAGGAGGTCCAACTGGTAGGCTACTTCACCCCTTCTGCAAGGATGGAAAGGGTCCAATAAATCTTGGAGCAAGCTTCCCACTAACTCGAACATTGCATACCTTTGAGAGGTGAAACTTTGAGGTAGACACGGTCTCTGGGACAAAAGTTAGGTCTCGGCGCCTAACATCTGCGTAGCTCTTTTGCCTAGTTTGGGCCGTCTTTAACTTCTCCTAATTGATCTCACTTGATCCTCGGCTTCTTTCGGCAGGTCAGGCCAAGAACTTGGCCTTCACCGGTCTGTCCATTACAAGGAGTCCTACACTTTCTCCCATAAATAGCTTCAAAGGGACATTTGGAGACTTGCTTGGTAGCTGTTATTATAGGAAAATTCAGATATGGTAACATCTTGTCCCAACTAGATTGTCTTTCTAGGCGCAAGCTCTCGGCATATCCTCAAGGACTTGGTTAACTCTCTCGGTTTGGCCATCTGTTTGAGGGTGGTATCTTTGTACTAAAGTTGAGTCGGTGCTCAAGGCATCATGTAGCTTTTGCCAAAACTTGGAGGTGAATTGAGATCCTCGTGCGAGACTATCTTCTTTGGAACACCATGAAGGCACACCACTTTTGCCATGTAGATTTCGGCTAGCTTGTCTCCAGAATAAGTAGTCTTCACAGGAATAAAGTGAGCCATTTTTGTTAATCTATCCACTATGACCCAAATAGAATCAAAACCAGCTTGGGTACGAGGTAAACCAGTAATAAAATCCATGCCGATCTCTTCCCACTTCCACTCGGGTATGGGTAAGGGCACTAAAAGTCCTCCAGGTCTTTGGTGCACTGCTTTAACCTTTTGGCAAGTGTCACATTTGGCCACAAAATCTGCTATCTCCTTCTTCATTTTCGGCCACCAGTACAATTCCTTGACATCTTGGTACATTTTTGTAACTCCTGGATGTATAGAATACAAAGCTTCATGGGCTTCTTTAAGTATTATACCCTTGAGCTCCGTGTTATTGGGCACACAGAGCCTCTTATCAAACCAGACCGCACCTAGGTCATCCATAGAAAACCTTGCAGCCTTTCCTTCTCTTATGTTGGTCTTGATCTCTTGGATGCTAGCATCTCCATCTTGGGCTGCCTTGATCTGTTTTTGCAAGGTAGGTTGCACTTCAAGAGTTGCCAAAAACCCTTCTTCCACTAACTCAAGTCTAAGCTTCAAGAATTCTTCATACAAAGGCAGGTTGGCTCTCCTTAACCATCAAAGTATTGACATAAACTTTTTGGCTCAAAGCATCGCCACCACATTGGCCTTGCACAGGTGGTAGTGAATTCCCACATTGTAGTCCTTAATAAGCTCAAGCCACCTTCTCTGCCTCAAATTCAAATCTGCTTGTGTAAAGATGTACTTTAGGCTTTTGTGGTCAGTGTAAATTTCACACCTATTACCAATGAGGTAATGGCGCCAAATTTTTAAGGCATGAACCACAGCCGGCCAACTCTAGGTCATGAGTAGGGTAGTTTGCTTCATGAGGCTTCAAGCTGTCTTGAAGCGTAAGCTACCACTTTTACATCTGCATTAGAACACACCAAGTCCTTGCTTTGATGCATCACAATAAACTTCGAAATCTTTCCTGACATCTGGAAGAACCAAAACTGGGGCAGAGGTCAACTTTCTCTTGAGCTCTTGGAAGCTCTGTTCACAATCTGAGGTCCAAAGGAACTTCTTTTCTTTCTTTAATAGCTGAGTGAGAGGTTTTGCAATCCGGGAGAAGCCTTCAATAAACCTTACAGTAATAACCGCCATGCCAAGAAAACTTGAACTTGAGGCACGGTCCTAGGGGTTCCCAATTGAGCACATCTTGAACCTTACTAGGGTTGTGAGACACTCCTTCTTTTGACAAAACATGCCCCAAAAGACCACTTCTTTTAGCCAAAACTCACACTTACTAAATTTGGCAAAGAGTCGATGAGCTCTCGGCTTTTCCAAAACCGAAAAGAGATGGCTTGTATGCTCCTCTTCACTCTTGGAGTACACTAGAATGTCGTCAATAAAGACAATGACAAACTTGTCTAGGTACTCCATGAACACTCGGTTCATCAAATTCATGAAATAGGCGGGGGCATTGGTCAGCCCAAAAGACATAACAGTGAATTCAAATAACCCATACCTAGTTGAAAAAAAGGCTGTCTTAGGGATGTCTTCCTTGCGAATCTTAAGTTGGTGATATCATTGAGAGCTCAGTAGTCCACACACATCCTTTGAGTGCCATCCTTTTTAGGCACAAAATCCTTTGGGGCTCCCCAAGGTGAGGAGCTAGGTCTAATAAAACCCTTGCTCTGCAAGTCTTCCAACCTTTTCAACTCCACATGATCATCAACATGCAATCTGAGGGCCTTTTGGAGATGGGGGAGGTCCACAGGACAAGGTTTATGACAAACTCAAGGTCTCTGCAGGGGGCATTCTGGGAGCTCATCAGGAACACATCCACAAATTCTTTAACAACAGGACATCCTCCAAAACTTGAACTTGAGCACTACAAGATAGGGCTCCTTGGAGTTTCTCCGAGGTGGCGAAAACTTCACAGTGGCACCACTAGGGCTGGTCAAAGAGATACTTTTGCCACTACAATCCAACATGGCATGGTGGTTAGCTAGCGATCCATGCCCAAAATCACATCTAGGGACTGGTGTCCAAAAGGATAAGGTTGGCTAGAAATTCTACTCCTTCTATGACCATTTTCACTTGTGGACAACCCTGGTTCGTGCTTAGTTACGAGTTGGGGATTGAACCAACAAGGTAGACTTAAGAGCAACAACTCGGCTGGTGCTTTGCAAACAAAACTCCGAGAAATAAGCGAATGGGAAGCTCGAGTCAAATAAAACTCGCAACTGCTTGAATTTACTAGGAACATACCTAGTACCACGTCTGAGGAGGTCTCATGCTTCTTCCATCGCCACATGGTTCACACGGCCCTTCAAAAGTTTGGGAGGTTACGGCTTGAGGAGGTCCTCTGACTCGAGGGTCTTGGCCGAGGAGGTCTGAAGTAGAGGTCTTGGTGGTTGGCTCTGTCTTTAGTGGGCATTGATTAGCAAAATGCCCCACTTGGTGACACTTGAAGCGAGTGATCCCATTTCTTTGTGGAGGTCGTTAGGGTTGTCTTAGTGTTGCCAGGATGATCTTGTGTTGGCGAGGACAGTAGGCGGAGGTCTTAGCAGAGGTCTGGAAGGTCAGGAGGTCCTTGGCGCTTGGGTTGGTCTTGCACAAAAGCTTTGTGGCGCTGGGAGGTCTTTCTTTGAGCAGGAGGGTGGCACCTTTCTCTTGTAGGACTCAGAGAGTTCTCTTGGGATTCCTCAATGAGCATTGCCTTGTTCACCATATCTTTGGAAATCGGGATAATCGTTGCCCACAACTTGAACTTTTAAGCTGGGATGGAGGCCTCGCTAAAGCGCTTCGCCAGCGCATCATCCGTAGCCACATCTTCGCGAGCATACGCGACAATTGAGTGAACTTAGTGAGATACTCACTTCTTGACATCTTTGCCTTGCTTGAGCTCTCTAAACTCTTCCTTTTTCATCTCTACCTTCCCATCAGGGACATGGGAGTGGCAGCTGCAGAGAACTCTGCCCAAGTGATCCTCAGGGAATTGACATGTGAGGCACAAAATGTGTCCCACCACTCACCGCGAGTCCTTCCAGTTGATGTGAGGCAAACAAAACCTTCTCCCTGTCTTCACGAGCAATATCCAGCTTCTTCTCTGTTGATCTCGGCCAATCATCGCATCTAAAGGCTCGGAGAGCTCGAAAATGTAGCCGGGCGTGTCTTCATGAACTCGACGGCCTTGATTGAGGGTGAGCCGGGGTGGAGGTGGTGGCTAGCCTGCTGCACCGACTATTCGACTCATCATGGCAAGTAAAGCATTGGTGGTCGGCTTTGTTGAGCCATAATCTGGTTCATAATCGCATCATAGAGCTCATCATCCGAGCTTGTCTTTGCCATAAACCGCCCAAAACCCGGTGCATTGTTGCCCTTTGGAGGAGGTGGGGGTGGAGGCAAGCTGCTGGGGCTCACCGACTTGTGGATTGCCGAGTCTCGCACCATCTGGACAAAACTCTAAAGGTTTAATAGGTAAGAAGGAAAGCATAAAGGGTAAGAGGATCTGAGAGAAATAAAGATAGAGGCATCTATTAGGGGTGACTTGGTTAACCCAAGAGAGAACCAAAAGGCGAGGAGGCCAAAAGAGGCAAAGAAGCTTCAAAGCAGAGGTCTTCAAGACCCAAGCTAAGCGAGACTCGAGAATAGGACCACTAATCCTAACCTTTCTCTGATCGGCCCTATTGAAGTTATAAAGGCAAGGAAGTCAAGTTAGATTCAAAATCAAGGTTCCAAAGAGAGATAAGATAAGGGAACTAAGGAGGAGTTAAGATGAGAGTAGAAACAGACAAGAAAAGATTTTAAGCGAGGATAAGGGCAACATAGAACCGGCACAAGGAAAGAACTACTAAACAAATTTTAAGTTGACTTGCTTTAGAAAATAACTTTTGGATAAAAACTAAATCGACCTTTACGCCTATGGCCACGTCCTCTGACCGACCTAGGCTCGATACCAAGCGTGGCGACCCACCCCGTGATGTCTGCAAGAGGTCCGGAGGACCATTTTTTCTTGCTTGAAGTCACCACGGAAGGATGTGGTAGCACCGCGTGGAGCTTTACCGAGGAGGTGCGGGACCTCCCAGAGGTCTTGCGGACCTCTGGAGGTCTTGGTCAAGCCATCGACCTCCCGGGAGGTCTTGAGGACCTCTGGAGGTCGTGGCGCCACTGCTCAGTAGCACCTCCAGGCACATCACCAAGAGAGGTCCCGGGACCTCCCGAAGCTAAGTCCGTGGGACCTCTGGTGGTCCCGCCTGTGCATCTGAGCTAGTCCCGGGACAATCGAGCTAGCTCGCACAAGAACACAAGCCAATACCACAACCACGAGGTCAAACAAAGATGAAGCGAGACAAATTAAACTTTATATAATAGGACCTTATGGTCAAGCTTGTTAACAAGAGGTGCGCTTGCGAGGGCTTACAAAACCAACGAGGACTTACAATCTGGCGACAAGGAGCTCTAGGGCTCAAACACCAAAACACGCGAAGCCATCCAACAAGCACCACAGTGCTGTCGGGTGGAGGGCGTCCTAGGCATCTTAGTCGTCGAAGAACTCCTCCTCGAAGAGGTCTCAGACCGCCAAGCACTTGGTCATCCTCATAATCTGCTTTGACACGGGCTTAAGCCATGAGTACTTGGAATGTACTCAACCAAGTCACAGAGAGCAAAGATGCAATAATATTCATGCAAGGACTTACCAATGGAGAGTGTATGGTTAGTTTGCATAAAGCCAAATTTGACAATAATAGCAATAATAGATTGAAAGGCGACAAGGTAAAACCATAATACATAATACTTTTGATGTTTTAATAAAAGGTGGTGTGAGCACCAACTCACGGCCACAACCAAAAATTGGGGAGGTCTGATCACACCGTGGCTGAGTCCTCACCCAAAACCCACTCGAACACCCATTCAGAGGTCCAGAACCAACCTGGACCACTACGAGCCAACCTTGACCCCTCTGGAGCCGGCCAAGGTCTCTTGAGGCAAAGCCAAAGCATCTCGGAAGTGTCGATGGCACAAGCTTTTGAAACATCTACCCCTTGCACCATTTCACTTGAGCATGTCCATGACCAAGGCGTGGCTATTGAATAGATCTTTTACTCTGCAGAGGTGTACAACTTTACCCACAATCCACGATCTCTCTAGCGGGATGGGTTCGGTCACCCTTGCTCACTTCCTAAGGTGAGCAGTCTAGAGAGCACGGCAAGGCCTTTACAAAGCTTTGAACTGACTAGGGCTGCCCGCTAAGGTTTCATAATCCCCTAGTGGTCTAGAAATCCACGGGGTTATGGGGTGCCCCCTCTTGCCAACGAATCACACTCAACCAAAACAGCCCCAAGCCATCTCATTGCTAATTATTCAGCCCAGACCATTCCCATAAAATGATCTTGTGGTTGCACTAATTGGCCCAGTTCAACAGACACAAAGTGAAGTCCTTAATTGTGCTAAGGCAAGACTTCCACAATCCAGTGTGCACAACACCCACTACTCACTCCCTGCCTTCTTGCCTTAGCAAAACAATTGTATTAGCCCATGCCAAAAGACCACCCAGTCCTGGCACACAAATTTTTAACCAAGTGGTCTCACACCACAGTCGACACAGCTTAGGCATCCTGCCATAGCTGCTCAACAATGGCACCAACCACACATTTCATAACTTATTAGTCAAGATTATTAGAGATGAAGCATGATACGCTCAAACCACGTTTTCTAAGCGAGGCTATATAAGACCTACGGCCCCCATGTTGGCAAATAACAGAGAACACCAACTAAATTATCCACCCTAAGGCTCACAAGGTGAATCATGACAACATGATGGAGACAAGGTATAAAGGAGGCATAACAGCAAGTAGGTAAGTAACTATAGCCCAAACCATTTTCTTATAAACATAGCCATGCATGATAATTTAAACCGAAATACATTTGCAAAACTTGGTTCAAGATGATCAAAAGGAGGTCTGTGGCTTGCCTTGGTCAAGCAGTGGAGAGCCTTCTGCAGCAAGAGCCGGGTCCAAGATCTCCTCGAACTCGTGATCTACACGTTCGCAAGAGAACCAAATAAGCAAAACCACACTAAGCGAGAGAACAACAAAAGAACCAAAAAGGAACTCAAACCAACTCAGCCAAAGGAAACCAAGAGGCTTAACACCGCCTCAAAGAGCTCTGAGGGAGGGTCTTGCAAGGAAGAACCGAGCAGAGAGGCAGGAAGGAAGAAATGAGCAAAAAGATTACAAAGGCACGCCTCCCGGGCTATATATAGCCGGAGTTGGTGGAGTGTACCAAGAAAAAGGTTCAATGGCGTGTAGGCAATCGGGATAACTAGGGCAGGCTTGCCCAAAAGAATTGAAATAAAGTACCTCGGATGTGATTGCATTTAATGTGACCCGACACCTATTAAATGCGCCTGAGTTCGAGGCAAGAGCAATAATTACAAGGTGAAGAGGGTGGCAAGTGGGGCGATCAAAAGGGTGCACCTTGGTCAAAGAGGTGGCCCCACCAAAAAGGTCATTCCGCCAAAGACCACCGCGAGGTCTGGGCAAGAGGTCCAAGACACTCAAGGGGAGGTCTGGACAGGAGGTCCAAGGACTCAAGAAGAGGTCTGGACAAGAGGTCCTCAAAGCTCACAACGAGGAGGCCACGACACTCGGACTCGCACAAGGGAGGTCTAAGGGTCAAGACGAGTAGATCTCCAAAGGAGATCTAACGGTCAAGATCTCAAAGGGAGGACCTCAGCGGTCCGGATCGCGTTACGGTAAAGCCTTCTTGAGCAAGGATACTATTGGTCAACTGCCCTTCATGATGCAAAAGAGCTCGTGACGAAGTGCGTACAATGTCAGTTTCATAGCCGGCACAAGCTTTGTAAACGATTCATCTTCCTTGGCCTTTTGCAACTTGGGGACTGGACATTCTGGGACCTTTCCTAAAAGCACCCGGAGGCTTCGAATTCCTTTTCGTCATGATTGACACGTTTACAAAATAGATCGAAGCCGAGCCTGTTGTTAAAACAACAACTGAGGCCGCTAAGAAATTTCTCACAAAGAATGTGATCACACGATTTGGTGTACCCAGTCGTATAATTACAGACAACGGTGTCCAGTTCTCAAGCGGTCAATTCCAAGAATTCTATGACGAACTTGGTATCAAGGTTCATTTTGCTTCGGTTGCTCATCAGCAGAGCAATGGAGCAGTTGAGCGAGCCAATGGTATCATCATGCAGGGGATCAAACGCCGAGTATTTGACCAGTTAATCAAACGGTCAGGAGCTTGGGTTCAAGAACTCCCGTCTGTAATATGGGCCGTTCGAACCACGACCAGTCGTGCAACCGGTGAAACACCATTCTTCTTAGTTTATGGTGCTGAAGCCATGCTTCCTCCCGAACTAAAACTTGGCTCTGCTCGAACTGATTGTTTCAACGAAAACGATCAGAATGAACGACGACTCGACGATGTCAATTTCCTTGAAGAACGACGAAACCAAGCCCTAGTACGATTAACAGTCTACCAAGAAGCCTTGCGAAGGTACCATAGTCGTAAGGTGCAACCTTGCAGCCTCGTTGTAGGTGATCTGGTTCTCAAAAAAATTCAGAACTAAGCAAATCACAACAAACTTTCTCCCAAGTGGGAAGGTCCTTACACTGTAGTCGAAGTCACCCAACCAGGTTCAGTACGACTAGCTATGTCCGATGGGCAAATTTTGTCAAATTCTTGGAACATTGATCAATTGCGTAAGTTCTATGTTTAATTATTTTACATTCTTTCAATTCTTTCATTTTAATAAAGATTAGTTATTCCTTTATTTATTAAGATAAGTAATCTGCTTATATATATATATACTCTGGTCATTCATTATTGTTATTTTAAGCTGGTCGGAGGAGACAATCTTCTCTCGACATCCTTTCCAAGGATCTCTGTTACTCTATGGCAACGACTTCTAAGTCATACGCTATATAGGTCCTACTCGTGAGCATTCCCTGAATGGTTTCCACGCTCGACCACACTCTTTTCTTAAAGAAATATATGAGTAATCAAAGCATAATACAAATAACTTTATATAGTGACTGATATGCTTAAGATTCTGAAGAGTATATTTCATCATTTCAAGATTCTGTTCTACTCTTGTTTGGCTACTGGTTGGGACACGGAAAGCCTCCTAGTCGAAGTCTCTCCTTTTTCGCACGTGGTCCTGCTCATTGGAAGGAGCTTCCTAGCGACGGTTCTTTTCTTACGATCCTCGCTACCAGTCAGATTAAGAGCTTGAGCATGTTTCACGAAATGTGTTTTTTGTTTTCAAGTCTTAGCAATTCTACCGACCAGTTTTTGGATAATAGATATAAACAAGTACACTTATCATTTGTTGCATTCATTTTTGCATTTTTTTCTTTTCTCATCAAAGCAAGTCTTCTTTTTCGACCATATATTGCTTTGGTTGATGTTTTGATTATTCTAAAAACAGATCTACAACTAGTCGAAATCTTACACTGGTTCCGACCACATTGATTTCCTAGTATTATTACGATTAGTTTTGTTATATAATCAGTATAAACCTTCAACACAAAAAGAATGGTTGAGACTTTAAGTAACGTTCTTCTACTATAAATCAGTCGGGGGCTAGGGCATATTAGAGTTCTTTAATAAGTCAAAAGGATAAATAAAAGACTTGCTGATGTCAAAAAAGGTAAGTTTTATACATCTCATAGTTCTTATATTACAATGTCCTACTCTAGAATGTCTCTAGACTAATCACTGTTTGATGGAGATCCGACTTCCATCTCCTCTACAACTTTGTCTCCAAGCGGCTTTAGTTCTTTTATAAACTTAGTCGCCTCATCAGGCAGGCAGTTGAAGTCATCTTCAACGGCTTGGAGATCAATGGAGGGGTCGGAAGCCTTCAGTTTTGCCAACGCAAAACTAACTCCATTGGCAACGCCTTCCTTCATAGTCTGGGCATAATTCTCTCGAGTAGTCTTGAGCAGACCACTGAGATCTTCTAGAAGGTGGCCCAAGTAGTTCATTTTCTCTATTGGATCTCTTAAGTCAGGGAAGCTTGATCCTGATCACATATCAAAGATCATCTTGTTTAAAGCATGAATCTTTTCATCAAGATTCTACACAAGAGCTGCCTCCTTTTCTTGCTCAAATTCCAGAGCCTTCTCGGTTCTACTCAGCACTTGCGTTTGCTCTACACGAGTAAAACAAGTAGTAAGCACAACATGATCAGAGGAGAATAATAAGTCAAGCCTACGACCTATTACCTTCAATTTTCTTGTTTAGTGTCTCATTTCTGGTCGACGCCTCTGCAATCGACCAATCCTTAGCCTTATTTTCTTCCTCAAGCAGAGTTATTTTGGCTTGATTAGCCATGACTTCTTCTTTTATTTTCTCCAAATCTATCAAATATGATAAGGGAGAATCATTAAAGAAAGGGCAAAGTCTTGAAGAAGGAAAAAAGGTTAAGAGGAAAGTTCTTACTTTCCAACTCGGAGTGTTTCCGCTCCAAGTCCTTAATTCACTGGGTCAGTCCTCCGACCACAGCAAAGTTCTTGACCATATGCTACACAAATAGCATTTCTCATTAAGTTTCCTGTAAACTTTTGAAAGAGATATTATAAAACTGGTCATAGAATGCTTACCCGGATTGCCAAGTCATTATAACTGGCAAAAATCAAATCAGGATCCATCTTGATTTGATTATCCGATATTTTTCCCCACGCCTCGTCAAGCTCCTTATCAGGGATGAATCGGGGACGAAAAGGGAACTTATTAGGTTGAGGAGGATTACCAACATTAGTCGGAACTTGCTGAGGGCCTTTAGGGGCATCTACCTCCGCAGAAAGAGTTAGAACCACCAATGGATCCAACTCGATCGTTTGCTTTGACACCTGCTCGGGGGCTTCTTTGACCACTATTTCCTTAGGAACTTTGTCCTGGGAAGTGCTCTGGTCAAGAACTTCCACGGGTGCTGGGTCCTCAGGAAGATCCCGGTCGGAATCGACCGAAACGCTAGAAGACCTCTACAATATGAAGAAGGGAAGATCAAAACTCCGAGTAATCAACAACTATTAAAAGTATACACTCATACGATCTCTTTCATTTGTACATACCTAGTTAATTTCTTGGATTTTACTTTGAAATGCGGTAGAGTAAACTCTGTACCGCTAGACTTCCTTTTCTTCTCAACCAAATTCGCCGGTTCTGAACCGGTAGGGTTGATAAAACCCCTCACATCCTCCAACAGGATATCAAAGGCAATATCCTCGACAAACTGGTCAAGGATAGCATTCCTGACCATTGGGTCGAAGGGAGTGGTTTCATCAACCTCCAGATCAGTTGTTTTAGTAACAACTGTCAGGTCGTGAACGATCAATCTAGAGTCTACGGCCTCCGCAGCTGTGCTCTGCGGGCCTTCAGTCTTCTCCACCTAAATCAAAAAATGAGTTTGGTTAGGTGATGAAATCTTCTATCTAAAGTATATATATTCTTTTATGCTCTATTACCTCGGGAGATTCATCTTCTTCCAGTGCATCTGGGCACGAATCAATCGGAATCACGGTGGGATGTTGATCCTCACCTGATTGTATGACTCGCAGTCCGACCGCCTACAAAAATAGAGCGAGATCAATAAACTGATTGGAGAACATGTATACATGATAAGAGAGGTTTGATTATCTACCTTAAGTCTTGCCAGTCTCTCTTCAACAGAGACTATTGCCAGGATATAAGGGAATGCAGCCTTCTAACCAGGCTCCCCGGTGCAGATCATCCTAATCCTCTCTCTGATCTCGTTAGGAGAAAGGGCTTCAAAAAGGCAGAAGAGATTTTAAGATTTTTACGATAATCAAATAGAAAGTTATACTGATTGGAAGTTCTTTCAAAGACTCACCTCCTCGTGAGTCTGCGATAGCTTCATCACGACCAATGGACCAAAGTAGGGAATGAGCTCGGAGCCTCAGAGGACTAATATGGCATTTGGTGAAATCTCTCACCACAAGCTAGAAAGTCAATCCTTTGACCCTAAGGTCATGGATGGCATCCACCCATCTTCTGACCACCCCTGCCTTCTCCACGGTTTTCCTCCACATGGGATTCTCGTTCGCCCTGATTCCGGCGAAGTAGAGGCCGTCGTCCCTCGTAACCTTCATGTAGAACCAATTCTTTTTCCATGAAGACCACGAGAACTTCGAGTACATTTGGATGTACTCATCGGCCTTCCCATCATGAAGGCGCAACGTGCATTCTCCAGGAGCCCTCGTGGATCTCCCCGACATCGCCATTCGATAAAAGTATCTGAACAGCTTCAAGTTTGGACGCACTCCCAAGTACGCCTCACATAGATAAACAAAAATGCTGATATTGGTGATGGAATTAGGGGCCAAATTCACTAACTCTACCCCGTAGTATTCCAAAACACGAGGGAGGAATTTGTGTACCAGAACCCTTAATCCACACTCGATGTGGGCGAGGAAGACTGGAATTTCCCCATCTTCGCGGCTCGGAAAGTGCTCCCCGGCCGGTGACCTCCATCCGATCAGATTCTTGTCTAGGAGCATTCCCATCTTCTCCAGCACTTCAAGCTTCTTCTTATTTAGATCCGAAGCCACCCATTTTGTGATTTGCTCTAACATGGTGAAATCACAGAAAGGGATGAGCAGTGGTCGGAGGAGAATTTGAGGTCGGAAAGACAAAAAGAGGTTGAAAAGATTTTCTTGGCAAGGAAATGAAAGGAGATTGAAGGAATATCTGAAAGCATAAGATTTCTAAAACCCAACAATGGAGATTTTATAGCTTCGGGTCTTTAACTGCAATGGGGAGTTATCTAAAATGTCCAACGGACAGAAAAACTCTTAGGTTCTCAAGGCAAGTTCTCAACTTTAAAGTGAACATAGACCACTTCGTATATCACGTCATTAAATGGGGTCTGCCCGATACTTCATTGGAAGAACAGTGTTCACACGACCTATTCATTTAAAGTTCGGGGCTAGCTGACAAGAATTAAAACCTCTATGTATTATTTTAATACATAATAAAAGACCATACGTCTTCATGGTCATAACCCCTAAGGCTAACGACCTCACTGGTCGTAAGGATTCCAGAGGTTACATAAGGGTACCCTGGTCGAACAAGGTCATGTACCTAGCCTCTAACCAGATAACTGCTCAGAAACACTATGAACTAGTGTTTATAACTAATCCCAAATATATTCTTACCGTGCGATAAATATAGCATGTGTTGTATACTTCATACCACGCGGTTAGAAGGTCCTAAGGACACTGACAACAACTACCATACGGTTTGATGTCTCTCGGGCACTGAACCGTCGCACAGTTAACACATCATTAACTGACGCATAGCCCCGACCAGTTGCAACGCTTCACCAGGGACGCCTTCTCTAGGAGTAACTGCCACCCCTTCGGACGTTATTTAAGAGTGAAGCATAGAAGACCAAAGGGCACACACAGCAAGAGATCGGAACATCAACATAAGTTCTACAGATCAAGAGGCAAACTGAGATAAGCAAGATAGCAATCTTCACATACAGTGTAATTAGGATTAGTCCCTAGTCGGGTCATGAGAATCCCCTTTGTAAATCCAGTTCATATCAATAAAGAGCAGCTCCATTCCCTCCTAGGAATTATCGCCTCATTTTCCTCTTTTATTTCATAAGATCGGCGATTCGATCGTCGACACTATTATTCACTGTTTGGGAGGCCACGGCTAATCGCTTCTACTTCGGTTCTTGTTGATCTAGTGCGATTCAACCATGTTATCAAGCTCGTTACTATATTACCGCAGGAGTGTTCTTGCACTTCTACCGTTGTTCCACCGTGAAAGATCAGAAAATCTACATGATTTAATCTCATCCCAAGGTTCCATCTGCATCCGAACGCGCACACATGTGTGTGCGTGAGTGGTGTGAGTGTGGTGTGTGTATTTGACTTAAAAAGTTGGTTTTTGCTATGTATCTAAAATCTAATAGATAGAACATATTCAAACAAAGTTGAGGAATGCACAAAGCATCATACGCCTTTTAACACCTGCTGGATATCTCAATAAATCCGAGCCATTATTTTAGCCAGAGCTACCAATCGGATATCTCACTAAATTTTGGCGTTGCATGTACAGAACTAGTTGTGTTAGAGTTAATTAACCAGCATCTCTGGCATGATATATATAACTAGCGCTGCACATACACAATGTGCTGGATATCTGCTTCTAAACCAATTCAAACACATATAGCAATGTGGAGGACATTCTAGACCGAGCACCCAATTGTTGTACCGAATCCAAAACATACTTAACGAGGATCTAATAACCCTCAACTAATAAAACTGTTTATCTGTAATATTCATCATAGATAATAATGTATTTATACAACTTTCAAAGGTACCCCTCATTATCAATAATGAGGGAGATTATAATTACCTAGTGGTCGTAAGCTATTCTACGACCACCATATACGGTCATAGGTCATCCTACTGCCACTTCATGGTCGTAAGTTCTTCTACGACCATGTATTGATCGTAAGTCCTACTACGATCACTTTATGGTCATAAGGCTTACTACGACCAGAACAACTACTACCACCCTATGTTCGATAAGGACCACCTATATGTGGACCCAATTGATTATAGACCTTATACGCTATGCTTAAGGTACACACAATAGTAAATATGTGTTGTTATTCTCTAGTATGATTGCACGTATTGATCTCTATCTCTGGCATAACCGTAGGGCAAATGTAGGGAATAATCTCTCTGACAATAACTGCCATCAACATGTGCAATTCATCAACCGTTGGGGTGCCTCTTGGCCTAGACAACTGCCACCCCTTAGATGTTATATAAGGGATAACACCAGTGGACAGAGATAGGACACAACCAACAGAACAGACATGAGTCATTAGTCTTAGCCTTCGATGACTTCTCTCTTGTTGTAAGCACAATCAACACAAGAACACATGATTAGGATTATTATTCTCTCAGATGAAACCACGAACCTGTATAAATTCCCTGTGTCTTATCCATGTGTAGTCTCAAAAAATGAGACCCCTCTGTTAGTATTCATTTCATAAGTTTGATATTAAAACATCGACAGTTGGCGCCGTATGTGGGGATACATTCTTCTCCTTTGTTCTTTCGACAAATTGTTCTTTGTTCCTACTCTAATGCTACCATGGCATGGGACTGGAATGAGGAAATTTGGATTGATCTCACAGACTACGTAGGACTCGACATGGATGCTTACTATGACTACGAGCCAAGCATGGTTTTGTCCGACAACAATACATGTTCCAGGGATCTTTCACTAGATCCTAGAAGCCGCATACTGGACAAGATTGATGAGGGAGCCTTCTCCACCACAATAGTATGCCCAGATGAGGAGCTAGAACCCTCACAGGCAAGGGTCCAAGCAACCATGTTCGGAGTAGCCCCAGGGCAAGAGCCGAACATAGCGAGGATTTCTCCTCCAAACGTTCGAGTTCGTCTAAGGCCATCCGATCTAACATGTCAAGTCCTGGAATCCATGGTTTCGAGGCTCGGCCTTCATCTATTAACCGTCACCCTTCGGTTACCCCCACCAAGAGTATGGTCGAACCTGCTACAGTTGCAAATTCGACCATATCCCCGGATGATTCACATTCAACCGAAGACGGTTATAATCCGGAATTCCCCTTCTTGGAGGGGATTGCTCCAAGTCACGAGGCGCTGTCCTTAGACTACATGTCTAGCCTGGAGGGCTCGACAACAAACGAGGACACCAGCACCTAGGAGGTCTTTGTCCTCCACTCAGATCCTGATCGTTCTCCAGGAAACAAGACTAGGGCTGCTTCCCATCAATCACTCACTTTGGGCTCTCATTGCAATGGCGAGGACGCCTCCAATGACGACCAGGATCTCAACCTTCATGAGCTTGGCAAACATCCTCGAAAAGATCACACTCCACTGAGGCACACTCTAGCCAACTCAGATATTGACAATCCTAACACCATTTGACGGATGAGGATTGCAGCCCAAAATACATTACCTGGGCACATCAACCGCCAGTCAAAAACCACTCGAGAGCTTCAACAGATCAATGATTTGATCGAAAATGCAACTCGAGCTTGTCCAAGTACAAGGTTATGATCTTTTGCTCAAGATATCACACAGAGGCTTCAGGTCACCATGACCAGAATAGAGCACAACCGACAACGTCGTCCCAGAAGTCAGTTGAACAACTCTCCTCGTAGGTGTCATAGTCCTATTTTTATGAAACTAGATTTTTATGCATCTAATGGGTATACATTTGATTTCTGGTGCTTTTGCTCAAGTTTTTGCAATTGTAAAATTTCAAATCAGAGTTGAACATATAACTCCAATCAAAGTTCCAAATAAAAATAACAATAAATACTTATGAAATTCTCTGTGAAATAATTTATTTGAATCTTAAAATATTTATCATGAATAAATCTGAATTTTCATAGATTTTTAGGACTCAAATCAATCCTAAGAAAATTCAAACCCAATTCTAAAAGCCCTGCAGTAAATGATTTAAAAACAAGTAATTGAAAGAGTGTACTAGGCCATCCCAGTAACATCTCTGAAAAATTTCAGATTTTTGTAAATTTATTCGCTATTTTATTTAACCTGGTCAAAGTAGAAGGTCTTGAAATCAACTTAGTCAACTATTTGACCGATCCGAACCAAACCCTTTCGGTTTGACTCAACCAACCGCACCAGACTGGACCCAAACCGAGTTCCGACCCACACCACTCACTGCCACTGACTTGGCGGGCCTCACTCACCAGGCTCATCTTCTTCTCCAAGTGGCGCCGACCCAAGCCACACAGCTGCTCACCGCCGAGCGCCTAGGACGCGTGCCGTGCGCCTAGTACACACGTCATCACCTCATGCCAGAGCTTGCCACGACACACCTGCCAAGCACTGCCTTATCTTCTTCACTCCCTGGCCTTCTCTTCCCCTCCCCAAGCTCCATTCAGCCATAGTCCCTAGTGCTGCTCGACCATGGCCGCACCACCCCGATGTTGTCTTGGCCGCCCCAGCGAGCCCCGGCCATCCGCAACCCCGTCACGGCGTGCCTTCAACCTCGGGGAGCAAATCCCCTCAGTGGATTTGGAGAAGCCACCATCAGGAAGCCGTGTGCTCGGTTTCTTCTTCACCACCGGCCACCACCGCCATTTCCGATACCATTTCTTCTCCGACGATCCTTCCTCCAATTCTTCTCCACGGGAGCACCCTTGGACCTCCCTCTACCTAGTACCACCACTCACTGGAGCTCTCCTTTTCCTCAAGTCACCGTCGACGAGTATTACCCACGCCACCGCCAGCTCGCCGTGGCCAGCTCGCTCCGGCCGCCTTCCACCTTCGCCTACTACTCGGGTGAGTTCCCCACACCTCGCTGGTGCCCATGCACACCCTATTTTCCACCCTCTCTCTCTAGCGCCGCCACATCGTGTCACCTCCACGGCCGGCCGCCGCTCATCATCACCACGTCCCCCCAGAGCCTCTCGAGCTGCGCCACCGCCACCTCTAGCCTCCTTGTACTCCAAGCAACCCATTTTGGTGGTTGCCGTCACCTCCGCGCCGCTCCCTCGCCAGCGACAATGCCATGCCCGAGCCCTGTCTATTCTATTCCTATAGCTCATTCTCGGAAGATGTTTCTCTGTAACTGAAAATAGAACCCTTTTTGCTAAATCAACTCTCTTAAGCTAGCAAATTTTGTGTGTGTCAATTGATCACTCAATTCTAATTGACAAATAGATAATTAGAGTATTGATAAGATTAGTTGATAGCAGTATAGTTGTTTTAGGATGAGATGTTGAGCAGAGAAGGTGGGTTAGAAGAAAAACTTGTTGTTATAGGTTTGTGAACAGTAATCTGAAGTTAGTTTTGTCAATAGGCTAATGGCTTGGTCAACACAGTAGTTGCAAAGGTTAGTGAATCAGTTAGTCAGTTGGTCATTTAGTTCTCAGTGGCAACTAAATCTGAAACCATTATGGGTGGGTGTATTCAGAAATCAATATAGTGTAATCTGTAGATAATAAAATTTGGCATTAGGTTAATGACTTTACTGAGTCTAGTACCTAAAAGGTTACTAATCCAATTAGTCATTCAAACACTTAAGCTATCAGGATAAACCTAATTGAAAATGAATATGGAGATGGATATTCTAAAACCATCAGAGAACAACAAAATCTTTATTTTGCTATGTTGAACAGAGTAGGTAATGTGAGCACTTTTAGGAGTACCCCAATCTAAGATGGCAGCCAAGTTAGTAAACTAAATAGTTAAGGATTAATAAATAATATAAGATGTTTAACCTAGATAATTAGAGATTAACTAAAAACAACTTTGTTGTTGACAATTGGCTTTATGACAATAAGTTTTGGTGGTCAACAGCAGACCTTGCCATAGTAACAATTTCAGTAATTCATAACTAATTCAAATGAACTCCAATTGAACTAAAATTTTCACCTAAATGCATCTAAAACCATTCTCTACTTTCTGTATTAATTTCATAATTTTTAGAGATTTTTTTGGAATCTTGGTGTTTATTCGATGCTTTTGCTTTGTTAGTTCTTATCGTTAGATAACGATGATTCAGAGAACAATTGAGAAGTTCGTGAGAATGTCTAGAGTTCCAGCAAACAAAGGCAAGAACCCATTCTGTTGATGCATGTTGATCCTATTACATTCAAAAACTATTATCTTGTTTTGCAACTGTATGTATGCGTGCTTTATTTATCAAGTTATGTTTGCGATTAGAGGTAGTTAATCATGTTGCACGAATTCCCTAAAATTGTTCATCGCCCACCACTAGGCTAAGTTAATAATCCCGCTGGTGAATTAGAGCCCCGTGGATGTTATATGGTCTAATTATGTTTATTCGATGTCATGCTTAGCAATGCCTAGTTTCTGATAGATTGGGCAGTTGTCGACTTGTCGATGACCATGATCACATAAATCATTTTTATTATGTTATAACCAGCACTCTGTGCTATTATATTTGGAAAACTAAAAATGAAAATAAAACAATTTGGACTTGGGTACATGGTTGATAGGTTTGGTTATTGGGTGTGTGGTTGGTGCCCGAATCAACAAGGACCGAACATTTTGTTACACTAATTCAAGCACTTTTGCGCACATCCACATAAGGGTATTGGGAACCCCTCTTGACTTAGTACTTTGGCGTGTGTTAGCTCCGAGTCGCAAGCGGTGGTTGTGTGTTGTGTTTAAAAAAGAGGTGTGTTGTTGATTGTTGGGTGTGTGGGAGTGGGTTCCTATCTAGGTTCTCCACACCGAGGGGCATTGTAGTTGTCCGAGGCTTTACCCCGAGGGATAGTTGACTGAGGCTTTACAATGACTCAAACACAACGTATGGGTTTCTATCCATATGGGCGACTCGTAGTTAATACACAATATTGGAAAACGTCTCGTAGGACTTAGCTTCACCGGCATACCTTCGGAAGTGTGCTTTATCCGGTGGCAAAAGGAGAGGTTTGACATGTGGGTAAAGTTGTACACCCTTGCAGGGTTTAAACTATTCGGATAGCCACATCCTTGGTTATGGACATGCTTGGTGAGGTCTTTCGAGAGTTAGACTCAACATTTTGGTATTTAAACTTAAAAATTGATTAGTGGTATTGAGAATGGTTTCTCATACTATGTTTGTGTGCTGCAGGGGCAGCCACATGTTGAAGTTTAGTTGTTGTCTAATGTTATTTACTCACTATTATTTGAAGTATTAAAAATGTTTGCTCACTCGCAATTTAAATCTACTACATGGTATTCAAATTGAAATATTGCTTTATGCTGGAAATAAACTCGATAGCCTTCTCCTTGAGTAGAGCTTGCATGTAGCTATGTATAGGCTTAGTAAAGTCTTGTAGAGTACATTCGTGTACTCACTGTTTGCTTTTGTTGACTAATCTAGACAACAGGTGTTGAGGTCGACTCGGGTAAGAAAGTTTGCGCAGGAACATCGATTTGCTAAGGTTTGAACCCCAGTTGGTTGCCCTACGGGTTATGGCAAGCCATTGGGACTCTAGTACTGGTTAATTTATGATTTTATTTCAGTTCATTTATTGTTTTCCTCTGCGTACTTGATATTTTATCTTGCGATATTGTGATAACCTATTTATGGTTTGATACTATTTGTGAAGGTGTATGTGTACCACTCTTGGAAGGTACATAATACACCGAGAGTCGGAATTTCTCTTGTGATGCTAGAACCGTTGGGATGGTTAAGCATTACAAGTTAAATCCCTAGGTCTCTCATAAAGGTTGGTATCAGAACTATACTGACTGTAGGTTAAAGCCATAGCAATGGAAATTGTTAGGAGTTTGTTTTGCAAAGAGTGTTTTCAAACTAGCAAAGGTTTGGCAAAAATGAAAGTGATATAATTCCTTTATTTCTTACCCATCCTAGCCTCTAATTCTTACTTCATATTCATTTGATTTGTGAAAAATCATTTTCTCCATTGCTCGTCTCTCTTTTTCAACAATAGACACGCTAAGTAGTCACCGGTGAAGAGCATCGGTGAATGGACGAGAAGACGATACCTTTCTGCGATATTAGGATTAAATTAGGGTTTATTCTTAGAATATGTACACCCATATGATATTACTTAGCTTGAAGATGCTGGATTTTATAATTATTTGCTCTCTTTTGTTCCAAGTAGTTGCGCATCGCCTACAGGCAGCATATATAGCGACTATATCGGAAAACTAATTATAGTTCATTTGTATCTCATTTTGGTAATTTTGGAATGATTAGTACATGCTAGAGTTAAGATGCATACCGTGGTTCACTTACTCACCTTATGCACGTTCTTTCCTCACCCCATCCTTTATGCATCAAAATATTTAAAGGAGGGGGGGTCGAAGATACCCCAAACTATGTGTTAAGCATCTTGATTCTTATACTTTGACCATGCATATAATTTCTAAATTGACTCAAGCATGATTTTTAGAACATTTTGATAATTAAAGAATGAACATGACTAACATAAAAAAAAAGTTATAAAATTGAAATGGTCCTTAGTTTCACCTCCTCTAAATGAGTAATCAAATTGCATTCAACAACTTGCCATGCTCATATAGATTCCTTACATGAACCTAAAAATTTGGAGGTCATGGATGTGTATCTTGATTTGCTAGATTGTTGTAAAGTTAAAGAGCATGCTTGTCTTCTAAATTGTTGATAAGTGAACTTGTCATAACATGAACTGAGGGTAGCTCATTTTTATTTGTGTTCAATTAAAAGTAATTAAACCAGATTAGGTTGTACCAGTAGTTCTATGCTTTTTGTTAAAATGAAACCTATTCCTTGTCAATGTGCGATTTTTGACCTAGATTGTTGGAAATGTACTCCGGTGTCACTAGGTAATCTCAAAAATCTTGAGAATTTTCATTTGAGCATCTGATAGTGTGTAATTTACAAATATAAGTTTGCCAGAGTTTATTACAATTGTTTACCCATAAATTAATTGAAACCTTTACAATATTATTCTGGCCAATTTTGAATCTGGAACTAATAGGAGGGTCTAAACTGTTAGAACCTAATTTTCTAGTGTTAAGTATCACCTAAATAACCTGTCAGAAATTCTCTGGAATTTTTGAACTTAATTTTACTAGTGTTGAGCCCTATGCCTTGATTTCTTGTCTGAATTGATGTACCAAACAGAACTTGAACATAATATGTGGGAGAAATTTTTCTGACATTGTAGCATCCTAGAGACACTCCAGAATTTTTATAGAATTTATCTAGACAATTTAGATTTTCTCCCACCCTAGTTGTTCACTAGTAGCTATTAAACAAAAATTGTTAAATTAATTGTTTGGTTATTAAGGGCCAGGTCATGCTAGTATGGACTCTTGTGGTTTGATAACTCTTATGCTTACCTAACAAAAATGATTTTGTTTGGTTGCATTTTGGCAGAATCATGTAAGCATGCATGTGATCCTTTGCACTCTGATTAACAAAACCTAAATTGTCATGAAACTGATTGCACTTATGCATCCTTTCATGCATTCCTCATCAAGTCGAGTTAATAGGATTAGAGAAGTAAGGGTTAAGCGAGACTACCATAAACATTGCTTTGACCTCTCTTCTCTGCACCAACTCTTGGTTTTGGGAGCTAGATTTCCATTAGTCAGTCTTTCCGTTCTATCAATCAATGCCGCTTTCGGTCGACTGAATGTAGCCGTGTTTTCCTCCTTCCAAAAACCCAAAAATTTTAGGAACATCATTGGTTTCAAATCTAAACCCTCTCCTTACGTGACCTGTCGAGACTCAAAAATGCAATTCTGGACCCTCTGTGTATAATGCACTAGTCCAAGATCACGCTAGTGCACACAGTGTCAACATAGATGAATATCGATCCACACAAGGCGATTAATAACATAAACGAGTAATTTGTTTAACAAATAAGGGTTTTGACCTTATGGTTGAGTTTACACTTATTAAGCCACGCAGGGCTGACAGAGAATTAAATAGCAGCGGAACATAAATCTTCAACGGAATCCCATCCATTAGCCATAGGCAATCGACTGGGATCAAAACCCTACGATCAAGCACCTTCGTTGAACTCCTCCTCGAAAGCAAGTGATGACTCCTCTTCTGTTGATTTGATTTAGCAAGCATGAGTACACAACCGTACTCGCAAGTCATACCACAGAATGCAATTATACATGATGGCTTATTCCAAAGGAATGGCTTCTGTGGCTCTTTTGCAGAAATACAACATTTGTAGTTTGAATATGAATAATAGATTGAAAGCATAAAGTAAAACAAATAAATAATAATAATTTAACAGTTTGATTTCACAAAGACACATAGCCTAAACAAGTTATTCACATAGCCATATGACATAGATCACATAGCACCCTTTTCAATTATTTTATGAAAATCTACCCCTCTTGTGAAATCCCCGAGCATGTCCATGACCGCGGACGCGGCTATTCGAATAGATTGATTTAACACTATAGAGTTTTACACTTTACCCACAAGATGCAACTAGTGTTGCAAGCACTAATCATAACAAAACGTTTCAGAAACTTCATCTCAAGTATTGATACACCTAGTGTGCTTACAAACCGTCATACCAAACTATACACAGCGATTGGTATGACACACACCGTTGGACAGGGACACGGCGAATCGCCCGGTGATGTAACTACTTGGTAGCACACCTCCACCCAATCAACAAAGTCTAACCTACAACCTGAGTAGCAATGTTAAGAATCCATAACCTACTAAGTTAGGTCCGTCCTATCAGGCATTTGGTCATACAGTAAGGCTCAGTTCAATGGCGCACAAAGTTAAGTCCTTAATTGACCAAGGCAAGACTTCCAATTCACTAGAAATCCCTATGCACACAGTTTATTAATCCTGTGCACACAGTTCCACCAAAAGTAGCACATAGTACCACTTGCCTCCGTCTAAATCCTTTTCCACCCTGTTGGTTAAGTGCAACACATGCTATCAACGAGTAATAGCACATAGTACACACAGTTTTATCACTTAGTTCCATAATCACTTAGTCAAGTTTGTAATAGCAACTTACATGAAATGATGACTCGTGGCATGGCTAAGCAAACTAATCGTATCTAACCAACCCACGTTGGTGCTATGATAATACCAACTAAATAAACCAATCTAGGGTGACAAAAGATTATGACATAACAAATAGACAAGGTGGATATAACAAATTGGATTAATAACTAAACCCAAAAGCATTTAAATAATTACTTAAAGTAGATGCAATAATTTGAATCAATATAACTTTTGAAAACTGGGTTCAATATGATCAAAGGTATAACTTGCCTTGGAATAGGTCTAGGTACTGATCTTGCTCTCGAGGTGCTCCTTCTTCTTCAAATCTTCCCGACGTATCAACGTCTACTCGTAAACGAAGCAAACAAATAAATAACAGAGGTAAAACAAACTCCAAAAATTAAATAAAAATCCTAGATAAATAGATCTTGAATTTAGATGAATTTAGAAATTTGGATGGGCTCAATCGAAGTTCGGATGCAAAAGACATGGGCTTTGAAAGTTTGAATCTAAAAGAATCCCTAATTTTGGAATTATCTGAATTATTTCTTAATAGAAAAACCTGGATTTATGATGTCAGCGAGAGAATTTCAGCTGAAAGAAAAATAAAAAGAAAAACCTGACATGTGGGGCCCACATGTTAGCTTCACGATTCATGGTGGACCAAGTCCACCAAACGGGGCTCGGTTGAGATGGCGTGCGGGTGTCAATTCGGCGCTAACTCAGCACCACGTATATGCCACGCACGCACGGAGGCTGAGCTGGCGCTGAGGTGGCACTGGCGCGGACGATGGCGAGGGCGGCGACGAATGGGTCCCAATGGTAACTGGCAAATGGCGGCGCTACACTGGCGGCGAGTGGTACGGGAGGTAGAGGGGAATGAGGTGAACACGACAATGTGCTCACGGGTGGTTGAGGATGAGTGTGGCGGCCGGTGGCGAAGCTTGAGACGGCGGAAGATCCTCGGGCTCAACGTAATCGGGCCTCCGGTGACATTCCGGCGAAGGCCACCACGAGGTAGGTCTCACTCTTGTGATGCCAAAGGTGCAGAAGTCGAGGCTCCGGCGGCTTCGGTTGCGGCGGAAACGCTCGTCGGAGTTGGTGGCGATGCAAACCCTTCTTCGAGCTCCCGGCGGCTAGGGTTCGGCGCGAGAGCTAAGGCGGCTAGGGCTGGGATGCGGAGGTCCAGGGGGTGCTCTCCCTTCTATACTTGGCGGGCAAGGGAGTCTGGAGCGGATACGGCGATGAGGAGATCCCACGGCGGAGGAGTACGGCTCGGGGACGAAACGAAGACGAAGAACAGTAATCGGCGGGGTCCACTTGACAGCGAGAGAGCCTCGGGCGAGTCCGCATGTGAAACAGCCTCACTGCACTGGTGACGGTGGGACCAGGCGATCTGTGTGTGAGAGAGAGAGGTGAGATCGATAGGTGGGGACCACTGCCAACAAGTGGACGACGCTGTGGGTGGGTGGGCCGCACAAGAGTTGGGCCGGAATTGGAATAGGGTTTGGGTTTCGGCCCAAACACTATTCTAGAATTTTAATTAGGTTTTCTATTTTAGAAAATACCAGAAATTCCAAATAGCAATAGAAATTAGCAAATGAACTTGGAAAAATTCTAGAGAATATATCCAAGCACATAGAATCCAAATAAACTAGTTTTGACCATTGTTCATGTTGACTTTAATCATATTAAATTGTTTTGATGCACAAAGTCCAATATTAAGCTTTTAAGTTAAATTCAAATAAATCCAAATGGTGAATTTTCTCCCTACTAACTATTCAAAAGATTTTTAAAGCTCAAAAAATTGGAATGTTACTTGACCCCTTCTCTCGTAGGTAATTGGTAATATGTTGTCCTACCGGAAAACAACGCGGAGCTTAAAAGAGGTCTTAGCCGTGAGTGAGAAGGAGCCCCGAAGCTCCAAATAGTATTTTGATCGGGGCAAAGGCAATCGCCCTGAGAGAAAATCTGATAAGCCAAGTTGGTGTGCTTTCCATAAAAAGGAAGGCCATGACCTCCGCAATTGCACAGTTTTTCAACAAAAACTTGAGGACTATTACTCTAACAAAGGACCACTTCCTACCCTCGAGGAAGTAGGGCAGACAAGTGGTTGAAAGAAGTCAGAAGACGATGAGATGTTGTACCAAGACCCTGAACATACCATCGATCACATCTACGGGGGGTCATCGGCTGTGAGTCAAAATGACAACTCAAAGTGGTAGAACGGAGGTAAACTCTATCGACCCACCTCTTGTTAATAAATTACCAAAATGGTCGAAGGTTACCATCTCTTTTAGGAAGGGTGACTGTCCGGTCCCTTCTACTCGATCTAGTCATTTTTCGATCGTGGTCGAGCCCATTATCAACAATTGTCGAGTTAATCCGGTGTTAATTGATGGTGAAAGTTTATTGAATATACTCTTTATGAGTGCCCTAGATGAGATGCAAGTCCTAGGATGAAAATTAGGCATGTGTGGTACTCCTTTCATGTTATCATACTGTGGTCTTCGGCCAAGCCTATTGGCCAAGTCCCCCTTCCTGACACGTTTGGTTCACCAAACAATTTTAGGACAAAGAAAAATCTCTATTGACGTGATCGATTTTGATACGACATACAATGTCATTCTTGGCCGACCAAATCTATCACGGTTCCTAATGGCTACTCATTGTTGTTACCAATGTCTAAAGATGTCAGGTCCCAAAGGAGTCATCACACTACGTTGTGATAAGAAGATGGCGCTAACATACAACCGCAAGTCCCTCGAGATGGTTGGCCAAATACCAGCTCGAGAAGAGAACAATGTGCAACATCCAGCAAAGCACTTGAAGTCAAAAGCTGCACTAAAGCCGAACGACCAAGTTGAAGAGGTTCCACTAAATCCAGCGGAACCCTCCAAGACCGTTTGCATTGGAGTCTCCCTCGACTTCGCATAGGAAGACGCCCTCATCACTTTCCTCTGAGCAAACACAGATGTCCTCACGTGGTAAGCATCCGAAATGGCCAGAGTCTCCAGAGAAGTGATCGAGCATAGGCTAACTCTATGGCCTGATAAAAAGCCCATAAAACAAAAATTACGGTGATTTGCACCTGATCGACGAGAAGCTATCCAGTTAGAATTAGACAAGTTACTAAAGGCAGGCTTTATAAGAGAAGTCAACTACCCAGAGTGGTTGGCAAACCCTGTAATAGTTAGAAAATCTAATGGTAAGTAGAGAATGTGTGTAAATTTCACTAACTTGAATAAATCTTGTCCAAAAGATGACTTTCCACTTCCTCGTATTGATCAGTTGGTTGATTCTACTACTGGTTGTTAAATTTTAAGTTCCCTATATGCATATTCTAGTTATCATCAGATAAGTATGTGTTCAGATGATAAAGAAAAGACCGTATTTATTACACCATTTGGAATATTTTGCTATATCAAAATGTCATTTGGTCTAAAAATACTGGTGTTTCCTTTCAATGTTTGATGCACAAAAAATCTTCCTTCCTCAACTAGACAGAAACTTGGAGGCCTATGTTGATGACCCGGTAATAAAGAGCATCCAACATTTTAATCATGTTTCCAACCTATAAGAAACATTTGATAGCCTTAGGAAACACCAGTTGAAGCTCAATCCTGAGACGTGTGTATTCGGAGTCTCTTTAGGAAAATTACTTGGATTCCTTGTCTCTTCTCGAGGGATCGAAGCAAATCTGAAAATATAAAGGCCATTGAACAAATGCGTCTTCCGACCATAAAGAAAGAAGTCCAGAAACTCACAGGATGCATGACGGCTTTAAGTCATTTCATCGTACATCTAGGAGAAAAATGGCTTCCTTTCTTTAAACTTCTTAGGAAACACGAGGGTTTTGAGTGGTCGGAAGAGGCCAACAAAGCCTTTGAGGATGCCAAGAGATACCTTACGAGTGCTTCAGTCTTGGTTTCTCCTAAACCAAATGATACACTCATGTTGTATCTAGCTGCTACGCCACAAGCAGAGAGCGCAGTACTGGTCGCTGAACGTGAAAACATTCAACGACCAGTTTACTACATTAGTAAAGTTTTACATGGGCCCAAGAAGTGTTACCCTCAGGTCCAAAATGTAATATCCTGATCATTCATTAGTGCGTACAATATTATTTAGAGAGAGAAATTAAAAGAAAATTCAGAATTTGTAGAAGGATTGGACCTTGGGCTTTCGGCCTAAGGCGTCCTAGCCAAGTGGGCTGGCCATTTAGTGGAGTCAAGAGTGGGGGGTGCCCTTTCCCCACAACCCTAGCACCCCTGCTACAGTACCATCACTGCACTATAGCACGTGGTACTGTAGCAGCCCCCTTTCCCTGTTGCTAAACCAAGAGGAGGAGAAGAGGAGAAAGGAAGGAGAGGAAGGAAGAAGAGGAGAAGAAGAGAGGAAGAGGAAGAAGAAGGGAAATCTTCGCGAGGGCTTTAGCGAGGTCTAGCGGAGATTCGTGGGTAAAATCATGCTCTCCATTAGTTATTGTAGTTCTTTCTTTTGTGATCGGTCACCGATAGTCGATTATTACCCTGCTGTTGTAGATCGGTATTTCTGTAGTTCTGTTAATTCATAAGATTGAGTTAGTTCCAAGCCAATTCATCATTTAGGGTCTCCTAGAGCTATGTGGGTAATTGTGATGGCTTTCTGGAAAGTATTAATTCGTAATTTTTGGTTGGGTAATGATTTAGTTATGAGTTTTGCAAGTCTGAGTGCCTGTTCAGTCTCTAGATTCGGGCAGCGTGAATAGTTCTATGAATTAGGGTCTGTAAATGTATGATTCTAGGCTATTGATCTACTTGAATTATGCAGATAAATTTATGATGATTCCAGGAAGTCCAAGTTCTTATTTTTTGGACAATTAGAATGAAAGTTATGAAATTGTGAAGTTGTGGTTGTAGTCTGTCCTACGGTAGGGGACAGTAGGAAAAGATTGCCCGGTTAGCAACCTTTGTTGCTCAATGGAAAAAATTATAATAAATTTATTGAGGAAGCTAGTTCTCTGTAGTTTTTACAATGACTTGGATCAGTTGGTTTGGTTGTACCAATTAAAAGATACGAAATTCCTAAGTCGATAGTACTGATGGTGACAAAATTGTCTTCGGATATACAAACAAAGGCTCAGATGAAATAATTTGAACATCCGGTCACCTGAGAAGTTGTAGGTATGTGTGTGTAGGTTCTAGAGAACTTGGGTTCATGATTTTAGGAGCTTTGAATCAAAAGTTATGAATTTTCCTTTGGTGGCTATCTGTTTTGGACAAACTGGGATTTGGGAATGTATCGGTGAAGTTTCGGGTTGCGAGTAGGAGTGAATGATTTCATTTTGTTTTATTGCTATGTTGTGCACATTTGAATGGTGTTCTTAGTATACTTTACGAATGCCAGGTGGTGGTGAGAACCGGGGATAGAGTCCTCCTGTCGTCGTCATCTGTCTCGCGGTTGAGGCAAGTGCAAGCAGTGTAGAGTAAATTGTGATGCTAAATTATTGATTATTGCCATGGTTTATTTGTATGGAACTTTATCTATGATATTGCTGCTGAATATTATTCTCTCATGATGGATTGGGAATAAGAAGTTCATTTGCATCATGACATTCATTCTTGAACCTTGGACTACGTGATAGCCAAGGATTGTTTCTTTTGAGGTCTCTGTCTTGCATTGGACGGGCATGAGATCCCCGTCATGTATTGGATGGGCATGTGTCCCCACACTCGTGGATTGTGGGCTTGAGGTCCCTGTGCCTGAGGGCACAGGCTTGAGTATGCATCGACGGATGTACTACTCGCATTACCAGTAATTGCAAAGAAGGAAGAAAGAGCATTCTTGACATATGCATTGCGTGCAAGTATAAGAGTTTTATTTATGGCCTTTGTGTTGATCTTCATATGATGATTGATATCTTCATTTGCTGATCGTGATATTTTGTCAATTATCACTCTTGTACTTTGCTGAGTCGTAGACTCACGCTTGTTGTTGATGTTCTTTTTAGGTACCTCACGAGGCAACGACATGCATGGGAAGGGGTAGTTTTGATGCACTTCACACATGACAACCCATGGCAAATAAATTAGCTTATTTACCTAAAATCACCTATTCTTGCTATTACCTTAGTTTCAGATTGTGTTCATCTTTCGTGGTGGTTGATTTACTTGTAATCATGGTAGCCAAGTTTTATGGTGGATGTTTCAATCTATGCTTTAAATCTCAGCTATTGATTTGTTTAATTCCACTTGATAGAATAAATTGAATGGCTTGATTAGTCTTGCATCCTCGTGTTTCTAATGAATCTTAAGGTTTTGGACTTATTTGATACAGAGCTACTCTCATTGTGTACCTTTTATCAATTGGTTCGGTTTTTGGTTGATTAAGAGCAAGATCTATGCCTAGGTTATTATTAATTGATTGGTGGTATTCTTTAACTCGTCTATTTGTAGCTTGTGCAAGTTCTTGTTGATTAGAACTAAGTTATTTGATATTATATGTCTTACTGAAATTATGTTAGTAAGTTGAAGTAAAATGGTTCTATAAGGTTGTTTAGTAGCATCCTAGGCTCTATGTTGGGCTGGGGTGTTACACAAAAACTTTTATATGCCCTCCTTATGTCTTCGAGAAAACTGAGGCATTATTTTCAGGCGCACAAGTTAATCGTGTCATCTGAGTTTCTCTTAAGAGAAATCCTACAAAATAGGGAAGCAGCATGGCGCATGGCCAAATGGTCGGTTGAACTTGGAGAGTTCGACATCCATTTCGTGTCTCGAACGGCCATTAAATCCCAGATGTTGGTAGAATTTATCGCCGAATAGACAAATCATGAACTTGTTCAGGGACCCCAGTACGAATCACACGACTAGTGGACAATGTACTTTGATGGGTCACTTACTTTAAGTGGCTCGGGGGCTGGGGTAGTCATGGTATCCCCTATCGAGGAAATCTTAAAATATGTCATTCAATTAAACTTTCCTGTTACTAACAATGTAGCAGAATATGAAGGTTTATTGGCAGGCATTCGAGCAACAAAAGTGCTCAGGATTCAACGACTACTCGTGAAAGGTGATTCTCAGTTAGTCGTGAATCAGGTCAAAAAATAGTATCAATGCTCTAGTATGACCATGGGGAATTATTTGTCGGAAGTTAGAAACGTTGAAAAGCATTTTTCAGTCTGGAGGTACAATATATCCCTTGAAAGGATAATTTTCTCGTAGACCAGTTAGCTTGAATGACTTGTTTCTAATCCCCTATTCCACAAGGAGTCTTCTTGGAGCAACTCCAGAAGCCATCTCTAGTCAAAACACCAGAAAATACTCCAAGCGAGATAGTCTCTCTAGAATATGAAGATACATGGATGAATCCCATCTACGAGTACCTTCTAAAGGGCATCATACCCGACAACTATCTTGAGGCTGATCGTTTATCCTGTAAGGCCAAAATGTATACTTTGGTCGAAGGACTCCTCTATAAACGAGGTACGTAAGGGGTACTCATGCGATGTGTATCGCGGAAAGAAGGATTAGCACTCTTTAACGACATACACGGAGGTATCTGTGGAACTCATGCTTCCTGCAGAGCATTGGTCGGAAAAGCTTTTGACAATGTTTTTATTGGCCAACAGCCCTCCATGACGCAAAAGATCTCATTAGGCAATATGTACAATGCTGGTTCCATAGCAGTCAAATACACCAACTAGCTCAAGCATTACAAACAATAACTCTATTTTAGCCTTTTGCATCCTAGGGTTTAGATATCCTAGTACCATTCCTCAAAGCACTCGGGGGCTTTGAATTCCTTTTTGTGGCTATTGATACGTTCACAAAATGGATTGGGATTACAACAGAAGCAGCCAAGAAATTTATGATGAAAAGTGTGATAACTCGATTTGGTGTTCCAAATTGTATCATCACTGATAATGGAACTCAATTTTTGAGCGCAAAATTTCAAGATTTTTGCGAAGAATTTGGTACTAAACTATGTTATGCCTGTATTGCCCATCCACAAAGTAATGGGACAGTCGAAATGGAAAAATGTCAATTATGCAGGAAATCATAACTCGAGTTTTTGACCAGCTTATAAAGCGCTCGGTGGCTTGGGTAAAAGAGTCACCCTCGGTGTTTTGGGAAATTCACACGACCGCTAGTCGGACAACAAGAGAAACACCCTTCTTTTTAATCTTTGGTGCCGAAGTCATGCTTACACTAGAACAAAAAAATTCGGTCTACATGGTTCAAAAACTATACTGACCTTGACCAGGAACAACTTCGAGCTAATGATATCAATCTGCTCGAAGAAAAGAGAAATCAAGTCTTTATCTGTTCGACAGTCTACCAACAAGCCTTATGCAAATACTATGATCGTAAGGTCCAACCTCGTAGTCTTGCTGTAGGTGACTTAGTTTTGAAGAGAATTCAAACTCAGTCTAATCGGAGAAAATCTTCCCTAAGTGGGAAGGTCCTTACACGGTGGTCGAAGTCACGTGTCCAGGTTCGGTACGACTGGCAATGGAAGATGGTAGAATTCTCTTCAATTCATGAAATAGCGACTAGTTACGAAAATTCTATGTGTAAATTCCTATGCTCTCAATAAAGTTTATGATTTCTTCAATCTTTATTGTGTCAAGAAGTTGATAAAAGATCAAAGCCATCCCCCAAGTGGGAATAGGCTTAAAAGGGGGAAACCAAACCCAAGCCATCCACCAAGTATTGTAGCTCGACCGCACTGTAGCGCTGCACTATAGCTCGGCTGCCACTGTAGCACCTCCCCACCTCCCTGTGTTCCTCCCTGCTGCCGGCCAAGACGAAGATCGGGGAAAGGCCATTTGGGTGTTGCTGATCAAGGAGAAGAGGAAGAGGGAGGAGAAAAGGGGGAAAAGGGGAATCTCACAGAGACTTTAGCGTGATCCAGAGGAGAATTCGTGGGTAAATTTGTGTTCCCCATTAGTTATTGCAATTCTTTTATATGTGTTTTGTCGCTGAAAGTCAGATTAGTACCCTGCTGTTGTAGATCGGTATTTCTGCAGTTCTGATGATCCATAAGTTTAAATTAGTTCCAAGTGAAATCAGGGATTAGGGTCTCCTAGAGTTATGTGGGTAATTGCAATAGCTTTCTGGAAAGTCTTGGATCGCAATTTTTGGATGGATAGATATTTAGTTACGATTTTTGCAATCCAAGTGCCTTTTCAGTCTCTGGGATTCAGGCAACGAGCATAGTTTTGCATATTAAGGTTTGAAAACAGATGAATCTGGACTTTTGATCTGCATGACTTAAATATATAACTTAATAATAATTCTAGAGAGTCCAAGTTCATATTTTTTTAAACAAGTAGAACGAAAGTTATGGAATTTTGAATTGTTTGTTACGGTTCTGTCCCTCTGTTGGGGACAGACAGAAAGATTGCTATGTTAGCAACTTTTGTTGCACAATGGAAAAATTATACTAAATTTATTATGGATGCTAGTTCTCTGTAGATTCCAGAATGACTTAGATCTTTGTGTATGGTTGTACCAATTAAAAGATATGTAATTTCTAAGTCAATAGTACCGAAGATGATAGAACTATCTTTGGAGATAAAAACAAGGGTTTAGATGAATTAATCTGAACTTCTGGTCAGCTGAGAATTTGTGGGTATGTGTGTGTAGATTCTAGAGAATTTGAGTTCATGATTTTTGGAGCTCTGAATCAAAAGTTATGGTTGTCCTATGGTGTCTGTCTGTTTTGGACAGATTGGGACTTGGCAATGTAATGGTATTGTTCCGGGTCGCGAATAGGAGCGAATGAGTTTATTTAGTTTTATTGCTATGATTTGTGCAATTGAATAGTTTTATTAGTATGCTTTACGAATGCCAGGTGGTGGTGAGAACTCGAGGATAGAGTCCTCTTTTCGTCGTCATCTGTCTCGTGGTTGAGGCAAGTGCAAGCAGTGTAGAGTATTTGTGGTGCTATATTCATGATAATTGCCATGGTTTAATTGTATGGAATTTATCTATGATTTTGCTTCTAAATGTTATTCTCTCATGATGGATTGAGAATATTACGTTCATTTGCATCATGGCATTCATTTATTTGAGTCCTAGACTACGTGGTAGCTAAGGACCGATTCTCTTGAGGTCCCCGTTATGAAAATGCAATATCCCGATTATGCATGTGAATGCAACAAAGTTTGGAGAAGAAATTAAAAGGAAATTCAGAATTTCTTAGAAATTTTGGACCTTGGGCTCTTGGCCCAAGGCACACAAGCCCAAGCGGGCCGGCCATTAGTGGGCAAAGGGGGGGTGCTATCCCTAAAACCCTAGCCGCCCCTTATTCACCCCCCTTTGGCCGACTCTCCCTTTCACCCTCCACCCTTTGGCCGCCACCCCCTGCTCTCTCTCCCTGGTGCCTCCATCTCCATCTATCAAGACCGAGCCCTCCTTGCTGCCAACTCCTGGTGTTTCCCCCTGCAGTTGGCCGGCCACAAGGAAGAGGAAGGAGATGGAAGAAGAGAGGAGAAGGGAGAGGAAGAAGAAGAAGGTGGGGGTGATCTTCACAAGGGGATTAAGTGAAGTCCAGCAGGTTTTCACGGGTAATTTCGCATTCCCCAATAGTTTTAGTAGATCTTTCTTATGCGATTTGTCTCCAATAGCTAGATTGTAACTACTGTGGTAGATCGATGTTCCTGCTGTTCTGTTAATACACGAAATTGAATTAGTTCCAAGTGGATGGAACATTTAGTGTCTCCTAGAATTATGTGGGGTTTCGTGGGCTTTCCAAAAGTATTAATTCATAATTTTTGGTTGAATGATGAATTAGTTATGAATTTTGCAAGTCTGGGTACTTGTTCAGTCTCTGGACTCGGGCAGCGAGTTTAGTTCTGTGAATTAGGGGTTGGAGATGGACGAATTTGGTCGGTTGATGCTTCCAGGAAAATAAAGTTCATAAATTTTGGACGGTTAGAACGAAAGATATGAATTTTTGAAGTTAAGGTTGTAGTCTGGCCAGCTGTTGTCGGCAGTAGAGAAAAACTAGGCTGTTTGCAACCTTTGTTGCATAGTAGGGATAATTGTGATAAATTTATTGAGAAAGCTAGTTTTCTGTAGTTTCCAGAGAGTCTTAGAACAGTGAGTTTGGTTGTACAAAATAAAAGTTACGAAATTCCCAAATCAGTAGTACCGAAGATGACAGAACGGTCTTCGGAGTTAAAAACAAAGGCTTAGATTGGATAATTTGATCTTTTGGTCTCCTGAGAAGTTGTAGCTATGCTTGTGTAGATTCTAGAAAAGTTGGATTCATTGCTTTTGGAGTTTTTACTCAAAAGTTATGGATTTTCCTTTGATAGCTATCGGTTTGGACAATTTGGGATTTGAGAGCGTATCGATTAAGTTTCGGGTTGCGATTAGGAGCGATTGATTTCATTTTGTTCCATTGCTATGCTGAGCACTTTTGAACGGTGTTCTTAGTATACTTTACGGTTGTCAGGTGGTGGTGAGAACTAGGGTTAGAGCCTTCCTGTCATCGTTATCCGTCTTGCGGTTGAGGCAAGTACAATGTGGATTGTATTGACTATTATTTGTTCATAGTGCTTGATGCTTATGCTATGATTAAATTCTATGAACTGCAAGTAATTCCAATAATTCTTGTTTCTTTCCATGGATGTTAATCCATGCTTCTTGAGATTATGTCTTTTATATCAATGTATTCATTCGTTCGTTCGTTCGTTCATGATTCACCCACGGGAGTGGGAAGTAAAGTCCAATCATTCCAATATGGGAAAGTAAGACCCATCATTCTAATATGGGCAATTCAGATCCCCGTTTTGAAAGATTCTTCAAACGGGCCTTGGATCCTCGTATTTTGGATAATACGGGCATGAGTGAACACCGACGGGTGTTCACTGGCTATACCGGTATAAATAGAAGAGAAGAGCATGCATTTCATTCTTGCTTAAGATTTCTACCATTCTACTTATGTATTCGAATATTGTGAATGTTATGTTTTTGTTCTAGTATTTTCCATATCATTCTGATGTACTTGCTGAGTCGTGGACTCACTCTTGTTAGTGTTTGTCTGTTTTACATAAACACTGAAGACGACATGCTTTGGGAGGGAGTAGGCACAAGGAAACTTGCACTCATTTCACATATCTCACTTTCCAGTTAATAAACCTGCTATTACCTTTCATTTGAGAGTTTGGATTGTAATAATTAGTGACATGATGATTATTTATGTCCGCCGTTATGTTTTGGTTGAGCTAGTTAATGTTTATGTTCATTAGATATATTCTTGATAGTATTTCTCTTCAATGGAATAAGACGATTGTACAATTAGAGTTTTGTTAGATTGCTGAAATTTAGAGCAAATTTTATAATTGATCTCCTGTGTGTTGGTATTAACTGTCAATAGTTGATAAAGAGTTGAAATTAATTTGTGTTGATGATTTGCATTAGATGTTTAGGTAACATCTTGGCTTTTGCATAGCCGGGGTGTTACAGAAATGGACGGGCATGGGTCCCCACACTCGTGGAGTGTGGGCTTAAGGTCCCTGTGCCCGAGGGCACAGGCTTGAGTATGCATCGACGGATGCACTACTCCGTATTACCGGTAATTGCAAAGAAGGAAGAAAGTTGCATTATTGGCATTTGCATTGCATGAAAGTGGTTCAATTGCTGATGGCAATGTGAGGATTTTGCTATATTACATACATGTGTATGTTTTGATTACTTCACTGTTGTACTTTGCTGAGTCGTGGACTCACGCTTGTTGTTGATGTTTTATTTAGGCACTTCTCGAGAAAGCGACGTGCATGGGAAGGGTTAGATTTTGGTGCACTTCACACATGATAAACCTTGGCAAATAAAAATGGCCCGTTTACTTAAATTTAAGTGATCCTGCTATTATTTTTATTCTCAGTTGGTGCTCATCCTTTGTAATGTTTGAGTTATTTGTAATTGGATTAGTCAAGTATGTCTTGTGGACGTTTCTGTTATGCTTTAACATTTTAGAACTTGATTTATTTACTCTTACATGCTAGAATATTTCAAGTGACTTGCTTAGTCTTTCATCCAATTAGAACCTTGAAGAATCCTGACATATTCTTATGGTTCTGCCAATTGTTTATTAGAACAAGGTTTATGTCCAGAATCTTGTTATTCAATATAGTTTTGATTAATGCTAGCTTGTTAGATGTTGAAAAGCTTGCTGTTAATTGATAGTGGATAGAAGTAAATTGAATTGTTGAGTTAGTTTAGTAGCATCCTAGGCTGAGAGTTGAGCTGGGGTGTTACAGTTGTATCAGAGCGGGTATTAGATCCGTGGTAATTGAATCATTAAATTGACACACAGTGCACAGTAAGATGGTAATGGGTCAAGCATTGCATTTACGTTTTCGTTATGTCGCATTGAGCATTGTTGTTATGAATTGATTATGCTTATGATTTGATTAATATGTTGGTTATGTATGATGATAGTTGCTGTTGAGAGGTTGAGGTCGTGGTTGTGGCCTTGGGCTTTGTCAGGTTACACCACCGTTCGTGGTATGCGTTTAGTGAAGTGCTTACCCCGAGTACCATAATTACAGGTACTGAGGGTGAATTCCTTTAGAAAAGTTGTTCTCTTCTTGAGCTTGATTTAGGCCAATTTTGGGAATAGTTGCGGATGATGAATTTTCTTGGGATATTGGTTACAAGGCAGTTGTTGGGATTTCACTTGGTCTCCATTTGTGTTATGGAGTAATTATTGGCTCTTCCGACTGTTGAGTTGCTTTTGCTATTAATGAACACTGTTCATTAACGAGATTTATATCTCCATGGTTGTTCCATTTTTCTTATCGGAAAACATGACACGTTTATTCGTTTGATATTTTGGACAAAGGAAGTTTTCTGTTGCAAGTTCGTTAAAATGCGAGGGCTATGGCTTTATGTATTTTTTTTGGATTATTTCTAATAATGAAGTTTAATGCCTCTCTTTTCTGAAAGGAGGTGTTAAAACCTTTTAGTGATGACTTGTCATACTTGACTAAGGGGTTTTAATTAAATGATAATGTACGAGATGTCAAGTTGGGTCAGTAGCGTGATGCATAATTAATCTTAATGGATGTCCTTGGTAGCATGGGTGGATAACTTATGGCTACCTTATAATGATTGCATGATGGGTTGAGATTAAGAGTAAATCTATTCCTAATTGGAATCGATAGAGTTATGAAGAGGTGTGGAACATTGATGAACTAGTTTGATTACTACGGGTGATAAATTTGGTAAGCTTCTTGGGTAGATTGGATTTGCAGGTCTAAACAAATTAATCTAACCCTTTGGGATGATTAAGTCTAGAAGATGTTAAATTATTGTCATAGTGGATATTAATCTTGGAGTTATCTTTTATGGACATGTATTGATCCTATGTAACTGCTTAGTGCAATTATTATGTATCGAAGTATGGTGTTGAGCATCACTAAGAGATGAACTAGTGTGATGTAATTGGTGATCTATGTTTACATGATGGTAGAGTGGTAGGATAATAGTATGTCTTTGATCAGAAGGTTGATCTATATATGTATGTTTTGCAAGGATGACCTGGGCAGTATGCCCTCGTTAAAAGATGCTTTAATTCGATAGTGTGGTTGTGCATTAGATATTCTCTTGACCAAGTTGAGTATTGCAATCTTATGGGAAAAAATAAAATAAGTTATTGTGTTTCTCTTGGAAAGGTTGATGATGGGATAGTAAGGTATGTTGGTTCTTGCATGGAGTGCATTATATGATGTTAGAAAGGTTAACAGTATATGGTTGTGAGAGTGATGTTGATTCCTTTAAGAGGGGAATAATTTGATTGCCTTTCGTGATATCCCATAAATGAAAATGTTTGGACTTTTGCGGTTGTAGTCATTTGGACCTCATGATTTATGTGGTAGTTGAAACTATGCCGAGCAAAATGACGTGTTGAAAGATTGTATTGGTTCTTAAGTGGTTCATGTGGTTTGGTCTTAAGAACTTATCTTGTTGGAGCTGGCAAAGTGTTGTTGTAGTCAAAGAATTATTTTCTGTGTTAAAGGAAAGAGTGTAGTAGGAGTATTTGAGGATTGGAGTCAAAGTTTTGTAACTTGTAGTTTAATTGAAACGTACCTAAACTTTCTGCTTTTTCTGCACAAGAGTTCTCGAGTTTCAATAGCAATGCCTTATTCTTATTGGTTGATATTTGATATTCTCTTATTGAGGGGCATGTGCCCTCAACTGTGATCTCATCTTTTGTTTTCTAAGATCATCACTATTGGATTATTTCTTTTGGCCTCGTGCCTCTGTGAGGAGTAACGTTTTCCTGTGTGCCTAAACTTGTCCTTATTCACCTCTTCCTGGAGAAGACGTCCCTTGTGAAGCGTCGCAACTGGTCGGATTGAGGCGACAGTTGATAATGTGCCAACTACTCTGTGGTTAAGTGTCTTTGAGACACTCAACCGTATGGTGGTTGTTGTCAGTGTCTTAGGATTATGTAACATCGCGTGGTTTGAAGTATACAACATGTGTTGCATTCATCACACGGTAAAGAATATACCTGGAATTAGATCCGGATACCAGTTCATAGCTTTCCCGAGCAACCATCTGGTCGGAGACTAGGCGTAGGACCTTGTTCAACCAGGGTACCCATTATGTAACCTCTCGAATCCTCACGACCAGTGAGGTCGTTAGCCTTAGGGGTTATAACCATGAAGATGTATGGTCTTTTATTATGTATTAAAGTAATACATAGAGATTTTAATCCTCGTCAGCTATCCCCCGAACTTTAAATAGATAGGTCGTGTGAACACCTTCCTCCGATGAAGTCGTATCGGGCAGACTCTCATTTAATGTCGTGACATACAAGGTGGTCTGTGTTCACTTTAAAGTTGAGAACCTACCTTCGGAGCTAAAGAGTTTTTCTGTCCGTTGGACAAAAAGGTTCTGTCCGTGAGACTTTAGATAACTCCCGATTGCAGTTAAAGATCTAAAGCTATAAAATCCCCATTGCTAGGCTTTAGAGCTGTTATGCTTTCAGATCTTCCTTCAATCCCTTTCAGTTCCTTTCCAAGAAAACCTTTTTGACCTCTTGTTGTCTTTCCGACCTCAAAGCCCCCTCCAACCACTACTCATCCCTTTAAGAAATTTCACCATGTCGGTGCAAATCACAAAGTGGGTGGCTTCGGATCTGAGTGAGAAGAAGCTTGAGGCGCTAGAGAAGATCAGAATGCTCCTAGACAGGAATCTGATGAAATGGAGGTCAGCGGTCGGAGAGCACTTTTCAAGCCGCGAAGATGGGGAAATCCCAGTTTTCCTCGCCTACATAGAGTGCGGGCTGAGGGTGCCGGTGCACAAATTCCTCTCCCACGTTCTGGAGTATTATGGGGTAGAGTTGGTGAATCTGGCTCCTAACTCCATCACCAACATTAGTATCTTCGCCTACTTGTGTAAGGCATACCTGGGAGTGCGACCAAACTTGAAAGTCTTCAGGTATTTCTATCAAATGGCGATGTCAGGAAGATCCACGGCAGCTCCTGGTGAATGAATGCTATGCCTTCACGACGGGAAGGCCGATGAGTACATCCAAATGTACTCGAAGTCCTCGTGGTCGTCATGGAAAAAGAACTGGTTTTACATGACGGTTACGAGTGATGACGGCCTCTACTTCGCTTGGATTAGGCCGAACGAGAATCCCAAGTGGAGGGGGACCGTGGAGAAATAGGGATGGTCGAGAGATGCGTGAAAGCCATTTGAGATCTAAGGATCAAGGGCTTGACTTCCTAGCACGTGGTGAGGGATTTCACCATACACCGAATTACTCCTCTGAAACTCCGATCTCAATCCCTACTCTGGTTCATTGGTCGGGATGAAGCAATCACGGACTCACGAGATGGTAAGTTTTTGAAAGAAGCTTCGACCAGTATAACTTATTAACTGATTATCGTAAAACCTTAAAATCTCTTCTATCTTTTTTGAAGCCCTTTCTCCTAACGAGATCAGGGAGCGGATCAGAATGATCTGCGCTGGGGAGCCTAGCGAAAAGGCTGTATTTCCTGGCATATTGGCGATAGTCTCTACTGAAGAGAGACTAGCGAGACTTAAGTTAGATAATCAATTGTCCTTTATCTTATATATATATATATATATATATATATCCTCTCATCAATTTATTGATCTTGCTCTAATTTTGTAGGCGGTCGACTCAAAGTCATACAACCCGGTGAGGATCATGATCCTACCGTGGTTCCGATCGATTCTTGCCCAGAGGCATTGGAAGAAGATGAATCTCTCGAGGTAAAAGAGCATTTGAAAGAAATATATATTTAGATAGAAAATTTTATCACCTAACCAAACTTGTTTTTTGATTTAGGTGAAAAAGACTAAAGGCCCGCAGAGCAGAGCTGCGGAAGTCGTAGATCCTAGAGTGGTCGTTCATGACCTAATAGTTGTTACTGAAACAACTGATCTGGAGGTAGACGAAACCACACCCTCCGACCCGATGGTCAGGGACGCTATTCTCGATCAACTGGTCGAGAATATAGCTTCCGACCTCATGTCGGAAGATGTGAGGGTAACCAACCCTACCAGCCTAGAGCCGGTGAAATTGGTTGAGAAGAAAAGGAAGGCTAGCGGTACGAAATTTATTCCACCGCGTTTCAAGGTCAAAACCAAAAAATCAACTAGGTATGTACAAATGAAAGAGTCATATGGGTGCATACCTTTAATAGTTTTTGATGATTTGGAGTTTTGAGCTTCCTTTCTTTGTTTTGTATAGATCTTCTGGCGTTTCGGTCGTTTCTGACTAGAATGTTCCTGAGGACAAGGCACCTGTGGAAGTCTCCGTCCAAAGCACTTCTCAGGACAAAGTTCCTAAGGATAAAGTGGTCAAGGAAGCCCCCGAGCAGGTGTCGGTGCCAGTGGTCGTTCAGGATCCAATGGTGATTCCAACTCCTTCTGCGGAGGTAGATGCCCCTGAAGGCCCTCAACAGGTTCCAACCCATGTTGGTAATCCTTTTCGACCTAACAAGTTCCCTTTTTGCCCCCGATTTATCGAGGATAAGGAGCTTGACGAGGTATGGGGAAAAATATCCGACCATCAAGCCAAAATAGGTCCTGATACTATTTTTGCCGATTATAATGACGTGGTAATTTGGGTAAGTATCTACGACCAATTTCATAGCTTCTCTTTAAAAGTTTATAGGAAACTTAAAGAAGAATGTTGTTTGTGTAGAACATGGTTGAGAATTTTGCTGTGGTCAGAGGACTGACCCAGCGAATAAAACTCCTGGAGCAAAAACACTATGAATTGGAAAGTAAGAACTTTCTTCTTAACCTTTCTCCTTCTTCAATACTTTGTTCTTCTTTTGTTTAATTATTCTCCTTTATCATATTCGATAGATTTGGAGAAAATAAAAGAAGAGGTCATGGCTGATAAAGCCAGAATAACCCAGCTTGAAGAAGAAAGCCAAGCTAAGGACCGGTCGATCGTAGACACAATGACCAGACATGAGACTCTAGAAAAGAAGATTGAAGGTAATCGGTCGTAGACTTGACTCATTAACCTTCTCTAATCATGTTTATTTACTACTTGTTTTACTCATGTAGAGCAAACTCAAGCACTGAATAGAGCAAAGAAGGCTCTAGAATTTGAGCAGGATAAGGAGGCTGCTCTTGTGCAAAGTCTTGATGAAAAGGTCCATGCACTTAACAAGATGATCTTTGATATGGGATCAGGATCAGGTCTACCTATCTTAAGAGATCCAACAGAGAAAATGAACTACTTGGGCCAACTTCTAGAAGATCTTAAAGGTCTACTCAAGACTACTCGAGAAAACTATGCCCAGACTATGAAAGAATGTGTGGCCAGTAGAGTTAGTTTTGCGTTGGCAAAACTGAAGGCTTCCGACCCTTCCATCGATCTCCAGGCTGTTGAAGAAGACTTCAACTGCTTGCTTGAAGATGCAAACAAGTTTCTCGAGGAAATAAAACCTCCCAAAAACAAGGCTGCAGAGGAAATGAAAGTCAGATCTCCATCAAGCAGCAATTAGTCTAGAGACATTCAGCAGTAGGACATTGTAATATAAGAATTATGAAATGTATAAAACTTACCTTTTTGCTATCAGCAAGTCTTTTGTTTATCCTTTTGACTTTTAAAGTACTTATATATTCTCTAGCCCCCGACTGATTTATAGTAGAAGAACTTTACTATATAAGCAGTAAGCCAAGAAAAGAGAACTTGAAGTCTCAACCATTATTTTTTGTTTTGAAGCCATATACTAATTATATGATAAAACTGATTGTAGTAATACTAGGAAATCAATTTGGTCGGAACCACTGTATGATTTCGACTAGTTGTAGATCTATTTTGTAATAATCGGAACACCAAACAAAGCAGTATATGGTCAAAAAAAGACTTGCTTCGATGAGAAAAGAAAATATGCAAGAATGTATGCAATGGATGATAAGCAATCTTATTTATATATAGTATCCAAAACTGGTCGGAAGAACTGCTAAGAACTGAAGACATGCAAGACACTTCGTGAAATGTGTTCAGGCTCAAGTCTGACTGGCAGCGAGGATCGTAGGAAAAGAACCGTCGCTAGGAAGCTCCTTCCAGTGGGCATGACCACGTGTGAAAAAGGAGAGATTTCGAATAGGAGGCTTTCCGTGTCCCGACCAGTAGCCAAACAAGAGTAGAACGGAATTTTGAAATGAGGAAATATAGTATTCATAATCTTAAGCATATGAGTTACTACATGAAGTTATTGTTATTATGCTCTGATTAATCGTATGTTTTTGGAAAAAAAGAGTTTGGTCGCGCGTGGGAATCATTCAGGGAATGATCACGACTAGCACCCATACAACGTATGACTTAGAAGTTGTTGCCAAAGAGTAACAGAGATCCTTGTAAAGAATGTTGGAGAGAAGATTGTCTTCTCCGACCAGTGTAAATAACAATGGTAGACGACCAGAGTATAGGTACTGATATATAAAACAATATCACTCGTCAAAATAAATAAAGGAATGACTATTCTTTATTTAAATGAAAAGAATTGAAAGAATGTACAAAATAACTAAACATAGAACTTACGTAATTGATCAATGTTCCAAGAATTAGACAAAACTTGCCCATCAGACATGGCTAGTCGTACTGAACCTGGTCGGGTGATTTCGACCATAGTGTAAGGACCTTCCCAATTAGGAGAAAGCTTGTTGCGATTTGCTTGGTTCTCAATTTTTCTGTGAACCAGATCACCTACAGCGAGGCTGCGAGGTTGCACCTTACGACTATGGTACCTTCGCACGGCTTGTTGATAGACTGCTGATCGTACCAGGGCTTGGTTTCGTCGTTCCTCAAGGAAATTGATGTCATCAAGTCGTCGTTCATTCTGATCATTTTCGTTGAAACGATCAGTTCGAGTAGAGCCAAATTTCAGTTCTGGAGGAAGCATGGCTTTAGCACCATAAACCAAGAAGAATGGCATTTCACCGGTCGCACGACTGGTCGTGGTTCGAACGGCCCGTAATACAGAAGGGAGTTCTTGAACCCAAGCTCCTGACTGTTTGATTAACTAGTCGAATACTCTGCATTTGATCCCCTGCATAATGATACCATTGGCTCGCTCAACTGCTCCGTTGCTCTGCAGATGAGCAACAGAAGCAAAATGTATCTTGATGCCATGTTCTTCGCAGAATTCTTGGAATTGACCACTTGAGAACTGGCCATCGTTGTCTGTGATTATACGACTGGGTACACCAAATCGTGTTATCACATTTTTTGTGAGAAACCTTTTAGCGGCCTCAGTTGTTGTTTTAACAACAGGCTCAGCTTTGATCTATTTTGTAAACATGTCAATCATGATGAAAAGGAATTCAAAGCCCTCGGTGCTCTTGGGAAAGGTCCCAGAATGTCAAGTCCCCAGGTTGCAAAAGGCCAAGAAAGAGGAATCGTTTGCAAAACTCGTGCTGGCTGATGTACTTATCGGCTATGAAATTGACATTGTACGCACTTCGTCATGAGCTCTTTTGCATCATGAAGGGCAGTTGGCCAATAGTATCCTTGCCTAAAGGCTACTGGCCAGTGTTCTGTAGGAATGATGCGCTCCACAGACTCCTTCATGAATTTCGGTTAGCAATGTAATACCATCCGTTTGAGATATGCATCTCATCAACACTTCAAGAGATCCTCATTTATACAAGGTACTTTCTATCAGAGTGTATGATTTGGCTTTTCGTGCTATACGATCAGCCTCTACATCATCTTCTAGAATTATGTCATGCTGAAGATAATTGTAGATCAATGTCATCCAATCTCTACCGTGATCGTGACAGTGTCTCTCCCGATCTTGGAGAAACTAAGACCGGGGACTCGTAAGGTACTTTTTTAGGTTTTCAAAGGCATCGTTTGCCTCCTTAGTCCACTCGAAACTTCCATGTTTCCGGAGAAGCTTAAAGAAAGGTAATCCTTTTTCACCTAGCCGTGCTATGAAACGACTTAGCGCTGACATACAACCGGTCGGTTTTGGACTTCTTTCTTTGTGGTCAAAGGGCGCATCTAGTCGTTGGCTGATATTTTTACTGGCTTTGCTTCGATACCTCTAGCCGAGACTAGGAAACCGAGCAGTTTTCCAGCGAAAACTCCGAACACACACTTTTCCGGATTCAACTTGAGGTTATGCCTTCTCAAGTTATTGAAAGTCTCTTGTAGGTCAAGAATATGATCGCCAGCGTTGATGCTCTTTACGACTAGATCATCAACGTAGGCTTCTAGATTCCGACCTATCTGTGGATTAAAGGTTTTCTGCATCAACCTTTGAAAAGTTGCACCAGCATTTTTTAGACCAAATGGCATCTTAACATAGCTGTAAGTGTCGTATGGGGTGATGAAGGAAGTTTTCTCTTCATCTTCTTTACACATATTAATCTGGTGGTACCCTGAATACGCATCTAAAAAACTTAGTAACTCACACCCGGAAGTAGAGTCTACAAGTTGGTCAATGCGTGGAAGCGGAAAATCATCCTTCGGACAAGCTTTATTAAGATCTGTAAAGTCAATACGCATTCGCCACTTTCCATTATTTTTCCTAACCATTACAGGATTGGCAAGCCACTGAAGGTGGTCGACTTCACGAATGAATCCAGCCTTGAGGAGCTTGTTAATATCCGACTGGATTGCCTCCTTCTGATTAGGTGCAAAACGCCTTAGCTTCTGCTTGATCGGTTTTTGTCAGGCTGGAATGCTAGCTTGTGCTCGATCACCTCCCGGGGGACTCCGGGCATGTCGGACGCCTGCTAGGCGAATACGTCCTAATTTGCTCGGAGGAAGGAGACGAGCGACTCTTCCTATTTGGGGTCAAGTTTTGCCCCCGACCAGTATCTTTCGGGTAGATGAGTCAGTGTTTCCTAACCCAAGTGGCAACTTGGTGTTGTCCAGAGAAGCGTCTTTGTCGAGTGGTACCTCCTTTATCTGGTCGAAAAGCTTTTGCGTCATCTTTGGCCTCGAGTGCTTGACCTGCACGGTAGATGTATTAGCCTCTCTAGTCGGAAGTTCATCGACCAGTTCTAAGGATTTTCGATCACATGTGTAAGCCATTTTCTGATCTCCTCAAACCGTGATGACTCCCTCTGGTCCTAGCATTTTCAAACTTTGATAACCGTAATGTGTGGCTATCAAGAATTTTGCTAAAGCTGGACGACCAAGGATTCCATTGTATGCGGATTCGAAATCCACCACATCAAATATAATCTTTTCTGTTCAGAAGTTGTCGGGTCTTCCGAACGTGACCGGTAGGGAAATTTGTCCTGTTGGTTTAGCGGTGGAGCCAGGAGCTATACCATGGAAGGCATATTTCACCGGTTTCACCTTTGATTTGGGAACTTGCATTTCTTCTAAAGCTCTCGCAAATAAAATATTTAAAGAACTACCTCCATCAATTAAGAGTCGATTAACCCTATAGTTATCAATAGTAGGTTCAACGATGATAGGGAACCTACCTGGTCGAGTTGAAGGGATGGAGCAGTCTTCTTTGCTAAAGAAGATTACGGTATCCGACCATCTTGATGGCTTGATGATGGTCGGAGGCTCGACAAGGTTGACCTCCCGCTCTATGGCCTTCAGATGACGCCTTGACTCGTACAAAGAAGACCCACCAAAGATCATGTTGACTGTATGTTGAGACTCCTGGTACTCCATTTCTTCGTCGCCATCTTTGTCCTTCTTGGAACTCGTTTCACCAAGTTCCTGTATTGCAGGAGTGGTTCTTTACCTGCATAGTAATCCTCTAGCTTCTTTTGCCAGACTCGACAGGTGTGCAAGTCATGCCTGCCTGCTGGTGAAGTGGACTCCACTTCTTGTTTTTCTTGTATCCTTTGGTTGGAGTTTTTGTTTTGCCTTGACCGGTATAATCTTTCTTACCCTTCGTAAACTTTTCAGGAATCACAAGGACTTCCTTATCGTCGGGTCTGCGGTTTTTCTTTTTCTTAAGAGCCTTCTTATTCTTCTTCTCTGGTTTATCCAAGCCAGGTTGGGGGATTCTATCCTTTCGATCAATGGCCTCACACCATTCAACCGCTTCGCTAGCGGCTGCGTATTTGTCGGCCATGTCAAAAAGCTTGACGGTTGTCTTTGGAGGGTGCATGGTTATGTCCTCCGTAAACCATCGATTCATTAGACCTACTTTGAAAGCTTGGATGACAGATGATTCTGTGACCTCTGGTATTGAATTACGAACCTAGCTGAATCTTTTCATGTACTGACAGAGAGTCTCATTGGATCCCTGCCGAATTCGGTGAAGATCATCCTCCTTTCCAGGGCGGTCGTATGTGCCTTGGAAATTCGCAATCAAAAGGTCGCAAAGTTGCTCCCAAGTGTAGATTGATCCGACCGGTAGGTTAAGTAACCACGACCGGACAGACCCTTCGAGTACTGTGGGTAGATAGTTTGCCATCATATTTTCATTACCACCAGCAGCTCTGATGGCGGTGGTATATATTTGGAGAAATTCCAATGGGTTTTGAGTCCCATTGAACTTGTCCAGGTTGGCCGGTCGAAACCGGTTTGGCCAAAGTACAGCTTGGAGCCCTATAGAAAAGGCTCGACAACTTGTAATCGATTCATGGCGCCTTCTCTGGAAAGGTGTCGGATTGTAATCGGTCGGAGACCAGTTTCTGAGGTTACATTGCCGGATCTCCGTTGTCCTGATCCGGTCATAGACGTTAGTGTGACGCCTGCGACCGCTTGCTTGGTTTAATTGATGATGAAGATCATCAGGGCCAAGTGATTGTTCCTCTCGACGAGGTGATGGAGTGGCTGCTTGAAATAGCCTTCTCCCCTCATGCCTCCTTGGTCGGAATCGTCGAGGAGGCCTTGATATCGATTGTTCTCCAATCCAACCATGCTACCCTCTACTGAGAGAGGAACATTGGGACGAAGTCATGGTTTGACTTCCTGAATTCCATTGTTCCCGGTATGCTTCCGTTCGTTGCATGGTTTGCTGAAGAATCTCTGATACTTGGCCTACGAGTTATACAAAACCTGGGTTTTCTACTAGAGCAGGGTTAGAATTATTCAAAATATCTTTAACATGTTGTAGGTTTCGTACTGTTATCGAAGGTCTCAGAGGATTCATGCTGGTAGTAGGTGTTCAAAGATCTGAACCTTCCCCCGACCTTCTGGTTTGTCCCGTCCGATCAGCTACTCTTGGTGGGGCAAAGCCAGGCGAGTCAACTAATGGACGTCTATCAGTTCCAGTTCTATTACCTCCGGCATTTGGTGCTTGATGGCCCGTATCATCTCTACCAGCACGTGGTGGCGTGGCAGAGTGTGTAGGACCGTGCAAGGCATCTTGATTTGTATCTCCGATCGCATTGACCTCGTGCCTCTAGTAGCGATCTTCCGATGAGCTTCCATTGTAACTAATGGAGAGCCTTCCAATGCTTCTGCTAGGAGTTTCCACGATGGAGAGCGGTCGGAGATGAGCACCTCCTGAGGTCTTCTTGGTGGGCTCAGCCTAATCCGGCGGATTGCCGATCGTATGTTGAGTCTTATCATCCCCACTTGGCCTACGACCAGTGGGGGTTTCATCGACACCGTTACCAGATGTCGGTTGGCCCCTGGAATCGCCAGAAGCCGTAGGTGAGTACCTTTCATCCATGATTTCCTCGAGAGTATAGAGATTCTCGAGTTGCGGTGCTGAATTTTTGTCACCTTTTTCGCCTGTCGGAAGGACCGGGCTTGGAGAGGTCTTTGGACATTCCGAGCTGGTCGGAATGGCTGGTTCCTCTGAAAGAGCCACTTGTCGTAGTGGTGTATCCTCATCCATCTAGTCGATTTCGCTAACGTCGGCGACGTGCGAACCAGCGGAGGAGGAGGATGATGACATATCATTTTCTTGCACGGCGCGGATGCATCCCTCCATGTCGAGGTTGGAGTAGTCCGCCAAGTCGAACCAATTCTCGTCGTCCCAAACTCCTGCTATAGTCGCATGAGCGATTATGAGGAATGGGCAAGGATTTGATGAGAGAAGAGTTTCTTTAGGAAACTTGCGTCTTCTTCCCCACGGACAGTGCTAGCTATCGACGATCGAGTCGCCGATCTTACGATATAAAATAGAGGAAAATAACACAGATCTCCTGGGAGATTATGGGACTGCTCTTTATTGATACGAACTAGATTTACAGGGGTGTCTACGACCCGGCTGGGGACTAATCCTAATTACACTGAGTATGATGCTTGCTACGCTACTTAATCAAACTTAAAGCACGAATACAAGGCTAATTGCACTGCTTTAATCTGATGCTTGATGATCTCTTATGCTTCAGATCCTCCTCCTGTTGTCCGCGCTTCATCCTTACATAACTTCTGAAGAGGTGACAGTTACTCCTGGAGAAGACATCCCTTGTGAAGCATCATGACTGGTCGGAGCGATTCGACAGTTGATAATGTGTCAACTGTTCTACGGTTAAGTGTTTGTGAGACACTCAACCGTATGGTGATTGTTGTCAGTGTCTTAAGATTATGTAACATCGCGTGGTTTGGAGTATACAGCATGTGTTCTATTCATCACACGGTAAAGAATATACCTGGAATTAGATCCAGATACCAGTTCGTACCTTTCCCAAGCAGCCATCTGGTTAGAGACTAGGTGCAGGACCTTGTCCGACCAGGGTACCCATTATGTAACCTCTGGAATCCTCACGACCAGTGAGGTCGTTAGTCTTAGGGGTTACGACCATGAAGATGTATGGTCTTTTATTATGTATTAAAGTAATACATAGAGATTTTAATCCTTGTCAGGTGTTATCTGTCAAATTAATTTCGTCAGTAGAAGGAGTTGTCTAGAGTGTTTCGGTGGGGTTAATAGAGCCTCTCTACAAAGGTGTGGATGATGTATCTCGGTTTGAGCATAGTTTTGAGGATGCCAATTTAAGAGATATGAGCTAGTGTGGTATGCGATGAATTGGAATTCCAAAGTTTGAGAGAAATTTCATTCCTAAAAGAGAAACTGAGAAAATGATGTTTCCTCGAGTAGTGAAATGCTTTCTTGATTCTCGTTTGAGCTATGTGTTTTTTACGGATGTCTTTCACAAATTGAACTTGGCTTTATGATGGTATGTGTGGTCCTTATCAGTTCAGAAAGAATAAAGGAAGTATTTGATTTGGGTATTTGAGTGGTTTCTCTTTTGGCTTATGTGGTGTTTATTTGTAAATTGCCTACATGGAAAGCGGAAGGGATTTCTTGATGAATCTTCGCATTTGAATTTGACCCTTTTTGGTGTGAAGCTGCAATTTCGTGGTTGCGATGAGAACCCATTATTTTTAATTGGGTTCTATTTATAAAAGAGTTGTTCAAAGCAAGTTCTGTTGTTTGTTCGTAGTTAAAGGAGGTGCTCCTTGTTAAGATGAAGAAACCGATTGAGAAATGGGACAAGAGTTCCCCGTGTGTTGTGCATGTTGTGTGCTTTAGTACCAAAGGGGAAGTTAGCCCAAGATACATTAGTTTGTTTTCAACAGTTGCGGGGATTAGGAAGTTGGCGTATCGCTATGACCATCTCGGGTCCATACGCGGGGTACACAACGTCTGGTATGTTCTGATGCTGAGTGAGTACCTGACTAGTCTGAAGCTTGGGATTTTGTTAAAGCCGTTGGCCAACGAGTAAGACCTTACCTTTGAGTCATATGTGTTGAGCTAACCTGTAAAGGTCGAGACGAGTGTTGAGGTGCAAACCGTTGGTATCTATCAATTGTGATGTGATTCCATAGGTCTAAGAGGAAAACGACTTAGAAGCTAGAGGTCTCACATGCACAAGCATTGTCCAGAATTATTCACGTCGGGGACGTGTTATTTGTTTTTTAATTCCAGTTGTGGTATTCTTGTGATTAGAACGACAAGTAGAATTCAGGGTCGAATTCTGTTTTAGGGGGGGTAGAATGTAATACCCTATTTAAAAATAAAACAAATAAGTGATTAGTACTGAAATTAAATAGAAATAGAAAGGAAAAAATTCAGAATTTAGGAGGAGTATTAGAACCCGGGCCATTGGCCCAAGTGGGAACAGGCATAAAAGGGGGAAACCGAACCCTAGCCATCCACCAAGTACTGTAGCTCGACTGCCACTGTAGCACTGCACTGTAGCTCGGCCGCCACTGTAATGCCTCCCCACCTCCCTATGTTCCTCCCTGCTGCCGGCCAAGAGGAAGATCGGGGAAAGGCCATTTGGGTGCTGCTAATCAAGGAGAAGAGGCAGAGGGAGGAGAAAAGGGAGAATCTCGCGGGGACTTCAGTGTGGTCCAGCGGAGAATTCGTGGGTAAATTCGTATTCCCCATTAGTTATTACAATTCTTTTATATGTGTTTTGTCACCGAAAGTCAGATTAGTACCCTGCTGTTGTAGATCGGTATTTCTGTAGTTCTGATGATCCATAAGTTTGAATTAGTTCCAAGCGAAATCAGGGATTAGGGTCTCCTATAGTTATGTGGGTAATTACGATAGATTTCTGGAAAGTCTTGGATCGCAATTTTTTGATGGATAGATATTTAGTTACGATTTTTGCAATCCAAGCGCATGTTCAGTCTCTGGGATTCGGACAGCAAGCATAGTTTTGCATATTAAGGTTTGGAAACAAACGAATCTGGACTTCTGGTCCGCATGGCTTAGATAGATAACTTAATAATGATTCCAGAGAGTCCAAATTCATATTTTTTTGAACAAGTAGAACGAAAGTTATGGAATTTTGAATTGTTCCTTGTAATTCTGTCCCTCTGTTGGGGACAGACGGGAAAGATTGCTCTGTTAGCAACTTTTGTTTCACAATGAAAAAATTATAATAAATTTATTATGGATGCTACTTCTCGGTAGATTCCAGAATGACTTAGATCTTTATGTTTGGTTGTACCAATTAAAAGATATGTAATTTCTAAGTCGATAGTATTGAAAATGACAGAACTGTCTTCGGAGATAAAAACAAGGGTTTAGATGAATTAATCTGAACTTCCGGTCACCTGAGAATTTGTTGGTATGTGTGTGTAGATTCCAGAGAATTTGAGTTCATGATTTTTGGAGCTTTGAATCAAAAGTTATGGTTTTCCTATGCTGGCTGTCTGTTTTGGACAGACTGGGACTTGGCAATGTAATGGTATTGTTTTGGGTCGCGAATAGGAGCGAATGAGTTCATTTAGTTTTATTACTATGCTTTGTGCAATTGAATGGTTTTCTTAGTATGCTTTACGAATGCCACGCGGTGGTGAGAACCCGGGGATAGAGTCCTCTTTTCGTCGTCATCCATCTCGCGGTTGAGGCAAGTGCAAGCAGTGTAGAGTATTTGTGGTACTATATTCATGATAAATGCCATGGTTTAATTGTATGGAATTTTATCTATGATTTTGCTGCTAAATGTTATTCTCTCATGATGGATTGAGAATATTAAGTTTATTTGCATCATAGCATTCATTTCTTTGAGTCTTGGACTACGTGGTAGTCAAGGACTGATTCTCTTGAGGTCCCCGTCATGAAATGGATGGGCATGGGTCCCCACACTCGTGGAGTGTGGGCTTGAGATCCCTGTGCCTGAGGGCACAGGCTTGAGTATGCATCGACGGATGCACTACTCCGCATTACCGGTAATTGCAAAGAAGGAAGAAAGTTGCATTCTTGGGATTTGCATTGCATGAAGGTGGTTCAATTGCTGATGGCAATATGAGGATTTTGTTATATTCCATACATGTGTATGTTTTGATTACTTCACTGTTGTACTTTGCTGAGTCGTGGACTCATGCTTGTTGTTGATGTTTTCTTTACGTACTTCTCGAGGAAGCGACATGCATGGGAAGGGTTAGATTTTGGTACACTTCACTTACGATCTACCTTGGCAAATAAAAATAGCCCGTTTACTTAAATTTAAGTGATCCTGCTATTATTTTTATTCTCAGTTGGTGCTCATCCTTCGTGATGTTTGAGTTATTTGTAATTGGATTAGTCAAGTATGTCTTGTGGACGTTTCTGTTACGCTTTAACATTTTAGAACTTGATTTATTTACTCTTACATTCTAGAATATTTCAAGTGACTTGCCTTGTCTTTCATCCAAATAGAACCTTGAAGAATCCTAATATATTATTATGGTTCTTCCAATTGTTGATTAGAACAAGGTTTATGTCTAGAATCTTGTTATTCAATATAATTTTGATTAATGCTAGCTTGTTAGATATTCAAAATCCTGCTGTTAATTGATAGTGGATAGAAGTAAATTGAATTAATCAGTTAGTTTAGCAGCATTCTAGGCTCAGAGTTGAGCTGGAGTGTTACAGAGATTCTAATTGCATCTCCTCCCCAACCTTTATTTTGACCGATTGAGCTTCTTCAACCAGCTGCTGGGATTTTGCTTCAGGGCAGTCGAAATCAGCCTCAATTGGAAGAAGATTAAGAATGCGGTCGTGGGCTTTGAGTTTTGCTAAGGCAAAGCTCACTCCATTTACGACTACCTGCTTGATCAACTCGGCTTGGTTGGTCTTCAAAGTGGTTACTAACTCCTGTAATGTCCCAACTTGCTGCCCAATCGTGCTCGTATGTCCGACCACGGTGTCTTCAAGAGGTGTTACCTCCTCGGCACCTAGGCCTCTGAGCACATTGTTCAGGAGAGAAACTTTATCTTGAACATTGATCTTCGAGGCCTTCGTCTCCTCTTGGTTGCGAGTTAGAGTCTCCTGAAGCCATTTTATTTTTGTTGCTTGCTCTGAAAATAGAGTAACAACCAGTTAATAAAACTTTGAGTTAAGAAACTTTGAGTTAAGACTAGTATATTATACTGGTCCTAGGTAAAGATTTCTTACCTAACAAATGATTGTCAAGCTTCTTGGCATCTTCTTCATTAAGGGTAGCGTCATTTAAGCGCTTCTCTTTCGGCCTTTAACCTTTGCGACATGACTTTTTCGTGGTCGAGCAAATCGACTATGGTCTTTTTTCGTGGTCGAGCAAATTAACAAGAAAAAGTGATATGATTGCTAAACAATTGCTCGAAAGCTATTTGTTTCCTTGTATTTTTTTCATACATTTTGATCTGCCTTACATTGGTCAAAAAACGGGAATGTCACCTAGTCGAAGTCTTTTCCTCTCTACATGTGGTCTTGCTCACTAGAAGGAACTTTCTAGCGTCGACCGGACCCTTATTCTTACTACCAATATAAGGATAGATGTGATCAAAACCAAGGAAATGAAGCTTTATTCCATAAAGTCCAAAAGATACATATTACATGTTACAAAAAGTAAAAAAAATCCTAGTTACATTTCTTCTACGACCTTTCTTCAGACTAGTTAGTCTTTTCGACCAATTCTGCAAATTTCTTCTTCAAAGTGGTCAAAGCTGGTCTCCATTGAAAGAAAGCATAAGATATGTAAATTGGTAAGTGCTTGTCCAATATGTTTCTTCTCTCTGATATGAACTTCAGTCATGATTAGATATTACACATCATAGAGAATGAATTGCTCACGTGTTCATCGGGATCTTTTTCACGAAATTCCTGAGGACTTCAATTCATAGAACAAATTGACCTTTCGACCACATGAAAGTCATGTTCCATGGATTTTCTTTTTCCACGATCTTACTAACGATGAAAGGATACCAAGGTGATCTGAGTTCAGTCTCATAAAAAGATTTGAAGATAGAAAACTCAGCTTTCTCTTTTAAAGACCACCGTTCATCATCTACTCTTTTCCACTCCAAGAAAGTTTCGAAAAAGTCTTTCTAGCAACATCAAAGATGGTCATTTTCTTCATATCCGTCTTTGATTCTTCCCATTCAAACATAGGTCTGACTATTTCTTCTAAGAAATCTACTCAGGCTTGAGGAGTTTAGAAAAAGAATTCTAAGAAAAAGCAGAAGTAGGAAATATAAAAAGATCTCAAGTTAGTTTTTCTTAGTTCTACCCTTTTGATGGTAATTTATAGCCATCAATTTATGACATAATTCAATGGATAAACATGGAAGTTCAACGTTTAAAATTCTATTAGAAACCGTTCCCAACAAATCGTGGGAAACCAAAGTATCACCATCTCTTTGGGAACTATTCTCAATAAATAGAATTACAAGAAATGGTGGCATTCTTTTTTCTATCTATTCGAGAAAAGGAATTTTATTTTTACAACTCAAGTAAAAATACATTTCTTGACTAGGTCAATTTCTGGTCAAAAGAAAAAACAGTCGAATACACTCAATTTTCGACCATGATCCCACACCTCTTGTTCAAGTAAGTCATTTTCACTTGAAGATGGGGGGCTAGATGGCAAGGATCTAGTAATCCTCAATTAATTAAACTGTTTATCTGTAATATTCATCATAAATAATGATGTCTTTATACAACCTTCAAATGTACCCCCCTCATTATCAATAATAAGGGAGATTATAATTACCTAGTGGTCGTAAGCTATTCTACGACCACCCTATACAGTTGTAGGTCATCCTACTACCACTTCATGGTCGTAAGTTCTTCTACGACCATGTATTGATCGTAAGTCCTACTACGATCACCTTATGGTCGTAAGCCTTACTACGACCAGGTCAACTACGACCACCCTATGTTTGATAAGGACCACCTACATGTGGACCAAATCAACTATAGACCATATACACTGTGTTTAAGGTACATAATAGTAAAATATGTGTCGTTATTATCTGGTATGACTGCATGTATTGATCTTTGTCTCTGGCATAACCACAAGGCGGACATGGGGAATAATCTCTCTGACAATAACTGTCATCAACGTGCACAATTCATCAACCATTAGGGTGCCTCTTGGCCAAAACAACTGACACCCCCTTAGACGCTATATAAGGGATAACATCAGTGGACAGAAATAGGACACAAGCAACAAAACAGACAGGAGTCATTAGTCGTGGCCTTCGATGACTTCTCTCTTGTTGGAAGAACAATCAATACAAGAACACAGGATTATAGCCCAAACCTGTATAAATTCCCTATGTCTCACCCCTGTGTAGTCTCGAGAAAGGAGAACCCCCCTTTTAGTGTTCATTTCAAAAGTTCGATACTAAAACATCGACAATACTAATGCATACTTATGATATGTTTACGCTTTGTCTTATTTATTATGGGTATGTTGGAGTCTAACACATATTGGTCGCAAATCTTTATCTCCATACTATATATCATTGCAACTTGATTGTTGTGACCACAATAAGGATGAATTTTTCCCTTTTCACGAATTAATGTGGTAATTTCTAGTTTTTTTACCTCCTATAATTGACTAGAGACTCTGAAAGGAGTCTCTAATTAGTATAGAAATAGATAGAGAAAATTACACTGTGGGTCTCTAAACTTGCACGGTTGTACCACTTAGCTCCTTGAACTTGTATTTTACTTTCTCATCCCCCTAAACTTGCGAGGTTGTGCCACTTAGCTCCCTGAACTTGTATTTTACTTTTTCAACCCCCTGAACTTGTGAGGTTGTGCCACTTAGCTCCCTAAACTTGCGTTGAAGCGAAGTTCGTCAGATGCAATACCGGCGACTTCATCCCCTCCGAGTCCGGTGGACTCGTCGACGCCCCGCTTCGGCCGTGTTCATCGTCCTTGTCACCTCACACTAACAAAAATGGATTCTTCAGGCCCAGGAACGCACTGTGCTCATGTCTTCGCCACAGCTTGCCTGTGCCCCTGCTCTGGCATTGTGATTCGCCAGCTCAGCCTTTCCTGTTAACAAATGACCAAATGGACTTGCGGTGCAAACAGAGGGTAGCGGCAAGCTGCAACGGTAGAGCTCCGGTGAAGACATGAGCATGGTGCATTCCCGGGCCCAAGAATCCGTTTTTATCAGCGTGAGGTGACGGGGACGATGAACACGTCTGGAACGGGATGGCGACGAGTCCACCGGACTCAGGGACGAAGTCACCGGCATCTCATCCGAAAAACTTCATTTCAACGCAGTTCAGGGAGCTAAGTGGTGCAATCTCGCAAGTTCAGGGGGCTGAGAAAGTAAAATGCAAGTTCAGGGAGCTAAGTGGCACAACCTCGCAAGTTCAGGGGGCTGAGAAAGTAAAATACAAGTTTAGAGAGCTAAGTGGCACAACCTCACAAATTCAGGGACCTATAGTGCAATTTTCTCAAATAGATAGATAGATAGATAAAGCCCTTTTGCCACTCCAAAGGTTTTAAAAGCCCATACTTTGCCATTTTGTTACCCATTTAAAGCATCTTCTGTAGCTTTGGGTTGTGGCCTACGTGGTTCAGGTCAAACGAAGTAGTCGCACGATGGATGCACTTTAGCCAGGAAGACAAGAAGCCGTATAACCTGTCGAGAACCTTTGCGAGTAGAGGACATTCTGCAACCACCGCACGCCATAAGCTGATTAAGCCAAAAAGTTGGATTTAAGCTATAAGCTAAAAACCCTAAGCCTAAACAAACAGTACCATAGACAAGCGAGGGTGACAGAACAAGATCCTCTACGTTAGAAGACTAAACCCAAAGGATGAACAGACACCCCGTTTTGACCTTCAAGACCACTGCAAACTCCTAGACCCATTCAATCGCGACCTAAGAGATAGGAAAGGAATTGCAGCTAAGTCAAACATACTCATCTGTAATCTGAGTCTTCAGTTGCTAGTTGCTGGTTTTACTTTCCACGACAGAGCCATACAAAAGAGGCAGCAAAATTTATCTAGTCATACAGTGTATCGTTTGCACTGTTCATCATACGACAATTTTCAGTTCCTTGAATTTTGGGTGTTCTGACTGCTGGAACCAATGAAATTCAGTAGATAGGAGATGCTAGGTCCTTTGCAAACTTGGTTTTGGTGGTCTGCTGATGGGGATAGCTCAAAGAATGAAGAGGATGAGGCTTCGGCTGTTTACACCAATGTGCGGGCGGTAGGCTACTCGGAGGAGGAGGCTCGTTAGGCTGTCGGTCCAGTACAGGTAAGGGATTCTCATTTGTTTGTAGGTCATTGCTCCAGCACGGGCGGTGTCCACGAAGCATCGATCAAAGCTCTGCCCTCCGATTTCCATGGCAGCGCTTTCCAAGCCAAAGATTGAGCGACAGTTTCTTTGTTTGAACCAAGTGGGGTCAAAGCCGGAGATACCACAGATTGCGTTGCCTGGAATTAATGTGCAGCCCAAATGGCCAATCAGGCCGGTAATTCATCCCATCAAACGTGTGTGTGCCCATCCGTGGAGACGTGATCCCATCAAGGCGCAAGATAGGGTTTCCGATCGCTCTTCAACTCCTGACCAGTGCACGTATGTGGAAGCACTCCTTCGGCCATCTATTCCAATGGGTCGTGGAGGTGGAGCTTTCGAAAGATCCTTTGTCAGTGGCAGGGATGGCAGGCATGGCAACTTCAGGGGCGGTCGGAGCAACTTCGGCCAGGGATGGTGGAACCCGGTCGAAGAAGCTATGGTGGCAATGCTTTAGTGGCAACTTCGGGGGTGGTCGTAGGCAATGCTGGGGTGGGACGAGGCCTACCCCAGACAGGCGGTATTGCAAACTTCAACAACCAATCAGGAACTATTGCGGTCATCTTGGTTCGGTGAGCGGGACGACGCTTCAGGGTGCGGCTGGGAACCATGGGTAAGGTGTTTCCGCATGGTCGTCGGCAAGAGGGTTTGCGAATCATGGCGCTGGCAGCAAATTGGGGTGGGCCAAATGGTGGTAGATGGGACAATGGGCATGGCTTCGGCATCGTCTACTGGTAGATGGGATAGTGGGCAAATTGGGGCAGGCCGGATGGTGCCGGATGGTGCCGCGGCAGTGGTAGGGTCGGGGTCATCGACTCAGTTGATATTGTCGAAGCAAAAGTGGAGGGTCACTTGCTAGTCACCATGTGCAGCCAGTGAAGGATGGTGGTGTTGACAAGATTAAGAGGTTTTGCTTCAGATGCAAGGAAAAGGGACATACCATTGCTGCTTGTCTAGTTGTGTTGCGCTGTGATATTTGTGACAATACCAATCATTTGGCACCGAGGTGTCCCTTTTTCAAAATGCCAAAACCAGTGGCAAATTTCTGTGGGTATGGGGATGACGGCCTAGGGTTTTATATGGTACCCTCTGCAGGTTCATCGAGGCCGTGGGATGAACAGGGTACGATGGGGGTGGTACGAATTATCGGTGGGTAGCTATCGGTTGAATGGGTCATTGGGGAGTTAAGGAGACTCATTCTGATTGATTAGTAGTGGGATGTGAAAGAAATTGGTAAGAATTCTTTTTTGGTTCAATTTCCGACACCCATTGAATTGTCAAGAATGGTTCAGATTGGGGATATACAAGTCAAATCTCAAGGGGTAGTGCTACGTTTTGAGGAATGGAAGCCGGGCCCTACTCCGAAGTTTCAACTTCACTCAGTCTGGGTGCAAGTTTTTGGGGTTCCTTATGAAGTTAGAGACTACCTTAGTCTTTGTGCCATTGGTTCTATTGTTGGCACTGCCCTCAAAGTGAACATGATAAGTACAAAGAAGAAAGATCTAGTTCGGTTGCAGGTGGGGGTTATAGATGTTTCTCTAATCTCTGTGAGTGTTGATATTGTTGTTGGACATAGTGTCTACGAATTATTTTTTAAAGTTGAGCAAGACTTAGATGGAAATGTGGGGGATAAGCAAAATAATGGAGGTGGCAAGGATAAAGGAGGGGATGATGATAAGGAAATGAAGGACCGTGAGATGATGGACTGAGATGCTAAGAGGGCAAAAAACGTTTCGGCCGTGACGGGGATGACTTCAAGTGGCATCACCTCATCGTCTCAAGCTAGTGGTTCAGCTCTTGGCAAAAGTCTCATTTGTGTCACTCCTATTTCGTAGCAGGAGGTTGTAAAAGAGAGATCGGGTGGACCGAAGGTAGAGTGGGTCAAGGATTGTGTGCCCGAGGGGGCGATGGTGCTGTGGTAGCCGTCGCCAGGTGTTGCACATGTGGGGGTGGACTCGCTAGCGACAGTCTCGCCACCGACTCGAGATGAGAAAATGTCTCTAGAAGGGCCTGAGGGTGTAGTTTTACCGTTGGTGGATGTCGGTGTTTTAGGACCGAACTTACGTAAAGATTGTTTGATTCGGGGGTTCCTCTAGGCTCAAAATCACACAGAGATGGAGACACGGGAATTTTTATACAGGTTCGGGCCTTCTCCTGGGAGAATAACAACCCTACTCCTGTGTATATGTATTGAGTATGCTGGATTACAAGATCGTGCCAGAAAACTAGAGAATTGTGCTTCTAATTGGCTCTTCTCCCCCTCTTTTCCCTGATGACCCTTGCCTTTTATACCGTCTTCAGAGTGCACCGTTGGATCTTCAATAAAAGGTCACTTAACCCTCTAGATCATGGAGCCATTACTAGAGGTTATTGCAGGAGTTAAAATGTTCCCACATCGCCAAGCAATTATCATCATAAAAGGGAGTTAAAATCGTGCCATTATCCCAGGGAATAATGGCGTAGTTTACTGCCCGTATCATGAATACAGTGCGAAAGATTCCTTTATCGACTAGGCCCACATGTCTGTGAGCCTTGTCGACTAGGAACTGATCGTAGAAGGTCTTACGACCAGGTGGTGGTCGCAGGAAAGCTTACGACCACATACTGATCGTAGTAGGTCTACGTCATTATTACCCTAATATGAATTATAGATAAATGATTAAATGAGGATTGTTATATCCTCGTCATCTAGCCCCCCAGCTTAAGCGAAAAATAGCTTACTTGAGGAAGGAGCAGTAGATGGTCTTACGACCAGTAGATGGTCGTAGAGAGGTGGTCGAAGGAAAGACTCTTCGACTAATGTTTCATTTGACCAGAAATTTACTTAGTCAAGAAAGTTGTAGGATAACCTTGCGGCTTACAAGGTAGTCGTAGAAGATCTAACGGTCACCGAGTGGTCGCAGTAGTGTGGTTGGAAGTAGAAACTTTCCAACCGTTGTTACGTTTGACCAAAAAAAGACTTGGTCAAGAAGGTAATTTCGCTTGAGGTGTAAAAATAGACCTGACTTCCTCGAGCAGACAAATTTAAGAATCCCAATCGACTCCCTCACCTTTGTGCATTGAAGCGCTTCCTCTGCTAGCAATCGTTGGGTAGCCACATCTTTTCAACTTCGGGCATGCAGTTATAAAGATTCACCGCGGGTAAGGATAAGGTCTTTTACCTTCCCCCAAATTTCTCTCGCAGTTCAAACTTCCGAGTTCTCCACCGCCGGCCAAATCGAGCTTTCTTCTCCAATCCTTCCACTTCCAAACCTTTAGCTTTTTGGGAGAAATGGCCGGAGCCACTTCCCAGTGGGCTGAATCGGAAATGGACGCGGTCAAAATCCAAGCTTTGGTCGACTCCGAGAAGATCCTGAAGACGGAGTTCGTGTGGTGGATTGAGGCTACCGGGCAGCATTGGCCGTCGGGAGAGATGGGGCAAATCCCCGTCTTCCAAGCATTCTGTGAGTGCGACCTTCGATTACCTGCTCATCCTTTTCTTACATTGGTGCTTGAATACTTCCAAGTGGAGTTGGTGAACCTTGTTCCCAATTCTATCACCATGTTGGGAGTATTCGTGTACCTTTGCGAGGCCTACCTGGGGATTCTGGCTGATCTAGAGTTCTTCCGATACTGCTACTATGGAATGACTCGATTGGTTGGAATCGCCGGCAGTTGTAGTTTGAAGCTCCACGATGGTAAGTCGAGGGAGTACATTCAGATGTTCACCCAGTCGTCATGGCTGGGGTGGAAGAAGAGGTGGTTCTATTGGGAGATTACCAATGAGGACAGCCTCTTCTTCATTAGAAAGCCGGCAGAGAAGGTTCCTTCATGGGATGCGATTCCTGAGAATCTTCACCGGATTGCCCTCTTCATTCAAGTCATCGCAGACTTGAAGGAAGAGGGGCTCACTGGATGGCACGTGGTGAAGGATTTCATCACGCGTCGCATCAGCTCTCTGAAGAAGAGGGTTCATCAGATGTGGAGGTACTCGGGTTCAACGGACCCGACGAGGGACTACGTCGAGGGTAAGTAAACCTTAAGCTTTAGCCTTCTTTCTGTTGATTTCAAAATAGGCTTTATTTAAGGTTCTCTTATCTTTGCAGACCTCTCACAAGAGGAGATTGACGCCCGAGTCAAGCTTATCCGTGAGAAGCCCCCAGCCCATGTCATGGCGCCTCCAATCCTGGCTGACCTGTCTCTAGAGGACAAGTTTGAGCGCCTAAAGGTAATCGAAAGTTGATTTCGTCTTTAGGACTTTGTAGTCATAGGAGAACTTATGATTGAGTACTGATCGTAGGAAAGCTTACGATCAGTTTATGGTCATAGAAAAGCTTATGACCATAGGTTTGTCGTAGAAAAAGCTTACGACATGGTAAATAGTCGTAGAAGAACTTACGATCACTTCATAATATCTCTCTTCCTGACTTCTGCAGAAAGTAGGCATGGAAAACTGTCGGGACAACGAGGAGGTCGAGCTGATGGTTGCTCGGGCGGCTACCGTAGAGCAGCTTGTTTCTCCCCCTACCAAGTGGCGTCGACTCGTGAAAGTCACGGACAAGGGAGGCTCAAGCTCAAGTCCTGCTGTTGAGCAAGCAGATGCTCCTCAGACCAGGAAGAGGAAGCCCACACAAGTTGTTGACAAGGGCGGTACGAGCTCGAGTTCCGCTACTCTGTCTGCACCTTTGGCTAATCTTGCCACGGAAATAATCGCTGCAGAGGAAACAATCGCGGCAGGAATAGCTGAAGTATTCAAACCCAAAGCCCCCAAGACCAAGGTACCCTTCTATTATGACAATAAAACCTTCGCAGTTTCTGCCTCGCGTGGCTTTATCAAGCGACTAGAAAAGGAGAACTGGAAGAGTTTCATGTCTTTTGTAAGGAGACTGCTGCACCAGCAGTGCCCGTGGTTGAGGGTGATGCTGCCCTTGAGGTGGTCGAGGCTGATCTCGACCGCCTAGAGAGCCAAGGGGCCCAAGAAGCGATGGTGCTCGATCAAGACCCACGACTAGACGTGGTCGTGGCTGTTCCTCAACTTAAGTCTCAACCAGATGTGGTTGAGAAAAAGTCAAAGAAACCTCTCATAGGGAGGGTTGTTTCCAAACTTAAGATCACATCCGGCACTCGGAGGTATGTAAAATAGACAAAAGTGTAAGGACAGCATTTACCTTTTGCTTTTTACCACCTGACCGTGTTTTCCTTTTTATGGTCTTAGCGTGGCTCCTCTCATCATTAAGGATATTCCTACCAAGGAACCCGCTGTAGTTTCTTCAGCAGGCGAAAGGACAACGGTGGTGGTGGTTGAAGGGTCAACCACCGTCCAAATGGTGGAGGATGCTGTTGTAGCCAACGTGGCTACAACCAGTGGAGCGGTCGTAGGGTTAGAAGTAGCTGACCACAGGAGTGGTCGTAGAGCCAAGGGTGGACATGGTAGCGGCGGAGATACCCGGCCATGGGGGTGAAACATCCATTCACCGCACCAGGAAGGAAGTTGCTGTGGATGATCCTCCCAGCTTCCAAGGTCAAGCTACTGATGTCGTTGCCTCCGAAGGAGGAGAAGGGTTCGAGCTCTTCAATCACTCCTTAGGGTTCTTCGCCCCTGCCACCATTGTGGGTTCCCGTGCGTTCAGATCTCATGATCACGTTCCTCACCCTAAAAATATTCCCAACAGAGGGGATGTTTTCGATGACGAGCGTTTCGAAAGGGTATGGTGGAAACGAGTCGATGAGATCGATGAGCTGATAGACCCCACGAAGGTGGTATCTTCATTTGCTCAGACCGACTTGAATGTAAGTACCCATAGCTTGGTATTTACATATATGTCTTTTCACGCTCCTTACTACCTTTCTTTATGCAAAATACATTGGAACAAATGGTCACTGTTGCCGAATATCACAGGCAGCTTGTCCAACTGTGACAAGACAAAGCGCTACTCTGCGAGCAGGCGGAGAGGTTGTAAGTAACAGCTTCTCATAGCATTTATATGTTTCGACCACTTTCACAGTACTTGTAGGGTTTGTCGTAGAAGATCTTACGACTAGGTGCTGATCTGTGAGACCCCGACATTTATTAGGCTCATAATACTTAGTCATCCAATTGACCCTAGTATTATCAACCGAATAAACTCGGTCTCGAGAGATGTATACTCCCCAGAATGCAGTATACATACCTCACAACAAAAGAATATATCAATTCCATACAACACATAGAACATAAGCAACAAACCAGAAGTTAATATTAATATGGAATAGCTACTACAAAAGAGGGGCCCTTAGGCCAAATAGCAATAAGTTACAAGAATACACAGCGGAAGCAAAAGTGCCATAAAGATGGCTATAACACAAAGCCAATCAGTGTGCCTTAACCCCTAGGCATCTGACCGGACCGCCAAGCTAGTCGTCGAAGAAACAGCAACACGTGGCACAGAAGTAAGGCTCTTGGAGCTCACCTCCGTCCTCTGCAACAAATTTGTTAAGCAAAGCAAATGAGTACAATAACTTGTTTATTGTACTCGCAAGACTGACGTGTAAGATAACAGAACTATAATTTAGCTACATGCAAGCTTTAATTAAGTGGATGGAGCTTTGGACTTACATTTTAGCACAAAGCAAGTTTCATTTGCAATAACATAATAGATTGAAGGCAATTTGATAAAGCATTTTTAATTGTTGAAATACAACGCGATAATAACATAATAACAACAATAAGAACAAACACGGAAGTGACTAACCCTTAGTCACCACAACAATAGCATGAACTCCCGTGCTCATACCAACCCATCAAGTTTTAATTAAAAGGTTGAGACTAGTCTTGAACGACCTTACCAAGCATGTCCATAACCTAGGACGAGGCTATTGAATAGTTTTATCCCGCAGGGTGTACCAATGTACCCACACGCCGATCGCCTTTCCTTTAGGCACACGACCTTTGGTGTGCCAAGACGGCTAAGTCCTACGAGACATTTCCAATGGACGATGCTAATTACGAGCAAGAACCCACGGGGACAAGACACATTAGATGACCTAATCGGTCCGCCAATGCTCCCTCCCAACACCACACACACAGATTTTATTAAAACATACCCACCAACCAGCTCATAATTAACACCTCCCAAAGTACTTAGTCAAGAGAGGTCCCATATCCCCTCGTGTGGTTAGCACATAAAAGCGCCGGCTTAGTGACCCAAGTACTCGGTCCTTAGGGACCGGGCATACCACCACATTCCAAGAACCGCACCACCCATCCAATATGCCCAAGTCTAAATCGACATTTTATTTTCAGTTTTTGATTTTACAATTAATCAAAGCACAAGTGCTGGACATATAGGAGGAATAATTATACTTGTGTGATCAAGACCATCGACTATGTCGATGATCGCCCATTACTACCGATAGCTAAGCATGTCTAAGCAGTTTAAACGCAACTACTAAGTGATAAGAGCTCATCCAACGAGCTCAAACCACAGCGAATAACCTAGGCTCATTGGTAGTAGAGGATAACAATTCCTACAGATTATGCAACTATAGGAAAGCTAGCGACATTTAACACAAAGTAGCATGCATACATAGAAGTAAAACAAAGTAGTAAGCTTTAAAGTAATGGGACAATGATGGAAATGGTCAAACTGCTTGCCTTGCTGCTGGTCACTTTGTTGCGGAGGGTCGTTTGCGGGATCACCACAAATGTCGAAACCTAACGGAAAAACGATAAAGAACCGATAAGAACGACGAAAAACAACAAGACAGCACAGCAAACGAACTCCAAATTCTCTGAAATTTCTACAGCAGTAAGAGGGTGATTTTAGGAATTTAGCAACAAGAACCAATGGATTTGGATTCTTAATGCAAAAGTTATGAGCAAAACAATTCTGCTCAGCCCTGAAAATACCAAACTGCACTATTCACTAATTTAATTATGAGGCAACAATTTCTAGAAAAGTGGTGAGGCTGAGATTTTTACTGTGAAACCAGCACCTCATGAGATGAATAACACAATTGAGTTCATCCCATTTGGAGCTATATTGCACTTTCTATAATTTTTCAAAAACAAGAACTTGAACAAAATTATAATGCACGAGTCCTTATTTCTATAACAGCAATATGCTCAAATCTAATTTTTACAGTGAGTTCACTAATAGAGGAAGCTAACAAAGTTGGTCTTATTCAAAAATAACCTACAGAACATTAGTTATGGGTTTTACAAGTTAAACCTAAATTTTGAGTGTATTATCCAAAAGGGAGTACTAAAACCTATGGCAAAACTGTGCTCTGGAGCTGAACTCAACTTACAACCATTTTTGGATTAAAGTCAAGTTCAAGATAGAGCTAACACAATTTGAATGACCTCAAAAGGATTTAAAATGAAAAAGATATGAAATTCTAAAGTCTACCTCATTTCAGTTCATACTTAAGAATTTCTTGACCTTCCTAACATTCACAAAGACATGGGAGGTCGTGAGCCACAGATCTCAGATCCAACGCTCTGACCTCCCAGAGAACAACACACATGCACATGGGAGGTCCAGAGGTCTGGACCTCCTAACCACGCACATGCGCGAGGTAAGGGAGATCATGGCCGTAGATGGAAGATCTAACGGACCACAACATGGAAGGGAGGTCGGAGCGGACCAGATTAAAAGGGAGGTCCTCAGCGGTGAGATGACCTCGAGGAGGTCCTGTGAGGAGGTCCTCAACGTCCTGCACCTCCAGGAGGTCTCGACGGCTAAGATTGCGCCAAGGAGGTCTTGGACGCCCAGATCTCCTTGGAGGAGGTCGGACATCCTGAGCTCGCGCGACGCACATGTTTGGACAGGGCATAAATGCGCGTGGGACACAAGGAGGTTCGCGCACGGAGGACTTAAAGGCGCGCAATAAATGGTGGATTTAAGGACATCAAGACCCACCCAATGATTGCGAGATTTAGCAATTTATGGCGATTAACCCCAAATGGCTCTGTCCTAAAAACGACAACAACGCGGTCGTTGCGTCCGAAACAAAATCCGTGTTCAAATATTTGGTTCTCATGGCGATGTAGACCTCGCGGCGAGGTCCAATGGTACCGCGGTTCGCAATAACCACGCGCACTAACGGACTTCTCTCAACGGCAAAAGACGGTTTTGAACGCGGTGAGCCGAGAGGACAGAGGTGACCAGACGGCAAAACCGAAAAGCAAAAATGAGCTCATGCGACAAACAAGCTTATGCCAAACTAAAGCTCCGCGAGATCATTCATGCGGTGCAAGATCTAAAGGACTAACAGGGCTTACCCGATGGTCCTAAGGTGCCGGGAGGTCGTGGAGGTGGCGGCCGAGTTGGGGAAGACAGGGCTCCACGGCCAAAGCTCCGACTTCAAGCCCGACTTTGACCACCTCTGAAAACAAAATGCCCAACAAATTAGGTTAGGGCTTGATCCCGGAGGGAAGGCACAAATGGAAGCAAGGAGAAAGGTGGGAAACCAAGTGACCCTTGTCCACCGAGGAACTTCAAGTCCAACAATGGCGGCCAAGGAGCTCTGCGGTTTAAAGTTCACAAGCACAGATGGGTGAGCAAAGAACAATGGCTTGTAAAGGAAGATAAAGGCACATGGGGTGGTTTTATCCTAAGGGCAATTGAGGTCGAGACCACCGGCTAAGCTCACGGTGAGCTTGGCCCATGGCACGGTCCAAAGGCAGGGACAAGACATAAAGGTTGACAAGAGGCGAGCTAGAGCTTGACGAGAGGTTAAAGTCGACACAGATTAAATGCGGTCGAGAAAGAGTCATTATACATACTCCATGGCGACTTGCATTAAATGCATTGCTCGAGCTTGCCCGCCGCCCGAGGAAGGAGAAGAACGGGGGAGGATTTTATGGCCGTTGGATAAGACCGGGAGAGGTCCTAACCATCGGATCCTATTTTGAACCGTTAAGTTTTAAGTGGTGGGAGGAGGTCCCACCACACGATCAAGGGCGAGGAGGTCGTGGCCCTCCGATCCCCTTAACGTGAAAACATACGTGAGAAATGGACAGAGGTCCAAAGCGTTGATCTCCATCCAACAGTGCGGACCTCCGCTTGGGACTTAACGCACGAACATAAGAGATCGAGGGGAGGTCATGGCCTTTGGATGCAAATCCAAGGGCATGGACCTCATCAAGGCGGGAGGACCTTCTTGTAATATTTGCCAGAGGAGGTCGTGGCCTTTGGATGTAAATCCAACGGCCACGACCTCAAGTGAGTACAAAGGGAGGTCGGGAGCGGTTGGATGTAAATCCAACAAATGATGACCTCGCCAAGGTGGAAGGTGGTTTTGAGGTTGGATAACCATGGGAGGTCGGGGCGGTTGGATCTTAATCCAAGGGCCAAGACCTCAACAAGGTGGGAGGACCTTGTTGTGATGTTTTACAGCATGAGGAGGTCCTTTGAGGTTTAACACACAGGGGAGGTCATGACCATGGATCACTGATCCAACGGCAATGACCTCATGAGGTAGGGAGGTCCTCGCGGTGTTGATCATGGAGGAGGTCGTGGTGTTGGATGTAAATCCAACTTGCGACCGATCAAGTGGAGATGAGGTCTGGCCGAGGTGCGAGACATGGTTGGGCTGGACCAACTTTGAATATGGCTAGCCCAAGGAGCAAAGTGTAGGCTTTTAAATTTAGTTTTAACAAGCTGAAACTTAGCAGAATTATTTGAGATAGCAAATGAACTCCAAATTTGATGAAATTTTAACTGGAGCTTGCTGACAATGAGACCAATCTTGCATAAAATTTCCAGAGGTTATCATGCAATGCATTTTTCTCAGGAAATTCATGAAGGTTGTTTAAAGGATTGTTTTGCCTCCAAAAATTATCAACAAGTGTTATAACTCATGATATGTTTCAGAGGGGGTCCCACCTCAGTTTTAGGACCAAGGAAGATACTTTCCAATTGTTTGGCACAAGATTTGAGAGAATTGGAAAATGAATTTGACTTTTGGTCAACAAGAGCTTTGTGTTCTTGGTTTACACAACTCTTGGACAAGAATTACATGAGATTGTAAGGGTTTTCAAGTTGTGAGAAAAAGTTTTAATTTGTACACATATAATTATACTTGAATAACCCTGATTATACATTTGGGATGTTACATGATCGTAGAAGAACTTACGACCAAGGTATTGTCGTAGAAGAACTTATGACTAGGAACTGATCGTAGAAGAAACTTACGACCAGGTTCTATACTGACGTCTACCCTTTTCCTTTGCAGGCTCAAGAGTGACGTGAAGAGCCTAACTGATTCTCTCGACTATGAAAAAGCCGAGATGAAAAAGCTAAGGGAGGAGAAAGAAGACCTCCGAAAGAAGCTTCAGGAGGCAGACTCTGCAAACCAAAAGTTGCAGGGACATCTAAGTGGTAAGTGCTGAACTTAAGACTGCTTTCGACCGCCTCTTCTTTTTCTGAATCTTATTTCTTTTCAGAGAAAGACCAAGAGGTTGAGAAGTGGGAGTAGCGTTACCTTAAGGACACTGCAGCCCACGCTGAAGAAGTTAAGAAGTTAGATTCTCAACTTGTTGGTAAGCAAATCTTTACCTGTAATTGGTTGTGTTTTCTTCTCAAGGTCATTTTATTTGACTGGCCTTATTCTTTTCAGAACAAGTAGTACAAGTAAAACGACTCCGCAAGGCTTCGACTCGCAATCAGGAGGAAATGAAGGCTTTGAAGATCAGTCTTCAAGACAACGTTTCTCTTCTGAACAATGTACTTGGTGGGCTTCATGCTGAGGGGATTACTCCTCGTGACGACACCTTGCCTGCCCACTCGACTGCTATTGGCGAACAAGTCGGTACTTTGCAGGAGCTGGTGACTACTCTGAGGGCTAACCAATTCGATTCGATAAAGGATGCGACTCAGGAGGGAATAAAATTTTCCCTAACAAAACTTAAATCTCATGATCCTAGTCTAAGTCTGCAGCCTGTCGTAAACGACTTCACCTGCCTTGAAGTAGAAGCGGAGTAGTTAATAGCGTCAATGCATCCGATCGCCGAGTTAGTCACACGGGGTATGCAAATAATATCCCCTTCGCTAGAGTAGCTTGTACTAGAGTCCTGTAAAGACAAGTTTTTTGTTGATGTTGATATATAATCCTTCCTTTTTCCTGAAAAATCATCTTGTCGAGTAGTTAGTAACTCATAAGATAATGGATGGAAAAAAGAGCAAGACTAAGAATTGAAGTCAAGTTAATAACTTTATCCTAACCCCCGACTATTTGCTTGGTTTATTTAGATAAACTGAGTAAATAGTGCTAAATGGGTTTTCTGAAAAAGAGAGCGGTTTAGCTAACTTGTAGTTTTTCGATCACGATTATCTTGCACTGGTCGAAAGAGTAGGAACAGGTCGACACTAGGAAGCTCCTTCTAGTGGGCAGGACTATATGCAGAGAGGAAAGGCTTCGACTAGGTGATGTTACCATCTCCGATCAGATTAATCAAATCAAGAACGATTAACTTGGAGTTAGATAAACGTCTGGAGTTCCTTAAAAAATTTGTCCAACTTATTTCAATGCACTCAATATGTTTGCTCTGGTAGCAGGAGTTAGAAACAAAACAACGCTAGGAAGTTCCTTCTAGTGGGCAAGACCACGTGCAGAGAGGAAAGTTTTCGACTAGGTGTTGCAACTTCCTCTGGCCAGTTAAAACAAACCGACTTAATCGAGAGTAGTTGAGCAAATTTGAAAAAGTGTACTCGGCTTAATTTATTTTCCAAAAAGATGAATGAAGAAATAAACTAAGGTACTAAGAGTTGGCTTGACATTGTTTCGACCATGTTTTGAACCCAAGCTCTTTGTGTTGGTAAAAAAGGGAGGAACGAGTTGACTCTAGGAAGTTCCTTCTAGTGGGCGGGACCACGTGTAGAGAGGAAATGCTTCAACTAGGTAATTTTACCATCCTTTCGACCAGTGTAAAGATGAACTAGGTGCTGGTCGTAGGATGTCTTACGACCAATGTATTGTTGTGAGAAAGCTCACGACTAGGAACTGGTCAAGGGTGGACCTTCGACCAGGTTATGGTTGAAAGAATTATCAAAGCGCTACTCAACATAAAACAATAAAGATAGAAAGAACTTGATGCTTTATTGAATGGTTGGTCGTTTACACGTAGAATTTGCGTAACTGGTCGATATTCCAAGAATTAGAGAGAACCCAGCCGTCTTCCATTGCTAGTCGTACTGAGCCTGGACGCATAACTTCGACCACTGTGTAAGGACCTTCCCACTTAGGAGAAAGTTTGTTCGGATTAGACTGGGATTGAATCTTCCTCAATACCAAGTCACCTACAGCAAGGCTGTGAGGTTGGACCTTACGATCGTAGTATTTGCACAGGGCTTATTGGTAGACTGCTGAACGGATGAAGACCTGATTTCTCTTCTCTTCGAGCAGGTTAATGTCATCCACTCGAAGTTGTTCTTGGGCTGAGTCATTGAAACTCTCGACTCTTGTAGACCTGATCTTTAGTTCTGGCGGAAGCATGGCTTTAGCACCAAAAACTAGGAAAAAAGGTGTTTCGCCTGTCGCCTGACTAGCGGTCGTGCGAACTGCCCATAATACTGAGGGTAATTCTTGTACCCAAGCCCCCGAGCGCTTAACAAGCTGGTCGAAGACTCGAGTTTTAATTCCCTGCATTATTTGGCCATTCGCTCATTCGACTGCCCCATTGCTTTGGGGATGGGCGACAGAGGCGTAACAGAGCTTGGTACCCAACTCGTCGCAAAATTTCTGAAATTTTGCTCTCAAAAATTGTTTACCATTGTCTGTGATTATTCGACTAGGCACTTCAAATCGAGTAATTACGCTTCTCATCATGAACCGTTTTGTGGTTTCCGTTGTTATCCCAGTCACAGGTTCGGCTTCGATCCATTTTGTGATCATATCAATAGCCACAAAAAGGAACTCAAAACCTCCTAGAGCCCTTGGGAATGGTCCTAGGATATCAAGACCCTAGGTCGCAAAAGGCCAAGATAGAGGAATTATTTGTAATGCCTGAGCTGGTTGATGTATTTGCCTGTTATGAAACTGGCATTGTACACATTTCTTAACAAACTCTTTGGCATCATAGAGGGCTGTTGACCAGTAAAATCCTTGTCGAAAGGCTTTACCAACCAACGTTCTGTAGGAAGCATGAGTTCCACAGATGCCCCCGTGTATGTCATGAAGGAGGTTTAGTCCTTCTCTCTGCGGTATACATCGCATGAGTACCCCTTGAGTACCTCGTTTATAGAGGACTCCTTTGACCAAAGTATACATTTTGGCCTTTCGGGATAAACTATCTGCTTCGAGATCATCATCGGGTACGGAACCCGTCTGAAGATACTTGTAAATGGGATCCGTCCAAGTATCCTCGTATTCTAAAAAGGCTGTCTCAATAGGAGATGTTTCTGGTGTTTTCACTAGAGACGGCTTCTGGAGTTGCTCCAAGAAGACCCCCTTTGGTACTTGTGATCGGGAAGAAGTTATCCGAGCAGGCTGGTCTGCGAGGAAATTATCCTTTCGAGGGATGAATTGTACCTCAAAACCAAAAAAATGCTTTTCAAGCTTTCGAACCTCCGATAAGTACCGAGACATGGTCGGGTTAGATCACTAGTACTCTTTTCCGACCTAATTCATGACTAGTTGAGAGTCTCCTCTTACGAGTAGTCGTCGAATCGCGAGCGCTTTCGCAACTCATATGCCGGCTAGTAAACCTTCGTACTCTGCCACGTTGTTAGTGGCATGAAAGTTTAACTATATGGCATACTTTGAGGTCTCTCCATTAGGAGATTCTAGGACCACCCCAACCCCCGAGCCACTTAAAGTAAGTAACCCGTCAAAGTACATCGTCCACTTGTCGCCCAGATCAGATCGGGATCCCTAATGTATTCAGATTTGTTCATTCGGTGACAAAGTCTACCAAGATCTGGGATTTAATGGCCGTTCGGGACACGAAATGGAGGTTGAACTCCCCAAGTTCTATTGACCATTTAGACATGTGTCCCGCTGCTTCCCTATTCTGGAGGATCACTCCCAAGGGAAACTCAGATGGCACAATTATTTTGAGCGCCTGAAAATAATGCCACAGTTTCCTCGAAGACATAAGGAGGGCATAGAGAAGCTTTTGGACTAGAGGGTAACGCTCCTTAGGTCCGTGCAAAACTTCACTTACGTAGTACAATGATCATTGAACGTTTTCACGTTCAACGACTAGTACTGCACTCACTGTCTGTGGCGTGGCAGCTAGATAAATTAAGAGCGTCTCTTCTTGTTTCGGGGAAACCAGAATAGGAGCACTCGTAAGATATCTCTTGACATCCTCGAAGGTAGCGTTTGCCTCTTCCGACCACTCGAAACCCTCGTGCTTCCTTAGAAGTTTGAAGAAAGGTAGTCCTTTTTCTCCCAGTCGTGCTATGAAACGACTTAAAGCCGCCATACACCCTATGAGTTTTTTTATTTCTTTTTTCGTGGTTGGAGAGCGCATTTGAACAATGGCTTTTATCTTTTTGGGATTTGCTTCGATTCTTCGTACAGAGACCAGGAATCCAAGCAACTTTCCCGAATAGACTCCAAATACACATATCTCAGGATTGAGTTTCAAGCGGTGTTTTCTGAGGTTGTCGAACGTCTCCTACAAGTCTGAAACATGATCAAGCCGTATGATGCTTTTTACGACTAGATCGTCAACATAGGCTTCCAAATTTCAGCCTAGCTGAGGTGAAAAAGTCGATTTCATCAAATGTTGAAAAGAAGCGCCAGCATTTTTTAGACCAAATGGCATTTTGACATAGCAAAATATACCAAATGGAGTAATAAACGCGGTTTTTCTTCATCTTCTAGACACATATTAATCTGATAGTAGCCAGAATATGCATCTAGAAAACTTAATGTTTCGCAACCAGCAGTGGAGTCAACCAACTGATCGATACGAGGTAAAGGGAAATCATTTTTTGGACAAGCTTTATTAAGATCAGTGAAGTCAACGCACATTCGCCACTTGCCGTTAGACTTTCTAACCATTACAGGGTTGGCCAACCACTCTGGGTGGTCGACTTCTCTTATAAAGCCTGCTTTAAGTAGCTTGTCCAATTCTGACCTTATAGCATCTCGTCGATCAGGGGCAAATCTCTGTAATTTTTGTTTTACGGGTACTTTGTTAGGCCGTAGAGCTAGCCTGTGCTCAATCACTTCCCTGGGGACTCCGGGCATGTCGAATGCTTGCCACGCGAAGACATCTGCGTTTGCTCAAGGGAAAGTGATGAGGGCGTCTTCCTACTTGGGGTCAGAAGTATCCCGTCGAGCGATCTTGAAGGGTCCTCCGATCCAGGGAATCTCTTTGACTTGGTCGTTCGGCTTGGCGACTTTAGGCTTCGAGCACTTGGTCGAAGGTCGCCTTTTTTTCTTCCCGAGCCGGTATCGACCTACCATCTCGAGGATCGACGGTCCTGCGTGCAGCGCCATCTTCTTATCACAATGAATTGTGATTACTCCTTTGGAATCTAGCATCTTAAGACATTGATACCCATAATGAGTTGCCATTAAGAATTTTGCCAAAGCTGGTCGTCCGAGTATGGCGTTATATGCTGTATCGAAATTGATCACATCAAAGGAGATCTTCTCCGTCCTGAAATTACTTGGTGAACCAAATGTTACAGCAAGGGAAACATGACCAATAGGTTTGGTCGAAGATCCTGGTATAATACCATGAAATGAATATCTTACCGGCCTTACCTTGGTCCTGGGTACTTGCATCTCGTCTAGGGTGTTCGTCAATAAAATATTTAACGAACTCCCACCATCAATCAACACTCGATTTACTCGACAGTTATTGATGGTGGGTTCGACCACGATCGGGTAATGACCTGGTTGAATCGAAGGGATTGGGCAGTCACCCTTCTCGAAAGAGATGGTGACTTCTGACCACTTCGGCACTTCATTGACAAGAGGGGAGTCAATGGAGTTTACCTCGCGTTTGACTGCCTTAAGCTGTCGTCTTGACTCGTACGCTGATGATCCCCCAAAGATGTGCTTGATGGTGTGCTCAGGATCCTGAAACGGCATGTCCTCGTTGTCGTCCGACTGTGTACGACCACTGGCTTGTCCTACCTCTTCGAGGGCAGGAAGTGGCCCTTTGCCGTTGTAGTAGTCTTCGAGTATTCGTTGGAAAACTCGGCAATTGCGAAGATCATGCCCTTCTTTTTATGGAAAGGGCATCACCTAAGCTTGTCGTTCTTCCGTTCAAGGCGCTTACCTTTGCCTCGACCGGGGTATTGTTTGGTAGTTCGTGGCTCCTTATCACTTACGGCCAAGACCTCCTTAGAAGCATTGGCTTGAGGTTTTTGGCCCTTTGCCTTGTTCTTGGATTTCTAAGCCTTCTTATCCCTCTTTTTGCTACCTTCGCCAGTTTCCTGAGGGTGCTGGTCATCTCGATCGATGATTTTGGTCCACTCGACTGCTTCATTAGCGATGGCGCATCGATCACCATCTCAAGAGTTCACTCTGATGGCGGGAGGGTTCAAAGCGATGTCCTCCGTAATCCTTCTGCTGCGGACTCCCTGCTTGAAGGCTCTGATAACAGATGAGTAAGAAACTTCAGGAATCAAATTACGAACCTGGCTGAAACGCCTGATGAATTGGCGTAGTGTTTCGTCGTCGTTTTGTCGCATCCGGTGTAGGTCGTCCTCCTTTCCGGGGCGATGGTAGGTGCTTTGGAAATTGGCCAGCAATAGATCGCAGAGATGTTGCCACGAGTAGATCGACTCGACTGGTTGGTTTAATAACCATGATCGAGCAGACCCTTCGAGCAAAGTCGGAAGGTAATTCGCCATGACGCGCTCTCCTCCTGCTGCTGCTCGAACATCGTTCATGTAGATCTAAAGGAATTTCTCCATGTTCCCTGGTCGAAACCGCGGCGGCCAGTGAACTGCTCGGTGATCAGGCGAGAATGCCCGACATCCGGTAATCACGTCATAATGCCTCCTTTGCATAAAAGAGGGGTTGACGTCGCCAGGAGATCGTACTCGACGATATCCGGCAATTGGCGAATCTGACTTATGGTAAGTCTTGATCCTACGAGGGTAATACTCCTCGTATTTTGTCTGCTGTTGCAGACCTCTGGGTCGGAGCGGTGAATGATCACCTCTCCTTAGAGCTTTATGTTCTTCAGGCGTTCGAGGAACTCTTTTTCGGATTGGGGAGCAACGTACCTTGCGGCGATCTCCATGCGGTGAGTTATTTGAACGACTGAAGCTGATGGAGTCGTACTGCCACGACTTCTAGAATGATGTTGGCGGGGTCGTTCAAGCTTGCTCATCGTACTCTGCAGCCTTCGTGCGATCTCTTCAGCGAAGAGGTCATAGCCGGGCGCTCGGGCAAGTTCTCGAGAGGGATTCTCGAGCAAGTTGTTGATGTGCTGAAGTTCCTGAGCTTCCTCCAACTGGTATTGAGCGCGCCTAGGCAATTTTCTCTGTGTTGCGACTTGTTTCCGTCGGACTGTTTCAGAATCATCCATACCTGACCTTTGGGCTTGCTTTAGCGGAGTGTGATGATCTTGAGAATTTCCCGCACGTTCATCAAAGTGTTGACTCGTTCACACCTTTGGAGGCATCTCGTCATCGCCACGCCGGTCAGAGGGTGTGATCTTCGGAAGCATCCTCACTCGCTTTCGGAGAGTTATTGCTACCTGAGGGCAGGACAAAGATCTCCCGTTGATGATCTCCACTTGCGCTAGAGGCCTCCTCGCTTGAGGAGTCATCGAATGACACCATCTGGCGACTTGGAACAAACCTCTCCAGGAAGGGGAATTCCGGGTTATAACCATCCCCGTCGGCAAGTGAGTCCTACATTGGAATGGTCGAACTCGCAGGAAGAGCATGTTCGATCGCATCCTTGGCTGGGCTAGCCGGAGAGAGAGAATCACCAGATGCTGATGAAGATCCGGAATTACGGCTTCCAAGAGTTGTCACGCCAGGTCGGACTGTCTTAGGTGGACTTGGACATTCGGAGAGGGAACCCTCGCCATGCCTGGAGTCTGCCTTGGAATAGCCCTCATTGTGGTCGGGTTGACCCTTGCCCTCTGAGGAAGCTAGTTCCCCATCTGGACGTATAGTTGTGGGGGATAAGGATCCCTTCTCAACTCCATCGTTGGTAAAGTCTCCTGGAGAAAGATCTCCGGGGGCGACATCACTATCGGAGGATGCATCACTCGGCTCGTAGTCGAAACCGACATCCATGTCAATATCTGCATAATCGGCCAAGTCGAACTAGTTCTCCTCGTTCCACTCTCCTGCCATGAGAGCATGAGAGTTTGGAAAAGTCAAAGGGAAAACTGATGACTCGAAGGTTCCCACGGTCGGCGCCAAATGTCGGTGTTTTAGGACCGAACTTACGTAAAGATTGTTTGATTCGGGGGTTCCTCTAGGCTCAAAATCACACAGAGATGGAGACACGGGAATTTTTATACAGGTTCGGGCCTTCTCCTGGGAGAATAACAACCCTACTCCTGTGTATATGTATTGAGTATGCTGGATTACAAGATCGAGCCATAGAGTATTGTGCTTCTAATTGGCTCTTCTCCCCCTCTTTTCCCTGATGACCCTTGCATTTTATACCGTCTTCGGAGTGCGCCGTTGGATCTTCAATAAAAGGTCACTTAACCCTCCAGATCATGGAGCCGTTACTGGAGGTTATTGCGGGAGTTAAAATGTTCCCATGTCGCCAGGCAATTATCATCATAAAAGGGAGTTAAAATCGTGCCATTATCCGAGGGAATAATGGCGTAGTTTACTGCCCGTATCATGAATACGGTGCGGAAGATTCCTTTATCGACTAGGCCCATATGTCTGTGAGCCTTGTCGACTAGGGACTAGTCGTAGAAGGTCTTACAACCAAGTGGTGGTCGTAGGAAAGTTTACGACCACGAACTGATCATAGTAGAGCTTACGATCATGGGATAGTCGTAGGAGGGCTTACGACTATGGGGTAGTCATAGGAAGACCCACGACTACAAGGTGGTTGTAGAAGAACTTACGACCTCCAGCTTCTCCCTTATTAACATTTAAGGGGTATACTCAAGAGTTGTGTGACATCATTATTACCCATAATATGAATTATAGATAAATGATTAAATGAGGATTGTTATATCCTCGTTAGTGGACATGCCCAAAAAAGGAGGTTCAGCTGGTGTGGCGATAAAGATGCAACGGGGACGATCGGTGGGGGCTCCGTTGTTCGGTGCTTCGAAGTGGACGTTGGTTCAGAAAAATGGGAGGTCGGTGGGTGCGGTGGCAAATGAAGGGGGCACGGTTGGACGGGATTCTACACAGGAGCCAAGGTGGAGCCGGCGTCTCGCGAGCAAGGTTGGAGAGGATGAGGATTCCTTGCTGAAGGTTGTACGAAGGGCCAAGTATAAAAACTTGGAGGAGAACAAATGTACTAATTTAAATAATGCATTTTCAATTTTGACTATTCCAGATGAGGTTGCTATTTCTAATTTGAATCAAGTAGGAATTTCTTTAGGAGTTACTAGTTTGGAAATGATCTCTTCTTTAGAATCTATTAAAAAGATCGAACTTGGTAGGCTAGCTTGTAGATTGGCTTATTCGGAAAAATTGGTAAAGAACATGCCCTCAAAGAGGATTCGGACGATGGAACGACCAGCCTTGATTTATCCTCTCTAAATAGCTTATGCAGTGATTTATGTTATGAGGAACTGGCTGCAGGTGATGATCATGATTTGCAATTGGTATCACACAGAAAGTAAAGAACAGGGGCTAAGAAAGCACTTGCAAAAGTTGTTGAGTTTCGTATTAAAAATAAACAAAAGAGAAAATAAAAGGTGTTTTTTGGAATAGTAGGGCTCTTGGCGACTCAGCGAAGCATATGTACAGCGAAGTTGGTTCGGGAACAACATATGGATTTTGTTGCTATTTTATAAACTGTTAAGAAGGATTTTTCCAATTCACAATTAAAACATTTTAGCGGTGGTATGGATTTTTTTTGGCACTACTTACCATCCCATGGCCATTCTGGGGGTATTTTACTTGGTGTGAACATGGCTGTTTTTTAGGTGGGCTCCATTTTTAGGGAGACTTTTTTATTAAGCTTCATTTACGTAATAAGGAAGATGGGTTCCAATGGATCCTTATGACTGTGTATGGTGCTACACAACCAACTTATAAAGATAAGTTTTTAACTGAATTAGTTCATGCGTGTAGTAAGGAAACTTTGCCTATTCTTATTTATGGGGATTTTAATATCATAAGGCACAGTGAGCAAAAAAATAATGATAATTTTGATTGGCATTATCCTTTTCTTTTTAATGCGGTTATTGATAGCCTAGAATTAAGAGAACTTAGGCTTTCGGGTAGGCAATTTACGTGGGCTAATAATTTGGATAATCCTACTTATGAAAAACTTGATAGAGTTCTTGTGAGTGCGGATTGGGAACAGAAGTTCCCTTTGACCATTGTAAATGCTTTGGAACGTGTTCTTTCTGACCATACACCTATTGTTCTTAACACTAGGGCTGCCTTTGATACTAGGAACCAAACTCTGTTTAAATTTGAGTTAGGTTGGCTTAAGAGGGATTGGTTTGTTGATTTGGTGGCTCAGGTGTGGTGACAAAATAATGTTGGTAATTCTGCAATTAATCGTTGGAAAACTAAAATTAGAGCGCATAGACAATTTCTCAGAGGGTGGGCTAAAAATACTAGCAGTGTGTATAAGCTAGAGAAAAAACGTCTTTTGAATATCATTGATAATCTCGATAAGAAAGCTGAGTCTACGGAGTTATCTAATTTTGAAATTAATCTTAAACATAGTTCTAATGAGCGTCTTGCCCATTTACTGAGAGAGAAAGAAATCAAATAGTATCAACGGGCTAAGACGGAGTATTTGTTTGAAGGAGTTAGTAATACTCAGTATTTTCATTTGATTGCCAATGGTAAGCATAGGAAACAACAAATTTTTCAGTTAAAACAAGAGGAGGGTCTAATTTCGGGTGATGCCCATTTAAAACAGTACATCACAACTTATTACAAAGGTCTTTTTGGACCACTTGATACCAACCACTTTTCCATGGTTGAGAGTATCACGGAGGATATACCTCAAGTTTCAGACTTGGAAAATGACTATCTTACTACTGAGTTTACTAAAAAGGAAGTGAAAGGTGCAATTTTTCAAAAGGAGCATAATAAAGCTCCGGGTTCAGATGGCTTTCCTACTGAATTTGATCAAGTTTTTTAGAACATTATTAAAAATGATTTGATGGTTCTTTTTCAAGATTTTCATAGAGGCAATTTACCTCTTTTTAGACTCAATTTTGGTATCATTTCTTTACTTCGAAAAAAAGAAGATGCATGACAAATTCAGCAATATAGGTCAATTTGCCTATTAAATGTGAGTTTTAAAATATTTACGAAGGTAGGTACTAATCGTTTTATGGGTATTGCTCAAAAGGTTGTTCGTTTGTCTCAAACGGCTTTTATGCCAGTGAGAAATATTATGGAAGGGGTAGTTGTTTTACATGAAACAATCCATGAGCTTCATAAGAAGAAATTAGATGGAATCATTTTTAAGATTGATTTTGAAAAAACTTATCATAATGTCAAATGGCCTTTTCTGCAGCAAACTCTTAGAATGAAGGGTTTCTCTCCAAGTTGATGTGCTTGGATTGAAAATTTCGTTGTGGGGGGCAGTGTGGGGATTAAGATTAACGATAGTATTGGGCCTTATTTCCAAACCAAGAAAGGGCTTAGGTAGGGGGACCCTCAGTCGCCAATTCTCTTTAATATTGTTGCGAACATGTTAGCCATTGTTATTGGAAGGGATAAGAATGAGGGTCATATCAGTGGGATAATACCGTATTTGGTGGATGATGGTCTTTCTATCCTTCAACATGCTGATCATACTATTCTTTTCATGGATCACAATTTTGATCAAGCAAAAAATTTGAAGCTTATTCTTTGTGCTTTTGAGCAACTTTCTGGTTTAAAGATAAATTTTCAAAAAAGCAAGCTCTTTTGCTTTGGAGAAGCAAAAAAATTTGAATCCCAATACTTAGAGATATTTGGATGTGAGAGGGGTTGTTTTCCCTTTAAGTGTTAGGGCATTACGATTCATTTTAGAAGGCTGCAGAATAATGAATGGACGGGTTTGGAAGATCGCTTCGAAAAAAGGTTGAGCAATTGGAAAGGAAAAAAATATCTACTGGTGGTAGACTGGTATTTATAAATTCAATTTTGAGCGGCCTTCCTATGCTTATGCTTTCTTTCTTTGAGGTACCCAAGGGGTTCCTTAAAAGACTAGATTTTTTTAGGTCCAGATTTTATTGGCAGAGTGACAACCATAAAAAGAAATATAGGTTGGTTAAATAGAATATTCTTTGTAGGCCTAAGGACCAAGGTGGTATGGGAATTAAGAACCTCGAGATAAAAAAATAAGTGCCTTTTGGCTAAATGGTTGCTTAAACTTTTGAATGAGAAAAGGGTTTGGCAGCAATTGCTTAAAAATAAGTATTTGGATGATAAGTCTGTCTCTCAAGTTGAGAGTAAACCTAGGGATTCCCATTTTTTGATGGGATTGATGAAGGTAAAGCAAGATTTTATTCAACATTGTTCTTTTAATCTTGGGAATGGGAAAGAAATCAGATTTTCGAAGGACATTTGGGTTGGACATCGGCATTTTTCTGAACTTTATCCAACTTTGTTTAAGGTAGTCCGGAATAAACATGTTTTGGTTGCAGATGTTTTAGGGAATGCGCCTTTAAATTTGAATTTTAGGAGAGCAATTATTGGCCCAAATTTACTTGCTTTCAATAATCTTGTGGTGAAAATAGCCACCGCTCATCTTACCTTAGATAAGGATATGGTTCGATGGAATCTACATAGGAATGGACAATTTTTAGTCAAATCTATGTATGCTGTTTTGGGTGACACCAATTGTAGTTTTCAAAGTCAAAATTTATGGAAAGTTAAAGTACCTCTTAAGATAAAAATTTTCTTGTGGTACCTTTGTAGAGGAGTTACTTTGACTAAGAATAATTTATTAAAAAGGAACTGGAGAGGTGACATTAATTACTGTTTTTGTGATCACAAGGATACTATACAACATTTGTTTTTTGATTGTCACTTTGCCCGTTTTGCTTGGCATATAGTTCAAATTGCTTTCAATCTTAGCGCACCTATATCGCTCGTGAATATCTTTGGGAACTGGTTAGTAGGTCTTACTTCGGATTTAAAAGCACATATTTTGGTGGGGGCGGCTGCACTTTGCTGGTCTATCTGGTTATGTCGTAATGATGTCGTTTTCGATAAGAAAGTTATTGGCCATCCTCTGCAGGTTATATTCAGATGTATCCATTGGATCCACTCTTGGTCAGCTTTGCAATGCCAAGGAAGGAGGGAGGCCTTGGTAGCTGGGAGTAAAGTATTGGAGGTCATTACAAGGGAGATCTCAACAACCATGGGTGGAAGCTATTTCATAGGCTTCGAGATGTTTGAAGCACTTCCATGTTTTTGTTTATTTTCATAAGGTTGTTTAATATTTTTACGGCTTTTGTTTTGCCATTGGTTTATGTTTTGTGGCGTTTGTTTTGCCTCTTCATTATGGTTAATGGGGCGATTGCTTCGCCTAGTTAAGAATATTGCGGTTATTATAATAAACTTCAGGATGTGTGTATCCTCGGATACAGAGGTTGGGAGAGGTTTTCTCTTCTCTTATCTAAAAAAGGACAAGCGAGGGATGGTTGGATGAGTTGCTTCTAGGGGTCAAAGGGTCATATTAGGGGTGGTTAAAATACGAAGATGCATGGAAAATGTTTAAAATTGGTCGAAATGGCAACGATCTGTTTTCCAACATTTAGACGATTGATTAGATTTGGCATAGTGAAAAATCATGAAAGGCCATATTTTGGAGTAGCAAATTTCTAAGATCCCCTTGCAAATTTTCGCTGCATCACTAATCCACATTTCGCGAAGACAAGAAACACATGATTTTGTAAAATGAAAGTTGTTTACGAAAGGTTCGTTTCTTTTGCTAAATTGAGAATCTGTGATATGGTGCCCACCACTACAATAGTATTCACTGCGTGGAAAAGGACAACAACTTGCGTCGCCAATTACACCATGCTCGTCTCCGACAGGGCATGGCCACCTTTGACCTGCGTGTGTGGTGTGCTCCGCCGCGCACAATGGCTCGCAAGCCGCCGTATCCTTGAACCTCGCCCAACCCACATGGCCACGCGCAATGGCAAAATATGAGTTTTCCTACCTTTAGAGCAGCAAAATATTGATTAGATTTGGTGTAGTGACAAGTCACGAAATGCCACATTTTAGAGTGATGAATTATTTAGATCCCCTTGCAATTTTTGTTGCGTCACTAATCCACATTTCGGGAAGATAAGGAATACGTGATAATCTGTGTGTGATATGGTGCTTGCCACTATGATAGTCTTCCCTGCATGAAAAAGGACAACAGCTTGCATTGCCAGTTGGGGCATACTTGTGCCTGACTCGAACAAGTCATGGCCACTGGTGGCCTACGGACCTGATTGGTTTACGATTCTTTTTTATAGTGTCAAAATCTAGACAATGCTAAAATCTGGAAAAAAAAATAGTATTTAGACCGTAGTCATTTTAATTCGCAGGCAATGCCGAAATTGGGTTACAAATTGATGTGTTTGGACTGCAACTATACCAAAGTTTGAAAAAAATGTGAGTATGACACATAGGTCTGGCTTCTAATTTTTTGGCACCACAATATAGCTAATATGGATCTTATTTTATTGATTAAATCACAAGAAATATAACGGTTTAAATGGATCACAAATTGGATATTGGATTCTAGAGATATAGTCAATTAAAGTTTCTTAACCAATCACAAATCGGATATTGGATTCTAGAGATATACTCGATTAAAGTTTCTTAAAAAAACAACAAAACGTTTTTAATATAGCCAATCTTCTCTTGCCATGTGCCCACGCCACAAAGAAAGATTAAATCAAGCTATTGTACCAATTTTGGGGCAAAGGATTTCACGACCCACAAATAGCCATCGTTTTGGCGAGGGAACTAATGGGTATTACCAAAATCTCAGGGTAAAGTCAAATATCAGTATTAAACCAAGTGACAGTCAAATTTCCTTGTGCTACTAAATTTTGATTTGGCTAACGAGGGCACCAAACTAAGACCCTGTTTGGTAGAGCTCCAGATTCTACTCCTGATTCTCTGAGAATCTACTTCTCTGAGAATCTGGAGCTGTCTGTTTATTCAATTGTATTTGTATCTTTCTCCTATATATTTGTACACAAATTATATATTTTTTCCCCTAAATTTGTTTAGACTATGTGAATGTATATACGTTGTATCTATACACAATGCCAGGTTATATTGCATTTACACTTCATGATGGATTACAACTATGTATAAGCAAATTTTGTACTGCTCACGCTGCGATAGATGAAGCTGGAGATATCGCATTCATATCGTATAAGTGTTCAAATGATAATTAAATAATATTACATACAAGTATTGAAATGATAAATAAGTCATAACAAAAGACAACAAAAATTCACAAGTAGTGTGTCCATCATCCTGAATGAGCAATTGCACTAGCAAGGACATCACGAAAACTATCTATGGATGTAGCACTTGTTTGCGACGTTGACACATCCGATGCATCCTGAGAAATGACATATTTAGCATATCTTGATGGTATTGTGGGCACATAATTAGGATCCTGATCGAACCTACGAAAATACATGTCCGGTGAAGCATGAAGTTGTGGATTCCCATGGTTGCTGCAATAATCATCTTTTGCTTGGACATGGGAAAGCTCGGCATCTTAAGAAGAATTCTCCATTTCATCTTCATACACCAAAGGACATCTCAATTACGTTGCGAACACTCGAGTGCTAATGGTTGAATTTCTCTTTCTCACCACTAGGAGCAACACCTCTCCGAAATTCTGGAACATGATACCTTTGGCCATTTTATGGCGCTAAGTACCCAGGCCTGTTTGGATAACCGGCATCGACAAGATAATATTTACCTGCAACATAAGATGGAAAATTCATGTATATTAACATGCAATGCATGAACATTACAAGTAAATAATTTTGTAAATGATACCAAACAAAGAAAATTACCTTGTCGAGGATGTGGAAAGACTTCGCTGTCTACAACCAATGCATGATAAAGCACACTAGTATCGTGCATAGCTCCTGGTTGTCCAATAGATGCGTATGTGAAGAGCATGTCAAAATCATATACCGCCATGACATTCTGCGTTGCACTTCCTGATCTACCAATATATCTAATTAGATCTTCTAGAGCAATAGTTGCAAGAATGTGTACCATCGATAGCTCCAATACAATCTTCGAAATATGGTCACATCCTTCGATCATTTCTAATTCTACTATAAACCGTAGAGAAGCTTGGATCCTTTGGCCTCACAAAATCTTTAGACATTTTGACCACACACTTCAAAACCTCATAAAACTTCCTGCTAATTGCCTCACCAGAATGCTTGAACCGATTCTGTGCTCTTCGGTTAGATTCACAGCCACCACATATGTATAGAAAAAGAGCTAGCACTACTACAAAAAGGCTAATACTAGACGCCTCATCACAAATGGTTGACCAAAACCGTCTGTATTACATGCAACCACAGATGGTTTTGTTTTAGAGACCGTCTATGTTATTGGCTGCACTAAAAACCGTCTGTGAAGAGGTAATATCACAGACGGTTCATAGCTAAAACCGTTTGTGAAATATCACATACGGTTCTTGTTAATAACCGTTTGTGATAATTCTACATATCACAAACAGTTTTCAACAAAGAATCGTCTGTGAAACATCACAGACGGTTCTTAACAATAACTGTCTGTGATATTACTACATATCACAGATAGTTTTTTGTTACAACCATCTGTGATAATATCACTACAGCTCCCGGTTGAAGCCCGATGAGTTTCTTCGTCACCGATGCGTCTCTTCGTCGCATCTGCTTTGGCTCCCCGATGCGTCTCTTCGTCACATCAATCCGCTTCGGCTCCCCGATGCGTCTCTTCATCTCACGCTTCGAATTTATTCCTTGTTTTATAAAAAGGATCATCCGCCATCGAAGATAATCATCCCCACATACTTATAAAAAAACAGAAATGGTCGCCTCTTCCTTGTCACCAGCATTGATGGCCTACCTGGCTGCACTGTACAAGCACCTCTCTCAGTGTACGTTGAACCGTGCTGCGGAAGAACACTGTTTCAACAATGTCTTCACTTCTCTGTCAGCCGAGAATTTGCCGGAGCAAGTGACGGCCACCTTTCGCCGTCTTGACATCCTTCTCCGCTGTGTCTTCCAGGTGATCTCCCACTTTCGACAAGTTTACCGCGTCATCGATGTGGTCCTCCAAAACGACATTGCACGCACGTCACCTCGAGGCGGCGAGAGCTTCGACAAGTTTATCGCGTCATCGATGTGGTCCTCCAAAACGACATTGCACGTCTCGAGGCGTCACTTGATGCGTGAATCGAGGCGACGCGATCGAGTCGACTGCACCGAGACCCTCAAGCAAGGAGAGAGCCTATGGGCTCAATTCTTCTTGGTTCAACGGTCGAGGGTCTTGGAGACACTCGAACAAGCGCGTCGGTGGACGTATTCGAGCTTAGTTCATGATGATCGAACCGTCCGATGCCGACGCCGTCACCTATGAAGTATTAAAGATAAAGATAGCAGCCTACCTCCGCCACTAGAAAAACTTATTTATTTATAGGTTTCTACTTTTTTGTAATCTTTTTGTAGCGGTAGCGCCATTTGCTTGGCCATATGAAAATTCCAAAATGAAAAAAAGTTTGGAGGTGAAGTTACTATATTAATTATATGTTGAATTATTATATATATATATATATATATATATATATATATATATATATATATATATACGGTAGAGACGGTTTAGTGGGAAAAAAATCTAGTTTGGAGGTGAAGTTACAATATTAATTATATCGAGACGGTTTAGTGAAACAAATATATATATATATATATATATATATATATATATATATATAGTTAAAGCAAATTTTTAGCAGTATTTAAATGACAAAATTGACATATAAACATGTAATTTCTTCATGTCATGTAAGTGTATATACAAGATAAATATACTTGAGAAAAAACCATTTCACAGACGGTTCCATAATGGAACTGTCTGTGATATGGGATATATCACGGACGGTTCTATTATGGAACCATCAGTGCTATGGGACATATCACAGACGGTTCCATTATGGAACTGCCTGTGATAATTATCAATGACGGTTCCATAATAGAACCGTCTGTGATACGTCTCTTTATTAGTAGGAGCCCGGCCGCTAGGGTTTGCGCTCACCCTAACTCTCGTTACTCCCCAACTCCGCTAGGGTTTGCGCCCACCCTAACTCGTCACTCCCCAGCGCATTTACTCCGTTCCCCTCCCCACCTCGATGCCGTCGCTCGACCCCGTCGCCATCGCCGCCCAACCCCGTCGCCGTCACCGCCGGTTGTGACACCACTCTACACTGCACAATACACTCGTACGATAGAAGTGTCTTATGTAGTGTCAGGGTCGTACCACAACTACGGTGATGCCGCCACCCAAGCCACTGGGCTTGGCCCTGCGTGTCGCCTGCGCCGCCATGGCTTGGTTCTCCTGCTGGCCTCCTGCGCTCAGGCCCTGGGCGGGCTTTGCTTTCCCTATCCTCCCTCTATTCTCCTCTAGATCTGTTAGCTTAATGTCTTTTGTTGAGTTTGATTTTTATGCTTGAGCCTTAAGTTGTGTCCTGATGTTTGTGTGATTTATGCAAGGTGAAGGAGATGGATCGATGAGGGTTGTGCTGGTGGTGGGGTCGCCGCCGTGGTTGCGCTGTACTGAGGTATCACCCTACCTTACTCCCTCTTTGTCTCTACCACCTTGCTCTGTGATGAAAATGGCTAGTGCTCTGTGATGGATGCCGAGGGCTACTACTGGTGTGGTGGCCGGGTTTGGACACCCATGGTCTTGCTATCTTGCTGTTGAACTGCTTAATGTTGTTAATAGTCTTATGCTGAAATTGAATTGATAATTAGTTCATATTAATAGTCCCCTTGCTCTGTGATGTAATGATGTTAATAGTCTTATGCTGAAATTGAAGTGATAATTAGTTCATATTAATAGTCCCCTTGCTCTGTGATGTAATGATGTAGGACCGAAAAGGCGACTAGAGGGGGGGTGAATAGACGCTTTCTCTATTTTTCACCTTGATCGAACTCAACACTACTGTCACTCCAATAGCTATAAAAGCTATGAAGATCGTATCTGAGCAACGGATGACCTGTGTTGAATCCGATCAAAACCCCAAGGACTAGTCTAAAACTCAAAGTCGCATCAAGCACGGGACTAAAAACAGCTCAAGACCACACGCACAAGGCTCGCAGACCAAAGCAATCACCAAATCCAAACAAAGAATTCGATGGCACTAGAAATAGTCGGATCGAGATCACGGTACGACAAAGAATAAACTAAATCAGAATCTCAAGCTGCGCCACACAAACCACAAGAAACCAAGTATTCAAGTTTCATCCACTAGCAATAAACAAGGCATACATCTTTGGATCAACAACTCTAGATTGACAAGCAAAGACAAAGAACAGAAAGCGACTCAACTCAAACAAAGAAACAACAAAGCTCAAAGATGGACAAGCAAATACCAGATTTTTGTCTACCGAACAAGAATGCACAATGCCGCAAAGCCAACAAAACCAATCGGATCATTACAAAGACCTCCAACACAACACGAGCAATCAACAAACCGATGGGAATCCATTAAAAAGCATACACCGATCTCCAAACCATTCGCCGCCAGGCTCCTCTTTTTACTTTGCCCAAGAACCGGTTTCAGCTGCAGATTTTTTCATTAGGAACTGGCCGCCACTACCAGCGGAATTTACAGAGCAAATCTTCAAATACTAAGCAAATAAACTCAAAGATTCACTCACATGCAGAGGCAGGACAAGCCGATCGGCAATCAAAAACAAGAAATCAATGCAACAATAAAAGCTGCACAGAGATTGCTACAAGCTGCCGACTTGAACTTTCGGATTTTTTAATAGACTACAAGCCGACCAACTTAAAACACACAGCAGCTGATTTTTCTCTAGACGAACACAGTGCCGCCGCTGTCTACTTTTTCTACAGGGTGCGCAAATTTTTGGAGACCTCAGGCCACCTTACAAGCACTGATTTTTCAGTAAGGCGCCGCCCAAACCTCCAGATTTTCGGGCACTCAAGGCAGCCGCAAACGCATCAATTAAACACCAAAGTACCAGACTCTTACCTCAAGCAGCCGCCAAATTTTTTTGGGGGAGCTACAAGCTGCTAGAGCCAACCAGATCTGGTTTTGGTAGGCACTCCACACACGCACAGCAGATCAAAAGCAATAGATAAAACTGAACTCTTAGTCGGATCAAGACCAGATGCATTCACCTCAAAACAAAGACCAACCGGGATCTATTTAATGCAACAACCAATCAACCAGAGAAGGCAATAAACCATTCAAAAGGCAAACTGCTGCTAAAAAAAAAACAAAACTGAAAACAGCAACCACAAGCCGACCAAGCAGATCTGGAATTTTCTAGCCAGCCCAAAACCGGGGAACAGCCCGCCGCCTACATCAATCGGTTTTTGCGGGAGCACAGCGACATGCCGCAGTATTCTGATTTTCAACCAACTCAACCACAGAGCTCGCTCTTTGCGGGTGCTCACACGCAAGAGAACCAGCAGGCAAATCAATCTGCGAGCAGCCGAGAGGACAATCCAAAGAACATCACGCAGCAAAGAAAAAAGGCAGCCAAATCAATAAACACCATCTCATATTGATCTAGAGGAAGAGAGATACATGATTGATACAAGAGGAATGATTAGAAACTTTCACTCAATCCTCCCTTTCCCATCTCAAGAACTAGTTCACTCATGCGGGGAAGGAGAAAGCTACGAAGGAGACAACTCTGTCCATCTCCACCAACTCTCAACAACTAAAGAGCAAAAGAAACAACCTCACAAAGCCTCTTTTACTAGCAAACCCTAACTCCTCCATAATCCATCAACAGCATGCAGCCCTCCAATCCTTTATATAGCCTTGGCTAACGGGTCTCCTCCCGTTCGCCCGCTAAGTCCAACGGAGCCCGCTCCCGCTTTGCGACCTTGCGAAATTCCCGTTTCGCCTCCCCGCACCTTCCGGAAGCTTCGCGCTCCTTGTCTCGACGCCTCGCAACCACCTCGAGTCCACGTCGTCTTGACACATCCCGACCGTTCGACCTCGGTGCCACCGCACCTAGTCCGGTCCACCGTGTCTCGCCACGACTCCACCCGATGTCCCTGCGGTCACACAGATAAGAAACACATCAAATAGCACCGCTCGACATATTGTAACCATACAATAGCATCGACAAAATATTCAGAGCCCAAACCATTGAATCGAATGCACCGCATAAACGACATGGTCCGACCACACAAACCAAACTCGACTTCCTAAACCTATGTCAATTACTCATCACACACACGGACGACCTCCACATGGTCTCTCAATCTCCCCTTGATGAGTATATTGACAAACTCAAAAAAGCGCAAAGTTGAGTTTGAGTTTGAAGAAACCAACATGGTCCAAAGAAGAAGAGTGAAACAAATGACCATGTCGACTGAAGGAACACTAGAGCAACAACTGAAAGAGCAAATTGATCTCCAAAGCTCTAAACTGTTCCCAACAGACTTTTTCTTCTCTATTCTCCCCCTTTTGGCAATAAACACATCAAGAATGCTCAAGAGAGAATACGACATGTCAATGGATGAAATGGTCAAGTTTGATTATTCTTAGCGAGTTAGAGCCATGAGAATTATCCAATATGACCATAATGTAATACACCAAGCCATAACTTAATAAAAGGCTAGCTAGATCATGACAAGATATGTATAAGCTAGCTAGTACACATAGATGACAATCTGAAAATGAGGTACATTATGTGAGCAAGTCAAGTCATCAATGAGCAAAGTCTCGCTAGAGATATCCAAGGATGATGCAGGCCATGTCAATAAGCTAAGCGTAGCTAAGAAGCTTAAATTGAGACCAAATAGAGTGCTATGCTCAAGATTGAAACATTGGTTAAAGTACATGATACTTTTTGTGGCGTTAAGCACATTGAACACATGAAACATATTTTCTTTTGAAATTCATGGTGGTTTCCAACCAGATTTTTGTTTTATCATGTGCTAGGTCTCAAGCCTTATGCGACTACTCCAAGCGAGAAGCTTAAGAAGATAGTCTAGGTCACCCAAAACTCCCCCTAAGTTCATGCCAAGTGCAATGGCAGGCCGTCTCATAGGAGAGAATTGGTGAGATCGGCTTTTTTTCGCACAAAAGAGATCTTTTTGCCTTTTAACAAGTTGTACTAACTCATGCATCATCAAGAGACTAAAACAAAGCTCAATCTAAGGCTCAATATAGATTCATCACTCTACCCGACCTATTTGACATGGCATGAATCATAAAAGGATAGCTCAAGAAAGACTAATCTCGAGTGCTAACATGACAAGTTTTAGTTTAAGTTGAGCAATTTTAATTAACTTATCATGGCAAAAGCTAGGCTACACATATGAAGTCATGATAAATCTAGCAAATAAGCACAAGTCATGGCAAGGTGTAAAGCATTGTAAACATGTCATAGCAGGATAATAATCAAGGCTCAATGTAGTTATATTACAATATAGAATGCTAGAAATGCAGAAGATCCAGCTCCCCCTCAACAATAGATGCAACTTTTAGTTCAAGTTGAGTTATGTCAATATTAAGCTCCAGAAGCTCCCAAATGAACTCCCCTTGAACCAAAACAATAAATCGAGAAGCTGGCAAAGAAAACATAAGACAGGCAGTCCTTAAAGCATAGATAAGATATAGAGAATACTATGGCTCAGACTGACTCTCATCTACCCCATATGACTCTAGGACTATCAAGCGCCCACTTAACACACCTAGGAGCAAACACGTGCCTACTGCAGGGTGGCCCAACCTCGCTAGAACCTACAAGAAGTGAGTGAGCTCAACCTAGTGAGATAAGTGTGACTAATAAGCAGCATCCTAGAATCACAAGATAAGAGCAGAAATCTAAACAACTAGACAAAAGAAGCACTCTAATCTATGCTAGGAGGACTAATCCCAAATGCACCCAAAATGCAATGCAATAGTAAGGAGCTAGAGCATAAATAAGATAGTAAAGCAGTAAAACCCAAAGCTCCCCCTCACTACAGTCCATAAGGACAGACCACCCCAAGCTCTCCCCGCAGAGCTGAAAACCTCGAACTATCCAATGGCTTGGTGAAAATGTCAGCCAACTGGTGGTCACTCTCCTGGCTGGAGCACTATGTCGCCCTTCTCTACATGGTCTCTAAGGAAGTGGAAGCGGATATCGATGTGCTTGGTGGGAATCTTTGACTGGGTTCTTGGCAATGTTAATCGCAGAAGTGTTATCACAAAAGAGTGGAACAACATGCCGATAACTAACCCAAAGTCCCGCAGGTCGAAGCCATCGAGCACTTGGCTCTGACAATCGGCTGCGAGAAGCGTGCTCGCCTCTGCGGATGGGTGTGCAACACCGGACCGCTTCCTCGAAGACCAGAAACAAGAGAAGTGCCAAGAAATTGGCGGTCCGGAAGTGCTCTTCCTATCTATCCTCTGACCCGGTGAAGTCGCATCCGAGAAGGCTCTCAAGGAAAGACGGGATGAGGAAGAGTACCGGATACCATAGTCAATGGTAGCTCGCATGGTATCGAAAGATGCGCTTCACCTTTGGCGGTGAAAGCGAGGAGAAGCTCAAAACGAGCGCACAAACACACGAGAAAAATGTATATCCGGTCTCGAGGCGTTGAGGTACAAGAGGAGCCAATCATGCCGCGAAACTCCTTTTGATCAAGCGGCTCGCCATCCTCATCTGGGTCAAGATAGGTTTGAGAAGCCATGGGAGTCGACCACGGACTTACCATCACTCATGTCGAAACGCTTCAGAGGTCACGAGTGTACTTTCCTTGATGAAGAAATGTACCCTCCGAGTGCGCTTGATTTGGAAGCCAAGGAAGAAGGTCAACTCACCCATCATACTCATCTCAAACTCGGTGCTCATGACATCGAGAACTGGGAAACCAGTATGGGAAGAGCCGCCAAAGATAATGTCATCGACATAGATCTGAGACGAGCGGAAGGTCATGCCATGCTTGGCGGATGAACAAGGTCTTGTCAACTTTACCCATCTCAAAACCATGACTTATCAAGTAGGACTTAAGCCTCTCATACCAAGCTCGGGAGCTGCTTAGAATCCATCTGTGCTTTTGAAAGCTTGAAGACATGGTTAGGGTATTTGGGGTTCTCGAAACCTGGAGGCTGTCGGACGTAGACTTCCTCCTCAATAAGGCCATTGAGGAAGGCACTCTTCACGTCCATCTGGTAAAGCTTGAAACCCTTAGAAGCTGCAAAGGCAAGCAGGATTCTAATGGCTTCAAGTCGAGCTACAGGGGCAAAGGTCTCCTCAAAGTCTAGACCCTCAACACAGGAAAACCCTGAGCTACCAATCTAGCCTTGTTTCGGATGATTACCCCATCCTCACTCTGCTTGTTCTTGAACACCCACTTGGTTCCAATGATATTGTGGCCTCGTGGGGGCTCAACAAGCGACCAGACCTTGTTTCTCTCAAAGTTCTCTAATTCCTCATGCATGGCATTGACCCAAGACTCATCAGAAAGGGCGTGACAAACGTCCTTGGGCTCAAAGGAGGCAACAAAGGCAGAGTGGAGACAGAAATGAGAAAGGCCAGACTTAGAGCGTGTGACACGCTCAAAAAGGTCTCCAATAATCTGCTCTGAAGGATGCCTTTTCTGGATATGTCGGGGAGGTCCTGGATGAGAAGGAGAAGTGGCCTCTACCTCGTGTGCAGACGAGGCAGGGACAGAGCCACTAGCTCCGGAGGAAACGGAAGGCAAGGGCTGATCATCTTGAGGTGCCGTGGAAGAAGGCATCTCAAGGGAAGGAAGAGGAGCTGGATCAGGTAAACAACCATCGTCTCCCTCGTCCTCATCATCCACAAAGATGGTCTCGACCGCTCTAAAGAACACGAGATATCGGCCTAGTCCCGGGGACCGCCTCGTCAAAGGTCACCTCACAAGGTTTCTACCATTTGGCTAGACTCGCAGTTCCGGACCCTATAAGCCCGCGAAGAAGTCGAGTAGCCTAGAAAGATACCGCTCACAGGAACGTGACTCGAACTTATCTAGGTTCCCAGACTTCAAAATAAAGCACTTGCAACCAAACACACGAAAATGAGAGACGCTGGCTTTCGTCAGTATCTCGGCTCATAAGTCTTGGTGCAAGAGTGCAAAAAAACTTCGATTGAAACATGGCACTTGGTCGCAATGGCCTCGGCCCAAAACTTCCTCGGTGTAGAGTACTCATCAAGCATCGTCCCGCCATCTCGACCAAGGTGCGGTTCTTCCTCTCCGCAACGCCATTTCTTTGAGGGCGTATGGAGAAGAGAAGCGGTGCTCTACACTGTCTCACCGCAGAAACTCTCAAAGTAGGAATTCTTGAACTCCGTGCCATTGTCATCTGCGGATCGCTCGTAAGGCACCGGGAGCTCAGCAGATGACCTACTAAAAGACCTCGGAAATGTGTAAATGTCTCGTCCTTCGAGGCTAAGAAAAACACCCAAGAGTACCTCGAGAAGTCATCGACCACAACAAGAACATACCACTTCCCTCCTGCCGATCAAGCTTTTCGATTTGGTCCAAGCGTGTCCATGTGGAGCGGTGTCTGGTGCATCGGTCATAATGCTTGTGTGGGAGGATGAGAAGCGGCAACCATCTTGCCGTGCTTGCGGCATGGAGTGCAAACAAGATCTTTGACCATCTTGAGTTTGGCGGACCACGAATGAGATCATGGTCGCTAACTCGGGTCAAATGGTCAAATCAATATGACCAAGTCTCCTATGCCGAAGGAGAGATCGCGGGACTCGAAGCAACTAAACACACGAGAGGATCGCTAGAAGACTCAGAGAACTCAAAGACGAAAGATCCTCCCATAACGAGAAATCCATAAACCGGACTACAGAAGAATCAAGAATTTTGCAAGCGTTTTCTTGAAGCTCACCTCGAAACCGTCATCGGAAGTCGAGAAGCGGAAAGCAAATTGTACTGCAGCTTACTAACCAAGGCAACATCCTTAAGAATAAAAGAAGCATTAATACGCACAGTACCTTTGGCGATGACGCGTCCAGACGAAGCGTCTCCGAAGGTGATCGTCTCATCACCTGGAGCGCGGGCTAGGGAAGAGAACCAACGGGAGTCTCCGGTCATATGACGAGAACAACCGGAGTCTACAAGCCAAACCTTCTCCTTCCCTACCCGTGAACTGAGTCAAGCAGAGTAAAGTCTCGATCTTGGGATAAATCAACGATGATTTTGGCACCCAATCTTGAGTAACACGTCGGCGAGATGAAGTAGTCAAGTCCGATGACCTCTATCTACCCTCGCTCTCTGTCACTCACAGCAGAAGGTCTAAGAGCAGACCGAAGTCATTCTTTGAGTCCGATCGCTTCGGAAGCGCGAGTCGAGCACCGCAACAGATCGAACACGCCATGGTAGCTATCTCGATGGGGAAAACGAGATCTACCCTCAGGACGGCGGAAGTCACGACTGAAAGCAGCATGAGGACGAAAACCAGAAAACTCGGAAAAACCAAGTCCTCGATGCTGCACAAACCCATCAGAAGAACCAAGCCTAGACCTCGTGTTGGTCTTAGGTGCACTCAAGGTCTGGGGCCGACCCTGAATGCGCCTAAGAGACTCAACATGGTCTCTACGCGCGATCTTGGCGCGCCTGAAGCATCGATCGACTGTGTGTCCATCCTTCTGACAGAAGGTGCAGTGATACTTCACCTTCTGAGAGGTAGAAGCAGCATGTGAAATTACCTTCGTCGAAATCCCACGGACATAGCCCGCCGACTTGAAATGGACTTTCTCGGTCCCCGGCTCGATCTCGATCACACACAGTGCTATGGAGTGCGAGCACGGCGGTGGATGCTTCCTCATGTCCTCAAAGAAGTCATATCCTAGACCCTGATTAAATCTGCAGATCTTAGATTGGTCTAGAATAAGATTGAGCTTCTTCTTGCCTCCTACAAATCTCTCGAGAGTGTTCATAAGGTACTGACACTCCCGAAAGAGAGAGGTGCAAGAAGAAGAGGGGAAGAAGAGACATGCAGAAGGTAAGGGAGCAAAAGAAGAACCAAAGAGAGAGGGAAGAATGGCTTGTGCACGCGGTACCGACTCTGAAGGAACATCCCCATCGCTAGCCGGTTGGTTCACGTCGCTAAGCGTCTCAACCTTACCCTGGGGCTTCTCCCCCTTCTCCACAATCATATTGCAAGCACAATGTGACTTCTCTAGAAGGTCCTTAGTTAGCTTCACACATTCTCATCCAAAGCAATCAAGTCAGATTTTAGTTTGTTACACTTAATGCATGGTGAGCTAACGGGGTCCTTAGAAGCAAAGCGAGCCATCTTCCTTTCATGATCAATCATATCTTGAAAGCTGTTTGGAGACGACCTCAAGTTCAAGATTAACTTAGGACAGTTTAAGCATGAAACAATCGGCTCAAGTAAAGAAGCTTGTAGTTCAGCAATTTTATGATCTGCCCGTTTTAAGTTCATCTTCAAGTTATTGCAATTTTCACAAGACTCAGGCAGATCAAGAAGCATGGCATAAGATCCTCTAGCAGCAATGTCCTTACCCTCACATGAGGTGGGAGAAGTAGTCTCATCAGTAATAAGTAGGGTAACAGCCATCCTACTCAACTCTAACTCAGCAAGTAGACTAACATTCTCCACCTTAACACTATCAAGTTTGGAGGACACACTATCATGTGAGGTCCTTAACTTCTCCATATCAACCAAAGAAAGCGAGCATGTATCACAATCATCACTAGAAGGAGCGGATGTAAGAGCAATAATCTCTAGTGACAGTCTATCTATTTCCTTCTCTAACTCAAAGACACCTAGCCTTAGCTTTAGCATGAAAACCTCCTAGCTTAAGAAAAGCATGATTGAGCTGTTCAGAGGTGGGATCTACCTCATCCGTGTCGGAGATCTGTTTCATTGTCATTGAGTTCGCCCTCGAGGGCCATGAAGCACATCTTGGGAGAAGTCGTCGCCGCCATCCTTGGGCTCTTGGTCACCCGTCCGTCATCGTCGCTCCATCCCTCCACCTCGCCGAGGTCGAGGTCGTCCAAGCGGTGAGGACGATGGAAGAGCTTCTTGGCTTTGCGAAGTTGCGGAACTTCTTCTTCTTTGGGCGTCCGGTGGAGGCTTCTTGTTGCAGTTCTTGTCGGTGTAGTCGTTCTTGCCCGAACCGCCGTAGTCGTTCTTGCCCTTCTCGGCTTAGGGCGGTTTGCGAATGTGGTTGGGGCCACCACACTCGAAGCAAATCACAGGTTCTCCTCTCTTTCATCCCTCCTCCTCTTGTAAGCATGAGAAAACTTCCGAGCTAGGAGGGCATTTGCTCATCCTCGAGTGCTCTAGCGATCATCGATTCGTCCAGAGAAGCGACAAGGAGAAACCACACAACGAATCGACAAGAGAACCGGTTTAAGGCGGGATCGGTGACCAAGGCCATCGATCGTGACTTCGACCTCGAGACAACGTCAATCTCGTGAGTCTTGAGGCGTGAGTCTGGCGCATCAAGAGTCAAGGTCGAGAGGTTTGTCGTGTCTTTGATGGTGGTCACTTTCATCTCCCAAACACGCAGACGATCGAGTGCCGTGAGCATCGGCGAGCATTGTCCGAGTCGGGTATGTGAGACCGACCGCTCGGAGGTTGCTCAAGATCTTGTGAAAACGTCTGAAGCACTCATCTAGGGACTCACCGACAAGCATCTCAAATTTGTTGTATTCTCGTTTGAACCGGTCTGTCGAACCGTCTTGATCTGGGTGGTGCCCTCATGGTATCGTCGAGGGTCACCCAGATATCGAGGCGGACGACAGTGAGATATCTTGTCAAACTCGCTCGACTCAAACCACGGATGATGATGTTCCTTGCCTTTGCATTCGCCTCAACATCAGCCATGTTCCGGCATTGATGTTCTCATCGGCGAGAACAATGAATCGTACCTTGACCTTCCGCGGATGGCATACCCCGGGCTGGATGTATGTCTCCATTCGGCTCTTCCAGAAGGGGTCGAGGCCATCGAAGACAGGCGGCTTGGTCGAGTACTTGTCTGTCGCCATGGCTCTTGAGACCGGTTAAGATCTATTGAAAAGAGCTAACCGGCTCTGATACCAAATGTAGGACCGAAAAGGCGACTAGAGGGGGGGGGTGAATAGACGCTTTCTCTATTTTTCACCTTGATCGAACTCAACACTACTGTCACTCCAATAGCTATAAAAGCTATGAAGATCGTATCTGACACAATGGATGACTGTGTTGAATCCGATCAAAACCCCAAGGACTAGTCTAAAACTCAAAATTGCATCAAGCACGGGACTAAAACAGCTCAAGACCACACGCACAAGATCGCAGCCAAAGCAATCACCAAATCCAAACAAACAATTCGATGGCACTAGAAATAGTCGGATCGAGATCACAAACCAAATGACAATAAACTAAATGTAAATCTCAAAGCTCACGCCACACAAACCACAAGAAACCAAGTATTCAAGTTTCATCCACTAGCAATAAACAAGGCATACACTGGATCAACAACTCTAGATTGACAAGCAGCACAAAGAACAGGAAAGCAGCTCAACTCAAACAGCAAAACAACAGCTCAAAGATGGACAAGCAGCCGCCCAGATTTTTGTCTACCGAACGATAAATGCCACAAGTGCCGCCAAAGCCAACAAAACCGATCGGATCATTACGTGACCTCCAACACAACACGAGCAATCAACAAACTGATGGGAATCCATTAAAAAGCATACACCGATCTCCAAACCATTCGCGCCAGCTCCTCTTTTACTTTGCCCAAGAACGGTTTAATTGCAGATTTTTCATTAGGAACTGGCCGCCACTACCAGCGGAATTTACAGAGCAAATCTTCAAATACTAAGCAAATAAACTCAAAGATTCACTCACATGCAGAGGCAGGACAAGCCGATCGGCAATCAAAAACAAGAAATCAATGCAACAATAAAAGCTGCATAGAGATTGCTACAAGCTGCCGACTTGAACTTTCGGATTTTTTAATAGACTACAAGCCGACCAACTTAAAACACACAGCAGCTGATTTTTCTCTAGACGAACACAGTGCCGCCGCTGTCTACTTTTTCTACAGGGTGCGCAAATTTTTGGAGACCTCAGGCCACCTTACAAGCACTGATTTTTCAGTAAGGCGCCGCCCAAACCTCCAGATTTTCGGGCACTCAAGGCGCAACATAAGAACATCAATTAAACACCAAAGTACCAGACTCTTACCTCAAACAGCCGCCAAATTTTTTTTTGGGGGAGCTACAAGCTGCTAGAGCCAACCAGATCTGGTTTTGGTAGGCACTCCACACACACAATGCAGATCAAAAGCAATAGATAAAAGCGAACTCTTAGTCGGATCAAGACCAGATGCATTCACCTCAAAACAAAGACCAACGGGATCTATTTAATGCAACAACCAATCAACCAGAGAAGGCAATAAACCATTCAAAAGGCAAAGCTAACGCTAAAAAAAAAAAAAGCGAAAACAAACAACCACAAGCCGACCAAGCGGATCTGGAATTTTCTAGCCACCCAAAACCGGGAACGACCGCGCCTACATCAATCGGTTTTTGCGGGAGCACAGCGACATGCCGCAGTATTCTGATTTTCAACCAACTCAACCACAGAGCTCGCTCTTTGCGGGTGCTCACACGCAAGAGAACCAAAGAGCAAATCAATCTGAAAGCGGTGAGAGGACAATCCAAAGAACATCACGCAGAAAGAAAAAAGCGACCAAATCAATAAACACCATCTCATATTGATCTAGAGGAAGAGAGATACATGATTGATACAAGAGGAATGATTAGAAACTTTCACTCAATCCTCCCTTTCCCATCTCAAGAACTAGTTCACTCATGCAGGAAGGAGAAAGCTACGAAGGAGACAACTCCTGTCCATCTCCACCAACTCTCAACAACTAAAGAGCAAAGGAGAAACAACCTCACAAAGCCTCTTTTACTAGCAAACCCTAACTCCCTCCATAATCCATCAACAGGCATGCAGCCCCTCCAATCCTTTATATAGCCTTGGCTAACGGGTCTCCTCCCCGTTACGCCCGCTAAGTCCAACGGAGCCCGCTCCCGCTTGTGCAGCCTTGCGAAATTCCCGTTTCGCCCCTCCCCGCACCTTCCAAGGGAAGCTTCGCTCCTTGTCTCAAGACGCCTCGCAACCACCTCGAGTCCACGTCGTCTTGACACATCCCGACCGTTCGACCTCGCACACCGCACCTAGTCCGGTCCACCGTGTCTCGCCACGACTCCACCCGATGTCCTGCGATCACACAGAGACAAGAAACACATCAAATAGCACCGCTCGACATATTGTAACCATACAATAGCATCGAGACAAAATATTCAGAGCCCAAACCATTGAATCGAATGCACCGCATAAGCGACATGGTCCGACCACACAAACCAAACTCGACTTCCTAAACCTATGTCAATTACTCATCACACACACGGACGACCTCCACATGGTCTCTCAAATGATGTTAATAGTCTTATGCTGAAATTGAATTGATAATTAGTTCATATTAATAGTCCCTTGCTCTGTGATGTAGACTGAGGGCTATTGGTGTGTGTGCATTCTATGCATTTTGCTACAACACCTCTTCACCTATCTCTCGCCATTCATTTCGCCTTTGTCTGTGTAACTGTGTTCATGCCGGTCAAGTTCTCCTACCTTGCGTCCCAGTCGTCCTACCATTCCATTCATAATCTCTTCTCTATAAAGTCTCCAGCGTTGGTTGCTTGTGCCATTAAAGCGGCATCATATATATATATATATATATATATATATATTGTTCTAAGTCTCCAGCCACTTTCGGGGGGTCATCCACGCAGTATGAGAAGGATGAGACAGTAGCCACGGGCAACCTCATTGAGCCCATGCAGGTTTAAGAAGTATGGATACAAGGAGAGCGTCAGGACATCCAATAACCTGGATGTTGTCGATAGCTAATGGGACGTCGCTATGTTCAGAAAGTGACGTGGACGCGCAAGTACTCCGACTGGGAAGTGGCATCATCTATCAGCAACCAACAATTTTTGAGCATGTAATTGTCTTTAAACCCAACAAGAACACCAAGCAACAAGTAGAGAATTCTTTTGAAATGTGAGAATGGTTGCTTGGTGTTCTTGTTGGGTTTTAAAGACGATTACATGCTTAAGAATGGTTAGTTGCTGATACATGATGCCACTTCCCACCGAATACCCGCTGCTCACGCCGCCGAATATAGCGACATCCAATTACCTATCGACAATATCCAGGTAATTGGATGTCCTAACGGTCTCCTTGCATCCATACTTCTTTAACTTGTAGGGGCTCAATGAGGTTGCCCGTGGCTACTGTCTCATCCTTCTCATGCCGCATGGACGATCTCCCAAAGTAGCCGAGAGACTAAGAATATATATATATATATATATATATATATATATATATATATATATATATATATATATATATATATATATATATATATATATATGATGCCTATTTTAATGGCACAAGTACCATGCCGGGCTTTATAGAAAAAGTCATCACAGGCGTTTTGACCACAAACCGTCAGGATAATCTATTATCACTGAGCGGTTTTGAGTTAATAACAAATGCAGTGAAAGTATGCATCATAGACAGTTTGAAAACCAAATGCATGATGACCTCGTGTCATCATTGACCCATAAACTCAAATGGCTCACGAAACCGTCTGTGATGACTTTTTTGAACCGTCTGTGAATACCTTTTCTGTAGTAGTGTAGTGCTTCAATTGAACTTGTATGCGTAGTTGATTTCAAATCACATGTACTCACCAAAAGATCATGTAGACTATAAAAAAAATTGTAGCATTCATACGGAACATGTGGTAGCTTTCTCCTGGAGTGGTCAAAGTTTCTTTCACCCAACCCATTCCACTAAGCCGTGAAGTCCTAGGCTCATTCTTGTCCAAGTAGGTTGAGTGATAATTCTCCACGATAATTGCAGTGGCAGTGAGGCGACTTGACATGTCTTGCCACAGACGTAGCATCTGCACGTCACACTCATGTTCCTCATCTGATATATTACTCTCTTCACTATCGCTTTCAGAAGACGACATCTGTACATTAACATACAAAAACACAACAATATAAATGGCAATTTAAAAATACATGAGTACGCATTAGGTCCAAATGATAGTATATAACTAGTGAAAAATATCTTATAATCCAAAAAAGGTCTTACAGCCAATAGAGAAATAAAGAATAATAAAGACGAATACAAGACAAGCTACTTGTAGGAATGTCTCCAGAATCATCTTAACGTTACAATTAATTTTCTATTTGCCATACTTGGCATCGTATTTCCTTTTGAGCCATTCAAATTGTACTTCACTGTTGCGCAAGATTATAAATATTTTCCTTTGCTCCTTCTTTAAGAAAATTTCAGATGCAATGAAGTGTTCATTACTCCTATTAATAGCACCACACTCTTCAACCGATTCTATTATATCCTTTATGCTACACACCGAGCTTTTCTCTTTTTTCTGTGCAAAAATTCTTCCCAATTAATCTTATAGGACCACAGAACCACTCTTTGATTTTTCCTCTTATCTCCTGTGAACATGCCCGCCCCGTGTGGTGTGGTGTGCCCCGCCACGAACAACGGCTCGCAAGCCGCCGCATCCTGGAAATCCGCCCAACCCACTTCGATCTGGGTGTCACCTTCCTGCCGCATGCAGTCCTCGTCATGACAAAGAAAACGACTACCAGCTAGGTATGGTCGTACGCATAAAACACGGATAACTCCACACACCCTTGGCTTGTTGCTACTTTCCAAAGTTTGTCAACTCGTGTAGAAAAAGCCTAGACAGGTCAAGTAACAACTAACCGCGCTTCCATGCTACTGTGCCATTTCCTTCTTTTGTTGGTGCATATGGCTATATGCATGTAATGGTGTAAGGTGCTCCTTCCTATGATGGTCTCACTCAGAGAAATATAGAGACTGTTTGGTTTATGACCTCAATACCAAAAACCAGACAAAAAAATAGTGTTTAGGTCGTTGCAAAACCGATTCGCGGGTAATACCAAAATTGATGTGTTTGGATTGCAGCTATACCAAAATTTGCCAAAATTATAAGTATGTCACGTAGGTCATGTATGATATCAAAAAATTTTGGCACCAAAATATGTCAACATGGATCTTATTTTGTTGATAAAATAACAAGGAATAGAACGGTTCAAATAGATCACAAATCGGATACTCGGTTTAGGAAATATAATCATTTCATACTAGTTAAGCAAACTGTTCTTTCAATTAATACAATCAGTCTCAACAAACTGCCTTGCGCCATGTGGCTGAGTGTGCAGGTACTAGCCAAACCAAAGTTGGGGCGGCTGATTCCTTCGCCTGCGGCAAGCCTGGGAAAGGGCAAGAAAGCATCAGTGCGACCAAATTTTTCTAGGCAAACCAAAATATTATAATAGAATTAAACACTAGCTAAATTTCTAAGTAATATTAAAATTTTGGTATAGCTCTCTATGGTCATAAACCAAACAGTCTCATATTATTCGTCCACTGGAGGTGGCGCTGCCGCCTATACATGCCAACCACCGTGATTTTCTCGAGCCCAGGGGAAGACTTAAAAGTCCAACATTTTTCAGATCATCGACATATAGTTGGCGTCTTGGTTTCAAAAAATATACATATAGTTGCCGTATAAGAATATATATAGGGCTGTGATGATATTATGTTCCGCAGGCGTAAATGTATCACACTTTGAGACATAATTAACCAAATCTAGCTGCATGACATGTCGAAGATCATTACGGCTACTGCCGAAGCATTAGCCAGTGTCGCCTGTTGAAAATGATCTTGTAAGTTACGGTATATAGAAGCGCGTACAATTACAGGAAGAGATATGGAGACGCCCTAGAAATGGAAATGATCGTATTGAAACAATTAATACTAGCAAGGAAAAGGTTTTGGTGCAAACCGTAGCATAGTCTAATGGTCTGGCATCTTGTGTCTCTGATAGATGATTAAAGTCCGACTCCCACCAACCACAGGTTGGGTGGGATGTTAATGTGGATTTTTTTTTATTACGATTGTATGGGATTTGAACCAGTGATATGTGGATCCTACATCTTAAGATGACTACACTAGCCAATCATGCCCACCCTCTCAAGAAAAGGAAAAGGTTTTGGTAAAGAAACCTGCACATTGGTAAGGAACACAAGAAACTAGAAATATAAAAATTAATGGCTTTGTGTAGTGGCTATTGTATACTCTGAGAAAAAAAAAATTATTCTAGAATGCACACAGTAAAAACTATTTTTCCTTTAACCAATAATTCCTTTACGAGTATTTAGAGCAATCATTCCAAAAAATGAGAGTATACTTATCTAAATACTTCGTTTATTTTTTAGCTTTTACGAATTGCAATAAAAATTAGTGGTAAAGTCCTGTTCCATCGTATCAATGTCCGAACGACACTTCGTCAAGGAAAGAATATTTATTTGTGACTTAAGTGGTATGGTTTATCAGACGGCCAGCACTATATTATACCGTACACACTTTATTGTTGCTCACAGACTTCACGTGTCACGTCACAGGCTTGAAGCGTCAAGAGATTTGAAGAATGGAGTTTCTAAGGTTGTCTTGCTGTGTACTATATGGGAAGTGAGTTTCTAAGGTTTGTTAGCTGTGCCATATGGGATGCAAAGAACACAGCAATTCTTAGAGTATTTTGTCATCTGTTCCTTTTCAGCAGAAGATTTTTCTTAGACGAGTTTGCTATAGAAGAAAAATCGTACTAATTTAGATATTGGCTACCTAGTGTAATTTGTGTTATGAATATTGTATATGTATTGAAGATGCCCAATAAGCAATATATATATATGGTGTACACAGAGGCGGAACTTGATCGGGGTTCACAACTTCACCATACATATAACAACATATATAATTTTGAAGTAACAATATACTAAATAGTAATTTATGCGGCAAACATTGGCAAAATGCATCATCCGACCGGAGAATGGGCTGAACCGGGGTACACAACTTTTGAACCAAGAGGTGCACACGTAGTATATATGGACTAATCTCTGCTAATTTTTTTTTTGACCCGGTGTCCTATGACACCGGGTCATCCCATTGAGTTCCGCCCCTGGGTGTACAAAGGGATATGCCATATGCAAATAAGGAAATACAAAAGAGTTTCTACTCTAGCACCATATTCTAACACCCCCTCAAATGCAAAGCGTATGCAACAGCCTTACATTTGGAAAGGGTTAACACTAAAATATGAAAAATCCAAAGTCCAAGTCTTGATAATATCGTCGTAGCGTGCACCTCTTGAAAATATGCCGAGTATCAAAAGATCTTCTCCCATCTGGGATCGTACGACAGCTTATAAAGCACAAGGTTAGGGGCTAAAAAAGTAGTGACAAGCGGGAGCAGAGTCGACCTCGATAACATGACGAAGAAGATGGTGAAACCGACATGAGAAGGCTGTCAAATCAAGCCGAAGAGGAATAGATAGAAAGCATGGCGGCACAGATTGAAACCCAAGATGGTGGCAGCGCGGCGGCTTTAGAAGCTTGGGGCGGCGGCTAAGAGAAAAGTGGCGGTATCATAATGACTTCTACGATCTGTACGTGGCTCAAAGAGAAGAGCGGAAGCGGCAGCTGCTGCCATGCAAAAAGGAATTTCTATGCTTCTATGACTAACAATAAATTTTGTGGACTCACGTGGCTTAGAGAAACTCAAAGATAGAGTGGTACGGATTTGGATGGATGCAATGGAAGAAACATCACAAATGAATAAAAGCCAAAGGATAACTAGTAGCAGATACTAACAGCAACAATTTTTTTACTCTCTCGGTTTTGGGCTATAACCCATCGGCCCATCAGAAAAGGAGGCAGGGGGATTAGGGATTCCCTCCCTCTGCTCTCCGCCATCCGATGGCGCGCGCACACGCACGCGAAAAGTGTGGAGCCGGTGGTGCGTGGTCGCAGTCGGCCCGGCAGCGGCTTAGGCTGTGCCCGGAGGCGTGGTGCGGTCATCACTTCCTCGGGTTCCTTCTCCCTCTGCTTCCTTCTCCACATGTTGCTGGTTGATGCGAAGCATCAGTGGAGCTGGCAGTTCATGGCGCCGCTTGCCCTCTCGATGTTGACCTTTCCCGATGTGGACGGGAAGAGGAGGAGGCTGTTATTGTTTGAAGAAACTACGACTAAAAATAAAGGTCTGCCCCCGGGAGTGGAGATTGCTCCTCCTGAGGGCAGCGGAAGAGGATGGAGCTAGGCTAGAGGCTAGTGTTTAGAACATTCGCTCTAATACCATGTTATGAATATTGTGTATATATTGAAGAGGCTTAATGGGCAATATATATAGGGTGCACAAAGAGATATGCCATATGCAAATAAGGAAATACAAAAGAGTTCATATTCTAACACCATATTCTAACAATTTGATTCCCCTCTTTTGCTATAGAAAAAAATTATCCCCCTTTTCTTGTACATATTACTCTGTTATTTTAAAGCAATACAGTAGGGTACTTCTCAACTGTAGTCTTTTGAAAAAGAAGTGTCTTACTGAAGAGCATTAACCAATCCTTTTGCAGTAACCTCTCTACTATATCGACATTTTTCTGTGGTTTTGGTAGATCTGACAAAAATCTTGTGTCCTACTTTGGTTCGCTTGTTGGAATTTCGGTCAGTTGTGCTGTCATAATTTTTTTCTTGAGAGGCATGTCACCATTTAGTGGTGTAGAAACCAGCTGACGCTGGAGAAATTGAAAGGTATATCTGATATCTTTATAGACTATATCCTTGGCAGTTGACAATACTTCTACTGACTACCTTTCTCTTCGAGCTTTATATTACTCAAATCATGAGTAATTGCAAATTCGCAATCATATATGTTCAGTCTTCAATCGTATTTCCATTTTTCCTATGTTTCTGTTTCTCTAAAGTTTTATGATATCATCGAATTTTCTGTCGCCTGCTTGCTTTTGGAATTTTACCAATTTCTGGGTATCTCCTATTGACATTTCAAAGCAGACACCAAGGTTTACCTCAAAAGTCTACCATATTCCAAGATCTTTACGGCTGCGATGTGACAAACAGGCACACGTTGCACCTTGGAATATTCAACTTAACTGAAACCGACGCTGAGGCTAAAAGTAAAGTCACTAGACGGAACTGAAACTACCGACCAGTTAGACGATAAACATAGCGGTGTAACCTTTTTCCAATCGACGACCCGACGGGCGACGACTGCGACACGCGCGAACTGCCCACTTCTTGGTGGATACAGAGTTCTCTGCGAAAGCGTAAAACCGGCAATACCTATCTACCTTTGCAGTTATTTTATCCTCTAGCTAGCGATGGTCAAGATCGGATAAGTCCTTCCCGGAGAAAATCTAATCCGACGGTCATTTTTCGTGCATGATGACCATATATCGCGTTGCACACGTTCAAATCTATCGCCCTCCCTCACTAAAGCCTGTAGTTTCTAAAGGAAAAAATGATGTAGTGTGAAGCACGTTCAAGGATCTGCAAACCGTTTTTCTAAAGGAAAAAAGTGACTATGGTATGTAATTTATGAACTTTACATACGCTTTTCTCATTATCTACTAATCATCATACGAGTGAGAGCGCGAGGAGCATGAAAAATGTTAAGAAAGGAAAAGTTTGAAAACATTTTGTAACGAAAAATTGTCTGTACGACTGTACCATAGCCACCCTAAAAAAGAAGAAAGAAATACCCAAAGGGAGTGGCCACAATGGGCCGAGCTGGCTGACCTCAGCATCCGTCAGGCCCACCTTGAGTTCCAGCTCAGGGGTGGAACTGGTAGGCGAGCGGCCAGCTCCTCTAGGCGCTTCGTTTGCATCGGCAAGGCAACCGCCGGCGAAGCACCCTACCCCGTGACGGTGAGGGCGGCAGCGTGCACCGGTTTGTTCCGGTTACCGGGCTGCGCGCGTGACCTGACATCGCTTAGGGCTTGAGTCAATCGCTTCGGATTGAAAGGAATTTTAGTTTAAATTCCGAGTCAATCCGTACGGATTAAGATCACAATGTATTCAAACAAGCCTTTAACTGGAGCAAAGGGGAACCCAGGTTCGTCTCTGTAACTCCATTCTTGTTCTAGTTTCGGATTAAAGCATCGGCGTCGCAATTCCACTTTTGAATTCGCTTCATGGGGGCGCCGTCTACTGTTATCTGCTCCTAGCATGAATGAGGATGGGATCGAGATGGAATGGGAGGAAATGTGGTTCATTACTGCTTGTGCTTGGAATGGTTAGCCGGCGAATGGCTTTGTGATTTTCTGCTTTTGGAGTTCCTTTTCGTGGAAATTCTCTAGGATTAGCAATTTTATCTTTCTGAGGATACTCGAGTTATCGATTGAAATTACAACCACCCAATGGTACCAGTTTCATCGAATCCTATGTCAAGTATTACTTCTGAAGTTCTGATCATCTTATGCAGTTTACTCTAGGAATGCGTAACTCAAGAAAATCACAAAACAGTACCATTTCTGTTTTACTTTGTCATCATGTTGCAACTTGCAACTGGTAGTACTAAGTCTTCAACATGCGTTTGTTTTAGGCTCAGAATGTCCATTGTTTTATAGGACAAGAGATTCATTCGAAAGTAGTTCAATCCAATAACCATTTGCACCTTGAAACAAAAATGTAAAACGTGCATAAAAAAACAAACACACTCAGATAACTATATTAATGCAATATTTTATTCGGGGTGCAGATAAACTTAATTAATACAACTAATATCTTTCCCAGCATTGATGACTATGTGGTGCTACCTTTCTAATGTGTTGCTTATAGTAATGTTGCATGACGAAACTTCCTCCTCGGTTGGATTTATGTGGAGGTAAGCTGGTTCCATAGGCCTGGGTAAGCTCACATTCTTGGTGTTTAGCATTGTGACAACACGATCAATAGCAGGTCGATCCTCTGCACTTTCTTGAACACATAAAAGTGCCACATGAATGCACCTTTCTATCTCTTGATGTTCATTCCCTGGAGGACAATAAGTCAGCTCACCCCATTTTCCATCTCTCCAAAGTTGCCAAGCCTATTACCAAAATAGTGTGCTTTTGTCAAACAAATAATGTACACACTACATTGTAGAACCAAATGTGTATGCATAGAAGTGCAAACTGGGGTTTAGGGTAACTTCACTCACGTATGAAATGAGATTGTATAGTTTTCCATTGTACTGATAGAAGTGGGCTGTCCTCTTTCCACTTATTATTTCCAAAATCAATACGCCAAAGCTAAAAACATCCGACTTGATCGAGCAAACCCCCTCAAAAGCATACTCTGGAGGTATGTAGCCACTGAATGATGGAAGCAAAATTGATACGTGTCAGTAATGCAGAAGGTACAATTCAAGATTAAGTTGATGACATTCTTCTATTCTTTTTTCCCCAAAAGAAACACCTCTATAGTCTATATTTGATATATACTAAAAATGCACGTGTTTGTACGTTCTTACTGTGTGCCCACTATTCTGGTGGTATTTGACTCTGTCATATTTGAGCAGAATATTCTGGCCATCCCAAAATCAGATATTTTTGGATTCATTACACTATCCAAGAGAATGTTACTTGCTTTCAAATCCCTATGAACGACACATAATCGTGAATAGTTGTGAAGATAAAGAATCCCTTGAGCTATCCCATCAATTATGTTCAGACGTTTTGACCAGTTTAGTTGTGCTTCTTTTACATTATCTGCAGAACATGTATAATCAATCAAAACATGTTGACAAACTATAAACAACATCATCTTCTAGCACATAGAAAAGAGATGATCTAGCACACAGAAAAGAGATGATCTTACCAAAGATGAAGTAGTCTAGGCTTTTGTTTTCCATGTATTCATACACAAGCATCTTTTCTTGACCTCCTTTAGTGCAGCATCCCAGCAGCTTAACGAGATTTTTGTGTTGAAGCTTTGCTATAAGTTGAATTTCATTCTGGAACTCCAGTAAACCTTGTAAAGAACATGCTTCTAGTCTCTTGACTGCTATTTTAAGTCCGCTGCTCAATCGACCCTGAGATTGATAAAAGGAAAAAACAAGTTAATTTATTTCATCACTTCATAACTGGTTTTACTGCAAGGTTAGTAAAAGTATAATGGTATATGCATGTTTTCGACAAAATGAAAAACAATTAAGTTATACATAATTGCAAAAGACATATCTTTTTGATTGGTAACTACAAGAAATAAAATGACAACTAAGTGTTATATTTAGACTAAACATTCAGCAACTGAATGTTTACTTGATTCAATGTTGAGTAAGATTGCATTTGCAATGCAACTACACAATCACCTTATACACAGGACCGAAGCCACCTTGTCCCAGTTTGTTATCAATCGAGAAGTTATTTGTTGCTTCTTTTATCTGGGCGAAATCATGCAGAAAAAATTCTGGGTTGGCTCCTTCCATCCTCCAAAGGTTTATTACAATTTGTATTGCCAAGGACAGCCGTCGTAATTTAAATACTGCTTGTTCTGAAAAGCAATAATGAAATGTCCTGTTCTTGATACATGTAGTGAGAAAAATAAAGTGTGGCACACATTATCTTATGCAGTGGAGCATTGCTGTTATGCTAATACATACCTCTTCGTTGTTGTGTTTTGATCCATATATAAAAAAGCAAGCAAGAAATGGATACTAGTAGTAGGAAACCTCCAATGCTGACCAAGACCCAGTTGTCCCTTCGGAAAAAGTGTGTTTTTTCTGTACATTCACGTATAAGAACAATGAAATTTAGTTTAATAAGCCAATGAAATGTTCTGTCGATACTAGCCGGAGGGCAAATTTTAAGCAAGACAATCATACTTCATGTTTTTACTACTACTAGTGCCATGCATAATTGACGGAACACTTCCAGCTACTGGAAAAAGCTTCTTTACTCTTTTTATAAAAAAAGAACAGCATGAGTTTTAAAGCAACTAATTAGAAATTCTTGTTTATTGTCAAGCTCGCCTCCAGCGTCATGGCCAGAGTGGAGAAGACTGATCTCCAAGAAAAATCGGAGTGTGGAGGGAGGTATTGATTCCTTTCTAGTCAAGTGGAGTAGGTATTTGGTTTCTAGCCATTTACTTGAGACCATTTTTGGATAAGGGGTATTTTCTTTCCTATACTTACAAAAAAATTCCCAAAGAATTCCCCCTCATTCAAACACCCCCCTTATTTGAAATCCAAGTTTTTTTAGGATAAGGCAGGTTTGAAACTGAAATTTTCTAATGAAAATATTATAAGCCTCAATTTCTTTGCTTATAATCTTATATTCATCGTGATAGGCTGAATTCTACTTAAATGGCAAGAGAAGGCGGAAAATATTTTATGCAATTAATGGAAATATTCATGGAAACCTACTTCTTGTGGGCACATGTAGCGACAGCATCTTGGTATCAGTAAAAAACTGTGTATCCATCTCGTACCGCAGTGTGCACCACACCCCAAGAATGGCCGCTCCCATCTGGCCATTACTGATCTTACTCTGCCTGTCCGAGATGATGCCATCCATGCAGGCCACGCAACGCTCATATGGCATGTCCCGCATGCACTGTGCCAGTCCGTACACCATCTGGTCTGTCTCCTCAAACCACACTCTGCCGACTGCATACCTCTCTGCTCGGCTCGCCACAGCATCAGCGAGCGCACGCATCAGCTTGGTGACAAGATCCTCGAAATGCTCAGCCACAGCGGCTGTCACAGCATTCAGGTTAGTATTCACGGCGCACTCCGGCGTGTTGCTGAAGCTGGAAAGGAAGTCCTGGTCGGTGAAGCTTATCTGCGCCTGGTATTGGTCGCAGTAGTAGGTCACATTCTTCTTGTTCTGGAGAGAGTAAGAGTCACCAGCTTTGCTGTTGATTGCTGCCTCAAGGGCCTTGGTTAGGCACTTGTGACAGTTGGAGCCGTCAGAATCGCCTTGGCAGAGCACTGCACCGTAGACCTTGTCCGGGCCTGTGCCGGCCGTGCCAGTAGCTAAGTGCCCCTCTGTGGTGTTGGCAATCAGTATTCCAGCGAGGGAGATAAGGTTGGATTTGTAGGTGCTGTTTGGCATGTGCATGGCGCCATTATAGTCACTGCAGAGTGTCTGCCCGGCCGACGGTGCCGAGCAGGTGAGGAAGATAATTAAGAGAGACAGTAGTAGCATCGCATGTGGTAACTACAGTGTAATGGCGTTTGGTCTATCTGTGTTGCAGAATTACTGTCAAGTTTTCATGGATGAGTGCCAAATAACATCTTTGCTTTGCCTACCAAGAACCAAGAGGTACAGGAATTCAAGACTCAAACTTTGATTCCATTCACACTCTTAATAGAAAATGATTTTGTCTACCAAGAGGTAAAGGAATTCAAAGCTCAAACTTAGATTCCACTCAAACTCTTAGTAGAAAATGACTGTTGATACTAGACATTTTCATTGAAACTGGAATTGACAGATGGTGACATCGCCATATTTTCCATGGTGGACTGGTCCAGAAACATGCCTAGTGGACTTGAGACCTGACGTTCAATTTACTCCCCTCAGGTGCAGTGGACTTTATCTACACAGGTGCTGTCATACTTCTCGATTCCGTGTTCTAAAATTGCACATTTCCACAGGGGGGGTGGTGAAATCTAAAATTGCTAATCATACATGTACCTCTCTATGCATATTCGACACAAGTGTTATCTGTTGTGCTATGTAGATTTATCTGCACACCGGCATGCAGGCTATGTGCTAATGCTGTACAGTTTGGAAACAAAAATGTATATTTACTCGTAGCCTCAAACTGCATATATAGGATAACATGGAAATCCCGTTACATATGCAACCACATGCCAAACAGGTGAAGTTGTGGGCAACAATGGAATAGAAACAATGTCCTATCTAAGTAATTAACACAAGAAGGACGCCCAATACCGGTAGCACACACTTCGCTAATGATACATCTATATTCTACTATCGACCATCAATATTGGTGATGGTTACATCATTTCTGCTACATGATACACTGACATTTACTGACACATCTACTCTGATATAGGAGTAAGCTGGCTGCCTTGGCTCTGGTAAGGTAATGTCGTCACTGCTAAGCATTGCAACAACATCGGACATAGTGGGACGGTCTACTGCTTTCTCTTGAACACACATCAGTGCCAACGCGAGATATTTCATCATAACTCCTGGTTCGTATTCATCACCAAATGATTGATCAGTGAACTCATGCCATCTCCTGTCTTTCCACATTTCCCATGCCTGAAGAATAATTTTTTACGTAAGTATGATGGTAGGGACATCCATAATCTTTCTGCAATTGGATCTGAACACAAATTTAAAGCCAATAAAACAGGGCAACAAAGGAAAATGTCCCTACAATTCATTGAAAAGAATTGCAGAATGGCCTACAACCACCCTTAATAGTATTGAATACTCCCTCTGTTTTTGTTTACTTGGCACTTTTGACTAGTGCATGCATCTTAAGGTGATTGTACTTAAAATAAAATGTGGCCAAAATACCCTCCAATAATATCTCAGACACAACAAACGAGGTAGTAAAGTGGTGGAGATGGCTAATATTGATAGGGGTAGTTTAAGAAAGTTTATCTAGGAAACCACGAGGTGACGAGTATTTGTGGAAGAAAATTTTGGTCGAAAGTACCAACTAAATGAAAACGGAGGTAGTATGTCAGGATCTGTGCAATCTTCTTTTTGGAGGAATACAATATTTGTTCCACCAATTTTACAGATTTTTAGTTGCTTACATATTCAAGAAGATTGTGAAATTCTCCATAGTTTGTAAATAGCTGTCTTGTTGTAATTAGATTTCTTTTGCCTTTTATTTTTTCGCTTTTTCTGTATCTTTGTCAACCATTTTAATACAATGGCCATAAGGTAGAGCTTTTCTACCTTCTACGTCAAAAAAAAAATTCTCCATAGTGCTGAAAACCTGTGCTCCTCTTGCCACTTATAATCTCAAGAAGCAGTACCCCGAAACTGAAAACATCTGACTTGATCGACAGAAGGCCCTCAGATGCATATTCAGGAGCCATGTAACCACTAGGAAAGATGGCATGCAGTAGTCAGAAAACAAATGGTTAGGTAGAAACATTAGTAAGTAATATAGCTAGTTTACTGCTCTTACTATGTTCCCACAAGTCTGCTTGCTTTTACTTGAGTGGCATCCAATGGAAATATCCTTGCCATCCCAAAATCAGAAATCTTAGGGTTTAGCTCAAGAGTCCAAAAGAATATTGCTTGCTTTCAAGTCCCTATGGATGATACGCAGTCGTGAATGCTTGTGAAGGTATAGAAGCCCTTGGGCTATTCCTTCGACTATTTTATTTCGTGTCTTCCAGTTTAGTGATGTCCGTCTGATCGGATCTACAAGCAATATAGCACATGCCCAGGTGTTAGTACTACAGATGAGAAGAGATACAATTTGAACATTAATAAATTAGAACAAAAACATGCCAAAAACGAAGTGGTCCAAGCTTTTGTTGGTCAGGTATTCGTAGATCAGTATCTTCTCTTCGTCATGGACGCAACAACCAAGCAGCCTAACGAGGTTTTTGTGCTGAAGTTTTGCTACAAGTTGGATCTCATTTTTGAACTCCACTAGACCTTGTCTCGACCGTGCAGCCAGTTTTTTTATTGCTACCTCTTGTCCGTCAGGAAACACTCCCTGCAAAAGTCATCAATCCTTGTTTATATGGTGCCATCTTAATTACATCATAATGATACTTATGACATGGTAATAACAAGAAAATACCTTGTAAACAGGGCCAAAGCCACCCTCTCCTAATATGTTGTTTGGTGAGAAGTTGTCTGTAGCATCTGCAATCTGAGAGAAATCATATAAGGAGAACTCTGAACCGGTATCTTCGATCTTCCAAAGCCGCAGTACTTCATCCATGTTCTTGGGCTGCTCCATTGAGTTTATTTTTCCTAAATGTACATCTCTCCATTGGTTTTTACATGAAATTGGACCAATTGGCAGTGGTCTAGCTGCCACTATCATCAGTAAAGCATGGACGTTATTGATTTGCTTACCTCTTTTTTGTTGTTGTCTGATGCATAGGAGACAGAAAAGCAAGCGTGTACAGAGGATCGAGAGAGAGAAAACTGTACCAATGATCAAGAGTGCATTGCCCTTCCGTTGCCCTAAACATTGTCAGAGAGAATGATTTACATGTAATGAATGAAGGATGATGTTTTGCAGTTTCTCAAGGATTTAAATTATTGCATTTTTGTATGAGGGAAATGGCAAGAGGTGGCTCAGATAGTCAGATTCATGTACTTTGCGAAATTGTTCCTTCCAGTATAAGTACTTCCAATTTGGTCAACTAAACTGAATCCTTGTATACCACGCAGAAAGAACTCATCTTGATCTTTTCAGTTAGTTTAGTTATACAGGCATACTTAGCAGAATTGCATGTATCCTTACTCTTTCATGTCTATTAAGTGTCTTCAGCTACTTCAAAACAAAAGTACTGTTTAGTCTATTTAACCATCATTCATAGTCCAACGCTGAAGATAAAAACAAGAACAAAATTGAAGGTTTACGACAAAAGGAATCAGAAACCTCAATTTCTCACTTGTTTTCTTAGTTTGCCTCAGGTATAAGGATCTGAATAAGAGATATGTTTAATTATAACAAACTTAACGTCAGCGACAACACACTTGCCTGTGTCTGTGGCGGTAAAGAACTGGGTGTCTGTCTCGTACCGCAGCGTGCACCGCACACCATGAATCGCCCCGCCCATCTTGCCGCTGCCGATCCTCTGCGGCCACTCCGCGATGACGTCGTCGTGGCAAGCGCGGCAGCGCTCCGGCGGCATATCCTGCGTGCACTGCGCCAGCCCGTACACTGTGCGCTCCCTCTCCCGTGATGGCCACGGCGCATGACGCGTTGCGTACCTATCCGGTTGCTTCGCCGCGGCGTCGGCGAGCGTTCTCATTAGCTTGGCGACCAGCTCGTCGAACTGCTCGGCCTCGGCGGCCCGCACGAGGTTCAGGTTGGTGTCATCGACCCACTCTGGCTCGTTGCTGAAGGTGGAGAGGAAGTCATTGTCGGAGAAGCGAAGCTGGTACAGCTCGGAGTAGAGCGCTACGTCCTTGTGGAGCGCGCATACGGCGGCGCCGGTGTTGTCGGCGTTGATGGCGCCGTCGAAGGCGTTCCTGAGGCCCCTGGCGCATTCGGCGGCCCCGATGGAGTCCCCTCGGCAGAGCACGGCGCGGTAGACCTTGTCGGAGCCCGCCCCGGCGGTACCAGTAGCCGAATGCGAGTGCGACTTTGTGGTGTTGGAAATCAGTGCTTCGGCGAGGGTGCTCAGGTTGGACATGTAGGTGCTGTTTGGCTTGTACATGCCGTTACCATTGTTGCAGAATGACCGGTCACCAGCAGACGGCGCCGGCGAGGAGAGGAGGAGAATTACGAGAGCTGCAAGCATCGTATGCCCGCGATAGGGGCGCAGGGCAATGGCCTTCAACTTGGCATGATGCAAGTCTGTGCTTGCTGCTTTCAGTTTCACGGTTCGCAAAGGGCTTTGTGTAATCTCTACCGGTGGTGGAGCCAGAAATTTAGTAATAGTGGTGCACACTTTAAGGATAAAAAAAATCTTATACGACACGTAAGTAATTTTATAAGTCCAACACAATTACACAAAAGAGTTCAAAATTAGTTAATAATGTAATACAATTAGATCAAATAAAATCTTACATTAATAAAAGAGTTATAAATAGCTAATGAAAATCACAATACCACACGACGCGATCTCATTCCTTAGAAACACTTGATTATATCATCATCACTAACCTTCGAGAAGATATCTCGCTCTATAAAGGTGACTAAACAACCATTCAATACTTGATCGCTCATACTATTTATCAACTTGTTCTTCACAAGATTCATCGCCGAAAATACGCTTTCAACGCTCGCCGTTGCCACCGGTAGAAGTAATACCAATTTGAGAAGCAAGTACACCAACTTGTAAATGTTATGTTTCTTTGTTTCAACAACCTTAGTAGAAAGCTCACCAAGATTCTTCAGGCCCTTAAATCTATCATCACTTTGCATATCATCAATGAAGTTATCAAGTTGGAAATAAAGTCTCATTAAATCCGTGCTTGAGAAATCTTATACTATCCACATGCTTGTCAACTGAGTTATACCTATTCCAATTTCTAAATCCTCCTTTAGCAAAACTATCGTCTCCCACAAATTTTTCCTTGAAAAAATAACATACAAAGCAAAATGCAGCATCCTTCTCGACACTATATTCAATCTAATTGTACTTATCAAACCAACTAACATTAAAGCAGTGCCTTTTACCTGATATTTTCCTTACATGAAAATCATGTTGACGAGGTTGGCCAGGGCCTTTAAGAATAAATCCTCTCCGAACCGCATCTTGGTCATTGATAGCATAGCTCGTGGTAGGTATTCTTTTGCTGGGATCATGTCGAAGAAACTCAACATCATAACCCAATTCATCACTGTCATTGCCGGGCCGGCTGCAGGCGTGCGACGCCTCGCACCTAAGTCGCCTCTCGGCTCTCGCCTGTAGCCTATCCTTGACTCAGACTGCCTGAGTCTCTTACCGCTAGCCGCCTATGCCCAGCGCCCTCCTTCACTTATTGTCACCTACAGCGTAGCTGAGACGCAGAGTCGTAGAGTGGCCGCGCCCATCAACTGTCTGTTCTTTGTGAGAGGCTGAGAGCTGAAAGAATAAAGATTAGAGACTAGGTCACTTAAGAATTTGAGATAGAGAGTTGAGGGCGTAATTGGTGGGCCATTGGGAAGTTTGGGCTGAAAGATCACATGATGCCTATTGGGCTTCAGCCTTCGGGGCTTGGCTAGTTGGCCTGGACGCCTAGCTACTACTTGCTAGTTGTGTATTACAGAGTATTAGTCTATACTAATATGCTACTGGTATACTAATGATACCTCATACCTAGGTAAAAAAATGTGTAGATTTTTTTGGGGGTGCCCATGCACCAAGGGCACCCCCCTGCTACTGCCCATGATCTCTACAAATTCAACCTTGTCTTGATCGCAATTGCTGTGAATTTATGGACTTTTATGGTGTTTGTCAACTGTATAGGGCTAAATTCAACCACAAGAATTTTAAAAGTAAGTCTACAAGTGATTGTTATACACACGAAATTAAAACGAAAAAGGGTTAAAAAAGAAAGGACTCAACTAAAAATTGTTGACTTTCGGTCAATATTTTTTATAAGAGAAAATTGATTCTATATCATCGAATAACTCCGTTCTTCACAATCTGCCATCGAATAACACCCTCCTCATAATATGCTATCGGGTTTCAAAATTTCTTTACAATATACCATCGCCATTAGCACATTGTCCAAACACATCCATTAAACCATGTGAAAAGACCATTTTACCCTCGAATTTCACATTTGACTCCATGCCGCTGTGAGATGAATGTTGTTCTATTATTTGCCATTCGTGACTCAACCAAATTACTAGCCGTATCTACGTACAGAAGAGAAACTCATCCAATCTATACCCAACTGGCAATTGCCCATGGAAAACGGGAATCACACCAAATTAATCATCAACCTATACGAGCAGGTTAAGCAAACGAGGCTCTGGTTCAGAACATCCTTCTCCTTGATCACCGCCACGATCCTCCAGCGGTGGGTAGTTCAAGTCAAGCATCTCCGGCTACTCTACGCAGGCCTCGGCCAGCGTTGGCACCTTGCCCGTACATGCTGGCGCATGTGCCCGCCCAGCGCCTGCCCTATGGGGACCTCGAGCCTACACACGGCACACTCGTGTGCCTGAGTTTGCTTGGCGCCCACCTCCGCGTGCTCCAAACCATGGTTTAGCTGCAGCGTGTGTGCCTCGTCCGGTGCCCAAGCTTGATTTGGGGAGCTCTATTTGGGGATATAGGGTTTTGAGTGAGTTCCAATCGATTTGGGGAGAGTGGGATAAGGCTAGTTTGGACATGTGGGCCGCGTTTTCAATCTCTCACTGAATATATGGGCTGTTTGGGCATTTTTGAAAAACCTGACATGCTTAACGAAGGGGTTTAGACGGTGTGCTAATGGCAATGGCATATTTTAAAGAAATTTTAAAACTCAATGGCATATTGTGAAGAGAGAGTTATTCGATGGCAAATCATGAAGAACGGAGTTATTCGATGGCATAGAATCAATTTTCTCCTTTTCTAACTGTTGGACTCAAATCGTAAGACTCATGTCACTCTCCTCACCCCTCAAACCCAACCCAACCCACCCCTAATCCTAACCCTATTCCCCCTACCACTGCGTGCCACCATTGCGCGCCACCACTCATCGCCTCGTTGGCGTCGCTGTGCCAATGAGGCCCATTCTCCAGCCCACACTCCTACCACCGGGCCTCCACTGCCCCCTCCTACCTCGAAAGCTCGACGCCGCTGAAGCCTAACTGTTGGGATAGTCCTACATCGGTTGTGGAAGGAGACAAAGCACAATTTATAAGGGTGAGGATACACCCACCTATCAGGCTAGTCTTTCCAGGGGAGATGGCCCAAGACCCCTTGATTGTTGCTCTATAGTTGGGCTTGCAGATTAGCGGCCCAACGATCTAGGGCCGGGACGCTGGTTTAGCGGGCCCGGGATCGGACACTGGATTAGTGGTCCGATGGCGCTGTGCTAACAATTGGTATCAGAGCCCAAGTATCCCGGATACATCTCAAGCCTCACGGTTGCCAGGGAGCACACCCGATGTGTGAGTGGGAGATTGTTGGGATAGTCCCACATCGGTTGTGGAAGGAGACAGAGCACAATTTATAAAGGTGAGGGTACACCCACCAATCAGGCTAGTCTTTTGAGGGGAGATGGCCCAAGTCCCCTTGATTGTTGCTCTGTAGTTGGGCTTGCGGATTAGCGGCCCAATGACTTAGGGCCAGGACACTAGTTTAGCTGGCCTGGGATCGGACACTGGATTAGTGGTCCGATGGGGCTGTGCTAACACTAACCATAGCCCAGTGAACCCTGACCCTAAAAAGCTCGCCGGAGAAGAAGCTCGAGGCGGTGGTGCACGAATCTTCAAGCCATCCAACGGTGAGAAATTCAACTAAAATCTAAAAAAAATTAGTCGAGTGTCGTATAGCAATTCCGAAAAAAGAATGTTATGCAATTGTTGGGAAGATTCTTTTTAGTTTTGCACTCGTCTAAGGTATATTTCCATGAAAACATGAGAAGGGTGATTCTTAGTGTGGAGATCATGTGTATGATCCTAATCTTCGTGTTAAACAATTGGCAATAGAGTCGAGGTATTTGGGGTTCAAACTTTCAGTTTTAGCGAAGACTTGCTGTCTGTTAGGTTCAAGTGGTCTAGCGGCCTTGGGAAATTTGTCCGGCGGCTTTGCCGCCGATCGACCGCCTAGGAGTGGTGGTCAGACCAGCCAAAAGTGGCAGTTAGACCGACCAGAGTTTGAAAAGTGGAATTTTGGGGAATGCTTTATGTGGATGTCATGAGGACACTGTGGGTGTCATGGTGACATGCTTATAATCTTACGTGATGAAACATTTGGCAATTGCATTGAGAGTTTGTTGAAATCTGGAGTTTTCAGCGAAGTATCAGGAGAATCGGTAGTACTGGCGTTTAAAGCGCGGTACAACCGTAGAACGGTACGACCGCAAGTTCAATGGCGGTACGACCGCAGTGCAGTTGTACCGATTGATACATGGCGGTTGCTATTTTCTAGAAAAGGTGTTTTTGAGCTCTGGTTTTCTCGAGGAGCGGTACGATCGTGCTTTGGTTGCCAGTAGTACCGCATGGTGGAATGACCGCGTGTGGGCGGTATGGATTTTCCAGAGGAGGTGTTTTTGGAGATTTTGGGATTTCTCCAGGTTGCGGTACGACCGCAGTTGATTGAGCGGTATGACCGCAGTGCGGTAATACCGATGGATACTTGGTGGTAGTATCGCTTTTGCAATGAATTAAGCTGAATGTTGTTTCAATTGGAGAATTGATTTTGGGTTACGTCAAGTTCATATTCATTAGTGCATATGTGTTGCATGATGCATGTTTTGGCTAACGTGGGTCAAGTTGTAAAGAACTTATTTTCGGAAATGGTTTCTTGGTCTATTGCTGTGTAGGTGGCTTGTAGGTCTATGACGGTCAGCGACGAGGTGGATCGGGACTAAGCTTGGAAAGCTGAGGTCCAGAACGATCGAGGATGCCGGGTGATGTCAGAGGACTCAAGCGGGGCGCAGAATGGACATAGATGACCGAATGGGCAGTTCGGTGCGACTGGTTGGATCAAGCGGCGTGGGAGTCGTTGCAAGTGCTCAGTGGTGCCGGTGGGATCCGGATGGAAGAGACTTGATGACATGGAGCCGTTGATCAACCTACACGTGGCGAAGCATGGGATTGCTTCACGATCTGTGGACTCGATTCTTGGAGAAGGATCGGAAGGGGTATTTTGGTAATTTCATGAAATACCGCCTTGGTGACCTTTTGGCTAAACCGCGGCGCGGGTCGGCGCATGGTGAAGCGGTTTAGATCAATCGACGATGAAGACGGTGCTTTGAGATGCGTGCGTTGTGTTAACCCATTGTGTGTTAGGGTTTAATGGGTGCCCTAATGGAATATTCTCTAGATGCTTAGCCTCCATATAAATAGGGGTTGGTGGTTACTGTTGTTGGGTGCTGAGTTTTGGAGAGAGCCAGCCGCAAGGGAGAGCTAGCCAAACCTAAGTGTTGCCCTATTGTGTTTCAGGGTTTTGAGAGAGAAGATGGAGAGCTAGGGTTCTAGGGTTTGGATGGAGAGTGTGTGCTCTGGAAGAGAGCTTTGTCCTCCTTGGTAGAAGTGGCTGTAACCAAATCATCCATCTCCAATCAATCCAATCTGATTTCTCAAGTTGAGTCCTTTTGTGTTCTTCCTCTCTATTTGATGATTTTGGGGCTTTTCTTGATCTGCGAGTTTCTTTTTGGTTTCTTGCTATGATCTACCTTGCTATGTCTTGTGGGAGTGCATCTAAGACCATCTTGATCATTTGTTACCCACGAGCAAGGTTTAGATCATGTTTAGGTATGAAACTCGGTTTTGAAACATTCTTCGTTCAAATAGAAAAAGGTTGAAACTTTTTGTGGATCTACTCAATCTTTGATTGGAATAGGTTCCTAACCTCCTAGAGAAGTTATGTTTCAAATCTCATAGAGTTTGGCCAAGTGGTTTAAAAGTTGTGCCAATTTTAGTTTTCGTCGTCGGGCTGTTCCAGGACAATCGGTACAACCGCCCTTATAACGGTGGTTGTACCGAACATTGGTACAACCGCCCGTTTGCCTCCGGTTGTACCGATTTCCCTGATTTCTTTAGCACTTACTCGATTTTGTTTGCTAAGCTTTGGGGGTTGGGAGTGGATTCAACACAAGACTTCCTCTGTGCTTAATCATTGATCTTCATAGCTCTCATAGCTATTGAAGTGATTTACAAGTTGAATCCATTCAAAGTGAAAAAGAATTTGAGCTCCTATTCACCCCCCCCTCTAGTCGCCTTTTCGGTCCTACAAGTGGTATCAGAGCCAAGTTTGCTCTTTTGTGATCTTAACCGATCTTTGAGCATGGCGACAAATATGAGGACTTGTGAGTGCTTCTTTGCATCTTGTCGTAGTTCTTTTACCGGTGGTGTTGGTCGTAACAAGATATTTGAATGTATGATAAGAATAATGTCGATTGATGAGGGTTTCTCCTGTGATATTTGTGGCGAATTCTTTTGTTTTAATTGTCCTAGTTTCAGAGAAGAGATTCGCTTGGAGCCCAAGGAGAAGGAGCCCATTGGCGAATGTGCAGTAGCGATTGAGGATGAACATGATGGAGAGCTTATTGATGATGACTCTTCTGAGGACGATCCCCTACTCAAGCTAAGCAAGGTGAGCAAAGAAAACTCATTGATGGCTTGATTTCATATGAATATAAATTGCATGCTCTTTGAAAGAAAATAAAATTGCTAAAAAAAGAGAAGGGTGATTTGTCTCATGAGCTCTCCGATTTGAAAACCTCCATGAGTGCTTTTGATTCATTGATTGTAGACATAGAGAACTTGAATAATTCTCTTGCATGCCTAAAATCTGAAAATGAATTATTAAGATCAAATGCTTCTATGCCATGTGATTCTTGTGTTGCTTTACATCATGAACTTGACAATGCTAAGTTAGAAATAGGCAATCTTAGATTTATGGCTAGAAATGATTGTGATTCTTGTGTAGGTATGCTTGCTGAAATTTAGAAGCTTAAATTGACTAATTCCATGCATCTTGAGCAATTAGAAAATGCTAGGGCTGAGATTATTGAAATTGAAGCTAGGCCTTGTAGCATGTGCTTAGAACATGAAAAATTGCTTAAGGATGGTTTAGTCTCTTGCAAGAATTGTGCTTGTTTAGAAACTGAAATTGATGTTTTGAACTGCATGCTTAATTCGAAAGCATCAATAATTTCTTGCACATCTTGCATTTCTTTGAAGAGCGAGATTGAGTCTTTGCGCAATGATATGAGCGCCAAGTCATGTGACTCTTGTATTTGCCTTCACTCCGACATTGATGTTTTTAAGATTTGTCTTGCATCTTTGCATTCGGAGTTGGAGTCTTTTTGTGCTAAACGTAAGTCACTTGATGTTGGTTTTTGTGGCATCGCTTTAGATAGCTCTTCTTTGGTGAGTTCGTCTCTCACGGACTCTTTTTGTGTTGTCCAACAGATTTCAAAAGACAAATGTGCTTCTTTCTCAAATGGTACTAAACCTTCAAAAGAGAAGTACCATTGCACATTTTGTAAGAAGAATGGACACACTTTTGAGTTTTGCTTACGCTGTCTGAAATATGAGCGTCGAGTGCGTCGTCATACCTCTAGGAACACACATAGTCTTTCTTATGGCATATGTGTGTCTAGTGTCGATACGAGGATGAGTCATGATGCTAGTTCTTCCAGGACTTCTTCTTTGAGCCATAATGGTGCTTCGTCCTCTCGGACCGTGTCTCTTAGTAGACCTTTACACCATTGCTTATTTTGTGGAAAGAATGGACATCATGTAGATTTCTGTTTTCGGCGTGCAAAATATTTGCGTCGAGCTCATGCTTCTAAGTCTCCTAGTGGGCATAGTCTCTCTCATGACATGCACACTAAAGAGCCAAACACGAGGACTCGCTTTGTTGATGGCTTCTTTGACATCGTTTCTAGTGGTGTTGGACAGCATCGTGGTCTTGGCTTTCATGGTTTTGGTTTTGGTCCACGAGCTGCCCCGAGGCAGGATTTCCGCCGTTTTTCAAGAAGTGGATCTCGTTTTGTTCATCGAGGTACACACCCACGGCGAGGTTGTCTGAGTTCTTTTGATGCTTCTGTTGGTTCTCATCATGGTGCTTTCAAGCAAGGCCATCGTCACTTTTCTAGAGATGGATCTCGTTTTCCTCTTCGAGTTGTCCACTCGCGGCGTGCCTCCAAGGATGAGATTGGATCTTCTTGCATGGACCATCATTTGCATCATACTAACTCACATAATGGTTCGACTGCTTCTGGTGGTGGTGTGTCCAAGGTTTGGGTTCCCAAGTATTTGCTTTCTAACCCTTCGGGATCCAAGACTTGGACACCTTGCCTTTCTCATGTGTAGGTACCGAGAACGTGGGTTGGAGAACATGGACTTAAGAGGTTCTAGTTTTTCTTGCTACATCACCTGATCGGGACACTTGATGGTTCTCCACCCCAATGATGGCCTCCAAGAGGCATGTGCTTTCATGATCGGTGTCTTCACATGTTTTGGTGAGCTATCTTATACCTTCATGCCCTTATCTTCATGATTATTCATACTTGGCATGTTGTGCTTGTTTTTGTGCTCACTTGTATCATATTGGCATGTGTTACTCCTTTGATATCTTTCATCATGCCTTTTCCTTTACCTTGCTTGTACATCCATGTATCATATTATTGTTCTTTATTTCCATGGGTGTATGAGCTTGAGTTTGTCAACATGAGCTTGTGCTGTCTCGTTCATTTATTATTTTGCTCCTGTTGACTTTTGCCTTGTGTATCCACATGCTTACTTGATATCCATGTTAGCATTCTTTATCCTTGGTTTGATCTCTAACATGCTTATGCTTACTGGTTATTGTGCATTATTGTTAATTGTGGATGCATGAGTCTTGCCATAACTTTCACTAGCATGCTTTATCTATGACTGTACATATGATGTGTGATTTGCTATGTGCTTGTTTGCTTGCTCCTGTGCCTTATTGTGGATTAAGGATAGTTTGAGCTTTGTCTTGTCTTGGATAGTATGTGCTGCAATTGATTTGTTTATCTTCATGCTCATGTTCTGATTTTTTGATTATATGCTTTTATGAGCTTTTGATCATTTGCTACTGTCCTTGTTAGTCGTGTGTCTTGGTACTGTTTTCCATAGATAATGTTTCACTAACCCAGTACCAAGGCATAGACTTCTTCTGTCTCTTTGGTGTAGTCCTTTAGTTGAGAAGAAGAACATGTGGTCCAACAAGTGGTATCACCTCAAGCTGTTGGTTCTTCTTCATTTGTGCATTCAATGCTGGCAATCACTTCTTGGAGACGAAGGAATTTGAGAGGAGGATGATGGGTGAGCGCAACTACCCTCTGGAGCTTCAAGAAATGGATCTTCACTCATCATGACTACATCCCACTGCTAAGCAGTGCGACTCAGGTACGAGCTTCTATACCTTACTTTTATGTATGGTATCCCTAGTCTACCTTGCATACCATCTGGGTTGTGTCAAGTGTTGGGCTTGTCGTGTTCAGGGTAGATAGGAGGCTCTGTCTTAGCACGTGTCCTTTCTAAACACTCTTCTTATCCCATGTTTTCTAGGATGCACTTCTCTCACAGCCTAGGTCGAGCTTGTCTCCCAATCACTAGTCTTAGCAGGTTTCGAGCTGCCTGTAAGCTTTTTAGTGTTGGTGTTTTGCTCCCTAGCTTTTCGAGTTGCTTTCCCTAGAGATCGTGTGGTGTTTGAAGTCTTTGTGCTATCTTGTGGAGTTTTTGGCTCTTTTGGTAGGTCTCCTCATCAAACATTTTAGACCCAACAAGGTTTGCCACCTTGAGATGCTAGTTAGGGATAATTTATCCCTATGGGTTGGTTTGAGGGGGAGTTAGTTTTTTTCTAAACTTTCCTTGTTCATCTGAACTTTCCTTGTTCATGTGAACCTTTTGTGGATCTTTTCTGATACCTTCTTCAAGTGGTATCTTCTTCGGATCCCTTTGATCTTCTTGATCTTTTTAGGCTTTTAAGTCTTTTGTGCATCTCATTGTATCATATTGCATACATATAAAAATCACAAAAAGATGCATTGTAATATAAGGTTTACTGCTTCTGTCTTTTAAATTGATGAAGTTTTGCTTATTACCCTCTTGAGCTTTAGTATTTCAATTCTTGCTCAAGAGCGTGTCTAGTTCTTTGACTTGCTAGAATTATCATGCTTTTACATGTGCAGCAATGTCTTTGCTATATGAGGTAGAACTGTTAATTAACTTGAACTGAAAATTACAATTTGTGGATCTTTTAGCTAGTTGCACAATTAGTGATCCTTTTGTGACATTGGCCCTATCAAAATTGCTTTATTAGCTTTGGAATCTAGAATTGATCATCTTTGAGTTTTCAGTTCATTAAAGAATCTAAAACAGCCCTTGTGCTAAATGAAAAATGATCTCTTTTGTGCGAAAAAACTGATCTCACCAATTCTTTCTCATGAGACAGCTTGCCATTGCACTAGGCATGAATTCAAGGGGAGTTTTGGATGACCTAGACCACTCCTTTAAGCTTTTGTTACTTGGGATGGTCGCGGCAAGGCTTGAGATCTAGCACATGGCTAAAAAGCAAATTGTCATTGTCGGTTGAAGCTTAGGAAGAGATTATGGATGGCTCCTAGTCTAGGATCTTCTTTACTAAGATAAACCTTTTATCAACTTGAATATTCATTGCAAATGAGAAACAGTTGAGAATTGGGCTTTTGACAAAAACTTGAGCAAAATGATTCATTTCATGACTTTTGTCTCCTAGATGGCCTTTGCTAGCTTCTGGTTCTCACAATGACATTCTGACATGGCCATTATCACTTTAGGATAACTGTTGTTGAACTTACTAATTTTGACGCATTGCTTAATTTAATCCAACAACATGTGATATATTGAGCTCTTTAGCCTAGCTTTGCTATATATGTCTTAACATGATCTTGCTAGCTTTGTCAGGCTTGTTGTATCTTGAGTAAAGATAGAAATGCTAGCCTGTTCAATTGAGTAATCTCCAAAGCTTCTTTTACCTAAAAACTGAAAATTACAAAAAAAATTGAAGCTACTCCATTGCATTTCATACATGCTCTTTCTTTTGCTTCTTCCTTTTTGTTGCTCTTGTTATCTCTGGATGAGAGGAAGGCTTGATTCCTTGATGAATCCATTTTCAAAGGGGGAGAAAATATAGCAAAAATGTAATGTTAATAAAGAGCGTGTTGGTTATGGGAGAGAAGTTTTGTAAGGGGGAGAAGTTAGGAGCTTTTTGGAGAGAATTAGAGAAATTTAAAATTTAAATTTCTCTCTTGAAAAGTGATGATCATAGTGAGGGGGGCATTTAAATTGCATTCTTTTGATCTTATTGTCTTTTCTGAATCTGAATTGCAATTCTTGTAGACTCACAATGATCATGGGTCAAATAGAACAATTGTTCTTTCATATGGACCTTAAGTGAGATTTTTGTCACTTCTCTGGAAATTGAAGCTTTTCTTGCTTCTTCTGCCGTGTCTCACTCGCTGAAACTATTTTGAAGCCAACTTGGTCTTTCTCGTTGCATTCTCTCGTATTTGAGCCAAGTTGAGCCTTTGCGCGTAAATGTCAAGTATTTTCATTTTCAAACTTACATTTTTAGGAAATTGCCAATGTGTTCATCAAGGGGGAGATTGTGGATGTCATGAGGACACTGTGGGTGTCATGGGGACATGCTCATGATCTTAGGTGATGAAACAATTGGCAATTGCATTGAGAGTTTGTTGAAATCTGGAGTTTTCAGTGAAGTATCAGGAGAATCGGTAGTACCGACGTTTAAAGCGCGGTACAACCGTAGAATGGTACGACCGCAAGTTCAATGGTGGTACGACCGCAGTGCGATGGTACCGATTGATACATGGCATTTGCTATTTTCCAGAGAAGGTGTTTTTGAGCTCTGGTTTTCTTGAGGAGTGGTACGACCGTGCTTTGGTTGCTGGTAGTACCGCATGGCGGAATGACCGCGTGTGGACGGTATGGATTTTCCAGATGAGTTGTTTTTGGAGATTTTGGGATTTCTCCAGGTTGCGGTACGACCGCAGTTGATTGAGCGGTATGACCGCAGTGCGGTAATACTGATGGATACTTGGCGGTAGTACCGCTTTTGGAATGAATTGAGCTGAATGTTGTTTCAATTGGAGAATTGATTTTGGGTTAGGTCAAGTTCATGTTCATTAGTGCATATGTGTTGCATGATGCATGTTTTGGCTAACGTGGGTCAAGTTGTGAAGAACTTGTTCCCGGAAATGGTTTCTTGGTCTATTGCTGTGCAGGTGGCTTGTAGGTCTATGACGGTCAGCAGCGAGGTGGATCGGGACTAAGCTTGGAGAGCTGAGGTCCAGAACGATCGAGGATGCCGGGTGGGGTCAGAGGACTCAAGCGGGGCGCAGAATGGACATGGATGACCGAACGGGTAGTTCGGTGCGACTGGTTGGATCAAGCAGCGCGGGAGTCGTTGCAAGTGCTCAATGGTGTTGGTGGGATCCGAACGGGAGAGACTTGATGACATGGAGCCGTTGATCAACCTACACATGGTAAAGCATGGGATTGCTTCACGATCTGTGGGCTCGATTCTTAGAGAAGGATCGAGAAGGGGTATTTTGGTAATTTCACCAAATACCGCCTTGGTGACCTTTTGGCGCATGGTGAAGCGGTTTAGATCAATCGACGATGAAGACGGCGCTTTGAGATGCGTGCATTGTGTTAACCCATTGTGTGTTAGGGTTTAATGGGTGCCCTAATGGAATATTCTCTAGATGCTTAGCCTCCATATAAATAGGGGTTGGTGGCTGCTGTTGTTGGGTGCTGAGTTTTGGAGAGAGCCAGCCGCAAGGGAGAGCTAGCCAAACCTAAGTGCTGCCCTATTGTGTTTTAGGGTTTTGAGAGAGAAGATGGAGAGCTAGGGTTCTAGGGTTTGGATGGAGAATGTGTGCTCTGGAAGAGAGCTTTGTCCTCCTTGGTAGGAGTGGCTGTAACCAAATCATCCATCTCCAATCAATCCAATCTAATTTCTCAAGTTGAGTCCTTTTGTGTTCTTCCTCTCTATTTGATGATTTTGGGGATTTTCTTGATCTGCGAGTTTCTCTTTGGTTTCTTGCTGTGATCTACCTTGCTGTGTCTTGTGGGAATGCATCTAAGACCATCTTGATCATTCGTTACCCACGAGTAAGGTTTAGATCATGTTTAGGTATGAAACTTGGTTTTGAAATATTCTTCGTTCAAATAGAAAAAGGTTGGAACTTTGTTGTGGATCTACTCAATCTTTGATTGGAATAGGTTCCTAACCTCCTAGAGAAGTTATGTTTCAAATCTCATAGAGTTTGGCCAAGTGGTTTAAAAGTTGTGCCAATTTTAGTTTTCGTCGTCAGGCTGTTCCAGAACAATCGGTACAACCGCCCTTATAACTGTGGTTGTACCGAACATTGGTACAACCGCCCGTTTGCCTCCAGTTGTACCGAACATTGGTACAACCGTCCGTTTACCTTCTGTTGTACCCATTTCCCTGATTTCTTCAGCACTTCCTCGATTTTGTTTGCTAAGCTTTGGGGGTTGGGAGTGGATTCAACACAAGACTTTCTCTGTGCTTAATCATTGATCTTCATAGCTCTCATAGCTATTGAAGTGATTTACAAGTTGAATCCATTCAAAGTGAAAAAGAATTTGAGCTCCTATTCACCCCCCCCTCTAGTCGTCTTTCCAGTCCTACAAGTGGTATCAGAGCCAAGTTTGCTCTTTTGTGATCTTAACCGATCTTTGAGCATGGCGACAAATATGAGGACTTGTGAGCGCTTCTTTGCATCTTGTCGTAGTTCTTTTACCGGTGGTGTTGGTCGTAACAAGATATTTGAATGTATGATAAGAATAATGTCGATTGATGAGGGTTCCTCCTGTGATATTTGTGGCGAATTCTTTTGTTTTGATTGTCCTAGTTTCAGAGAAGAGATTCGCTTGGAGCCCAAGGAGAAGGAGCCCATTGGCGAATATGCAATAGCGATTGAGGATGAACATGATGGAGAGCTTGTTGATGATGACTCTTCTGTGGACGATCCCCTACTCAAGCTAAGCAAGGTGAGCAAAGAAAAACTTATTGATGGCTTGATTTCGTATGAATATAAATTGCTCTTTGGAAGAAAATGAAATTGCTAAAAAAAGATAAGGGTGATTTGTCTCATGAGCTCTCCGATTTGAAAACCTCCATGAGTGCTTTTGATTCATTGCTTGTAGACATGGAGAACTTGAATAATTCTCTTACATGCCTAAAATCTGAAAATGAATTATTGAGATCAAATGCTTCTATGCCATGTGATTCTTGTGTTGCTTTACATCATGAACTTGACAATGCTAAGTTAGAAATAGGCAATCTTAGATCTATGGCTAGAAATGATTGTAATTCTTGTGTAGGCATGCTTGCCGAAATTGAGAAGCTTAAATTGACTAATTCCATGCATCTTGAGCAGTTAGAAAATACTAGGGCTAAGATTATTGAAATTGAAGCTAGGCCTTGTAGCATGTGCTTAGAACATGAAAAATTGCTTAAGGATGGTTTAGTCTCTTGCAAGAATTGTGCTTGTTTAGAAACTGAAATTGATGCTTTGAACTGCATGCTCAATTCGAAAGCATCAATAATTTCTTGCACATCTTGCATTTCTTTGAAGAGCGAGATTGAGTCTTTGCGCAATGATATGAGCGCCAAGTCATGTGACTCTTGCATTTTCCTTCACTCTGAGATTGATGTTTTTAAGATTTCTCTTGCATCTTTGCATTCGGAGTTGTAGTCTTTTTGTGCTAAACGTAAGTCACTTGATGTTGGTTTTTGTGGCATCGCTTTGGATAGCTCTTCTTTGGTGAGTTCGACTCTCACGGACTCTTTTTGTGTTGTCCAACGGATTTCAAAAGACAAATATGCTTCTTTCTCAAATGGTACTAAACCTTCAAAAGAGAAGTACCATTGCACATTTTGTAAGAAGAATGGACACACTTTTGAGTTTTGCTTACGCCGTCTGAAATATGAGCCTCGAGGGCGTCGTCGTACCTATAAGCTAACTAACCTTCTAATGTCCTTGGGGTTTATAGGGTAACATCTCACTGACTATGTTGATGAACTAGGAATTACTGTAATTATTGAGACTATTTAATTTAGCTCCTAATTCAACTTACTTTGTTGGTCAGACAATAACACCACTTGTTACTGAAATGTCTACTAGCTAACTACTTGATCTAGCTACTGCTAGTTTGGAATGTTACTAACTAATTACTAAACTAATTATCTAATTAACAACTCCTAATCACTGATCATTTCTTGTTAACCCTCAAGGTTCTAACTCAATCATTTAATCACTCCATTGTTATTGCTTATGGTGAATTAGGACCTACTGGTCATGCCCTATTTTGTTAGTTAAAATTAATCATTTCTATTAACCTTGTTTTATTCATCTAATCGACACAAATTAAGGATGCATCTTACTAAATAATCATCCTACTACTATCCTTAAGTTAATTACACAATTAGTCATTGTGGGGGGAATCATCTACTAGGTGAGGCCTAACCGACAATCCATGCAAACACACGCACAGAGGAAGATAGGGAGAATAGAGGAGAGTCGGAGTGGCTCGGACGTGCTCGGGCAAGGCTCAACACCAGCGAGTGGGCAGACAGCGGCGGCCGCATATGGGCAAAACAGAACGAGCTTGAGGAGGGCGGTCCAACGAAGGTTGTTTCGTTGGTTGGGCGGCACCGTGGCGGGCACGCAGCATCTCGTGGCGGTCGGAGCTGGAAGAGGAAATGGAGCGGTGGCACCGAAGAGGGGGAGGAGAGGAGGGTGCGCATGAGCTACAGTGGGGCTTAGGGAACTCACCACAGTGAACGATGGGGGCCAAGGGCGGCTGTGGTGGCCGTGCATCGAGAGCCATGGCTGAGGAGAGAAATCCTGGCGGCGTTCTTGCGGAGACGGAGGGCCGACGTGGGTGATGGGGGGAAGGTAGAGGGGAGTGTGGGAATGCTCTTGAGGCGAGGAATTGACAGCCGGCTTACCGAGTGAGAAGTGGTGGTTGTGGCGATGGTTAGGTCGGAACTGAGGAAGACAAGGTTGGTGTCGAGCTCCGATAGGGGAAATCCTTCCATTGTTTGAGGGCTTTTGATCCTTGGGCTCTACAACCCCGAGTGACGCGGTAGGCCGGCGTCGAGGCTCACCGGCGGGGCTGGAGCGGCGATGTGCGCCCGTGGGCGGCTTGGAGCTCTGCGCTGCGACTTTCTTTGGTGAAGATGAGAGGGAGGGAATGGTCAGGCGCTCTCATTGCGGATTTTGTAGGCAGGAGAGGGCGGAGGGAGCGAGGTGGCCGGCGGTATGGGCGGCCAAGTGACGGCGTGGCGAGCACACGGATGCACTGCAGTGATGCGGGCGACGTGGAGGAGATACACTGCCGTTGGGGACTAGCTGTCAGCTGGAGGGGAAAAAAAAGGAAATGAGCTTTCTAGTTTTCAGAAAATGGTTGCCGGTTTAAGTGAATTTTTAAATATAGGTGGCGAGCTCCAAAAATTATAAAAATTTTGGGAAGGTTTACGACACAAAGTATATTATTATTAAATTATTTTAGAATTTTATGTGTTGATAGACAACTCTAATATTTGATAAACAACCCTAATTGGACTTTTGCACATTTTAGTGTATTAGGTTTTGAATTTTATACGTTCGGTCTTTAGGGTTCACCTAACATACAATATTTCAGGAAGCAATATTTAAGTTTATTTTGCTCTTATAATTTCTGATACTAGGGTTTCCATATTCCTAGGGTTTACTGTAATTATCACCTATGCTGACAAAAGAAAATGTCATTCAAACGATTCTAAAAAATGCAATCATGGCAAAAATGAAATAACACGGAAAAAGTTTTAAAAATCCCATATTTTTACATTCTGGCATTTTTGGGGTGTAACATCCTTCATGACCACTGGCATAGAAAGACTAGCTAAGGCTATTGAGAAGGCGGGTACTACAGATACTGATATTCCTGAAGATCTTTGGGACAATATGATGGATCTCCTGGGATTTGAGGAAGCACATCTCACCCACTACTATGCTCATTTGTGTGAGAATGTTTCCCTTGTCCAGGCATTCAACAAGTTGAGCTTCTCAAACAAGATTGTTTGGGTTGCTAGGTACATCAGTAACAATAATCTCTAAACTAGCAGTGTTAGATTGCAGTAGGACTTATTTTGGTATCGAGGAGTAAACCTATGTATGTGGCTGTAAACCTATTTATGTGGTTGAAGTATGACTAGTGTGATATTGCCTATATGTATGGCCTTCTTTGGTATGACTAGTGCTGAGATGTCTTTAGTCCTTCCTAAACTACATCTTTCTATACTGCAATCAACAATATATGCACTTTTGAAATGGCACTGGGATAGTATGTATTAGACCTTTGTCTTGTTGCTGCAGCAGTGCAGCCATGAAGGTACTCTAGTTAGGCATTTTTTGGCAATTAGTGTTGGACATTGTTGTTGTATTTTTGTGCCATTGTTTAGATTCTTACATGAACTGGGATTGTTCTATTAGCATCAATTTGGAACTGGGAAGCAGATGAGGTAATTACTTGTGATATTGTTCTAATTGTTGGTGTGGGGCAAGCTGAACTATGAATTGTGAGATCTGAGCACAAATTTGGAGTGTATAAATGCAAGCTGATTCTGTGGAAGCAAGCGAGCTTGGTTTTCATTGTTATAACAACTCTCCACTACTTGCTGGAGATGAAGGACCAGTTTTGTGCAGGAATACAGGTCCGTCGGACTGCTATTTCATCCATACTTCATTAAAATCAGCTTCCCCATTCTTCGTGTTGATGTAAGGATTTTTTTTCGTCTCAATGGACAGTTGTAGTGATACCTGTCCTTCTACAAGGTGTTATTCAGCTTGGCTCCATGAAAATGGTAAGTTCACTGTCCATTTTTGTTTTGTGCAAGTGCCATGAATATCAATCTCCTAGTAATGCTCTTGCTTCAATACTCTCATCCTTGATTGGGCAGTTAGGTAGTTCAACTACTGTTGTTCCACATGGTTCCTTTTTACAAGATCCTATTATGAAAACTTTGGTTCACAATTCACTTGGTGTGCCTACCTCTTCACACCTGGGAGATCTTCCTGGTAGTGTAAATGCTTCTTCTCCTAATGATGACAGGATTAATCACCACTTCTGGCACCTAACAGTGTGCAAGGAGATGGTTCGAGGAAGGGGGACATAAACCACATTGTCAAACTGCTATCCACCCTAACATTGGAAGCATGATTGTAGAGTAATTATGTTATTCTACAGGTACAGTTTTTGCATATCAAGTTGAACGTGTCAATTCCTCATTGTGATATATATCTGAGTTTACACTAAACACAAACTTCTGCTGTAGGGAATTTCAGAAGTGGAAGAGGACAGTGAGCCCTAAAGGCTAAAAAGCTAGCAACAGCCAGCAGATGCTTTGCTTATTTCTACTTTGTTTGGTTTGGAGATGTGTGTTTAGTGGATGATTAGGAGCTGATTACAGTCAGGGGTGTGTGGACATCTGCTATGTGTGTCTGTTTGGTTGTGTGGTTGACATAAGGCGGTGTAGTACATGTATTATCATTGTATTTGTAGCTGATATAATTACAGACTTGTATGTTCGGATAATTCTATAATTACATAATGATACTTAGGCTTGTCTTCAAAGTTGACAGCCACCTTGAAAATGTATGGACAGAACTGCTATCTTCAGCAATGCACTACGCATCTGTCGCTTTTGCTAGTGGTAGGGTTTTGAAATGTTGAGATTACTATTTGACATGCTCACGCTGCTTGCAAAGTGGTTGCTTTCTGGTTTGCCCTGAACTTGTCCCTATGCAATCGTACTGACTGGGCAAAAAAAAATTGATTGGGTTCCTCTTCTCCATACTGAAAGTGCATTGATTGTACTCGCAGTATCAGAATCTCATTGCATATTTCAGGACCACTTTTGTTGGCATCCCATTCAGTGAATCAATGGAGTGTATCTACTAGGTCCGGACATACTGCCTGGATTGGAGTAGAGGACCTCTTCCGGTTTCAAAATGGCATGGCAGTCATGTTTCTCTTGGTGTTAGGATGCATAGCAGATTGTGCCTGGATCAATGCATGGCAGCTCTCCTTGACAAGATAAAAAAATGACCAATATGCATGAAATTCATGAATTTAAACAAACTTTGGTTGCATTTCAAAATTTCCACAAGCTTTGCCTTAAAATAATTTTCTTGCCTCTAATTCGGATTTACAAAAAATATAAAAGTTAATTGTGTGCAAAACTATTTCCAAACTTGAATTCAAATTCAAATCAATATCTAAACTCAATTATGACAATTGAGGAAGGTGAACTTACCACCTCTAGTGAGAGGGTTACCATACATACCTTCATCCATCAAACCAAACACCAGCTTGAACCATCTAGGACTATCATATCCAGCCAACCAAACAAAATCTTGTATCATCACATCCAACCAACCAAACACCCTACTTGTATCATCTTATTCAACTTCATTCCATCCATCCTGTACCATCTCTTCACCCATCCAAACGCAACCTTAGTTTTGCAGTGTTGTCTGAAAAAGGTGACTAATTTGTGTGGTTGATAGCTATGACAAATTCCTCTTATCCGGTTTTCAGTCACTACTCACTACTTGAGAATTAATAATACTAGTTGGCCTGCGCGCGCATCTCGCGCGCCGAGAAACAACAGCCACCGGTGGGGCCCGCGCCGTGGGAATCAAGCGACGCGAAAAAGCTTGCAGGCGAGAGACCCGTGGGCACGCGTGCGGAAGAATCGTGCGGCAGCGGGGCACGCAAAACAAAATAAAAATCGGACGGCTAGGACGAGCAAGTGCGTGGATCCGGCGGCCCAAATTTTTTTGCTGACGTGTCCCATCTAACTACGCGCGAACTTTCCCTTATTTATACCCAGGGATTCTATTCAAAATGTAACAGAACTGGTCAGGGTAATCTGGAATGGAACCAGCAGCAGTTAGGCAATGAAATTACGACATTAATTTGAGCAAGACGACTGACGACGACGACGACGCCCACAACCGACAAACATGACACGCCAACTAGCCAGCTAGTTTGTTCAATCTTTTCCTCCCTTGCTGAGTGCGTACGTAGACCGGTAGACGGTAGGAACACGGCAGCACACATCGATTGCTATGAGCCGGCCGGACGTTAATGTCGTTGGCTGGCTTGGTGCTACCTCCTCTTGTCTCTTCGAGTAGCGTCAGGGACGCACCCAAGACAAAAAAAAATACTGATCATGGATACTATTTATATATACTGTAAATGATATCTTGTGCTGATATATTGGTTTTAAGCTAGTAGAGATACCACTAGTCAAAACTAGTCAAATACCATCGTGAACAAAAATTGAGTTGAAGCCTAAGCCCACTTAGCCTACATGCATCCGCCCGAGTAGCATGGAACCAAGACTCTCGCTTGTTGTCGCCGTTGCGGAATAAGCTGTAGTCGAATGAATATGTGCAGTGAAATTAACCACGCTCACAAAAAAAAAAAACAATAACCAGAGAGAATCAGACATCATCACACTTTTGTGCTACTATGTTTTTAGAACCTTTTTTTAGAGGAATATGTTTTTAGAACTTGTGAGGTACCTCATGGCCGGGTGTGAGTTTGTCACGGTGCTCGGGCCCAGCCCAGTGAGTAGTGACCACAATGGTCCAGACTGAATGGCCGCAACCCAGACATCCCGGCCCAACTTGAGCATGCATGAAAGGCAAGAGAACCACGGGCAGGAATACAGAGGAGAGGACGTAGGATACGATCGAGCACCAGAGTTTTTGTAGTGAAATTTTACTACACTCTACTAGTAATGATACATCAATTAGATATAATCATTGATTTTATAAGAATATAATTAGATCTATTCATGTGGGGGTGGATATTGACCCAGGTAGCAGGGGCGAAGCCCAATAGACCTACCCGGTGTCATAGGACACCGGATCCAAATTTTTTTAGTGAAGATCAACTCTTTGCTACCATATGTGCACCCCCAACAACAAAAAAACTGTGCACCCGGCTACTTCTAGCCCACGCGGCGACGCGCACCATGGGCCCCGCTCCACACGCGGACACGCCTCAGGCCCACACTCCTTCGCTGCTCACTAGTACAGCGGCGCTGATTGAGCAGCCAACAGGCCCAGCGCCACCAGCCCATCACGGCATCACCTACCAACATGCCCAGCTGCCCACGGCTGATGGCTCCACAGTCCACACGCTAGCAAGTAGGCGGCAGGCGCAGCGCAGCTAGCTAGCACTAGCAGCCTGCAGCCTGCAGACCCATGTGACCAGACGCCCAGACGGCCACGCGACGCCCATGGCCCCACGCGACACTCGCTGATTCGCTCGGTGCTGCGGCGCCGGCGCCACCCGCTGTTAGTGTGCATTGCATGTTAGTGTGCTGCGTGTAGTGTAGAGCCCAGCCGAGACCGAGACCGAGACCGAGAGGCGAGAAACCCAGAACACGAAAAGTCATAGCCTCTCCGACTCTCCGTCTCCGCCGCAAACCCGAAACCCTCGTCGGATGCTCGAGGTAGCACGTACGGGAGCTTCGCCAATCTTAAGATCACAGCAGCTACTGATTTGATTTTCCCTGGTTTGATTTGAGGAAGTCATCTATTTTGTGTGTTATCTTGATTTCTCTCAAAATCATGCTGGTTGAAAGAAATTGGTCAAGGAGCGGGCTTTAGTGAAGACCGATCTAGAAATGGCGGTATATTTCTCAACGTTTTGCGGTTTGTTGTGTTACATCGGAAATTTGATTGAAAGGGATGTAGATCTTATTATCAATTGTATGAATTGCGAATTGTTTACGAAATTTTGCCCAACCTGTCTTGTCACTATTTAAGTTTCTTCATAGATTTGGTATCTGTCTGGGTGGTGCGATGCGAAGAGTTGTCTTCGATGGACCAATATCAAAATCACAGTTGTATCATAAATGTTGTATACTTTTCTACATGGCGATAAAATGTTCAACCGTTATAAATGACTCACAAGCATCAAGTCCTTATCATTATAAGGCTGCACATGTTCTAGCTAGTCTGAATCTCATGATTTTACTGTCTTTCTGCAATACCTATTTCTTTTCCCGTGAGTTATATCTATGCAGTTGTGTTAAAGAAGTTCTACCTATGAGATGTTATATGCTGTTTAGCAACCTTTTTTAGTGCCAACAGAGTCACTGATTTTTCTGGAAGTATGTCTTTTGAATTCAAACTTTTAAATCGCCTCGCCGCTTTGGAGTCTGGGCGTGGGACACCGCCGGCGTCACGCCCTCATCCCGTCATCCGCTGGCCACCGGAGATTCTTCTGGTCGCCACTGTTAGGTATTGATTCTTGTTCTAATTTCTCCCGATTCTTCCAATTTCTTTCAAGAAATAGGGATTTTCAACTCGATGAATGATGATTGCTGTTTTCAACACATATGTTTGATGCTTGTAATTTATTATTCTTGTTGTTGAACATGGTAATTGAGTAATTGACAGCATCTAATTGAGGTTTCAAATAATCGGGAAATGACAGGCAAATTTATGGAAAAGTTTCTGAAAAGAAAAGCACCCGATAGCACTACTAATGCTAGGAATTCACCTACAGAAGTTATCAATTGGGAAGAGGAAATTCAATTTGATCCGGTCAAAAGGAAAATGATAGATGACTACCATTCTAATCAGAAAGATGTGGTAAGAAGAAAGTACTTGGATAATGGATCTTGTCAACCTCGTACTTATTTTGGTAAGCATTTTGATGTTATTTCTTTATCATTGTGCATTGCTATTGGTTATGTTGAAATATTGATGCTAAAAGTTGTTGGATACATTACTATTTAGTACCATATTGCTTTGAAATTATATATGGTGTTATACGCACGGTGAAATAATAAACCCAGATCATTTTTATCCTAGTTCCACCCCTGCTTCTGTCCTTTCCCCTCTATGGCCTGCAGACTGCAATGCGTGCTTCTCTTCTCGTGCGTGTGTGTGTTCTGGTGCAGGTGCCTCTCTCCTGTGCATGTACATTTATGTGCCTGCAGTGCGTGTTCTGCCCCTCTGTGTGTTCTGTGTGTATGTTCCCCTTTTGTGCTTGAAGATGGCAGGGCCATTTATAGGCAGAGGTGCAGTCGGGAGCGAGAAACCACGCAGCTTCCTCGGCACCGCATTGAACTCGTCATTGCAGGAATCAAAATAGTGGGATTCGATTCTGTCATATTTGCTCCATGAGGCTTACTTTCCATTCAAAACAGATTTGGTGAGGATCATTGTAAAATTAGCGGTTTTAGTAAATATTTAGAATTAATTTCAGCATATATTAAAATAATTAAGGCATATTTTCAGCAGCATTTAAATGACAAAAATAACATAAAGACATGTAATATCTCCATGTCATTTAAACATGATAAAATGCCCAAAAGATAGAACTTGATAACAAAAGAAATCAGCATAATGCTCAGATTTAATTTGATTGTTTATTGCTCTTAGATGTCGGGCTGCTCAAGACGTAATCTTGGTCTCCTCGCCATATTTGTCAATATTCTTCACTAATTAAATATGACAACTACAAATCAGACTTTGAGCTCAAACTAATGATTTACTAATATGTCAAGATTTATCTCATAAACAACAATAATACTTTCAGTCAACAGAGGATCATTTGTTCAACAGTGTAAATGGAATAATAATTTCTGCAAACAGGATATCATAGTGCAAAGAGTTCACAAGTTTTAGCACTTAAGCCTTTCGGAACAAAATGATCAAGCTCCTTTCAGTCACAACCGAGCTACAGAGAGTATCAGAACAAAACTGACAACAGTAAGCAATTCAATTGGCTCAAGTCTGATTTAATTATCAATTCAATTTCATAACATGACAATCATCGTCATCGAGCATTAATCCGAGCCCACGGCACTACTAAACCAAGTTTCCCAGTGCTAGTCAAAATTACAAAATGTAAAATTAACAAGCACGGCATACTTTAGTACAATAATGCAGAAAATGAAAAACAACAATACTCACGATGCGGATGGCACTCAAAGCCAAAGAGCAGTAAACTGCACAAGGCATGCTGAAGGCGTTGACTCAGACAACCAATCACCCCATTGTGCCGTGTTTGAACGAACGAGGTCGTCGGAGATACAATGCCAATCCACAATTCGGGACACACCAAAATTGTGAAGCTGAGGTACAGAGAAATGCCACACAAGACCCTATCACAGTACACCGGCCGAATGCAATGTAACATCCTGATTTTTAGGGCTATTTGAAAAAATTTCAAAATAAAAAAAACCATTTGGTTTTGTTGCATTGCTAAAGCTTAACTTGGAGATTTTAGAAACTAAAAGCGGTTTAATATGAATTAAGCAAACTTCAATTAATGCGAATTTGGTTTATCTGGATTTTATTGGAGTTCCCTGGTATTTCAAAATTCCCTTTCGCTGATTCATTCCGATTTCCGTCGGCCGTCCCTTTCCCTACAAACCCCGCCACACCAGCCTCTTGGTCACGACCACCTCTTGGTCACGACTAGCCTCTTGGTCACGACCACCCTCGCCTCGGTGCGTCCGTCTCTCTCTCTTTCCCTCTTTTTCCGCAGCGTGGTGCACATTAAATGCTGTTGCAAAAGTCTCCGCGCATTAAATGATGTTGCCTCTGACGCGCCCGTTCCCTCTCTTGTCTCCTTCCTTACCTGCCCCCATCCCCTCTTTCACCTGCTGGCCGTGCGCCTATGCCACGTCGCCGCAAATCCCGCCGCTCCATCTTGACGCCTAGTTCCCTTCATTCCTCTATAAATGGAGCACCAGGAAGCCCTTTGCCTCCTTTTGTTTTCCCCTCAACTTTTCCCTTCTCTCCTCCTCACCACCGGAGAGTTCACTGGAGCCCACACCGTCTTCAACCTCCTCGCTGCCATAGAGTTCGCCAAAGCGTCGTTCGCCGTTCACCGTCCTCCACCAGCCTCCTCCTCCAGTTTCTCTCTCTCGGTCCTGGTGAGTTCCTCGTGCTCTGTTCTCCCTCGTGTTTTTACGACCACGTTGAGTAGTTGTATCCTTCTTATGACCAGTCGAAGCCTTATTTTGACCATGTCGTTGAACCTCCTTCCGACCACCTATCGTTAAGTCCCCTTCCGAGGACTCGGTCTCCTTCATGCGAGCCCTGATTTCAATGATTCAAATTTCTAAATTTATATAAAATCAAGATCTAGCTATCTACACTGAAATTATTTGATTTGGATTTCCTTTTAGTTCATTTAAATTTTATTTGAATTTGCTTCATTTTCGCGTGTAGATTTCGACGACTCCGTGGAACCCGTAAACTTCGAAGAAGTGGATCCTCAAGCATTTGAGTAAGGCAAGTTACATCTTTGATCATATTTGAATCCCAGTATTTCAAGTTATTTAAATTTCGTTTCAAATTATTATTGCATGCGTAATTAAATTCAAGTAATTTAAATCCCTATTTTAACTTTATAGTTAATCCTAATTCCCTTGTACATCCAATCTTGAATATTGATTTAACCACCCCTTGATACCATAGTTAAACACTAGTTGGTACATTAGTATGAACTAGAACATGTTGCAAAGCTCTATGCTTAGTCACAGCTTAGCTCAAAAATATTTAATTTGGGGAATGTAGCCAAAAGTTCAACTACGATTAAAAGGTTACTATGGTATGTCTATGCCATAGAAATTTATGAAATGTTTTGACTTGTTAAATAAAAGGAAAATTGGTTTGGACTTGGGCGAATTGGATGTTTGGATGGTGCATGTTCATGCACGGGATCGAATCATTTCTATGATCGATGCCCATGTGTTTTATGGAAAGTCGCCCAAGTCAATTAAGGATCGGTCTTCGAGCGTATTTTGCTAAGCCCTTCCGTACTACCACATATCCTGAATGGGTAGGACCTGGCTAACTAATTTGCAACGTTCCACCGTGGTCGTGCCATCCGGTTGCGTGGGTGTCTTTTATGACCTACTTTTATGTATTCCCACCTGGCGCAGGAGGGGGCCTGAACCTAGCGGGTTTCTATCCAAAGGGGGCGAAACCTTAGCGAGGCGGGACTACGGTGGGATGACGCATTGTAAAGGCCTTGTCACGTGCTCTAGACTGCTTACCTAAGGTAGTAAGCGGTGGTATCAACAGATGCCAAACAAACTAGAGAAGTCGTGTTATATGGGTAAAGTTGTACACCTCTGCAGAGTGTAAAACTATTCGAATAGCCGTGTCCACGGTCATGGACATGCTAGCAAAGCCACTCCAAGTTAGATTTTGGTTTTGTTTTCAAAAGACATTGTTTTGTGGTTTTGGATTTCTATCCAAATGGGAAATTGGGCGGGTAGCCATGTGATAGGAGGGTATCCTTCACCACTTATTGATGAATGTTATCTGACTATAAAAATTGAGATTTAGAAAATAAATTTTAGTTATAGAGTAAACTGCTTTAGAACTTAGTGTAAGTATTTAAATGAAAAATATCGTTTTGTGTAACATGAGCCAGATAAGCCTCCCTTTGTTGAATCCTTGCATGCATTATAATCTGTTAATTGGGTGTAACTTGCGGAGTACATTCATTTGTAGTCACCTTGCTTAATAAATTGTTGATCAGGAGAAGAGTACTGCGAGGAGAATGAAAACTCGGACGACTAGGCTACACCCTCCAAACGATTGCTTGAGGCGAATCGTGTGGTCTACCTTACTGCTTTGCTTCCGCTGTATTTTGCTCATTGGCTTTATGCCCCTTTTGTAAAATACTTTAAGTATTTCAATGTATGACGTTTTATGGTTATGTTATCCACTATTGTTGACTGTGTACACTAGCTGTTCTTAGACTAGTGTATGAAGTACAGAGAATCCGGGATCCTTCGCTTCCGGGTTCGACATGCAACCACGAAGCACCAATCACCAGAAAAACCAAAGCCTTTATCCCTCACCAAAATCAAGTCAGAGTCAACCGGATCAAGCCTCCAAGATGCACAAGCACCAATTTCCCGAATAGAAGACCCACAGAGGAGAGACCGCGAGATGGGAACTAGCGGGATGCGCACAGAGAAAGGTCCGGATCTCACCGATGGAGCCGGTTCGACCATGGCGGCGTGGGAGCTCCAAGATCCCAGAACCGAAGACCAAAACAGAGAGGAAGAAGAACTATCAAAAGGGGGAAAAATCACTGGATTTTGGGTACCGAAAAGAAGTGAAGGGGGCGACCTTTTGAAGAGGAGAACCGGAGCGTGCGACGCGGTGGCAGCGAACGGCCAACTCGAGCCCGAGCCTGGGCCAGCTCGCGCCTCCTGCGCCACCGACTCGCTCGCAAGAGCCCCAAGTCGAACGTGTTGTCGAGAGGGAGATAGGGCTAGAGACAAAGTCTCCAACCTTATCTCTACATGTCTCCAACCGACAGGTGGTCCCCACTCTCTATTTTATTTTCCCTTTCTATTTCTTCTTTTCTCAAAATGAGAAATTACCAAATAGCCCTCAAAATAACCAATAGTCCCCAACAATTTATCAATTTGATAAAAGATGCTCAAAGTCTTTTTAAATATACAGCTGTTCGATGATGGGAACCTTGCGGGTTTGAACCCAAAGCCTAGCAATAAGGACTATGACTCTGCACAGACAAAGGAGGACTTCGCCTTGATCTAATACCTTGGTGTGAGAATTTTCACCTAAGTTACATTCTGTACTGGGCGGCTTGCTCTTTCCTTCTTGGGTTGGGACGTTATGGTCATGTCCCCATATCTAGCTCATAAGTACTTAAGAAAGTATACCCTTATCTTCCTTTGATCGCAACCTCACGATCATACTCAAGTAGGTGAGTTCTTCAGGGAATCTTATAGGATGATTCCCGATGCCATATAGGTATCAAATTCATTAAGAGCTATTGCTCAACCTCCTATACAGAAAGAACACTACAGCTAATGGGACACTTAGTTGTGCTATCTAATCCTACACAGTTTGTTGTCCTAGTGCCTAGTTCACGGGATCTCCGATCTACTAGGATAGGTTACCACCAATGTGAGTCTTTACACAGGTATGAGCCCTATTCCCTTTAACGCTGCAAAGATCGCCTTCCGCGCCAATCCTTTGGTGAAAAGATCTGCCAAGTTCGTTTCAAATTGGATGTATTCCACAGAAGTAACACCCGTCTCTCTGGCATGCCTTATCGACTTAAGTCGCCTCTTTATATGTTTTGAGGACTTCATGTTGTCCTTCCTACTCTTTGCCTTAACCAGAACGGTCTGGTTATCGCAGTATGTTAATACAGCAGGAATTGACTTTTTCAGCACAAAGTAGGTCAGAAGGAGTTCTCTAATCCATTCTGCCTCTACAGCCGCTGAATCTAGTGCTACCAACTCAACCTCCATGGTGGACCGTGTAAGGATAGTCTGTTTAGACGACTTCCACGAAACAGCCCCACCTGCTAGAGTGAAAACATAACCACCCGTAGCCTTCATGTCATCCGAGTCACTAATCCAGTTAGAATCACTAAATCCTTCCAAGACTATCGGATGGCCAGAATAATGTATTCCCAAATTTGAGGTCTCCTTTAGGTACCTAAGTACCATCTCTAGTGTTATCCAATGAGCATCTCCTAGATTGATCGTATAACGACTCAATCTGCTTACAGTATATGAGATGTCCGCTCTCATTGCACTAGTTAGATACATTAAAGATCTAATTATTTGAGAATATTTAGGCTAGTCTTTTACATATCCAGTGTTTTTATGTAGCTTAACATTTGGATCATAGGGTGTGACTACTGACTTACAGTTCATGAATCTAAATCTGGTTAGGACATTGTCTACATAATGGAAGTGTGAAAGAATAATCCCATTCTCACCCTTTATTAGCTTGATGTTTAAGATAACATCAGCTTCACCCAGATCTTTCATATCAAAATTATGGGAGATGAAAGACTTTGTTTTATTGATTGCATCCATGTTACAGCACTTGCAACCGCACTCACGCGAACCTCTGGACAAACACACACACTCAGGTTGGAACGCAAAGAACGACTAAGCAAACACGAGAGACAATTTTTTTTTGGTGCTGTAAAACATCACAACATTTTCTGGTTTCTCTTCTCTCCTTTTATTCTCATCAAGAGAGCCACACACGCACAGTTAATACAATGCAATGCAATTAGAAAAAAACACACACGCACTATGGCAATAAACTCCCACTAATCTCGCCACATGCACATGCAAGGAACAGCAAAGCACTTATGATTCACTAATCTCGCAAACTAAAGCTAATAACCAAAGCTGCAGCCATGCAACAAAGAAATGGACCATGCAAACTCAAAAGCGAAAAAAGCGATAAATGCAATAAATCAAGGATTATTCAACAAACACCCTCTAATCCTTGATGCACTTTCTTGACGATGCCGATCCTTATGCGTAGCTCGTCGCGCCCTCCACGCCACCCGTCGCCCCAGCGCCGCCGCCGACGGCGTTGTGCCGCAGCGTTTGTGCAAGCCCCACGCCTCACGCTTTGCATGCGCCCGTCTTGCCGCTGTTGCCCCCGTGTCGTCGTGCCGCAGCAAGCGCTCCGTCGCGTCGCCGCGCGTTGTGCAATGCTAAGGGTAAGCACATAGAGCCGGTTGCGAGTGCGGTTTACCCGAGCAAGTATGCGACGCTGCCGGTCGCGGATAGTGAGCACGCCATCCTAGATGAGCGTCTGGTAGCCATTCTCATCGAGCTGCCCGAGGCTCACTATGTTGCTACGTAGTCATGGGATATAATACACCCTCGTAAGCGCCAGGTGCTCCCCGTTCCGGCAAGTGAACAGGATGGTGCCACGCCTGCATATTTCCACCACCGAGCCGTCGCCGAACTTGACAGAGCCGGTGACGCCCTCGTCCATCTCTGCGAAGCTTGCCTGGCACCCAGACATGTGATTGCTGGCGCCGGTGTCCAGGTACCACGCGTCGTCGTGGGCGTCCTCCTCGCGCCCTAGATGCACTGCGCGTGCACCTCGTTGAGAACCATGTCAGTGCCCACACCTACGGATGCCTCCGTGAGTGCGCTCACCTGCGCCATGAGAAGCGTAGGCTCATCGTCATCGGCTTGCGTCAGGTGGGCCTGCTCGATACGCTTCGGCATGCGGCGGTTGTCACCACCGCTTCCGTTGTCACCGCGGAGGAGTCGCTGCCTTAGTCCCTCTTCTTGGCGCGTGCGAGCCACTCCTCCTCCTCTTCCTCCTCCTTTAGCATGACGACGTCCGCGGCATGCTCGCATGCCACAACCATTAGGAGAGTCGGCTCGTCGTCCTCTTGGACGTTGGTGAGATACACCCATCCTTTCTTCGGCTCATCACACTCGTACGCGAAATGGCCGAACTCCCGACAATTGAAGCACTTGATCTTTGACTTGTCGAACTTACCACGGTGCTTCTTCTTGTCACCATCTTGGCCACGGCCACGGCCACGACCATCGCCGCGCCCACCATTCTTCTTTGTGCCACTGTCGGAGTCCTCGCCGCTCCACTTTTCTTCAGCGGCTTTGGCCTCCCACTCGGCACGCGTGAGCAGCAGGTGCTCTCCTTCTTCCTTGTCGCGCCGCCGCTCCTTCAAGCTCTCCTCGTACGCCCGCAAGTGTCCGATGGCCTCCATCACCGACATCGCCGATACATCGCCCCATTGTTCAATGGTGCCGACAATCGGTAGGAATTTGTCGGGGACGGAGCGTAGGAGCTTCTCCACGACAACGCTCTCATCCACCTTGGTACCGAGAGCACGTATCTCGTTGACCATGGTGGTGAGCTTCAAGGCAAACTCAGTGATTTTCTCCGAGTCCCCCATGTAGATGCGTTCAAACTCCCTCTTAAGAGTTTGAACGCGCGCCTTCTTAACACGTTCTTCGCCGATGTGCATCTCCTTGAGCGCGTCCCAGGCCTCCTTTGCCGTCTCCTTCCCGGATATGGCCATTACAACGGCCTCCGGCACGGCTTGGATTATGACAGCGAGAGCTATCTGGTCTTTCCTATCATCGACCAATTCTTCGCCCTCCACTGCCGCCCATACTCCTTGCGCACGCATGATGATCTCCATCTTCACTGCCCACACCCCGTAATTGTTCTCCGTGGGCATGGGGCATTGGAGGGTCACAGCTTCCTCCCTTACCTGCGGTACCATCAGTGCGCGGCCAGTGCCGCTGCCGCTCGCGCCGTCCTCGACACGTGTCCTGATATGCGATGGAGACTTCGAACCGTCGCGTGACATCTTCACAGGCAGGAGAGTAAAAAGCTCTGATACTAATTGTTAGCTCGCTCGTCGAGTCTACTCACGCGAACCTCTGGACAAACACACACACTCGGGTTGGAACGCAAAGAACGACTAAGCAAACACGAGAGACAATTTTGTTTTGGCGCTGTAAAACATCACAGCATTTTCTCTCTCCTTTTATTCTCATCAAGAGAGCCACACACGTACAGTTAATACAATGCAATGCAATTAGAAAAACACACACGCACTATGGCAATAAACTCACACTAGTACTGCCACATGCACATGCAAGGAACGGCAGCACTTATGATTCACTAATGCTACAAACTAAAGCTAATAACCAAAACTGCAGCCATGCAACAAAGAAACGGACCATGCAAACTCAAAACTGAAAAAACAGTAAATGCAATAAATCAAGGATTATTCAACATAACCATGGGTAGTACAAGCACTAGTATTCACTGTTGGCCTGTAGCATTCCGGCAAGCTAGTTGCTGCAGCTAAGACTAGTAGCAATTTTCGTTTTTGGACTTGTTATTACATAAGTGTAATTTGATTATTCTATATGTATGTATGAGCAACTCGCTTTAAAGTCATCCATTTTGTTGAAACGGATACTAGTAGGAGGAAGACTCTAAATTGGGAGCAAAGGTACAATATCATTCTTGGAATCGCCAAGGGAATATTGTATCTTCACGAAGACTCAAGCATAAGGATCATTCATCGTGATTTGAAAGCTAATAACATCTTGCTGGATGAAAACATGAACCCTAAAATTGCAGACTTCGGATTGGCAAGGCTGCTAGGAAGAGGTCATACTCAGACCAAGACAGCTAGTGTGGTTGGAACATAGTAAGCTCATACACATAACTAAAACTTGGAACACCATATTTCATATTTGGCAAAAATCTAAGCTTCTAGTTCTAGAGTTTAGACCTAATTGCTAATCTTCTACAGCAGGTATATGGCACCGGAGTATGCAGTATTTGGAAATGATTCACCCAAGATCGATATTTTCAGCTTCGGTGTTTTGGTTCTGGAAATTGTAGCCGGGAGAAGGAATAGCAGTTCGGACGACCCTGACAGTGCGCTGAATCTCCTAAGTGATGTAAGTCGTATTTTCAGGTTACTTGATAATCTGAAGACACTCTTAACCACAAAATTTGATTGGAAACATCTGACAGGTATGGAATTGCTGGACTATGGGGAGATCATTACAGCTGATTGACCGATCACTTGATGTGTATTCCAAGAGCAAAGTATTGCGATGCATCCACATCGGTCTTCTTTGTGTCCAAAAGGATCCAGATGACAGACCGAGCATATCTTCAGTTGTTCTCATGCTAACCAGACGCAGAATAAAACTCCAGCCACCGCGACAACCGGCGTTCTTCTTTGGGAGAGACTCTAGTTCAGTTTTCCAACAAGGCAGACATGGCAACTACATATATGAGAAGTCTGATGTGATTGTGGAGGACAATTTCTCTGTGAATGATGTTACTAATAGCGATCCCTATCCTAGATAAGCTGAAAGGCATGTCTGACCGGAACACACTTTTCTATCTTCTTTTTTTCTTTTCTTTTGTACATATGTTTTTTCTACATGTGATTTCTGTACACGTTTGTGTCTGATTTTGATTGATTATCCACATTAGAATGTCACGCAAATCTGAATTCAGCTTCGTACTTGTGAGACTTCTCGGTTTTAAATTTGTGTGAATGAGTTGGAAATAAAAAGATTACAACGACCCAATCCAAATGGATTATTGATCGGATGGTTCTTTAGTCAGTCTCAGAGATAAATCAAATAAATTTCTCCTGTGTTGACACACCAGCCACATCAACTTGACAGTGGGCCCCCCTCGTCATTCACAGCTTGCCCTACCGGGTCAAACAAATACTTCTTCACCGCGTTGCAAGTCAAACCATCCTTCTTACTACTAGTAGTTTTACTACTCGATACTCTATCTAGTCACCAATCACCACCTTGGCCTCTACCCTTGTTCGCCCACCGCCCACGCCCACCGCCCACCGCCATGGCCACGCACCGCTGCTTCTCCGCCCACTTCGCTGCCTTCCTCCTCGTCGTCTTCCTCCTCGCGCCGCTGGCCGCAGCGCAGCCGTGGCAGGTCTGCGGTAACAGTTTCAACTACTCGGCGAACGACACCTACCAGTCCAACCTCGGGCAGCTCTCCGCCACCCTCCCCAAGAACGCCTCCGCCTCCGGGACGCTTTTCGCCACTGACAGCGCCGGCTCCGTCCCGAACATCGCCTACGCCCTCACGCTCTGCCGCGGCGACATCAGCGCCTCCGCCTGCGAGACCTGCGTCACCACCGCCTTCCAGGACGCGCAGCAGCTCTGCGCCTTCAACAAGGATGCGGCCGTCTTCTACGACCTCTGCTACCTCCGCTTCTCCAACCAGAACTTCCTCGCCACCACTAACAACGGCGTGCCCATCATCCTCAAGAACTCGCAGAACGTGAGCGCGCCGGCGGAGGTGTTCGACGCCGCCGTCGGAATACTCCTCAACGCCACCAGCAACTACGCGGCCGCGAACTCGTCCAGGCGGTTCGCTACAGGGGAGGAGGCCTTCGACGGCAGTAACCCCACCATCTACGGGCTGGTGCAGTGCACACCGGATATGTCGCCGGACGACTGCCGGAGTTGCCTCGGGGATATAATTGCGAGGATGCCGCGGTCCCTCAGCGGGGCGCAGGGCGGGAGGATTATTGGGGTGCGGTGCAACTTCAGGTACGAGGTGACCCCTTTCTTCTCCGGAGGCCCGATGCTGCAGCTTCCGGCGCCGGCGCCACCGCCTGCACCAGGAAACGTCACGCCTCCGGCGACTGCGAGAGGTGAGTTGAAGAAACATAAATCACTTCTTCTGCAGTAATTTATACGGGTATTTTAGCGCAATAAACGCCCTCTGATAGTGAGATTTTCATCGAAATTGAGCAAATGAAGAAAAATCAGACTAGCAACTAACATATCTATTTAGATTAAAATTGTTACTGTCCTGTAATTGCTTCGTAGCACTGCTGAATTCAATTTTTTGGAGCAATCGACAATAATATCTGAATTAGGGGGGACTGGTTCTTTCGGGATTACATAATTGTCAACGTGATCTGGTAGAGGCCACGTATGAGATAACATGTGCTGTTTTTTTATTCCGTTTCTGGGTTGATGTTGACAATTCTGTACTCCCGTTGCTATCGATCGGATTCTTGACCAGAAACAGTCAAAAGCACATATGCCTGATATACGTACAAAAGTCCTTACTTGAGCATTTCAAAATGCAAAGCATTTAGACTGATAATGTGCACGTTTGCAGGAATAATTTTGGAAACAGTTTAGCCTGGTCAATTCAAACAAAGTATTCCATGAAGTTGGTTTCCTCCGTGGTTTTGCTATTTACTCCCTCTAGTCACAAAAAAAAGTCACCTTAGAATGCGTGCTGTCTAATCATATCAATTTTGACCAAATATATTTATCTAAAATATGTAGTTTGTATATGCAAAAATAGTATGAGTAAATTTGTCACGAAAAATACTTTCATAACATTACACTTTTATAACTTCTTTCAAAAATATGATGATAGAATTTAGTGGTTAAAGTGACGTCTTGTTGACTTTGAAAAGTAAAAAAAAAAACGATTTTCTTTTGTGACTAGAGAAAGTAATTAGGAAAAGACAGCAGAAGATGAGATTGTATGTGAAATGCTGCTTGCTTTTTTGATAGTGGAACTAATCCTGAATAACATACTGAGAACTGAGAAGTGCTTGACTGCCAGTAGCTTTACGTTGTAGTATATCGGCCAAACTGCACTAAATCTTGTTTCTGTCTTGACTTTGGAGTTAACTATAAGTGCTAGAGTTTATGTACTTTTTTGAAAAGAAACTTGATTGTAGTATAGCTTCTAGGATCGAAATGTGTCATCTTATTCAGGTTATGAATAAATTCTCATAAGATGCATTCCTTCTGAAGTAGACATCATTTTTTGCAGGAAGAACGAGAAATAAAACCAGTATAGTTCTAGCCATTGCACTGCCTATAGTTGCTGTATTGCTGGCTATGATTGTCATTTGTCTCTACTTTCGGAGGTGGAGAAGACCAGCGACAAAACAGTCACCATCATGTAAGTTCACATAACAATCTAGAAAAATGTTTCCAAAAAATCTAGAAAAATGATAGACAGCAAGAAAATGGATGAAACAATAAGCTAATCGATCCACAAATAAAGGGAAATAGCAATTTCATTTGAATATTTGTTTCTTGTGAATTTTAATCATGCGCTAAAAATTAAATAAGGTTTTCTGGTTAGCAATGGCCTCGCATTTAATGGAAAGTAAAGATTGAAGCTATATATTTCATCACAATGTATTTGCCATTGTTTGACACTAGAAATCGCTCAAGATTTATATGCGTGGGGATTAAGATTGCGAGCATATATGCCAGTGTACAAAGTACACAAAAATAAATAAAATACAATAAACAAAAGGTTAAGGAAGCATGCATTTTATTAATTCTCATGGAATTACAAAATACAAGTCTCTTATTATTATTATGTGCTCCATGACTTGGCGATGTGGTCTCCTGGTTCCTAGGGTCTCGAAAGACTCCCGATTAATTACTCCCGCGAGGTGAGCTCGCAAGATACCTCCGATTAAGCTGCGCGTAATTGTCGTCGTCGGTCTTCGCTTTGCTTTCTCCATGAATGTGATGTAAATGGTTGATGTAGATGGGCGTCGCAGCATCCATGGCCTCGTCGGTCCATGCGCCGTTGGTAGCATAGCCTTTATGTCGGCTTCGCCCGCCTTTGTCGTTTAGCCTCGTCAGTCTCGAACGGCATGTAGAAATAGTGGTCGATTATATAGCATGCATGGTTGCACTCGGCTTGGCCGATTTGACGATACAGCGGCAATGTCGGGGTGAGAGTTGGAGACAATGAGTGGTTAGCAGCAGCAGGTAGTTGATCAAGACGAGCTTGGCTCGGCTCGCTCAGGCTCGTTTCCAAAGCAGGCTCGGCTCGGCTCATTTGGAAAACGAGCTCGAGAGCCGGCTCGAAAAGCTCGCAGAATGTGATTATATGAACCATTCATCCTAAATTTATAAATCCAATCATCATAAACAATAAAACAAAGTCAGAAATATAACAATTCATAATCCATACAAGCATTCACTATAGATTCATAATCCATTCAATTGAAAGACTAACACTTAAAATTTAACAGTCCATAACTACATATAGCAGTCCATAACTCTCTATATATAACAGTCCATAACTCCATTGTCCTGTACCAGCCGCGTGTGCCGTGACACGTCGCGTATCCACCGACTGACTTGTGAGCCGTTTGCGTGTTACTTTGCATCCTGGACGCAGAGGAACTAGCTCATGCATCGCACTGTTTTAATAGAGATGAACATGTGTTATGCAAGCTTTCAGTCCATCTAGCAATAAAACAACATTCACGTAGAAAGATTAGATAGCCTTTACATGAGCATGGCTGTATGCATCATGCATGGCCTTGCTGGGTTGTAGTAGCATAAAGCATTGGATTTTACTTCTTATGTATACACCTCTTTATTTTATCTGACTTAGCTTTGCTGCACAAAAATTCATCCAACAGGCCATCTTTTGACAGATTCAGCTAACACGGACGACATTGAAAGCATAGATTCGCTTATTCTTGATCTATCAACACTACGTGCTGCAACGGATAACTTTGCTGAGAGCAACAGGCTTGGTGAAGGAGGGTTTGGTGCAGTTTATAAGGTGCAGTAGTTCACTTTACATAGCCTTTTCAGCTTCAACAAGTTAATGTGTAACTTATGCAGGGCATCCTTCCTGATGGTCAAGAAATAGCAGTAAAGAGACTCTCCAGGAGTTCAGGACAAGGAATAGGAGAGCTAAAGAATGAGCTTGTTTTAGTCGCCAAGCTTCAACAGAGGAATCTTGTGAGGCTTGTTGGTGTTTGCTTGCAAGAACATGAGAAGCTGCTTGTGTATGAATACATGCCCAATAGAAGCATCGACACCATTCTTTTCGGTACTATTTTATAACCATCATTCAGCAATAGCAAAAGTACAAATGAAACTAAACTTTACTCTCGTTTTTTTTTCTCCACAAAAGAGGGTTTTTTACGCCTACTCGACCCAGGTTTGGAACCCAGGCCAAACACTTGGGACTCCCAAGTGCCACTAGAAACATATCTTGGTGGTAAAACTTTACTGATATGAGATTTCTTGATCAACTGCCAGATGCTGAGAGAAGTAAGGAGCTAGACTGGGGAAAGAGATTCAAGATTATAAATGGAATTGCTCGAGGCTTACAATATCTTCATGAAGATTCTCAACTGAGAATAATTCACCGGGACCTGAAAGCAAGCAATGTACTATTAGACTCTGATTATACTCCTAAGATTTCAGACTTTGGCTTGGCAAGGTTATTCGGAGGAGATCAATCACGGGAAGTCACGAACCGTGTTGTTGGGACATAGTAAGTATAGTCAGAAGTCAAACCTACGCTGATGAGATGAGATACAAACGGTATATCAACTGTAGAAGTTGTAGTAACTTCATGTTCTTATTGCAGTGGATATATGGCACCAGAATATGCGATGCGTGGCCATTATTCTACAAAGTCGGATGTGTTTAGCTTTGGTATTTTGATGTTGGAAATCGTGACCGGAAGACGAAGCAGTGGTTCCTATAACATCGAGCAATCTGTCGATCTCTTAAGTATTGTAAGTTCTTGTTCGCAAACTCTATAGTCCATACATTACTTATTGCAGTAAATACTGAAACGATTTGCCAAATTTGATGCAGGTATGGGAACACTGGACCACGGGAACAATTGTGGAGATCATGGATTCGTCTCTGAGAAGCCATGCTCCTGGAGACCAGATGCTCAAGTGTGTTCACATCGGGCTATTGTGTGTTCAGGACAACCCAGCAGAGAGACCTATGATGTCAACAGTAAACATCATGCTTAGCAGTAACACCGTGTCTCTCCAGTCTCCATCCAAGCCGGCATTCTTCATCCCCAAGAGTGGCACGTACTCAAATGCATACTTGGAGTCATACCCAACAGCTTCCCAGTCGACTGGTAGGTCAGCAGCGATGTCACCGAATGAAATGTCAGTTACAGAGCTTGAACCAAGATAGGGAAAGCAATTGCCAGGACAATCGGATTGTCATCTTAGAAATAAACTCATTTCAGGAAAATGACCTAGTACATTTGTATTACTGAATTTTGAGTAATTTTCTCCATTGGTCCCCTCAATATTTTAGATTTTTTTGTGTAGGTATAAATCACTCTTTTTCCCTCCAATTTGGAAGATTGACACTCCCTTTTTTATTCTAAATCTTGTGTACAACCTCCTTTCCTTCAATTTGACATTGCGGGTTCGTGAGATGAAAGCGGTGCAGGCCGGCCCGCAAGCCCGGATACCAACTCCAGAAAAAAAAACGTGAAGTAGGCACTTGCGGACCAACTGCATACTTAGCAATTATAATGCAGGCCAGCCCGTACGGCCCACGAGCATCTGCAAGCCCACAAGGCAACATCGGCGAGCCACTTGAGCGTCTCGCAAGGACGTGAGCCCTAGCCGCCTCCCTGCCCGCTCTGTCCGCCGTCGGTCGCCCGAACACGAACCGCCGCCTCCCTCACTGCTCCGCGCCCTGCTGCATGCCTGCATCCACCGTACCGCAGCCCCGTTCGCCGTCGCGCACAGCCGCATGATTCCATGGAGCCGACGGTTCTCGCTCTACCCTGCTTACTCGTGCAAATAGCCAATGTGAGAGACGAGACGGCGGACTGTGTCTGTGCCTCGCCTCTCGCGTGAGGATTCCAGAGTTTGTTAGAGGTCTTGATCGTCTCTTGCGAATCCTCCCATTGATAGAAATTTGATGAGTACAAGGATGCTTCCCAATCGGAGCAAGAGACCATTGAGCTGGAGTTCGCCGGGTCGCCTCCTTCTCAGACCTAGTTGTGGCGGACCGAAGAGGAGGCCAATTTGATCTTTAAGTGGTCAGTCTGAAACGGACACACGGTGCATTATAATGATAATGGTCGCACCAGCTCCCAACCAGACAAAAATTCGGCAAACGTTCCTTCAACGTAGAAACAACTCTTGAGGAATCATCGTTGGCTAATTCACTCTGACCAATTATACAGATAAATAACATACGCAGATACAGAAAGTAAAAGAGACAGAGATGTGAGGACTTCTTTCTTTCTATATTCCTTCTATCAAAAGCTCATATAATGATTGTGGATCCCCTCCTGTATATAGACTAGAGGTGGATGAGGAGTTTACCATGAGTCAAGCCTGCAAGGCCCAGGTCCAGGCCTAGGTTTCCCAACACTCTCCTTTAGGCACTTATCCGATATGTTCATGTATCGTCAGAACTCCATAAAAACCCAATGAGAAAAATTTGGAGAAAGAATACATGATATATGCAAGAACACAAGAACAAAATAATAGATTGAACACAAAGATATGACGGGACTTCAGGCTTCTCTTTATTGCTCTTCCAAAAGATTGATTACAATGAGGGGTCCCATCTCCTTTATATAGGCTATTGGATGATGAGTAGTCCACTTGGGCCAGAACTCTCTGATCCTGGATCCGGTTTCTTAACACTCTCCTTTGGACACTCATCCGACATGTTCATGTCTCGTCAAAACTCTATAAAAACCTAGTGAAAAATTTTTGGAGAAAGAGTACATGTCATACGTTCCGTTGCGTTGCACGAATTGCCTCATTAAAAACTTTAGCCGAGAAACATCAGAAAAACTCGTCAAGGGAAAAAAAGTACAATCCACCCAATTTCCTTTAATCTCCAGGATTTATTCTTTGGGTACTCGATCTTCATGATCAAGCTTTAATAAAGAGTTTGTGAAGGTTCTCCCCCTGAATTCTGCACTTCTCTAAGTCTCATCATTCCAATTCCACATATGCATCTCTTAAAGCTAGACGCTGGGAGTGACTTAGTGAATAAATCTGCTAGATTTTCACATGACTTAGTATGCAGTACTTTAATTCCGTCCATCTTTTGTAATTCATGAGCATAGAAGAACTTGGGGTTGATATACTTTGTGAGAGAACTCTTCACATAACCCATCTGCACTTATGCAACACAAGCTGCATTATCTTCATAGATAATAGTGGGGGTTTGCGCGGTATTCAATCTACACGACTGCTGGATGTAGTGAATCATCTGCCGAAGCCAAAAACATTCTCGTGCGGCCTCGTACAATGCTATAATTTCTGAGTGGTTCGTCGAAGTTGATACAAGACTTTGCTTAGACGATTTCTATGAAATTGCAGTTCCACCACACAGGAATACATAGCTTGTTTGCGACTTAGTTGTATGCGGGTCTGACAGATCCCCGGTATCTGCATAGCCAGTCATAGTTAGGTCTTAGTTCTTTTTGTAGAACAGTCCAAGATCTTTACTTCCTTGGAGATATCGGAAGATGTCATTTATTCCCTACCAATGCCTTTTGGTAGGTTCTGCACTATATATTGCTAGAAGGTTCACTGCAAATGCAATGTCCAGTCTAGTACAGTTTGCTAAATACATGAGTGCTCCAACTACGCTCAAGTATGAAAATTCCGGTCCCAAGACTTCCTCCCCCTCTTCTTTAGGTCTGAACGGGTCCTTGTCTTGCTGCAAGAATCTCCCGACCATTGGTACTTTTGAAGGGTATGCCTTTTCAAATCTGAATATTTCTAACACTTTCTGAGTGTAGGTTGACTGATGTACTAAAATCCCTTTAGGGGTATGCTCAAACTGCAAGCCTAGGCAATATTTGGTTTTACCCAAATCTTTCATTTCGAACTCCGACTCCAGGTAAGAGTTTGCTTTCTTAATATCTTCCAGGGTCCCGATGATATTCATATCATCTACATATACCAAGATTACACAAAATCCATCCTGAGATCTTCGTATAAATACATAGGGACAATCCTCATTGTTCGTGTAGCCTTTCTTGCAGAGAAATTCGCTTAAGCGATTATACCACATTCTGTCTGATTGCTTCAGCCCATACAGTGACTTTCTGAGTTGACACTGTATAGATTTCTATTTGCTCTGTCTTGGTTTGGGACAGGGATACCTTCAGGTACCTTCATGTAAATATCCGAATCCAAGTTTCCATAAAGGTATGCAGTTACCGCATCCATCAATTTCATTTCTAAATTCAGGTTTACTGCCATTGAGATTAAATATCTAAAGGTAGTTCCGCCCATGACCGGGGAATATGTTTCTTCATAATCAACTCCTGGTCGTTGAGTGAAACCTTGTGCAACAAGTCTTGCTTTATGTCTTACAACTTTATTGTTTTCATTTATCTTTCGAACAAATACCCACTTATACCCTACGGGGTGCACATAGGGAGACGTGCGGCTTACAGTCCTAAACACATCTCTTTTATTCAGAGATAATAATTCTACTTCTATTGCCTCCTTCTAATCTTTCCAATCTAATCTTTTCTTACATTCAGCGAGCGATACAGGCTCTGGATCAAGATCGATGATTGTGGCAATTTTCTTTACAAAATAAATATCGACATTGGCTGTTATTCTATTCATAGATTCTCCCGTAGTCATATAATTTATAGCTATTTCTTCATGGGGGCGGTTCTGCTAATGCTTCTACTCGCTCACCGCTGCTTCCAATTGCAGGGGCAAGTCCCTTTAGTTTTTCAGCTCCGACGTGTGCGCACACATCCATGCTGATGTCTCCCTCCGTGGGAATATTCAAATCCAGTATGCTTTTTACCGAAGGTTCCATACTGGTGCTAGGTCTCAACTGGCTCCCTTTCTTATTCTGGGGAACTTCAGTGATCGGCTGTGTCAAGTCCTTCTTATCCTTTTTTCGCCAGGCGTCCGCGGTTACTTGGGATTCGAGGGGCCGACGTTCTCGTCCTTTTATTTTGAGGCATCTGGATGGGATTAGGGATACCTTCAATTTTCTTGGTATTTCAACCCTCTCCGGTGCATTACGTGCAGGCACATGCGACTTTGTCATGCTCTTCAAATCGCTAAAGTGGTCAGGCAGTTGATTTGCTAAAGCTTGCAAATCGATTATTTTCTGGACTTCTCTATCTGCTTCACTAGTGCGCGAGTCATGTGCATGGATTCCCGTGGCTTGCCACGTTATTTCCCGACATTGTTCATCCAGAGGTTGATTTCCTCCCTCTAATGACGGGAAACTATCCTCATCAAATATGCTATCAGCGAAGCAACCAACGTATATCCCAGACTTTCGGAGAGGTCCCATTGCAGTTCGCTACGGTGGTGGTATAGGTACATAAACCTTGCAACCAAACCTATGGAGATGAGAGATTTTCGGTGCTAACCCTTGCGCTAGTTGCATAGGTGAATGGATGTTATACGCCGACGGTCTAAAATTGATGAGAGTTGCTGCGTGCAGGACTGCGTGTCCCCAACATGTAGTTGGTAAATTACAATTCTGCAAAAGCGGTTGGGCAATAAATTTAATTCTTTTAATTAATGCCTCTGCTAGTCCATTTTGGGTGTGGACATGCGGTACTGAATGCTCAACGGTAATTCCCATTGCCATGCAATAATCATCAAATGTCTTTGAAGTAAATTCTCCAGCGTTGTCCATTCTGATGGATCTTCACATGATGATCAGGGAAATTATACTTAATTTTAATTATCCGTGAGATCAACTTTGCAAAAGCATGGTTTCTCGTAGATAATAAGCATACATGTGACCATTTCGAGGAAGCATCGATGAGCACCAAGAAGTACCTAAATGGCTCTGACAAGAGCTGTATAGGACCGCAAATATCTCCCTAGATACGGTCCAGGAAAGCAGAGATTTCATCCTTCACTTTCAGAGTAGAAGATATAGTAATTAATTTCGATGCATGCACGGGGCACACAAAATCGAGGCGGCCGACAAGCGCAAGCGTCGCTATAGGCGAGCACATGGGGGCCGAGTCGGCGTGGGCGGCAGTGTCGCTTCACGCGAGTGTGTGGGGTTGCGTGGTGCGGCGGCCTACAAGGCGCGGCTTCAAGGCGGCGAGGCGGGCGTAGCGGCGTCGTGGCTGCGACAGTGACCATGGGGAGTGCGGCGGCTTACTACTGGTAGCGGGTGGGCGTCGCAGGTGGCCTTGCGGCGGCACCTTCAGCGCGGGCATGATGGCCACGGCGGCGGGCGCTGACCTCCGACGGTGTGTCTGGCGGCAGGCGGCGAGCATGTCGCGGCTTTGCATGGCGCGCTTGGCGGCTTTGGCTGCCGCGTGCTCCGTCTTGATGGAAGCAGCGCTGCGAGTATCGGTGGCGGCGTGGCTCCAGGCCAACGCTGTTGGCTGACGGCTTCGGGCCGTGAATTTTTTTTCATGCAATTACTATTCATGCGATGCAATTCAATAAAATGTAGTGCAATCAACATCAGTTCTTTCATGCAACCACCAATCAGCTTGGCCGACGACTTCAAGTCGGCTCGCGGTAGGTTAGAACTGATTTACAACTTCCAATCTATGGTACAATCGACATCCAATCTTTCGTGCAATCTACCGATCGACATTGTATCGGCGACTTCAAGTCGGCTCGCAGTAGATTAGAGTGTATTTGCACCGTAGAGAATCAATCTAGAAAGCAAATTTGCATAATTGAAAGCGATCTAGAAAAAAAATGATTCAATCTACGAGTGTCGTTCTTCGACAGTTACCTTTCGATTCGAGGAGAGTCGATCGTGCTGATAACGTGTTGAGGAACCGTCGCTGGCAAGTCCGGTCCGAACGATTACCTCGCAGACAAACTCAGAATCGTAAGAACGATGCAAGAACATAAGAACAGAATAATATATTGAACACAGAGATATGAGGGGACTTCAGGCTTCTCTTTATTGCTCTTCTAAAAGATTAATTACAATGAGGGGTCCCCTCTTCTTTATATAGGCTACTGGATGATGAGTAGTCCACCTGGGCCAGGACTCTCTAGTCTTGGGCCCGGTTTCTTAACACCGGGAATCCGCGTAGTTCAAGTAACTGAAAGTTCGTGTTGTTCCACAGTGAAGTCAAGCCACCCCTGCTCACAAGCCAACTCGTCTAGCGTCTCCAGTTACCCCTACTTAGACCTGTTCAAACCCCGAGCTATGCCGAGCTTCGGTCCGAAATTGTTTTTTATTTAAACATATTATTTTAATCCTTTTTCAAAATAAACAGCAATATTTAATTCATTTCCAGAATTAAAAAAAATAGATTTTTATTTTTTTAATTGTTTTCATCGGGCTTTCGGGCTGGGCCTTCGGGCAAGAATTGCAGTCCCAAGCCCAGCCCTGTCCAGGCCAGGCTGGTGGGCTAGGTCACCCGTGAACATGTCTACCCCTACTACACGCGCGCGTACAGGCAGGTCTTCATTTTCGCCTCACACTACTGCAACCACCAAACAAGGCAACACTTCGCCATGGACATGCACTACCATTTCTTCTCCTGCCTCGCCACTACCACCCTCGTCGCCGCCCTCATCATGCCGCTCGTCATTGCCAACCCTTGGCAGATCTGTGGCGATAGCGGCAACTACACAACAAACAACACCTACCAATCCAACCTCAAGCAACTCTCTACCACCGTCCCCAAGAACGCTGTTAACAGATATGAATATATTTGTATCTCATATTCGTATACGATTCTGTCTCTTCCCTGAGTCTCCTTGTACAGCACAGTTTCCATATCGTTTCTGATTCTTGTAGCCTATCCGGCAACCGCAAGTTTGTTTGTGTATATAAAGCAATGCCGTGCGCAAGCATTTGAGCTATGCGAGCTATTCATCAATCAAGCTCTGTGTCTTCTTTCACATGGTATCAGAGCTTTCCTCTTCTACTTCTCATCATGTCAGGTTTTAGCTCCGCCGGTTCTTTGTCCTCCACCATTGTAGTGATGTCTTCCTCGTCAACGATGTTCGCCTCGGCCGGTTGGCTTTCGTCTCCATCGTTCAGCCACCTCGTCAATGTGAAGCTCGGTCGGGGGAACTATCTTCTTTGGAAAGTGTAGTTGCTGCCATTTCTGCAAGGACAACAATTACTCGGCTATGTCGACGGCACCTCTGTTGCACCGGAACAGATCATTGCCAAGATATATGGTGATGAGACGTGACAAGTACCAAATCCGGCATATCACCTTTGGATATAGTAGGACCAACTTGTGTTGGGCACGCTTCTGTCTACTCTTTGTCCAGAAGTTCTCGCACAAGTTTTGTTCCTCTCTACGTCGGTCGAAGTTTGGACAACACTCGAACGTATGTTTTCGTCCCAATCTAGGGCACGAATCATGTAGGTTCGCGTGCTGCTTTCAAACACCCGCAAGAACAACATGACTGCCGCTGAATACTTCACCAAGATGAAGACTCTTGTAGATTCAATGGCATCAGCAGGACAACTGCTACAAGATGAAGAACTAATCTCCTATCTATTTGCAAGATTGGATTCCGATTACAATCCACTGGTCACCTCGATCACAGCCAGAGTAGATACAATGAGCCTCAATGATGTCTACACCCATCTTCTTTCCTTCGAGATGAGACTTGATATCCAGAGTTCAAGTTTGCAGCTCCCCGGTGCTTTGGCCAATGTCGCCATGCGTGCTGGTAGAAGAGGCTAGGGTCGAGGATGTCGAAGAGGAGGTCGTGACAATCATGATCATCAAGGTGTTGGCCCTAGGAACTTCAACAACAATTCCAATCGACCCATGTGTCAAGTTTGCGGGAAGTATGGCCATGTTGCCCTCAAGTGCTATCATCGATTTGATCATTCATATCAAGTCGATGATACTCATGTCGTAGAGGCTATGACAACATCCTATAATATCAACACCAACTGGTACACTGACACGGGTGCGACAGATCATATCACAAGCGACCTCGACAGATTATCTTTGCGCCAAAAGTACCAAGGCAAGGATAAGGTACAGACGGCCAACGACTTAGGTATGTTTATTAGCCATGTTGGTCACTCAAAAATCAAAACTCCTAGCAAAGATTTGCACCTTAACAATGTTCTGCATGTTCCAAAAACATATAAAAATATTTTGTCTATTCATCGTCTTGCCACTGACAATAATCTTTTCTTTGAATTCTACCCTGACTATTTACTTATCAAGGATCGGCCAATGAGGAAAGTTCTTCTACAGGGCAAATGTGAAGGAGGCCTTTACCCCCTTCACTCCATCTCAACATCATCCAGAAAAAGTCTTTCAGTTGTTAGGGTTACTCAAGAAAAGTGGCATGGTTCAACAAATTGTTAGGTCAAATCAAACCTTGCTTAGATATTTTTCAATACAGTATCAGTTTGTGATGCTTGTTAACAAGCCAAGAGTCGTCAATTGCCCTATCCAAATTCTTCTAGTATTTCCTCTTCTCCTTTAGAGCTTGTTTTCTTGGATGTATGGGGACTAACCCCTGCTTCTGTTGGAGGATTTAAATACTATTTGAGTTTTATTGATGACTATAGTAAATTTACTTTGATATATATCTTGAAAAGTAAGGCCGATGTCTTGCGTCTCTTTGTCCAATTCCAACAACATGTTGAACGCCTTCTTGACAAAAGAATTATTACCATGCAGACTGATTGGGGTGGTTCTTGACAAAAGAATTATTACCATGCGGACTGATTAGGGTGGCGAGTATAAAAAAATGCGTAGTTTCTTCAATCAAATCAGCATAGCTTATCAAGTCTCTTGTCCCTATGCACATCAACAAAATGGTGACGCTGAAAGAAAGCATCGGCATATCGTCGGAGTAGGGCTATCTCTGCTTGCTCATGCATCCATGCCAATAAAATTATGGGATTCAGCCTTTCAAACAACAACCTTTCTCATCAATCGTCTTCCTAGTAAGATTATTAATTTTTTCACTCCTCTAGAACGACTCCTTGGGAATAAACCAGATTACACCTTTATTAAAAATTTCGGTTGTGCTTGTTGGCCGAACCTTAGACCATACAACCAACACAAGCTTCAATTTCGATCGAAACGATGTGTTTTTCTTGGTTATAGTCCCTTACACAAAGGATATAAGTGTTTTTGTGTATCTACAGGTCGTATCTATAACTCTAGAGACGTAGTTTTTGATGAGTCAGTTTTTCCATTTGCCATTGATTCTTGCTCAAAAGATATGTCTTGCTTGCCTGATCATCTCACTTCCTCGTCCTTGCCTTCGGTCTCTTTTCTGTCTGGTACAAATCTGAGTGTAGGGGGTGACTGTATGACTAATGAACTGCCTAGCAATTCTTCTTTTGAGCCATCTGAGGTTATACTGCAGTCGCAGGATACAGGTGTTTAGCACGGTGGGGCTGATGCTAATGAGCTTATGGCAGATGGAGGGGCTGTCGCGGCAGATGGACCTACTGCCACAGCATGCGATAATGCTGCCGCGACAAGTAGCTCGACAACATTGCATGATGGCGCTGAAGGAGTGCTACATGATGTTGCTGAGGGAGCAGTGCTGTCTGGTGAATCCGTACTCACGTCGACCACGAACTCGACTACAAAATAATGTCTGTGTTCCCAAGGTACGAATCGATGGTAATAATCAACTGAATCCTTGTCACCACTCTGTAATTAGTGATGGAGTGGGAACTTGTAAACTATTCCCTTGTAATTTCAATGGATTGTGAACTCTACCACTCTGTTTAGGATGGGTAAACCTGTGTGGAATTAACCACCCTTGAGACACCTAGTGCTTACTCCCTCCCTGTGTCCCTCAAAACCGGGTACTCATATATGCCCTCTAATCAAGCAATTCCCCTGACCCTCCCCATCTTCATGGCATGGTCTGGTGTATTTCCACTATCATAGGCTGTAGTGATTTCCTGGATTGTGAACTCCTCTACCACTCTGTTAGGATGGGTAAACCTATGTAGAATTAACCAACCTTGAGACACTGTAATGCCAGTAGAATGCAATGTGAGTGAAAGTAACAACGAGAATGAGTTTTTACCAATTACCTTCCCACAGTAAGAGCCTTCAGAGAGAGGTAGAGAGAGAGGGGGGATAAGACCAAGCCCACAGGCCACCCTCTCCACCCATCCCATTCCTTCGCTACCGAAGGCAACCGAGCCACTAGAGGATAAGGGGGGAGGGGAGGGGGTATATCGGAGGCGAGCCGAGGGAGAGGCGGCGCTGCAGCGGCACTAAGGGGAGGCGGCGGAGGCCGAGCCACCGAGCAGCCATGAGGCGACGTCGGCGTGGAGGGGGCGAGGCGGCGGCGTGTCGAGCCGGCCATAGCAGATTGAGCGTCCAGATGAGCCATGCAGAGCTAGGGCGACGAGACGAGGAAGAGGGTGGGTCGAGCGGCGGCGTCGGACGGGCCGAGCTGCTGGGCGGCGGCGCAAGGGGAGCTCGAGCGTATTGAGAGCACCGCGCCGAGCATTGCACCAGGCAGCGGCGAGCGGCGGCGTTAGCAGCAGCGTCGCGAGAGCAATACTGAGCTGCAATGAGGCGAGAGAGCCGGAGGGGTGGCGTTGGTGAAGTGAAGAAAAGGGGAGAGATGCAGGAGGATGGGGAAAGGGAAGCCGGCCGAAAGAGATAAGGAAAAGAGGGGAGAGGAAAAAAAGAAAGAAAAGAAAAAGGAAAGAAAAGAGGGAAGAAATTAGAGACGCGTAGATAAATTTTTATTCGTAAGGTTAGAAACTCTAACTTATTATTGTTATTTTGGGCACCGGGTTAGCAGAATAATGCCCGGAGAGAAGGGGTTCGTTCGTGTCGGACTGCACGTAGGATCATGTCGTTCGTATGTGTGCTTATATTGTTGTACTGTATTGATTCCGGTTGGATGCCTGTTCAGGTGGAGATTCGGGAATGGTGTCACCTGCACGTCACTCCGCTCCGCTTGGTTAACAGGCAAGTGCATGGTAGAGCGATAGCCTGTAGGTGCTATGAAATATGTGATGTTTACGTGATATGATAATGCTTATATGATGATGCCTACATGGAAATGGATATATGACGATGCTTATATGATAATGTTTATATGATGATGCTTAAATGGAAATGGATACATGATGACGCTTATGTGGTAATGTTTAGGTAATGATGCTTACGTGGTAATATTTAGGTACTGATGCTTACGTGATAAAGTTTATGTGATGATGCCTACATGGTAATGTTTACATGAGGACGCTTACATGATAATATTCATGTGATGATGCTTATATGGTAGTGTTTACATGAGGATGCTTACACGATAATGTTAAATGATGATGCTTACATGATAATGGTTTCATGTTGATGGCAATGATGATGGGACAAGGTGAGCAATGAGACTACCTTGTTAATGATGACAATGATGAATTATGTTAATGACAATGGACATGTGCATTTGCATCATGGGAAGAATGCATGAGCCAGATCGGTGAGAAAGTCATGTAACTATTCCGGTGAGGTTGGTGAGAAAGTTACATGACTAATCCGGTGTGCTCTAGATGAAGTCTTACATCTGTAGGGACTAGATAAAGTCCGACAATGAAAGGACCCCATCCTAATGAAGATGGGGGAAGAGTGTGTCATCGACGAGTGAACACTCCGCGATACCGGTATCAGCTGATGAGATGCATATGAGCATGAGCATGATGGTGCATTCGCATACATGGGCAATGCAATGAACAAATGAGCATGTAGAATGGTGGTGCATTGCACTAAAGAAAAGTTATGACGGAAATAATGAAATGGATATGTTTATATTTGTGTAGTAGTGATTATCGGTTTTATTATGTGTTTGCTGAGTCTTCGGACTCACCCTTGCTTGTCATTATTATTTTTAGGTGATCGTTGCAGATGACATGCTTCGGGAAGGGAGAATAGATCATCCACGTCACACATAGTCCTCATGCAAACTTTTCTCCCTAGATGTTTCACTTTTGTTGTTGTATTATGTTTAATTGTTAAATTAGCTACGCAGAATTTGTATCATTTAATGTGTGGTGGTAGCATTCCGGGCCTAGGTGACGGGTCAAGGTGTTACAGACACCTAGTGCTTTCTCCCTCCCTTCTTGTATCCCTCGAAACCAGGTACTCATATATGCCCTCTAATCAAGCAATTCCCCTGACCCTCCCCATCTTCATGGCATGGTCAGGTGTATTTCCACTATCATAGGCTGTAGTGACTTCCTGGTGTAATGGTTACTGAACTTCACATTATTCTACAGATCATACCTTTTCTTGTGTTGCCTTCTGTCCAAAGCTTTCATGTCAGGCCCTAAATCTGCATCTCATTGTCGCTACCTGAATACTGACTGCTGAGTGCATGATGACTATATGAGAGTATCTAGGCTAAAATCTGTAGCCTTTAAGTCTGTTTTGATTAGATGGATTTGATCTAACTCTCTAAAAGATTAATTCGGTAACTAAAATTCAAATATATAATAAAGCCACTATGGATCAAGACGTTCCAAACCCTTACTTGGAGCTATACAATAGTTATTGGAAACCATAAGATGACAAGGAATCTTTCTTTCTGTTTTACTTGGATTGCTTCTGGCGTTCTGCCAACAATATTTTCTTCTAGTTTTGTTAGTTTTACTGGCCAGATCTTAATTTAATAATACTCAACCTAAGAGAGATCTAACATGGAAATTTAAGTATCTAACTTTAACAACTTCCAACGAGAACTGAAACTTAAGTATAATAGAAGTATGGCCAATTTGCTACATCATCGAGAACATGAGCTGGAAACAGAAAAGAAGTACATGGAACCTTAAATGACAAAAGGCAAAGTTGCAGTACTTCCTACAAAATAAATATAATCCTTTCTTTCTTTGTCTCATCCCAATATATAACTCTAGAATCACCTTGTCGGTTTGTCCTCTAATTCACCTTCAACGTATTTCATTGTAGTTCTCATCCCACCTCATAAAAACGGTTTCCTCAAAGGAAAGAAACTCCTTAAGAAACCACTTATCGTGTATCTACCTATCCTACTCTGTGTACCATAAGGCTACAAATTAAAATATCAAGTTATCAACACAAATACACCTTGGCCACAATTGATCCGGAGATAAATAATTGATCAACTTGGCCACAATTTTCAGTATCAGCGACTACTCTCAAGCAAACGTACACCTGAATCATGACTGGATGTTTTCCTCAAGCTCAACTGCTCCAGAGCTTTCAATTAGATCCTCCATTTTTTCTTTCCAAGAGCATATAAACAATTTGCAACATATTTTTCACCTTCTGTGTGTCTGATTAGTGATTCTGTTGTCTGCACCACTGGATATTCCATCTAGTTCAAGCCCTACATCGAACACTTTGTATGCAAGCCTAAATTCGACCAAATCCGATAATCAAAATATCAAATCATGCCATATTAAGAAATCAAACACAAACCCCTGATTGCCACGAAACAGTACCGTGTAAAAAACTAAAACAAAATGCTAGAATAAATTCCTAGATTTACATATCGAATCATGACGTACTTGAGGGCAAGGCAACCACATGTCCGGCGGGGCGGCTGCGCACTCTAACCGCCGCTGCCGTGAGCTACAGTCTACCGCCGGCCACTGCGAGCTCCGATGCCTGGTGGACGAGAGCTCCACCAGATCGGCGACGGCCGCGCCTCTCTGTTCTGGTGCTTGGCTGACGACGTCTCACACGTTCCTTACTTCCTGGCAACGCCTCCTTTTTTGTGTTTAGTTGGGCTGGGCCCAAAAGAAAATTCAAAATAGCTAGTGGGCTAACTAATAGCACACTTTTCAACTAGGAACGTAAGTGGGCCCTAAAGTCGAAACTAGGCGGTCAATGTAATGTCATACAGTTGGGCCGAACACTGGGTGTGCAGGCCGGACCGGCCAAGAGCCCAAGAGTGGGTTGGGCCCTAAAGGCTGAGATAAGGTAGGACTAGGATAGTGTTGGAGTTAGTTAGGCCGGATGGGCTTTAGGAAGAGAGTAGTCGGGCCAAATGGTATTGGACCATTTGTGTGCGTTTTGGGAATGGGGGTTACGACCGGGCCGCGGCCCATCACGAGCCTTTGTTTCAGGTTTTCAACACACCAAGACATGTCAGTTCTAGGCCTAGAAATTCGCTGGTGTAAGCAGTAAGAAAGTACCCACCCAAAGGATCACTTATTATATTAGAACTCTTATCATCCTCTATGAAAAAAAGGATGTATATCAACTTGATATTATCAAGATAGAGTACTGAGAAACAAGTCTTGGCCTCTTGGGGGTGCCTCCATTAGCCGTTCCCATGCAGGTCTTGCATCTACCCACACGGTGAGGCCAAATCAGGTTCGACACGAAAAATACAAGGTTCGATCCATATCACGAAGACTTCACACTCGTACCACGCCTTCAGCTCTACGCTAGGTATTTATAGCTGGCCCCCACGGTGTCAACGTCTTCAACACCGCCAAGTCAAAGCGAACCCCACACAAGTCACGGAGTCAGCTCCCAGGGGCCCACCCCCATACCCCCACGTCTTCTACTTTACTTTTCTTTCCGCCCTCCGCCAATTTAGAAATTTTGGCATTTCTAGTCCTTCTCTTTATTTTTTTTGCAAAACTAGTCTCCTTCCACCATGATTTACAGATCTAGTCTCCGACAAAGGCAATTGCCCCCACCCAGACGCAAGAGGGACACGCCCAAGACTGCATGGCGGTGTCACCGCCTCATATATGGTAGCGACAAGAAAAGGAGAGAGGAAAGAAAAGAAAAAAAGAAAAGGGAAAAAATTCAAAAAAAAATCTGAAATTTTAAGAAAATTACATAAAAATCCTCAGGACATGAATAGATTTAATAAAAAAAATTTGAATTTAATTGAAGTTTATTTTATTCATTTAAAATATTTTTCATTTTCTGGAATTTTGCAATTAAGCTTTAATTAATCCACCTGCCCCCGGCCTCGGGTGCTGCGGTGCCCAAACGTGCTAGCCGAAAGTTATTTTGGCTTCTTCTATTTTTGTTTTTTTCTCTCCTTTACGTCACGTCGTCGTCACGTCGCGTCTTGTCGAGTCACTCGTTGTCTGTATTTCCTACCTATTTAAGCAAATGCGTGGCCGACGATTTCAGAAGCCAAAGCTCTCATTCCAATTAGCTAAACATATTCTGATTGTTCGTTCACTCGCCCACAATTTTAATACTTTTGTTATTACAATGTTAGCGTTAAGTACTTACTTAATAATGTACGTACATTATATCAGTCGCACAATTATTCGTCGTACATTAGTTTGCGTGCATGCATGTCACTTTCTTTGTACTGTTGTGATATAATATTTTCGTGCATGTTTTACGTGCCGTTGTAACTACACATTTTTTAAATCGAACACACCGGAGTACAACATAATGCAATACACCGGATAAGATACTAAGTGGCGCTGGAGGAAGAAGGTCTGTTCAGGCAGTTCCTGAACAAGTGCCCGGGAGTCTTGCATAGCCTACACCTCGTTGGTCTTGGGCGGTCTCCACGTTGGCTCGCATCTATGTCGTTGCGGATGCGCCTTGACTGACGCCTCCCACGGCCTGGATGCCACGGTGCTTCATTCGGTGACCACTTCACTGCTCCCGGCCATAGGTCCCTATAGTGGCCTTCCAGGCCGTAGGAGTTGAACTCCCCGTTCTAAGTATCATATAGACGACACATGTCGTAGTACTCCGACATGTACATGCTACAAGATTGGTGAAATACAGTGCATGCAGCATATACGTGGGAGCAAGGCTTGTGTAGGAGTTGAGGGTTGTTGCAGGTGCAAACTGCCACATCGCCTATGGTGCAAACATGCTTTCGGTCACTTCTCATGTGGCCACGAACATACTTGTCCCGCAGGCGGATTTCGAACTTTCTTCTCACGCCATCCATTGTGTGAGCTACATGGGATTGTGCCTTGGTAATCTTCTTCTCCATGTAGGCAAGGGTAATCTTCGAGTACTACTTCCCTTCGTCCAAATGCTGCTTGGCCATCATTGCCCAATTGACGAAGTAACCGACCGTACGGTTCCATGTCTCATCAACAACGATGGTGATAGGCAGGACACAGACCCCTTTCACCACACCATTGTAAACCTCGGACATGTTGGTTGTCATGATGTCGTAGCGAGCATCATAGGTGTCGTGAAGAACGGACCATTTCTCATAGTCCGGGGCATACGCGCTCATCCACTCAGCGAACTCGCTTTGCGGTGCGCCTAGCCCAGAACCTCCACTTGTACACTCGGTTTCGACCTTAAGCTCCCGCCACATGGCATTGAACTTGCGCTTCTGGTTCTGCAGATAGAGCTTCTTGAACTTCTTCATGAGGTCCTTGCTCCGTAAGCACATGTGGAAGTTGGCGGTTAGATACCGCATGCACCAACGTGTACGCATGTCATTCCATTGGAACGACGGGCTTGTACCATGCTGCATTGTGTGTAGCGCGGACAGCAACCCAGCATGACGGTCGGTGATGATGCACACATTCGACTGGTCCCTTACAACATGTTGCTTTATGTTGGCTAGGAATCAGAACCAACTATCAGTGTTCTCATTCTCCACAATTGCGAAGGCAACTAGGAGCAACTGGTCATTGCCATCAGCGGCAACAACGGTGAGAATGGTGCCCTTGTACTTCCCGCAAAGGAATGTACCATCCATAGTCAGGACTGAACAGTAGTGGGAGAAGCCCTGGACTACCGGGCCAAATGACCAGAAGACTCGATCAAGGATTAGGGAATGTGGGATGTTCGATGGGTAGGGCCTCTCCATCTTGTTTATGCATGTCCCCGGATTAGCATCCGCAATCGTACGCCTCCTTATAGGTACCGTACAACCCTTCGAGCACCTTCCACTTCGCCCGCCATACCTTACTGTAGCTAACGACATACCCTATTGTATTCACTATGTCAGCCATAAGAACTTTCGGCAAAATGGTTACATCGGTGACAACTACATGGCTTACGACGGTCGCAATGTAGCCCGATGTCACATTCCTATGCATTTGCAACAGCAACTCAAGCTCACATATGTGATCCGTCACGACTGTGATGCGGAAGTCCGTTCCCGCCCTAGGGAATATCTGAGCATGGACTTTGCCCAGGCAAGAGCTAACAACACACTTAACTATGTACGTGTTAGGGTTAGACCTGCAGATAATGGAACATAGATAATGATCAGTACGACTGTAACACCCTAAATTTTCTAAGCCTTTTTTGAAAATTTCAAAATAAAAAGAACCATTTAGTTTTGTTGATGCCCTAAAGCTTAACTTGAGATTTTCAGAATTTGATTGTTTAAAATGACTAAGTCAAACTTCACCTAATCCCAAAAGTTGGTTTATTTGGTGTTGATCGAGCCCTGGAGCTATCTCTCCCTTTCTCTGTTAGTTCTGCTCTCCCTCTAGGCTAGCTCTTGTGCCCAGATTTCCTTCCCTTCTTTTTTCTTGGACATTCTCTTATGTCTAGACCTTCTCTGTGTCTGGACCTCCCTTGCACCTAGACCTCTTTGGTTCAGACCTCTCTCCTTGTTCAAGACCTCCCCTCGTGTCTTTTGTTTGAATTTCCTTTTGGTCCAAACCTCCTTCTTCACTTGAACCTCCCTGTGTTTATTCGGACCTCCCTGTGTCCTTTTGGACCTCCTCGGGTCCGTTAGGACCTCCTTGAGCCCCTCCTAACCGTTAAGATCTCCTTTGAGTTCATCTTGATCGTTGAGACCTCCTCGATCGCCTCTTGACCGTCAAGATCTCCTTTGAGTTCATCCTGGCCGTCAAGACCTCCTTTGGACCACTTTTTGTGGATCTCCTCCGTTGGAACCCTCTCCCTTTGGAACCCCTCCGCCTGGACCTCCCTTCGTTTGGATCTGAGGGCCCAGACCTCCCCGTGGCTTAGACCTCCTTCCAGTCTAAGACCTCCCCGCGCGGCTCAGCTCCGCGTCTTCGTTTGGAACCGCCCAATTTGCATTGGACGGCCTGATCTTGTGGCACATTCGGCTAGTCTGAATGTCCCATCCTTTTTGAGCCACCCAATATGAATCAGACGGCTCTGTTTCACTGCACCTTTCCTTTTTCCCTTTCGACCTCCTTCCCTTCAGGACCTCGCGATCTATTTGTAAAGACTACCTTTGTGGGATTTCCTTAGGACCTCTTTGTCCTCCCGACCTCTGGTCTTTTTGTAAAAGACCACCCCTTGGTCTTTTCGCAAGACCACCCTTGTGGGTCAAGACCTCCCTGTCTGCAGGACCTCTTTATCCTTTAGACCTCCTTGTCCCTTGGACCTCTTAGCCTTTCAGACCTCCTTAAAGATCTCCCTTGATCTCGTAGGACCTCCCCGTCCAGCGGACCTCCTCTATGGTTTTTGCAAAGACCACCCTTAGTGGTCTCTTTGCGAAGACCACCCCTTGTGGTGTTTTTGCAAAGACCACCTCTGCGGGTCACGACCTCCCCTTGGGCCGTGACCACTCCTCTTTGACCAGACTGTTTCCCCAGCTTGACTGGCTCCACATGTCAGTCCTGCTCATCTTTGTTTTCTCCACCACATAAGCCCCTTTTGCATTTAATGCTGGTTGTGTCACATTAAATGCGGTCACTTACGTGGTCACTTGCGTGGCACCTTGTTCTCTCTCCTTGTCCCTTCTTTCTCAGCATGTCTTGGTTTGTTGTCCTTCACCAGATCGGTTGTGACACCTGCCCTGTCTCCTACCTACCTTTGACTCATCCGTCTCTGAGGTTTTCAGTGACTCTCTTTATAAATAGCTTGAGCAGCCCCTCTCATCACCCTATTTCCACACTTATCTTTTTTTTCTCCTGCTCAGTTGCTCTGCGTTGAAGCTTCGTCGCCAAGAACTCCGACAGAACCTCCTTCGTCGCCTCCTTGCCGTCGGCGATTCCACCGGAGCTTCTGTGACGTCCTCGCCGCCACCGCCAGCTGGATTACCGTCCAGCTATTGGACCAGCTCCTTCATCTTGTCCTCAAACTCGTTCTTGGCCTTGGTAAGTTCCTTCGTACCTTGTTATTTCTTTTATTTCTACGACTGCACTGTGTAGTCGTATCCTCCTCAGAACCATCGCGTGGTCTCTTCACAAAGATCACCCTCTCGGTCTGTGCGCATAGACCACCTCCCTGGTCTTTTGCATAGACCACCTCCTTGGTCTTTTTGCAAAGACCACCCTCTTGGCCTTAGCTAGCCTTTGCAAAGACCACCCATTTCAGCCTTTCTTGCAAAGACCACCCTCCCGTCGGACCTCCTCCGGAGAGCCCTTTTCTGATTCTTCTTGTTCTATTCTTTGCTATTTGGGTTTGTTTGAAGTTTATTTGGATCTTATTTGGTCGCTATTTGATTCTGCTTTGCTTCGTTCTCGTGTAGATTGCGTCATCTCTAGAGAGCCCGAGCTCTGTGAAGGAATAGATCCTTAAGTTTTCGAGCAAGGCAAGTTACACTCTTGATCATGTTGCACCCAGTATCTCAAATTATTTAAGTTCTATTTCAAAAATTATTGCATGCTTATTTTAATTCAAGTATTTCAACCCCTACTTTAACTTTGTAGTTACTCCTAATTCCTTTGTACAACCAATCTTGATTATTGAATTGATCGCCCCTTGTTACTGTAGTAAAAGCTAGTTGGTACCTTAGTATGAACTAGTATGTATTGCAAAACTTGAGGCTTTGTCATGCTTAGATCAAAATCTTGATTTGGGAGTTTTACTGCCAAAAGACCAATCTTGTCTAAATGTTTTAATCTACAACATTGGATTGTTGTGGTAGTTTGCAAAATGTCTTTGAAAAGCAAAGAAAAGGAAAATTGGTTTGGACTTGGGCGAATTGATTGTTTGGATGGGTGCATGTTCATGCATGGGATCGATCCATTTCTATGGACGAGGCCCAGGGTTTGTGGAAGTCGCCTAAGTCAGTTGAGGACCGGCCTTTGAGCGTTCCTTTGCTATGCCTATAATGGGCTATGCCACACCGTGTAGCCACATGTCCTGAGTATGGGGAGGGGACCTGGCCGATTAATTTGTAGAGTTCCATCGCGGTTGATCCTGTTGGTACGTGGGAGGTCTTTCATGGCCGTTCTTTTTGACAAAATCTTTCATGACTATTGTTCCCACCTAGCGCAAGAGGAGGCCTCCTGAACCCTATTGAGTTTTTATCCACAGGGGGGAGCGAAACCTTAGCGAGGGTGGACTGCGGTGGAATGAAGCATTGTAAATGCCTTGTCATGAGTTCTAGACCACTTACCTTCGGAAGTGAGTGGTGGCATTGCCAGTTGTCAAACAAATTAGAGAAATCATGTCATGTGGGTAAAGTGTACAACCTCTACAGAGTGTAAATCTATTCGAATAGCCGTGTCCACGGTCATGGACATGCTAGCAAAGCTACTCAAAGTTAGATTTTGGTTTTGGTTACCAAAAGATTTTATTTAAACTGTTTTGGATCTTTATCCAAATGGGTTTTGGGCGGGGAGCCTTGTGACAGGAGGGTATCCTTCACCACCTTGTGATGAATGTTATCCAAACTGTAAAATTGATTTGAGAAAATGAGTTTTAGTTATTAATAACTGCCTTGGAACTTAGTAGTTGTATTTGAATGAAACTTGGCTTTATGCAAATCAACCATACTATGCCTTCCTTTGAGATATCCATTTATGCATGTCATTCTGTTATTTGATGGGTGTAACTTGCGAGCACGGTTGTTGTGCTCACTCTTGCTTGATTATGCTTTTGAGCAGGGAAAGAAAGCTTGAGGTGAGCTGCGCAGTGGACCAAGAGGTCCTAGCCAACTAGGATGCGCCCTCCAGCCGATTGCCTGTGGTGTATCGGATGGCCTATATGTGTATCTTCCGCTGTGTTTTGGTTGCCGGCTTGTAAGCCTCCCTTGTAAACAACTTTGTTGATATTAATAAAGTTCTCGTTGATGTATGTTACCACTTTTGTATGCTGTTAAGAGCTAGCTATTGATCATTGGGACTAGCTCGGTTCACATCGAGGACTTGGGACCTCACCAGGCCCCACGACCTCCTCGGGCTTGGTCTCTCGACCTCTCCCGAGCTAGGTCGTGGCACTTGGGGACATCCCATGCCTCTCAACCTCCCTAAGACCTCTCGGGTGATCTTGAAAGACCTCCCAAGTGGTTTGATGGACCCCCTTGGGTGGTCCAGGAGGTCCCCTTAAGCGATCCTACTAGAGCTCCTGGGAGGTCCTGGTGGACTTTCTAGGTGGTCTTGGAGGACCTCTCGGGTGACCCCAGGTCGGGTCGTTACAACGACTTACTGTAGATAGTTGAAGATACAGTAAACAACGTCGAAACTCACTTGTAAACTCGGTAAGTCCGACTGGTCTTCACCGCAAAACTAGCGATAGCTTGCTTAGCGGCAGTCTTGTGTGGAAAATATAGCCCCACAAGTAGGGTGTCCGCATCGAAGGCCCACGAAGACTCATGGTCCTGTGACAGAACAAGAAAAGAGGCCGCTTGCCAATCTAACCAACTTGGAACATAGTCCGTGTCGGTGGAAACAATGCCACCAATGATCCCGCCCTCATTGTTGGCTTCATCCTCGTTGGATTGCGAGTCAAAGTCGTCCTCATCTTCGATGGCAGTGCCCTCGGACATTCCATCAATAATCTCATGACAGTCAACACGAGCACCCCGCCATTTATCCACATATTCATTCGGTTGGAAACTAGCAGAATCTCCATCAACTGGAGCATCCTGCCTAGCGACGTCCGGCATCAATGAACTGAAGAGGGGGACAAGAGCGTCACTGCCCCCTGCGATGGCGGTCTCCCGGAGGACTAAGCGGGATAAAAAAAAATAGACATACATAATGGGTCATCGATAGATCAGAGCATGAGGATTGGTAACGATCTCCATGTAGTGTGCCCACATGGCATTGCTGGTCACCTTCGCTAGGCCCCACAACATCTGCCCATGTGGTGTGACCATGGTGGCGGTGACCGTCCCTATTACTATCTTGTTCCTAGCGACATGCCTATCGAACAACTGCTGAATGCACCGTCGTAGCTCGAGTAAATCCACATGTGCCAAGTTGGGATCGTTTAGTAAGGCGCACTGGCAGCTCGACATATCAACTCCGTTTGGACCACCACACACGTTACCGTGGAACACATACAATGTCTCCATTTTGACGAAAAGAACATAATATTTCAACAAAACACAGCACAAAAACAATACATACGTTGCTAAAATGAATTTATCGTTACGACATTACCGTCTCTTAGCCTCAGACACAGAAGACTACAAATTCAAACATGCACCACATTAGTAACGACTTCGGCAAATGGTGCTAACAAAAGACTAACAAAACAGTTAAGTACTAATTCTCCTGCTCGGACAGAGGGAGGCACATCACAAAGAGAAAGAGAGATGCCTAACAGGAACGAGCGAGTGAATGGGAAAATTTTGCGAGTGAGACCTGAGGCTTCTGAAGAATGAGTACGTGGCCGCACATTTAAATAGCCGAGCACGGGAGAACACCAGAGCTTGCTTCACTACGCCGGGATGGACAAGTGATGGGACAAGATGAAGAAGCAATGGGATGAGATCCGCGAACAAGCAAGCATTGCTGCGGCCCAGGACGAACAAGCGTAGCGTTCTAGGAGGGCACCTTTCCTCAATGACGTCCTCCGTAGCAGTAACCCCTACCAGAACATTCCCACCGAGCGTTCGTCGCAAGACCCGCCCGAGGGGGAAACGCCGTCCCTCTATTGGTGTAGGGACACATGCAAGTTCTTCAAGTCCAAGCAGCGGCTTAGCCTGGGCATGCGTTACTGGGGTTGTGCGAACTGCTATTGTGACTATCCCGACCACCGTTAGGACACGAGAAGTTATCGGTAGCCGGTAAGAACCAGTTACACTATGTTTCCCTACCATTTCTCTTTCAAAGTACGTATTAACAACCTGTCCCATCTACCCTTAGTCCCCAGATCCGTTATGTGGCTACTGCAAATGGATCGACCAAGAGATCCACCCACACGACCAGTGGCAAATCGACTACAAGGAGTGTGATGCCAAAAGGGCCCACGAGATCCGAGAGGAGGAGCACTGCAACGAAGAGCAAAACGAGCGTATTCGTCGGGAGACGAAAGCTTATCTTGAGGTGTGCAGGCGCAGAGAGTGTGAGGCTCGTGAGAGGGAGCGTGAGAAAAAGAGGGAAATGGTGGCCAAGGCCAAGGAGGTCGGCGATGAGTACAACGACGAGCTCGTAAGGAAGGGAAAATGGCTCCGGTCAACACAGTAGGTCAGGCTATTCTGTACTAGTCCCCTGAAGGTCGAATTTATTTCCATTCCAAAAAGACGCACATGTATCGTAAGAGTACTTCAGTTTGTTGCATCGTGCATGATGTTGTTTCTTACGAACGTAACCAAACCCTGTACGCCGTGTAATTCCCAGCTTTATTATAAAGTCTATTTTAATTCGTAACTAGAAATCTCGTCGTTTTTTCGCATTTAATTCTTCGCATAGCAAGACATCCAACAACATTAAAAAAACGTGTTTTGGAAGTAGGTACGAAATGTTCTACAACCCCAAAGTGACGACGAGCACCACCTATCATTGCAATAGGTTTTCATGATCCGATTAAATTCAATTTCAAATTTGGTGTCTTTACAAGCAAAACATAAGTTACAATCAAAGGAAACAACGATAGCAGCCTCACGCAGCTCGAGCTCGGCTCCCTTCTCCGCTCCCTTGGCCTCAAGCCCAGCGCCGATCAGCTCGATGCCCTCATCTAGAGCGCCGATACCAACTCTAACGACCTCGTTGAGTTCTTCGAGTTCGTCGCCCTCATCGTGCCTAAGCTCCTCGATGACCGGTCCCCATACTCTGAGGACCAGCTCTGCAGGCTCTTCGACATCTTTGACCGCGACGGCAACGGGTTCATCACCGCCGCCCCCAGAGGCTGCGCTGCCATCTTCACTAGTGAGATGCACCGTATGAGAGCATGTTGCTGCCGCCACATGTTTACTCTAAACTACAGCGTAGACTGATGGATTGGATTGGAATAGAATCGAAAGCCGCCTTGCAGGAGGGAAGAAGATTTTGGGGGAGTTGAAGGTTTGGGTGGCCTGGCGAGCCTGGTAGCCACGGTGGGTAGGCCGGGAGGTGGAGGAGTAGCGAAGGCGACTCGTGCGGCGCCGACGAGCCGACGGAGACAAGTGGAGTGTATAGCACCAAGGCCAACAGGCTTCTTCGTTAGAGCTTGTCTTTGTGTGGTCTTGAGAATCTCCATGGCAAAGCTCGGTCACGCGCTCACTGTCAAGGAGCTCACCAAAGCAGGCCGTAGTTGAGTGGGTTGAGAGCCCACGGGTTCAACCCGTGGGTTGAACCCAATTCAGGTGGCCATTACAAAACCCAACTCACCCCACACCAACTCGTTTCATTAGGCAACCCGCACCGACCCAACCCACCTCTACCACTTAAGTCGTTTTAACCCATCCAAATAGAACCAAATCAAAACTCAACCCATAGAGCCCAAACGGACCCAACCCATTAGCACCCCTAACCAAAGGAAGGAATGCTTGCAACAAGTTGTAACATATATGCAAGGAGAAGAGTATGAGATGTAATGAGTTGTTTTCAGTGGTAAAAGGGATGTTTTTAGGGGGTTACAAAAAAAATGAAAATGCATGGAAAATATCTTAAATTGGTCAAAATGGGAAAGATGAGTTGTGGCAAAATATGGATAACATTTGGTATAGTGGCAAATCAAGACCACATTTTTGGAGTGTGCAAATTTCTCAGATCCCCTTCACAGCTTTGGCTCCGTCACGAATCCACATTTCGCAAAGATAAGATACCCACGATTTTGTACAATGAACGAGTCGTTTACGAAAGATTTGTTTCTTTTGCCAATGTGAGAATCTGTGTGCGCTAAGGTGCAAGTTGTGGTCCTTTTCCATGCAATGTAGACTTGACCCTACCCTGCATGGAAAGGACACAACTTGCATATTGTGCGGCAATTCGCTTGTCTGGCTCAGACGGGTCTAGGTAACCGGTGACCAACGAGTCTGGCGCGCTCCGCCCGCACGATGGCTCGCAAGCGATCCTGGAACCCCGCCCAACCCCTCCGCCATGTGCTGGGTGATCCCCGTCCAACCCACTTTGGCATGGGTGCGCTTTCCAGATTATTGAACTTGATCTGTTCGTCGATTTTCCAACATTTTGCGACACACACAGTCGGGAGCTCGTGAGATTTTTCAACCTTCAGTCCGCCCATGCACGCTAACGTGAAGTCGTGACTTGACCTGTTATTATTTAAGGGCGCTGTTAAGGCTCGGGCGTACGGTGGGAGTCTTCCCACTTTACAGTCCAATGCAACACTTCCGAAATTACAATGCAACATTTTTTTCCACTTGTTACAACAAATCAAACAATTATATGCAACATTATCTCAAAATCTCATAATCAAACACAACAAATATTCTCAGAAATCAAACACAACAAACATTCTCATAATCAAAACACAACACACATCCGGAGGACATCAACATACCAAAAAAAAAAGATGCAACATCTCAGAAATGATATGCAACAATTTTTTTCCCTGAGTGCAACAAATTTTCCCCTCATGTGAATTTTTTTCCACGGTTGCAACAATACCTCGCCAGACTGTGGATGCGCAGAGCAGCCGGAGGGGAGGAGGGAACGACACTTGGGGAGAGGTAGGGACGACAACGGCAGACGAGTTGGTCTTGTCGCCACACTTGGGGACGACAGAGACAGATCCGATCGAGGGGATGAAGAGAATGGAGCCACCGGATCCGGCCACTGGGAGACCGGTGCAAGCGTCCTCGTAGGTCGCCACCACCAGATCCGGCCGTAGGGAGGCCTGAGAATGTGTCATGCGTTAGATCTGGATGCTTGGAGCTCGGGGGAGACGCGCTACCACTGGATTCAGACGCCTGGAGCTCAGGGGAGACGCGCTACCGCCAGTTCCAGACGCCTGGAGCTTGGGGTAGACGTTCCGCTACCGGATCCGAGCGCCTAGAGCTCTGGGAGAACGTGTGGCCGTCGGATCCGCCTGGAGCTTGGGGACGGCGCTCCTCCGCTGTTGGGAATCGCCGGTGGTGGAGAGGGGCAGCGGTGTGAGCTAGTGCGAGGAGGAGGAGAGGGGGAAAAGAAGGTGACAGAGGCGGTGGCAGTGGCGGTGGCGATGGACTGGTAGGGGAGGAAGGTTGAGGGGAGGAGGGAGGCGGGCATGAGAGCGAGCGGTGGAGGAGAGAGCGAGTGATGGGGGTAAGGCGATGGCGATGATGGGGATAAGAGCGAGTGAGCGAGTGGGTGAACGAAAATTGATCGTGGCTTCGCGTCCTTGGGCGTGCGAGAGAGAGTGAGTCATCCAATTTTAGTCCTCGGTCCGGACGTAGGATGAGTATCAATTCCCGTTATTATTTGTTTGATTGGTACGGCCTAGGACGTCTACATGCATGATAAGCAGCGCGAACGTGACACAGGTAGCCCGGAAAAGGTCGTAAAACCAAGCACCACCACACACCATTCCTTGTCTTCTACAAAGGACGTCGCTAACAAGTTACAAGTGCCTGTCTGTCTGCACCTTCCCCCATATGCCAACTTGTATCGGTGGTCACCTTTCTTGCTGCATGCAGCTAACCCTCGTCGGGACAAAGCCAATGACTACAATCAGGGGCGGAGACAAGTGGGGCGGCCTGGGCCTGCTCCCTCATGATTTTTACTACTTTTATTAGTATGTAGCAGCATTGGAGTTTTACTAGTACTAAGGCCAAGCTAATTTAATTTATGTGATTAAATAATGATTAGGATGAAACTAAAAAGCCTAGGAGTTAATTTATGGCACATGAATATATCTTATATAGCATCTAGATTATATTTTGTTCTTAAATTTTTAAGCTAGTATTGAGTCTAATTTGTACCGTACAAGTACATGATATTTCACCTCCATGCATATTTAGAGTTTGATCAAACACTTCTTTCTCGTATCTGGCTTCTGTCACATCTTCCGTGGGTCGGTGAAGTATGCATGTGCACCAAACTCCACCAAACTCAAGTTATTATCCAGCATGATCATTATTTGTTTTCTAGTGCTTTTTCATATAAAAAGCTTTCTCCTATGAAAACTTCTATTTTTTTAAGGGAAAATTGAGGATTTTCCACTTCTAATCACCTTCATTTAGGATTTGACACCTTTAAGTTTCTTCTTGAATAGGGAGGGGTGAATGTGTCTTTTCACATTGGATTTTGGTGTAAAAATACTGGAATACGCCCCGGGTGCAAAATAAAAGCTTAGGAATGACAAATTATCAAGAAGAAACTTAAAGGTGATAAATACTAGATCAAAGAGCTTAGGAGTGATAAATCCTGAATTTTCACCTTTCATAAGTAGCTTAAATTGGATGATAATAAATTCTTGTCTCTTCTCGAGCTATCGTCCCCTTATGATCTAATCTTGGCTTCGCCCCTAACTACAATGTATGGTCACGTGGATAAAACACATATAAATCCACACCCTTGCATATTGCTACTTTCGAAAGTTTGTCAACTCGTGTGGAAAAAGGCTAGACAGGTCAAGTAACAACTAACAATACTTCCACACCCTTGCTTATTGCTACTTTCCAAAGTTTGTCAACTCGTGTGGAAAAAGCCTAGACAGGTCACTTCCACGCTACTGGACAATTTCTTTGTTTTATTGGTGCGTGCTCCATATGCATGTACGTAAGGTGCTTCTTTTTACGAGTATCACCCAGAAAGAAATATCCTGTTCAGTCCACTAGAGTTGGCTCTGCCGCCTATACATGCCGACGACCATCGTTTTCTCAAGTCCACGGGAAGACTTAGACTCGAACAATTCCGTATTACATAGTTGGCACGTAAAAGAATTTTTCTTTGATCAACAATATCTTTAGGATTATTTAGATATATGTCACTCTAAAGTTAAATGTTGTGAAATATATTACTGCAAAGTTTTTTCTTTGAAATATGCCATTAAATGTTTCAACAAGTTTCATGTTTTGTCCATGTTTCGCAAGTTTTATGTTTCATCAAAAGTTTTATGTTGATGTTTCAACCAAGTTTCAGAAGGTTTCACAAATGTTTTAAAAAGAGATTCATGCAAGTTTCACATGAAACTCCAAAATTTTAGAATTTCAAGTATGAAAATTTTCAAACTGCTTGTGAAATATGAAACTTTAAGTTTCATGAAATTTCAAAATCTGAAGTTGAAGTTTTAGGCAGTTTTAAATTCTCGTACTTGAAATTTCAAAATTTTGAGTTTCAAAAGAGAAAACTAGTTCCAAAACTGAAACTTTGAATTTTATGTTTCAAAAAACTGAAACTTCAAGTTACATACACAAGTTTCATGCAAGTTTTAGCGATGCTTTCAGGGGAATTTCGAACAAGTTTCATATAGTTTCAGAGGGTTTCAGTGTGTTTCAACAATTTTGAAATATAAGACTTAAAAGTTTCATCAACGTTTCAACAAACTTTAGCATAGTTTCAACTGAGATTGAAAAACAAACTACAAAGGTTTCCGAGCATGATGTTTCAGGCAGGTTTCAGCACGTTTTGTGAAAGTTTTATACAAGTTTCAATATGTTTCAAGAATTTTGAGAAATAGTTTCAAGTAGGTTTCAACACATTTCAAGACGTTCAAGAAAAGTTTCAGAAAGGTTTCACGGGTCTTCGCAAAAAGTTTAACCAAAAGTTTAAAAAATCAGACAAATTTCAAACACAACTTCATGTTTCGAGTAGGTTTCAACACAATTTCAAACAAATTATACTAGATTTCAACCAAAAACCCATAAAAAACCACACAACTTCTAGGATGCAACTCGGCTCAACAACAACACTTTGCTGCTCTCCGCAACCGTACTAGTCTGCAACCGCTCGCCTGGTAGAACACGATGAGCCGCCACCAGCCTCTGCTGCACACTCTCGCTCGTCGCCCGCATGCCACCAGACTCTTTATTGCTTGCTGTGCTTGCCCATGTCTCACAACCGCCATCCCTGATCTATGGCCACTTGTGTTCCCGAGTGCCATCGAGGCTGCGCGTGAGCCCTGCTGCTTGTGGTGCCTGCATGTTGCCGCCACCCACCATGCTGACGAGTGCACTCCCTTCCCGCTGCATACCAGCACTCACACCCACCGCAGCTTCCATCGGGGTCAAACATTTGTGTCGCCGCTTGTGCTCATCTATAGCCATGGTCACTCGCTTGTTGTTGCGCCTGATCATCGTTCTCTGCAAGCACACAGGGCCAAAATTGGGTGAGGGAAACGATAGGAAGTAAAGTAGGGATGAACTCGGGGTGTATATTGCAGCCGCCACCAGAGAAATCCAACGCTCTCGCCGACTAATCAAAGGGTGTCGTGTGGTGTGAGGAGGGAGAGAGATGGTGTTGGGAAACTGAACTGCATCGACTCGAGCAACATAGCGACTGGAATTTTCTTCATTGTCATGGGGAGCCGAGCGAACGATACTAAGTGTCAGATTAAATCTGATTGAATGGCTGATGGCTATCCCATCGAAAACGTGGCCAACGCTATAGATTTATGTAGATTTTTCCTCTTGATATATGCCATTGTGAGCCAAATATGACCAAATTGCCCCTATCTTCTCCGACTCCTCCACGTACCCACTGCAATGGCCACCACTCTCCCTATCGCTGCCCCACCCACTCGACGCCTCCCTTGCCCACCTCCACACCGTTGCCTCCCACCCGTGCCACCACTCCACCTCTCACTTTTCCCACCCCCTCTGCCTCGCATAACTCTCTCACGTTCTGCTCGAGCCATGTTGCCGCCTCGATTTGCAATCTTTGGTAGCCCCCATCTCCGCCAGTGAACTTCCCTAGCTTGGCTCAACTACTTCTTCTACCCCAACATGGCATCGGGTAGCTTTGCTGTTACCTAATACTGTGCCGCCACCAAACCTTATTGTTGCCGCCACAATCTACCTAATCCAGCGGCCTCCATCACCACTAGTGACCTCTATGGGCTTCTCTCACCTCCCTCTACCTCCTCCGACCATCTACTTGCACAAACTCTTCCAATGTGGACGTCTTCTTCGGCTTCGGTGGGGTTTGCCACCATCTCCAACAACCACGACCACCACATCTTGGTCAGGCATGAGGAGGGAGTGAGAGGCAAGAGGGGTGGCATGAGTGGGAAATGACAGACGAGGATGCGAGGGAGTGTGTGGGAGGCATCGAGCGTATGGGGGTAGTGGCAGGGAGTGCGGCAGCCATGGGAGTTTGTGGAGTTGTAGAAGAAGAGAGGGAGGAAGAAGACAACGACAATTGGGTCCAATTTGGCTCATAATGGCATATCTCAAAACATAAATGCTGTGATGGAATATTTCGAAGGAAAAATTATGTAGTGGTGTATATCAAATCTGACAACTTTAGAGTGACATATATCTAAATAACCCATATCTTTATACACTACTAGGGAACACCTCATCATAGACGGTTCGGAACCGTCATCACAGACGGTTTCCGAACCGTCTATATTTGTTCGTCTGTGATAACAAGCGAGTTATCACAGAGCGGTTCGCTTTCGTCTGTGATACTCACTATCACAGATGGTTTTTATTGAAACCGTCTGTGAAGGTAGTATCCGAGCGGTTTTAATGAAAACCGTCTGTGATACTACCCTTCACGAGCGGTTTCAACAAAAACCATCTCGTGATAGTTCATTATCCTAACTACATTTTCTTTGTTTTTTGGCTAGCCTCGGGAATTGCTAGCCATGCCCTCTGAAACAAGCATGCACAAAAGCAGATACATCACAGATAATCAATTATTGACAAACTCAAAATGATCATTACTCAAAATAAATTACAAAAGATCGCATTTGTTCAAGTATTGTCGCTATAGTTACAATTGGATTACAATTGAGTCAATTGTTTGTAGGTGGTTGAGAGGTGTCGTGGGGTGATGCTGCGGGTCGTGACAGTGAAAATCTCCATTGTCCTTAATGATATCGACATGATAAAGCGCAGAGCTTCCTCGAATGTCCGTGATCTCATCATAGCGAGTCTATCCAAATGTATCAACAAGTTACGTAAGCTAGCAAGAGTAAAGTGGTAAGCATATATATTTAAATTTATAATTAGGAAATAATTATTTGAGATTGACAAACCTCGGGATCCTTCTTCCTAGCTCTAATGATTTGCTGCATATGATAGCAAACGTAGATTGCACATAACTCATCATTGTTTTGCTGGCGGCACTGCAAAAATAGAATACATATATAGGTATAGTCAGTTCAAGACGCGTTATTATGAAGTATGATATAGGATTATCGTGTTGTAGCGCGTACCGGAAATTTCGTCCTGTGTGTTAGCTCGATGCTCTTTCCATTGTATATTCCTTCATTGGCAACATAGGTGATGAATGAACTACATAATTCCAAAAAGTTATCCTCGACCATTTCAAACGAATGAAGGCTACAATAGAGTTATGTATGGAGGAAATGAGTATACCTCTCGAGTATTCCTTTCAGAATGCTGAATTTGTGGTTGTTGCGGATTAGGGAATCAAGGCATATCACATGGTTCTTCTTTGGTATAATGACTAAAAGGATTCAGTGGTACCTACTCATGTATGTCGCTATAGTCATTAAACCTAAGTTCGTGCTGCGTATATAGTACAAATGAAATTTGTATAGTAAGTAGTGACACTTACCCCTCATTGTAGGGCACCACTATGTACTTCTTGTCTACTTGACGAAGCAATGTCGCCGCTATGTATTTCTCAACGAAGGCCGGGTCTGTTTCGATGGTTTGCAAAGATACCACGTGTGGGTCGAGGAAACCCACCGGTTTTTTCCATTCCCGGACTTTTTTCCACATGTATCTATACACAAGCAATGAGTTGTGATATTTATTGGTATTACGTGAATGTAGAACTTGATTGTACGCACTTACAGTGTCCAACATCGTAGAAGCTAGGCGTCGAGGCCAACGAGGTTGAATAGGTCATATAAGTCATTGAAGCCCACGACAAAGTGGTTCGTCCTGTTGAAGAAATGCTCATCGTTGTATCTGACGGTGATTCCAGTATCGCACCCCTTCTTTGCGGTCTTCTGCATGTACCAGGCATGCAAAGCTTGACAAGCATATCCAGCGTGCATTAATACTGTGTCGGAGTACAACGGTTTTCCGATGATGCAGTTCCCGGACATCCCAAACTTCCCGGACTTGGGAGGCGCCTTAATGTTCATCGATTTCGATTTGACCTTAACGATTGGCAGCGTCTTCATGCGAGACAACTCAGGAACCGATACGGTGGCACGCTTTTGTTGTTACTTCGACGTCTTCTCCACAGGAACTGATGAGGTGGCCTTCTGAGGCAAAACATGAGGTGGAGTCATCGAGGGTCCCATTGGAGAGGAATGGTTGTGTCCAGATCATGGCACTGCTGTGTCCAGGGCGATGTCCTTCTTGCGCCATTGGATAAAAGTGTGCACAGCATCCCCTAGTGTTCTGATGTCTTCGTTAAGGCGAATCTTCAGCGGGACGGCCACGAAATTGTCATGTACCATATCCACCTCGACCCTAGCGTAACCCTGCACCAGTTGGGCACCGTGCTGCACTGCCCCTTCCTGGTATGGATACACCATCCCTTGCGTAGCCTCAATAGAAAGGGACCCATCCATCCTCACTTGGAGCTTGCTGGGCGTCGGCCCCTACAAAACGATACACAATTAGTTAAGGCGTCCTATAGGTCTATCTTTGGTGCATTCCATAGATGTACATTACCTTGATGTCTTCTATCGGTGATTGGACGTTGTCATGTTCAGAATTATGCGTGGACACGACGCTACTCCGATGTCGAGCAGGACTGGCTCCCAAATTAATAGGGGCAGCTTGCGACTGGCTCAGGAGTTGATTCATTTGATCCTGCAATGCTGCTAGCTTTCCTTCAAATTTTGTAGTAATCATCTGTACCAACCGGTCCTCATGCTCGGCCTTGGATCTCTTCCTACTCCTATACGTGCAGTAGTCGTCTGCGAATCCATGACTCCAAGGTACGTTAACCCCAAGGCCTTGCGTGCGACCTGGGTGCTCCTTGTTTTCCAGGGCCGTAGATAGTATATCTTTCTCCCTGTCTGCTTGGAAGGAGCCTTGGGAAGTTTGGACAGTCAATTCATGCCGCAAGAGGTCATCATGTTATTATAGACACTATGAAGTTATGGACTTATTAAAAACTAGGTAGTTCAACATATTTACCACACGTTAGGACACTTCCTGGTCTGCCGGGTTTGTGAAAGAGATGCTGCCCGAAGATGAGACTTTTGCCCTCGCTTGTAACCAGCTTTGGGAACGCGGGTCTGTGATGTCATCAAATGGCCCGGTTGCGTTCTCCTCCTCCGCCGCCCTGATGACCAGTCGGCCCACAAGCATTTTCGATTTTCCTCTACCATCTCGCTTCTGTATCATCTACGGCGTCGGTGCCTCTGCCATCTGCGGTGTCGGTGACGGCGGCGAAGACGACGCCTCTGCCATCTGCGGTGTCGGTGACGGCGGCGAAGACGGTGCCTCTGCCATCTCGCTTAATTGCTTTCTATATAAGTTACATATGCAATAAAATGGATTGCAAGTGTCCCAAATTAACATATACATATGAAATATCTCCATGTCATTTGAACTGCTAAACATATACCACACGTATATGAATAAAATTGCATAATTAATTCTAGACAAGGCACGAGGGAGGACGAAATTAACATAATCAAATGTAAATCATTCAAGTCATTTAAATTGATTAAAATGCAAAACATGTACCACATGTATATGAAATTTCTCCATGCCATTTAAAAAGAAGAACATGCTCAACATATTTACTATGAGAACAACTAAAAAAAAGCATGAAGCTAAGCAAATAAGACTGCTCAATTGCTCTCAGTTGACTAATTGCATAAGACATAGTCTTTGCAATCTCAGTCCTCTGTCAAAATCTCTTCACCAATCAATTTTTATAATTACAAAACAAATCTTGAGCTCAAACTACAACTTTCTCATATGTCAAGTTATCTCAGAGTAGTAGTTAAACTTTCAGTCAACAGATTACAATTTAACTATCTTAGTGAAATTAAATCACAAAAATAGCACATAAAGCATTTTGTAAACAGAACATCTGATCATATGCCTTCAAGATAATTCACAAATTTATATCAACAACAAGCCTAATTGACAGATTGAGAATAGAAATGCAAATATCTCACAGAAGATCAATCAGATCACAGAACATACAAGTGTAATCTTAATTCAGTTATAACCGAAAACAGAAAGTATAAAGGCTACTAATTATAAGCCGACCATACAAAGCAATATGATTAAGCTCAAGTCTATTTCTAATTATCTATTTGATTTGGATTTCGACTATCATCACGAGCATCAATGAACCCATCACAGAGCAAGGGAGGAGTGGGATAGAGTGAGCAGTGGTATACCGAGTGGGCGCGAGGGAGTACTGGGAGGCTGGAGTCGTGAGGAGGAGGAGCGGTGACAGTAGGAGGAGGAGGATGGCGATGTGTAGTGGAAGAGGAGGCGATGGGGTGTGTCGGGAGGGCAAAGCGGCCGCTCGTCAGGGCCGAGTCGGAGGAGGGAGGAGGCCACTCGTCGGGCTGGAGTCGGAGCAGGGAGGCGGCCGGTCGTCGGGCTGGAGTCAGAGGAGGCCGCGCATCAGAGGAGGGAGGTGGCCGCTCGTCGGGCTGGAGTCAGAGCAGGGAGGCGGCCGGTCGTCGGGCCAGAGTCGGAGTAGGGAGGCGGTGAGCCCTAGAGCGCGCGAGAGCTTAAGGGGCACGGGAGTAGTGGAAGTGACGAGCAAGAGCAAAAACCCTAGTAGTTGTCTCCTTATAAAACGGCTATCACAGACGGTTCTATTATAGAACTGTCTGTGATAAGGAATCATAGACGGTTCTTAATAAGAACCGTCTGTGATAAGGGATGTATCACAGATGGTTCTTATTAAGAACAAATGCAGTGATTCACTATCCTGAGCGGTTCCATAATAGAACCGTCTGTGATAACCTGAAAACCTGGTGACAATCTGTGATATCCTGACAAAACCTGGTGACAAGTGATTGTCATATGAACCTGGTGACAAGTATGATGACAATCATGACAAGTCCATATATATGAACCTGGTGACAAGTATGATGACAAGTTCATAACACATTTGACTTAAACAATTCATATCTAATTCAACTCAACTCCAAATCAAGTGAAACCAATTTTGATACTCCAAAATTGCAATGAACGTCCACATTGACATCAATACCAAAGATGACAAGTCCATAACACATTAACACATGACAATTTCACATTGACATCAAAATATATGAGAGATTACAAGTCCATAACACATGATGTTATGGAATAAATTAATTACAATGGAGTAAATTCTTAATTAAAATATAGCCCTTCATGATGATCGATACGCATATAGCTAGCTTCCTCACTGGGTTCTTCCTCGAGCCGATGCCGTTTCTGAAAGGAGGCGACTCATCAAATTGATTGTATTCTTCCTCGTCCACTACATTCTCAACTCCGATAATCCTCCTTTTTCCATGAAGAACTATGTGGCACTTCTTATTTGCGGGGTCGGTTACATAGAAGACTTGAACAACTTGGTTAGCCAGTACAAATGGTTTGTCTTTGTATCTGACACGTTCGAGGTCCACGGTAGTGACGCCGTACTTGTCGACCTTCACCTACGGAAGATGGACCCAATAGCACTGAAATAGGGCGATCTTAAAAAACACATAGTCGAGCTCCCATATCTCCTCTATTTGCCCATAGTAGGAGCTCCTCAGCCCAACGGTACTGAATGCATCTATGCGGACACCGCTGTTACGGGTATGCTCTTTCTATCTGGTTGCCGTATATAATGTGTACCCATTTATGTCGTATCCTTGCCATGTGACAATTGTGGCTGTGGCCCTTGTGCCAATCATAGCAGTGTATCATCACTTGATGACCTCCGATGATTCGCACCTTTAACCATTCGTTGAACAAGCGGTTGTGCTCTCTCGTGATCCAAACCTCCGACCGGTGCGGATTACATTGGCGTACCATGTCTTTGTGCTCGTCGATGTATGGGGACACTTAGGTCATGTGTTGCAAGACCGTGAAATAGGCTTGAGTGTACGTATCCTGATCAGAAGTGATTGATTTCCTTCCGTTGGTCCCGATACCATCTAGTCTCCCCTCATGGCGAGATAGAGGCACACCTATCGGTTCCACCTGAGCCATGTAGTCGACGCAGAACTCAATGACCTCTTCAGTTGCATAACCTTCAATGATGCTGCCCTCTGGTCAAGATCGATTCCGTACGTAGGACTTGATAATTCCCATATACCTCTCGAACGGGTACATATGACGTAGGAACACAAGGGCACATACCTTATCTCTTTCACAAGATGAACAATGAGATGGACCATGATATCGAAAAATGACAGAGGGAAATACATCTCAAGATGACATAGAGTCGTCACCACCTCAGCCTGCAGAGCATCTAGTCCTTGGGGATCGATGACCTTCTGAGCAATTGAGTTGAAGAAATAACACAGCCTCAAGATTGCCACTCGGACCTTGTTCGGCAAGATACTCCTAATTGCAACAGGAAGCATTTGTGTCATTAGCACATGACAATCATGAGACTTCATACCAATTAATTTCAAATCTTGCATAGAAACAAGTTTCTTAATGTTAGCGGAGTAACCAGATGAGACTTTCACACCATGCAAGCTTTGGCACAATTCATTTCTCGCGGCCTTGGACAGAGTGTAGCAAGCTGGAGGAAGGTACGTTCGTCTTGTATCGGTCTCTTTCGGTGCTAACTCGGTCCTTATGTTCATATCAACCAAGTCACGCCGTGCGTTTACACAATCCTTTGTTTTGCCACTAATGTTCAGTAAGAGAGCAATCAAGCTATCACATACATTCTTCTCTACATGCATGACATCGATGCAGTGGCGAACTTCTGAGTGCTCCCAATAAGGCAAGTCCCAAAAAATTGACCGCTTCTTCCAGATGTTCTTCTGACGGGTTCTTAATTTACATCCCTTCCCAAGCACAACATCGATATCCTTAACCATATCATAGACCTCTTTCCCTCTAAAAGCCCTTGGAGCTGAACCGTCCTCCTTATTTCCGTCGAATTGTTAATTCATCTTGCGGTATGGGTGACTCCTGGGAAGGAACCTACGATGACTCATATACATAGTTTTGCACAAGTTGTTCAGCCATGCACTCTCCATAGCATCTAAGCAGTGCAGACAGGCTTTGGCTCCTTTTGTACTAAAGCCCGACAGGTTACCAAGGGTAGAAAAATCATTGATGGGGCAGAACAACATAGCGCGTAAAGTGAAGTTATCTCGTTTGTACGCATCCCATACCTGTACCCCTTCGTTCCACAGTGTCATAAGATCTTCCAGCAATGGTGCTAGGTACACATCAATATCATTCCCAGGTTGCTTCGGCCCTTGGATAAGTAGTGACATCAAAATGTACTTCCACTTCATACACAGCCAAGGAGGAAGGTTGTACATACATAGATTCACGGGCCAGGTGCTATGTCGGCTGCTCATGTTACCGAAAGGATTCATTCCATCCATACTCAACCCTAACCTTATGTTCCTCGGTTCCGCACCAAACTCTTCGAAGCTCCGATCGAAGCTTCTCCACTGGGCAGAATCAGCAGGCTGTCTTAGCTTTCTATCTCTCTTATACTCCTTCGAGTGCCAATGCAACAATCTTGCCTCTTTTGGGTTAGCAAATAAACGCTTCAAACATAGGATCACAGGCAGATACCACAACATCTTAGCAGGAGGTCCTTGCTTCACCTTAGCAGTATTATGATGCTTGTATCGGGATGCTTTGCACACGGGACATACATGCATGTCTACATACTCTTTACGGTAGAGGATACAATCGTTCGGACATGCATGTATTCTTTCTACTTCCATTCCCAATGGACAAAGAACCTTCTTTGCTTGGTAGGTGGTGCTGGGTAACATGTTTCCCTCTGGAAGGATGTCTGCTAGGAGACCTAACAATGCCGTGAAACTCTTATCGGACCAACCATTGCTTGCCTTCAATTTAAGCAGTTCAATCACGGTTGACAACCTCGTGTATTCCGGCTTGCAGCCAAGGAACAAAGGTCTCACCGAGTCCTCCATTAGGCCCTCGGATTTACAAAACTCTCTCTCACTGTAGTTCTCTTCTGCATCGCGTAGCATCTGATCCAGATTGTCATCGTGCGACCTATCCTCATCAAAAGCACAGTCCACATCCGGCACATCGTTGACTTCCTCGGCAATGTCACCATTATTAACTTCTGGTATAATCTGCTCTTCACCGTGACTGGTCCAACATGTATACCTTTTTTGAAACCCCTTCGAATCAAGTGCGCTTTGATCTGCGCCTAGTTGTTAAACATCTTCAGATTACTACAATCAATGCATGGACAGTACATAAAATTTATCCCTTCTTCAACATATCACCTTTCGGCGGCTCTTCTAAAAGCAACCACGCCATTAATGTACTCTTGACTCACACGGTTCTACTGTACATCGGTTTGGTCCATCTCGCTACGCATGTAACAAGTTAGTGTCAAATTAGATTAATAAACCGCAAGTGCGTACTCTTCCTATTTACCAAACATACTTAAATTGATTAGCGATTAATTTATAGCAAACATAAAGGGTTATAGATTGTTACCCTCGGAGCTCACGATGAAAATACCAAATATCACTCGAGAATCCTCTCCTTCTCCTCCCTTCCCTCTTTGTTGGCGGCGCAATGGGCTTCCTATTTACCAAACATACTTCAATTGATTAGCGATTAATTTATAGCAAACATAAAGGGTTATAGATCGTTACCCTTGGAGCTCACGATGAAAATACCTAATATCTCTCGAGAATCCTTGCCTTCTCCTCCCTTCCCTCTCTGTCGGCTACGCAATGGGCTTCCTATTTACCAAACATACTTAAATTGATTAGCGATTAATTTATAATAACATAAGAGCATCTCCAGTGTATTGAACCGATGCCGATTCAAAGAGATGCCACGTAAGCATTCAAAGAACTAGTCATTTTTCCCTCAATGTATTGATCCGATTCTTACTCTTAAGTGGGACCGACATCTTATTAATAAAATTAGAAAAGAAATAAAATCTCTCTCAACCGCTCTCTCTCTCCATTTCCTTCCCCCTCACAGAACTTAATGCATATGGTAACCACCCAATGAAAAATATTATTCTATTCACTTGCATCCAGATGCAAAGTTTGCATCGGTTCCTAGAGTTTTGCTTCTGAATCGGCAGCTTCCAATATGTGGAATCGGTTCCTAGCATTAAATCTAGCCATTTGAACTGGCTAAGCACGTACATTGCAGATGCTCTAAAGGGTTATAAATTGTTACCCTCGGAGCTCACGACGAAAATACCAAATATCGCTCGAGAATCCTCTTCTTCTTCTCCCTTTCTCCTCTCCTTCTCCTCCCTTCCCTCTCTGTCAGCGGCGCAGTGGGCGTTTACCTAGTGGCGGCTCAAATGGGAATGGGCAGGGGTCTGGTCTAGGTATTTGTAGTGTGAGGATATCACAGACGGTTCTTATTATGAATCGTCTGTGATATACAACTATCACCGACGGTTTTTAAATAGAACCGTCGGTGATAGTTCACAAACGGTCTCTTTTTACAACCGTTTGTGATACTGGAGATTATCATAGACGGTTGTTTAATAGAATCGCCTATGATAGTTCACAGATGGTCTTTATTAAGAACCGTCTGTGATACTAGAGATTATCACAGACGGTTCTTAAAAAAGATCGTTTGTGAACTATCAGAAATGGTTCTATTAAACAACCGTCTGTGATATATGCCTATCACAGATGGTTAGTATCTATTTATGCGTGATAAGTCGGTACTGCCCCGACAGCCTAACACGAGCAGTTCTGATGAACGATCTATGATAATTTCATCACAGACGGTTCCAAAAGAACCGTGTGTGATGAGACGCCTTCTATAGCTTTTTTTTGTAGTAATTATGAGTATTTCGACCGGTCATTAAAAAATGATATGAGTGTATTTTTCTAAAAAATAGACTATATACTATAGTAGTATATGGTTTTAGTTTTACAAATTTATTGCAACAGAAATTAGTTGTCAAATTGGCGTTTTGAAGACACCATATCAATGTTCAAAACAACACTTTTCAACAAAAGATATACTTATTTAGTTATTTATGACTGAAGGGGTATGATTTATCAAAACGGCCAACACTAAATTGTGTAGTATACTCTTGGTGGTGGACCTGCTGGTCACGGTATGGTTGTGGCGACGTTTCCAACCCTAGGCCCTAATGTCATCCATTGCATACAAACCATCATCTAGCTTTGTTTTTTTTAATATTGTCATTTTAATTATGTTGTTGTTGTTTTTGTCTTTAAATACACAAAATATGATGTAACATCCCGTTTTCGAATGTGGTTTAGTATTTGCCATTTGCCTTCTTGGGTTTTCAAAACCTATTTCAAACTAAGTTGTCTTTGCAAAAACCTCTCGGTTTCAAAACTTCAATTTCTCTCCTAGGCTTGGCCCATCCCACCTGGCCCACCTCCCTCCCCTTTCGGCCCAGCTAGCCCAAGCCTCCCCCTGCTCGCCTGCGCCCGGCGCCCTACCACCGCAACTGCTCCCCTTGACTCTAGCGCCCTCTCCTCTCGCCTCGTCCCATCACCGTTGCATCCCCGACGCGCTAGCACCGCGCTGCGTCCGTGCGCACACTCTCGTTCCCGGTCCGTGCCCCGCGTCCGCGCTACGCTTGCTCGTGCGCGCCCGCGTCACCACACCTGCAGCGCCTCTACTGCCCTGTGCTCCCACCTGCTCCGGCCCGCCCAGGTCGTCGCCGCACCCTTTCCCCGGGTGCTCTGCGCTGCACGACGCCAGCACCTGCTCCCCTGCCACCTTGACTCTGGTGCCCTCCTCCTCGTCGGGTCCAGTTAGGTCCAGTTACCGAGCAGCTACCCTCGCTGCACCCACCTACCTTGGCCACTCGAGTCATTGCCATGATGTCGTCACCAACCCTACGCGCGCCCATGCCGCCTCAGGACTGCGCGCCACCCCCGAGCCTCTCAACGGCTCTCCTTCCTCTCCTCCGAGCTATAAAGAGCCCGAGCAGCCCCCTTCATCTCCTTCCCCCACCCAACTCTCCCTCTCTCGCTCTTGTTGTTGTGGTTTGCCTGAAGCCCCGAGCTCCGAGTTCAAGCCGTCGCGCGCCTCCTCTGGGTCCTCACCGCACTAGTGCAGCCCCCTCTTCTACCCACATCAATTCGTGTTCCAGAACTCCTTCAAGCAATCCCCTCACTCAATTTCAATTTTGTTTCACAGGAGCCACCGCATTTCCTCTTCTCCTTCAGTCCTGACCGACCCCTTTATCGCCGTTCTCCTTCGCCTTCGACTGCGAGCTTTCCCATCGCCGTTCGCCGTCCACCGACCTCCTCCGGCCTCTCTCTTAGTCTTGGTGAGTTCCCTGTGTCCTGTTCTCCCTCAACTTCCTTTCGACTACGCCGCGTAGTCGAAACCCCTTCCGACCACTTGTGTAGTCAAACCCCCTTTCAACCACTCGTGTAGTCGAACCTCTTTCGACCACGTTGTGTAATCGAACCTCCTTCTGATAGTCAAACCTCCCTCCGACCACGTGAAGTCGGATGAGCAGTACTCGAAAAAAAAAATGGAAGCTCCGTTCTCCTTCGTTGTAACTTCGATTTCAATGATTTTTATTTCTAAATTTGTCTAAATTCAAGACCTTGCTAATGGCACTGGTCTTATTTAATTTGGAGTTTATTTAATATTTCTTGTGTATTTATTTGCTCTCTTTACTTGTTTGTTCTTTTCGAAACTTTCGTCCGCGTAGAGTTCGAAGAAGCGGGAGACCTCCTATTCGACCAAGCACAGGACCTCTAGGACTCTCTTACCTTTCACCCAGGAAAGTTAGTGCTTTGATCATTTTGTGCCTACATTTTATTCAAATTATATTCCTTTAAATTACCAAAATTGCATGCTTTAATTCCTTAAACAAATGTATGTTAAATCCTAAGGTAGTTAAATACCCATTTGATGATTAATTAATTATTAAGTCATCCTTTGACAATTGAATCTATTATTCCATGTCACCCTAGTAACTTTGTGGTAATTACTAGTATAGGTTGTATTTAAGCGATATGCTAGTCTTGCTTAAATACCAGGGCATTAAATGCCATAATCATCATCTCTTAAATCATAAAATGATTTTAGTTAGTCATTGGAGGTACATGACTGAAGTATTTGAGATAAATCGGGTTTTACTCCTCAAAACCCTAATAAACTGCTATTACCACATCTGGACAGATGGTATGATGGTGGGTGCTGATGTAGCCCGAGAATAATGGGTATGCGGTATGAACTGCCCAGATAACATTAAGGACTTAATCCAGTGATGACCTCCCATTGTAAAACATGTATGTCGGTGTTTTAGAACCAATGTTACGTATGATTGTTTGATTCAGGGCATTTCCAAGATTGATCACACAGAGAGAACGACACAGGGATTTTATACAGGTTCAGGCCTTCTCTAGAGAGAATAACAACCCTACTCTTGTGTGACTATATTAAGTATGCTGGTTACAAATCAAGAGAAAGACTCAAGTTTCATGTCTTGTGTTCTTAATCCTCTCTCCTTGTCTCTGTCTGTCTGTAGCCTTTATATACTGTACAAAGAGGTGGTTGTTTCTCTAGGCTAAGAGGCACCTCATTATTTCACATAATGGGCACGTTGATGGTAGTTATTGCTGGAGTAGTAACCCCTCCACGTCGCCTAGCAGTTATTGTTAGAGATAGAGGCGTATTGCTTGGAGTCCCTAATTGATTGGACCTACTTGTCTGCAAGTTCCATCGATTATAGGATGGTCGCAACTGACCTAGTAGTAGAAGAACTTAAGACCATATGGTGGTCGTAAAAAGGTTTACGACCATGAGGTAGCCTTAGAAGGACTTACGACTATGAGGGTGGTCGCAGAAGAACTTACGACCTCTTGGCTAGCTTCTCTCTTATAAACATTAAGGGGTATACCCAATAACCATACGCTGGCATTATTATCCATAATAAGAATTACAGATAAATAATTAAATGAGGATTATCAGATCCTCGTCATCTAGCCCCCTTGCTTCAAGTGAAAGTAACTTTCTTGAAAAGGAGCCATAGATAATCTTACGACCAAAAGGTGATCATAGAACAGTGGTCGAGGGAAAGGCTTTTCGAACAGTATTTCTTTTGACCAAAAATAGACTTGGTCAAGAAGGCAATTTCACTTGAGGTGTAAAGACAAACTCGGTTTTCTCAAACAGACAAATTAAAGAATCTCAATCGACTCTCATAGACACATGCATTGGGGCGGTTCAGAAGAGGTGCTAACTATTGGGTTGCCACGTCTTTAACTCAAGTGTGCGGTTATAAAAACTTACGGTGGGTGTGATTCTAGGGTTTTTACTTTTTCCCCAATCAATCCAACTGTTCATCGAGCTCTTGCTGGAACCGCTTCCCAGTGGGCTGAATCAGGGATGGATGCGGCTAAGATGAAGGCTTTGGTCACCACCGAGAAGATCCCGAAAAAAGAGTTTGTGAACTAGTTTGAAGCTTCGGGACAACATTTGTCATCAAGGGAGATTGGCCAAATTCCCGTCTTCTAGGCGTACTGTGAGTGTGGTCTTCGATTGCCTGCTCACCCTTTTCTTACACTCGTACTCAAGCACTTTGAGTTGGGATTGGTGAAACTTGTTCCCAATTCCATCACGATGTTGAGCGTACTGTTCATATACATGTATGCGGCCTACCTGGGAATTCCGGTTGACTTGGTGCTACTCCAATATTTCTACGGGATGACCAGAATAGCGGGAGTCGCCAGTAGCTGTGGTCTGAAGCTCCACGACGGAGGTCAAAGGAGCACATTCAATTGTTTACTCGGTCATCATGGCCGAGGTGGAAGAAGAAGTGGTTCTATTAGGAGACGACCAATGAAGACAAATTTTCTTTCGTTGGGATCCGCTGCCAAGAAGATTTTTTCCTGGGATTCGACTCCCAAGGATCTTGGCCGGATCGTCCCCTATATTCAAGCCATCAAAGACTTGAAAGAAGAGGGGACCGGATGGCACATGGTGAATGATTTCAACAAGCGTCGCATTAGCCCTCTGAAGAAACTAGCACATTCCATGTAGAGGTACTCAGGGCCAAAAGACTCGACCAGAGATTACGAGAGGGGTAAGTAAAATTTTCAACTTAGCTCCCTTTTGGTTAATCTCAAGCCTATCAATTAAGTGTCTTATTTGCTTGCGCAGATCTCTTAGAAACGACGATTGACATACGAGTCAAGCTCATTTGTGAGAAAGCTCCACCACCTAGTGTGGTGGTTCCTCAAATCCTAGCGGTCTTGTCCGCGGAAGATAAGATGGAGCACCTAAAGGTAATCAAAGACTGATTTCATCTTTAGGATCCTATAGTCGTAGAAATACTTACGACCAGGGGATTGTCGTAGAAAAACATACGACTAGGTACTGGTCATAGAAGGACTTATGACCAGGGGATTATCGTAGAAAAACTTACAACTAGGTACTGGTCATAGAAGGACTTACGACCAGGGGATGGTCGTAGAAAACGACCACTTAGTAATATTTCTTTTTCTGGCTCCAATAGAAAGTAGGCATGGAAGATCGTCGGGACGACCAAGAGGTTCGACTGATGGTCATTGGCACAGAGGTAGAGCAAGCTAAAGCTCCTCCGGCTAAAAAGCGTCAACTTGTGAGGGTCGCCTATAAGGGAGACGCAGGCTCAAGCTCTGCTGCTTCGACCAGGCCTTTTGAGAAATTTGCTGCGGATATGGCTACTATAGAGAAAGCCAAGGCGGTTGACGTGTTTTCCTTTTTGTAATCTTAGCCCGACTCCTCCAACCTCCAAGGACGTTCCTGTCGAGAAATCCACTGCTATTTCTCCAGCAGTCGGAGAGATGATAGTGGAGATGTTCGAAGGGTCGTCCACCGTCCATGTGGTGGAAGAGGCTGTTATTGTTGAAGCGGCTATGACCACTGAGGTGGACATGGAACCAGAAGCGAAGACGGCGGAGATAGCGGCGGAAGCATCCGGCCATGGCAGTGAAGCCTTCGATCACCGCACTAGGAAGAAAGTCGTTGTAGATGTCCCCCTTGGCCCTCAAGGTCAAGCTGCTGATGCTGCCATCACTGAAGAAGAAGAAGGGTCTGATTTCTTCGACCGTTCCATCGGGTTTTTCAGCCCCGAATCTGTTTTGGGATCTCGTGTATTCAGATCTCATGATCGGGTTCCTCACCTTAAGGACATTCCTAACAGGGGGAATGTTTTCAACGACGAGCGTCTCGAAAAGGTGTGATGGAACCGAGTTTAGGAGATCGATGAGTTGAAGGATTCCATAAGAGTATTCTCCACCTTTACTCGAATGAGCATTAATGTAAACATCTGATGACATTCATATATGTGGTCTTTTCTTGCTTCTCACTGTCTTTCTTTTTATAGAAAGTTTTGGAAGAAATTATCACTATTGGTGAATACCACCGACAACTCGAGCTGCTGCGATAGCAGAAAGCAGAACTCTGCGAGCAGTCGGAGAGATGGTAAGTCACTGTTACTTGTAGTCGTTTATGTTTCGACCACTTACACAGTGCTCATGTCTACTTTTAATCTCTTGTAGGTTTAAGAGTAACAAAAAGTCCTTGGCTGATTCGCTTGACTACGAGAAGGTCGAAACAAAAAAGCTAAGTGAAGAGAAAGAGGACCTTCTGAAGAAGCTTCAAGAGGCAAACTCTGCAACTCAAAAGTTGCATGGATGAATAAATGGTAAGTTCTAAACTTAAGCCCGCTTATGATAATGACCTTCTTTTCTTTTTCTAACTCTTATTCCTTTTCAGAAAAGGAGGCGAAATGGGCAAGCTCGAAATCAAGGACAAAGAAAAGACCTTGATTGTTCACGAGATTTCTCGTGTCGCCTAAGAAAAAGATCAGGAGATAAAGTCGTGGGAAGAGCGATATGCAAAGAGCACTGCTTCCTATGATGATGAAGTCAATAAGTTAGACTCTCGACTAGCAGGTAAGCAACTCTTTACCCGTGACAAATTTTTCAGTCCTTTAAGGGTTATTTTGTCTGACTAGTCTTACTCTTTTCAGATCAAGCAGTCGAAATAAAACAACTCCGTGAGGCATCGACTCATATCAGGAGGAGATGAAGTTAATGAACATTAACCTTCAGGATAACATTTCCCTCTAGAACAATGTACTTAGTGGGCTACGTGCTGAGGAGGTCATTCCTCGTGAAGACACGATAATTGCTCACACGAGACCATTGGAGAACAAGTTAGCACTTTGCAAGACTTGGTGACCACTCTGAGGACCAACCAAGATGATTCGATAAAAGAGGCGGTCGAAGGCGTAGTAAGTTATGTTTTGGCAAAACTTAAAGCTCATGACCGCAATCTTAGTCTGCAGCCAATCGAAGCCGACTTCGACTACTCTGAAGCAGAAGCGGAGCGGTTGATTGAAGAAATGCAATGGGTCAACAAGAAGGTCATGGAGGAGATGCAAATATGATCTCCCTCGTTAAAGTAGTTTGAAATAGAAACCTGTCAAGATAAGTTTTTGTTGATGTGTATAATCATTTCTTTTTCCTGCAAATTATCTCGTCGAGTAGTTAGTAACTCATAAGACAAAGAAAAGAAAAAGGAAATTAAGACTAAGAATTGAAGTCATATTAATAACTTTATCCTAGCTCTGACTATTTGCTTAGTTTATTTAGATAAACTATGTAAATAGCGTTAAAAAGGGTTTTCTTAAAAAAGAGAGAGGTTTGACTAACTTATAGTTTTTTATCACAAATATCATGCACTGGTCATAAGAGTAGGAACGAGTCGACACTAGGAAGTTCCTTCTAGTAGGAAGGAGCACGTGCAGAAAGGAAAAGTTTCGACTAGGTGATGTTACCCTCTCTGACCAGATAAATGAAATCAAGAGCGGCAACTTGAGTTAGACAAACGTTTGGAGTACCTTAAAAATCCGTTCGACCTTTTCCAGTAGACTCGGTAGGTTTGCTCTGGTACCAAGAGTTAGAAACAAGGCGACGCTAGGAAGTTCCTTATAGTGGGTAGGACCACGTGTAGAGAGGAAAGACTTCGACTAGGTGTTGTGTCTTTTTTCGACCAATTGTAATGAACCGAGTTTACTAAAAGTAGTCGAACAAATTACAAAAGTGTACTTTGCTTAGAGTATTTTTCAAAATGAATGAATAAATAAACTAAGGTGAAAAGAGTTGGCTTGAAAATACTTCGACCATGTTTGTTGAGCCCGAGCTCTTTATGTTGGCACAAAAGTGAGGAACGAGTAACACTAGGAAGTTCCTTCTAGTGGGCAAGACCACGTGCAGAGAGAAAATACTTCAACTAGGTGATGTTACTGCCCTTTCGACCAGTGTAAAGAAAGGCTGGGTGGTTAATAAAAATAATCGAAAAATTATCAAAGCACTACTCAAATTAAGACAATAAAGATAGAAAGAACCTGATACTTTATTGACGGGGTGGTTGGTCACACATAAAATTTGCATAACTGGTTGATATTCCAAGAATTAGAGAACTCGGCCATCTTCCATTGCTACTCGTACTGAACCTGGTCGCGTAACTTTAACAACTATGTAAGGACCTTTCCACTTGGAAAAAGTTTTTTTCGATTAGATTGGGATTGAATCTTCTTCAATACCAAGTCACCTATAGCAAGGCTACGAGATTGGACCTTACGATCGTAGTATTTGCGCAAGGCTTGTTGGTAGACTACTGAATGGATTAAGGCTTGGTTTCTCTTCTCTTTGAGTAGGTTGATGTCATCTGCTCGACGTTGTTCTTGGTTAGAATCGTTGAAAGTTTCGACCCTTGTCGACCTGATCTTTAGTTCTAGTGCAAGCATGGTTTTGGCATCGAAAACTAGGAAAAAAGTTGTTTCACCTTTAGCCCGACAAGTAGTCATACGAACTGCCCATAATACTGAGGGTACTTCTTGTACCCCGGCTCCCGAGCACTTGATAAGCTGGTCAAAAACTCGGGTTTTGATGCCCTGCATTATTTGGCTATTCGCTCTTTCGACCGCCCCATTGCTTTGAGGGTGTGCAACAGAAGCATAACAAAATTTGGTACCCAACTCGTTGCAAAATTCCTAGAATTTTGCACTGGAAAATTGCTTACCATTATTTGTGATTATTCAACTTGGAACTCCAAACCGAGTAATCATGCTTCTCATCATGAACCTTTTTGCTGCTTCCATTGTTACCTCAGTCACAGGTTCGGCTTCAATCCACTTTGTGAACGTATCAATAGCCACAAAAAGGAACTCGAAGCCACCTGGAGCTTTTGGGAACAGTCCTAGGATATCGAGACCCCAGGTCGCAAAAGGCCAAGATAGAGGGATTGTTTGTAATGCTTGAGCTGGTTGGTGTATTTGCCTACTATGAAACTGACATTGTACACACTTTTTACCTAGCTCTTTGGCATCATAAAGGGTTGTTGGCCAGTAGATACCTTGTCGAAAAGCCTTTCCGACCAGTGTTCTGTAGGAAGCATCAGTTCCACAGATGCCCCCGTGTATGTTGTGAAGGAGATTTAATCCTTCTCTCTACGATATGCATCGCATGAGTACCACTAGAGTGACTTGTTTATAGAGGACTCCTTCGACCAAAGTATACATTTTGGCCTTTCGGGATAAGCGATCTACCTTGAGATCATCATCGGGTATTATACCCATCTAAAGATACTCGTAGATGGGATTCATCCAGGTATCCTCGTATTCTAGAGAGGCTATCTCAATAGGAGTTATCTCTAGTGTTTCGACCAGAGACGGCTTCTGGACCTGCTCTAAGAAGACTCCTTTTGGTACTTGTGATCGGGAAGAAGCCATACAAACCAGCTGATCTGCGATGAAATTATCCTTTCGAAGGATAAATTGTACCTCAAAACCGAAAAAATGCTTTCTAAGCTTTCGAACTTCCAATAAGTACCGAGACATGGTTGGGTTAGAGCATTGGTACTCTTTTTCGACCTGATTTATGACTAGTTGAGAGTCTCCTCTTACAAGTAGTCATCGAATCCCGAGCGCTTTTGCAACTCATATACCAGCCAACAAACATTCGTATTCTGCCATGTTATTAGTGACAGGAAAGTAGAATTGAATGACATACTTTAAGGTCTCTCTTGTAGGAGATTCTAGGACCACCCTAGCCCCCGAACCACTTAACATAAGTGACCGGTCAAAATACATCGTCCACTGGTCGTGGGTATCATACTGGGGATCTTAAACAGGTTTAGGATTTGTCCATTCGACGATAAAGTCTGCTAAGATCTGGGATTTAATGGCTATTTGGAACACGAAATGGAGGTCGAACTCCCTAAGTTCTACTAACCATTTTGCCATGCATCCCAGTGCTTCCCTGTTCTAGAGGACCACTCCTAAGGGAAACTCAAACGGCACAATTATCTTGTGCGCCTGAAAATAATGCCGCAGTTTCCTCGAAGACATGAGGAGGGCATACATAAGTTTTTGAACCTGGGGGTATCGCTCCTTAGGTCCATGTAAAACATCACTTACGTAGTAACCTGATCGTTGAACGTTTTCACGTTTTGTGACCAGTACTGTGCTCACTGCTTGTGGTATGGCAGGTAGATATATTATGAGTGTCTCTTCTAGCTTCGGAGAAACCAAAATAGGAGCACTCGTAAGATACTTCCTGACATCCTCAAAGGCAGCGTTTGCCTCTTCGGACCACTCGAAACCCTCATATTTCCTTAGAAGTTTGAAGAAAGGTAGTCCTTTTTTTTCCCAGTCGTGCGATGAAACGACTTAGAGCCGCCATGCATCCTGTGAGTTTCTGGACCTATTTCTTCGCGATTGGAGGGCGCATTTGCACAATGGCCTTTATCTTTTCAGGATTTGCTTCGATTCCTTGTACAGAGACAAGGAATCAGAGCAACTTTCCTGAAAATACTCCAAACACACACTTCTCAGGATTGAGTTTCAAGCAGTGTTTTCTGAGGTTGTCGAATGTTTCTTCAAGTTGGAAACATGATTAAGTCGGTTGATGTTTTTACGACTAGATCATCAACATAGGCTTCCAAATTTTGGCCTAGTTGAGGTGAAAATGTCGATTGCATCAAGCGTTGAAAAGAAGCACCATCATTTTTTTAGACCAAATGGCATTTTGACATAGCAAAATATTCCAAATGGTGTAATAAATACAGTCCTTTCTTTATCTTGTAGACACATACTAATTTGATGGTAACCAGAATATGCATCTAGAAAACTTAATGTTTGACAACTGGCAGTAGAATCAACCAACTAATCGAAACGTGGTAAAGGAAAATCATCTTTTGGACAAACTTTATTGAGATCAGTGAAGTCTACACACATACGCCACTTGCCATTAGACTTCCTAACCATTATAGGGTTGGCCAACCACTCTGCTTGGTCGACTTCTCTTATAAAGCTTGCTTTAAGTAGCTTGTCCAATTCTGATCTGATAGCATCTCGTCGATCAGGTGCAAATCTCCGTAATTTTTGTTTTACGGGTTTCTTGTTAGGCCATAAAGGTAGCCTGTGCTCGATCACCTCTCTGGGGACTCTGGGCATGTCGGATGCTTGCCACGCGAAGACATTTACGTTAGCTTGGAGGAAAGTGACAAGGGCGTCTTCCAATTTAGGGTCGAAGGTATCCTCGATGCAAATAGTCTTTGAGGGCTCCTCTGGATCCAGAGGAACCTCTTTGACCTGGTCGTTCAACTTTGGTGCTACTTTAGGCTTTGACTGCTTGGTCGAAGGCTACTCCTTGTTTTCTTCTCGAGTTGGTATCTGGTCAACCATCTCGAGGGATCGATGGTCACAAGTATGCGCCATCTTTTTATCACAGTGAATTGTGATTACTCCTTTGGGACCTAGTATCTTAAGACATTGATACCTATAATGAGCAGCCTTCAAGAATTTTGCCAAAGTTGGTCATCCGAATATGGCATTATATGCCGTATCGAAATCGACCACATCAAAAGAGATTTTCTCTGTCCTAAAATTGCTTAGAGAACCAAATGTTAAAGGAAGAGAAACTTGGTCAATAGGTTTGGCCGAAGACCCCAGTACAATCCCATGAAAAGAGTATCGTACCGGTCTTACCTTGGTCCTGGGTACTTCCATCGATTATAGGATGGTCGTAACTGACCTAGTCGTAGAAGAACTTACGACAATATGGTGGTCGTAGAAAAGCTTACGACCATGAGGAGATCGTAGAAGAACTTATGGCCACATGGTGATCGTAGAAAGGCTTACGACCATGAGGTAGTCGTAAAAGGACTTAGTCGTAGAAGGATTTACAACCTCTTGTCAGCTTCTCCCTTATAAACATTAAGGGGTATACCCAAGAACTATACGATGGCATTATTATCCATAATAAGAATTACAGATAAATAATTAAATGAGGATTATCAAATCATCATCAATGTACAACCACAAGTCTGTAAAGTATAACTTGGCTTAGTAAATTTATTAAACTCTGAATGTCATCTCGCTGGAAGGGTAATGGGAGAGTGTAAGCACTAGATACGTCCGGCTTGAATGGGACACTGATGCAAGGTGAAGTTGCCAATCGCGCAACCTCTGTAGAATATAAACTATTTAAACAGTCGTGCCTACGGTCAAAGGCGAACATGAGAACTTACTAGAGTTAGTTCTATTTCAGAAACCTTTGTGGATAGGATAAAAACTTGTCGGGCTGATGTAACCCTAATTTTGGATTTTTTTTTCTGGGTGGTTGTACCAAGTGCTGTTAATGGTGGATGTATGTATAGGTGGAGGTAACCTTCGCTGTATTTAATATTGTACAATTATTCTCTTTAATAAAATGCAATTTGGTTAAAATACTAAGTGATAGGATTTTACTAATATTGATAATTGAAAACATTGTTTTAGCAAATAAAAGAACCCGAGTTATCTTTGTTAAGCCTTGCATGTATATTATTGCATCTTGTGTGTTGGCTTATGAGCACGGAAATTGTGTTCATTCTCGCTCTTTCCCTCAAACCCTTTAGACCTTGCGGATCATGGAAATTATGCATACTATGAAGATCCAGAAGTCGATGGACAGGGTAACGATGAAGAGTAGTCTAGTTCTGTTAGTCTAGGTATCACATCAGTCTAGCTGGCTCATTCGGTACTTGCATACAACCGATATTATCCAAGTCATTGGTTCATATCAGTCGTATACAGGTTACCCCAGTCGCTTGCCTGTGGAGAGATGCACTCTACCTTTTTTGCTTTCGTTGTAGTTTTCGCTGCTTTTATGTAATGTAATCAGTTTGGCCCGCTCAGCCCTTTTGTAAAACTCGACCTGACGCGGTCTATATCACTCTGATGTTTGTAGTTTATTGAATGGCGGTTTAGTTCACACCATGTATGAAATGATTCAACAATGTGTTTGTGAGTGCTATCTACTGATCCAGAGAATAACACAGTGTTTTTACAAAGGATTTAGATTTACGAAATCCGGGTCCGACATACAAATAGGTCGCTAGACAATAGATAGTGTAGACCGTATTGTCCCTGTCAATTAGATATATAACTCCAGAATACACCAAGATGAAAGTATTGCATCGATCCCGTGCACTCGCGGGTCACCAGATATGCACCGGACTTGAAATGTACAGGGATTTATTTGTCTAGTTTCACATCAAACTAGACTTCCTTAAAAGCAGAGAATAATATGTATTTATTCCTAAATCTCGTATACCAAGCTGGTAGCCTAGCCTTCGGTCTTCGCTACCGCTTCTTCGATTCAGGCCATCGATGGCAGCACACAGTTGCCTATATCTGTAAACAATGGAACAAACAGCAGTAAGATCACCATTTATTCCTTAAACCATCACGTTGTGTACAAACAAAATGTACATTATCAGTAGTAAACTAGCCGTAGATAAAACCTAGAAGTGCCCCGCGAATTCGTGGGCTAGCTAGCATGAAAATTTATATATTTGGATATCATAATGCTTTGCAATTTTAATTTACTTCTAGTAATATACTTGAAATCCATACAATTGGTTCAGATTTGATATGAAATTACTGGATTGATGGATATTTGCACCACAAATTAGTAGATAGATAGCCCTGTATCCAGCTACATCCATTTACAGCCACGTGCAATGTAAATAGCAGCACCTACATTTTGCCGACACAGTGTGATGGTCCTGACTCCTGATAGATAGAGCGGCATTTTAACAAGACGAATCGAAGAAGAAATGTATGCAGATTTGCACAGTCGGTATCTTAAGCTAGAACCAAGAAGAGATGATGAGCGTGAACTCACTTGGTGCCTGGTAAACAATGGTACCGGCGCCGTCGAAGTCGCACGTCCCGCTGGCCCGCCCCATGCGCTGGTAGTAGTCGTTGAATGCGTAGGACGCGTGCGCGACCTTGGTGTCGGGATCGAAGCACCGCGCGCCGGGCTGGATGGCACTGCAGTCCGCGCAGTGGCCGCATGCGTAGTCTAGCGCCGCCTGCAGCCGCGCGTCCCCAACCGCCGCGTTCGCCACGCACCAACTCGCGTTCGGGTCGCAGGTGCCTATGTCGGTAAACCATTAACCGAACAAACACCCAGTGAGATCACCATTTAGTTAAACCATCATGTGGTGCACAAACAAAACTACTGTACCGTAAAGAAATCAATGCACATTTGCACAAACCACATCTTAAAACGATTCAGAGCGGGAACTGACCTGCTGGTTCCTCGTAGACAATGTAGGCGGCGCCGCCGAAGTCGCACGTCCCGTCGGACCGGCCTTGGCGCTGGTAGTAGTCGTTGAATGCGTAGGACGCGTGAGCGACCTTGGTGTTGGGCTCGTAGCACGGTTTGCCAGGCTGGATGGCACTGCAGTCCGCCCCGTGGTCGCACGCCCAGTCCAGCGCCCCCTGCAGCCCCGCGTCCCCGAACGCCCCGTTCGCCACGCACCAGCTCGCCTTCGCGGGACAGCCGCTGCTGCCGTGAACGAAGTCGACCTCGTACACCTTCGTCATGTTCGGATAGAACAGGCCGAAGTTGCTCTCTGTGTCATCTTCATCTTCAAACAAAAAAAAATTGCCCTTCTCGTTCTCGTTGAAAAGAGAGAAGATGTACACTGAGATGTCCGTGTCGGGGCTGTACGGGGTGCCTGCGCCGGAGAGCACGTGGCTGATGAGGTTACCGTTGTACGCTTGGGCGTTGGCCTTCGAGGCCCCCACGCTACCATCAGAGGGCCACCCCGTCTCCGAAACTACCACGGGTATCCTGGGGTGCCTCGCCCTGCTCATCGCATGGTGCACGGCATCGAGCTGGGCGTCAAAGAGGTTGTGGTACGTGAGTTTGGTCTCCCCGTCGTACACGCCGGCGGCGTTGGGACCGAACGTCGCGTAGTCGAGGGAGACTTGGCCATCCCGGTATGCGTAGAACGGGTAGAGATTGACCATGAGGTACGAGCCGGTCCGATCCAAGAAGTCGAGCATGGTCATCACTGACTGCGCGATGTCGTCCTGGAACGCGCCCGCAGATGGCGGGGACGACGCCTTGAGCGCAGTGAACGAGATCGGCGTGGACACCTTCACGGTGTTGGCCAGGCCCAGGCTCTCCAGCGCCACCTGCACGTTCGTCATGGCAGGGACGAGCTGCGGGATCAAGTCCTTTGCCTGGTCGAACACCTCGTTCCCAACGGCCACACCAATGATCTGCGTGGCCGGGTAGTACGCCTTCACGTTGCTCGTCGCCCACTGGAGCGCGAACGACCGATCCGCGGCCACTTTGGCCAGCTGCTCGTTGGGTAGCGCCACTTGCAGCTTGATGCCAGTGTTGGCCAGCGAACTCAGCACCTTTGGGTCGGTGTCGTACACCCTCACCATCCTGATGGTATTCTTCTGCAGCAGCTGCACCACCTTATCCGGGGTCGGCAGGTTGTTCCCATTCGTCCCGTAGCACACGCCCACCTCGCCCGCCTCTGCAATGTATACCAAGAAACATTGCCGTTGTTACAGAAATGCACCAGCAGTATTGCCAAAACAGCAGTCTTTTTATGTCGCCATGATTACCTGCACGGGAGAAGAAGAGCAGTGTCAATGTGGCGCCGAGGAGGACGAGGAGGCGAGTGAACGCCATTCTCTGATCCTGCGGTGGCGTGGGGTAGAGCAGAGACGAGGCGTGGAGTGGAAACCAGAGAAAGGATGGGCGGGAATTTATAGCCAGCCACAGCAAGGCAGCAACAAGGTCAAGCTCAGGCGCTGCACTGCCACTTAAGTGAAGGCCATCTTTTCCTTTGGCGCTTTGGCGCTGCACTGCCTGGGGTGGGGGTGCGGCTGTCAATGCTATCTTTTCCTTTGGCACGAGATATAAACGACAACCGCAGTACGAGTGTACGACTGATCATTTGTAGCACTTTGGGATTCTTAGATATTTGCCACTTAAGGAATGCCCTTTTTCGCTCCAAAGGTCGGGTAACTCACATTTTGCCATTTTTTTACCCAAAGAAAGCAATTTTCATGCATTTTCGTGTTATAACCCCTGAAATGACCCTTTTGGCCATTTGTATTATAGCTCAAGGTTGGGTTTTACGTGGTCCAGCTGAACCAAGTCGTCGCACCCAAGATTGATAGAATCGAGATATTAAATCCGATCAAAGGTGCTCTCCTAGATCGTATTTTAGGATTGAATTGTAGAATCTAAGAGCCTATTTGATTCTACCAAATAGTATATTTTCTCAATCTACCACATCTTTTGATTGTGATTTTAATATTTATTTAGGCATTTGCACTATTACAAAAGAGGCTATACTGGACGTTTCATCACAGACGGTTCTAAGAATCCTCTGTGATGTAATTATCACAGACGGGTTTTACAAGCGTGACCGTCTATGTTACTAGCGATGGTTAGAACCGTCTGTGATACGTATTTATCACAGCCGGTTCTTGTTAATAACCGTCTATGATAATTGTGAGGACCTGTCTCGGGAGTTCCTGTAGATATCTCCCAGGACATCCCAGGAGATTCGACAGGATCACCTGGAGGTCCGGGAGGTCCTCCAAGACCACCCGAGGGTCCTAGCCTCTGTGCACCATGAGCTAGTCCTAGGATCAGATTGGCTAGCTCGCACAAGCTCAACAATTGGTGTAATCAATTCCATACCACAAGCACAAAAGATGAAGCAGACAAATTAATATATATTATTAACAAAGGACCTTATAGTCAAGCTTGTTTACAGAGGTGCCACGTAGGGCTAACAACAAAAGGAAAACCTGCAGTGGAAACAAAAACACGTGAAGGCTATTCGGCAAGCTCACAAGCTACTGAGTGGAGGACGTTCTAGCGCGCAAGGTCTTCAAAAGAGCTCCCCTTCAAAGAGCTCAACGCTTCCTGGAGCTCCCTCCTTTGCTGATTAAAACAGAGGGCACAAGCCATGGGTACTTTTTGAATGTACTCAGCAAGCCGTGGGGAAACAAGAATGCAAATAATATTTATGCACGGCTTGACAATGAAGTGCTGTAGGGTTAGTTGGCAGAAAGCAATATTTGACGTTGAATAGCATAAGTAGATTTCAAAGCTCAAGTTTAAAAGAGATACACATAAGTAACTTTATTTCAAAGGAGGTCATGAGCACCTACTCACTTCCAAAACCAAACTCAAAAGCCCAGGCTGCACCAATAGCCAGGACCACACCCAAAGGCACCAACCAAGACCTCTCTGAAGCACCCACTCCAGAGTCGCCACAACCAGCCCCTGGACCACATCTCGAGCCAGCCATGACCTCTCTAGAGCCGGCCAAGGTCTCTTTGAGAAAAAGCCATGGCCTCTCGCAGAAGGACCCAGGAACACATTTTATAAAATTTCTACCCCTTGTTCGAAATCTTCGGGCGTGTCCATAACCGAGGACGCGGCTATTCGAATAGATTTACTCTACAGAGGTGTACAACTTTACCCATAAGAGGTAGTCGCTTGATATTTCACACGTTACCTTAGACATGTGAATCAAGTAGAGACTACCACTAGGCTTTTACAAAGGTCCGTCCCGACACAGTTCTGCCCGCTAAGGAGTCGTCTAAATCGAGCCCCCTCTTGCGCCATTTCCAACCACAACAGAATCGAATCAGGACATCCCTAATTATTACACCCGGTCCACCCCATAATGGACATGTGGCTGTACGGCATGGCCCAGATCAATGGCTCACAAGGTGAAGTCCTTAATTGGCTGCTCAAGCGAGACTGTCCACAATCCCAGTGTGACTCTTGGGCACCAAGCCCGGAGCACCCACTACTCGCACCTTGCCTTCTCGCCCGAGCACAAAACAGTTTTGAGGTTATTACCGCCCCTTTGGACCACCAGTCTGGCACAACATCAAATAATGAGGTGGCATTGCCACGGTTCCATAGCTCATTAGGCAAGTTATTAAGTTGGGTTCAACCCGGCCAGAGGACCACCCAGTCCTTGGCACAACAAATTTTAGTAAAGGTGACAACAAATGTCATGGCCTCACACAGGGCCACACTTCATTTTAATCAGCTACACTGGCCACTACTACACAAGCCACAGCCAGTGCGCTGGGGGTAAGAATAACATTGATGCTTCATGGTGAGGACAACGTCTACTAAGCCGGGCTAAGCAAACATGATACCCAGGTTGGCAATATCAGTAAGAGACCAACTAATAGTACCCATCCTAAGGTGTCCAAGGGAAACATGTCAACATGTCTAGCACAAATATTCAAGGAGGCATAAACTCAAGTAGGGGAAGTAACTATGCCCAAAACTAGTTTTATACAACTAGCAATGCAAGTTTATAACAAAACAAGATACTTTTGTAAAAATGGGTTCAAGATGTTCAAGGTCCACGACTTGCCTTCAGTGGCGAGCTGTTGGTCTTCTGAGAAGGTTGCTAGATCCTCGAACTCCAAAGCGAAACCGAGATCTACACGTTCATAAAGATAGCAAATAAATAAAGCAACTTCAAATAGAAACCGAAAAGAACTTAACAAAACCAAAAAGAGAAGAGGTCCACTGGAAGGGAGGTCCAACAAGGGGGAGGTCCAACCAGAGGAGCCAAGAGAGCTCTCCAGAACAGAGAGAGATATGAAGGGGGAAGTTAGAATGAAGAACAAGGAGAAAAAGGTTGCTCTGTGGTGCTTTATTTATAGAAGAAGGAGAAAAGAACATCACCAAGATGGAACGACCAGATTCAAGGTAACATGGTGATGGTACACTGCTAGCAAGTACCAAAAAGGACTAGAGCAGGTAAAGGAGAAGACAAGAGAAGGGAGAGTCAAGGGGGAGGTGACATCATTTAATGCGCACAAACTTTTGTATTAGAAATGATGTAACAAGAGGTAGAAAAGGTATTGACAGGACTGATGAGTGGCCCAGTCAACCTCAGGTGAACAGATCAGTCAAAGGGGTGGTCGCGACCAAAGGGGAGGTCATGACCAACAGGGGTGATCTCAACCGCAAAGGTGGTCTTTGCAAAAAGACCCAAAAGGGTGATCTTTGCAAAAAGACCACGAGGAGAGGTCGCGTCAAAACAACAAAAGAGGAGGTCGCGGCCTCAAGGGGAGGTCCTGACCACAAGGGGTGGTCATGACTAGGAGGGTGGTCTTTGCAAAAAAGACCAACAGATCCTGAGGACGAGGAAGTCCCGAGGAACCGTTCAAGGCGCGGCGAAGTAGGAACGTCCGATTTGAATTGGGCAGCCCACAAGGAAGTGGAACGTTCGGACCGGCTGAACCTTTCCTCTCGATCGGGCCATCCAAAAAGGATCAGACGGTCCATGAGTGGGAAGAGCGCGAGGCTGGTTCGAATCGTGTGAAGGGAAAGGGAGGTTCGAACCCAAAAAGGAGATCCAACAGAGGAGATCCAAAGGGGAGGTCCTGAACAGTCAAGATCAAACGAGGGGAGGTCCTGACGGTCAGATCAACACCAAGGGAGGTTCTGACGGTCAGATCAAAACCAAGGGAGGTCCTGACGGTCAGATCAAAACCAAGGGAGCAGAGCGATAGTAAGGAAAACGTGGGGAAGGCTAGGGTTGTCAGATCTCGATCGAACTTGGCAAAGCGATTGGGCCGTCCATCACAGATCAAATGGTACAAAAGCGATAACGGTCTAGATCAAGCGGAAGGCTCGAAAGGACGCGAGGGGGTCCCAACAGTCAGGATAAACACAGGGGAGATCCCGACGGTTAAGATCTAACAAGGGGGAGGTCTCAACGGCGGAGATGGAGCCAAAGGAGATCTCAACGGTTAAGACCAACATAGAGGAGGTCTCAACGACCAAGATGAAGCCAAAGGAGATCTCGATGGTTAAGACCAACACAGAGGAGGTCTCAACGGCCAAGATGAAGCCAAAGGAGATCTCGACAGTTAAGATCTAACAGGGGGGGGTCTCAACAGCCGAGATGAAGCCAAAGGAGATCTCAACGGTTAAGATCTAACAAGGGGGAGGTCTCGATGGTTAAGATCTAACAAGGGAGAGGTCTCAACGGCCGAGATGAAGCCAAAGGCGATCTCAACGGTTAATATCTAACAAGGGGGAGGTCTCAACGGCCAAGATGAAGCCAAAGGAGATCTCGACGGTTAAGATCTAACAAGGGGGAGGTCTCAACGGCCGAGATGAAGCCAAAGGAGATCTCAACGGTTAAGATCTAACAAGGGGGAGGTCTCAATGGCCGAGATGAAGCCAAAGGAGATCCTGGCGGTTACGGGGAGGTCCAAATGAGCACAGGGATGTTCAAATGAACATGAGGAGGTCCGAGAGAAAGGGAAAATCAACCCGAATTTAGAATTTCAAAGTTCAAGGATGTTTGAAACACAAACCCGAGCTTGGAACACCTCGGGGGTGGTCGTGACCCAAAGGAGAGGTCAAAATCGAAGGAAGGTTCAAACAGAGAAGGTGATTTAGATCTAAAGGAAGTCTAAACCCCGAAAAGAGATTCAAACCAACAGAGAGGTCTGAAGAGATTTGGACTAAAGGAAAGTCCAAGCAAATGGCATAAGGGGAGGTTCAGAGAGGTTAAGAGGAGATCTGAACTAGAGGGAGATCCAAGCACAAGAAAGGTCTGGACCCTCAGATCCAAACGAAGGGAGGTCTTCCCAAGAAGAAAGATAGAACTAGGCTGAAGGAAAGCACGGAGCAAACAGAGGAAAGGAAAAAACTCCAGCAAACTCCAAGAGAAACAGAACCGATTTAGTTGAAGTTTGGTTTAGTCATTTAAAGCTCCTTTTAAAATCTCAAGTTAAGCTTTGAACTCTCATCAAAACCAAATGGTTCTTTTTATTTTGAAAATTTTCAAAAGCTCAGGACAAACGAGACATTACAATGATTCACAGATGGTTCTTGTTAATAACCGTCTATGATGTCTCCTAATATCACATACTATTTTAAATAAAAACCGTCTATGATGATTCTTGTTTAATAACCATCTGTGATGTTCGATTATCACAAATGGTTTGTATTTAAATTCGTGATATGAGCCATTAAATACACGGCCTTCCCGACAGATATGTCTGCAGTGAGATATGTCTCCGATTATCATAGCTGCTTTGAAGGAGGCACCCCTTGCCCTTTGCGCCTCCACCTCGTCCCCCTTTGAGCCGCCACCCCTGCTGCCTCCTCCCCATTGCGCCACCTTAGAGGAGTCCCAGCTAGAGGAGGAAGGGAAGGAAGGAGGAAGGGAGGAGAAGGAAAGGAGAAAGAAAGAGAGGAGGATCTCGTGGGATATTTGAGATCTTCGTCGTGAGCTCTAAGGGTAATGATCTGTAATCCTTTATATTTGCCCTAGGTTAATCACTATTTAATCTGTAGTATGTTTGGTCAATAGGAAGAGTAGTTGCATACATTAATCTAATTTAACACTAATTTGTTACGTGCGTAGCGTACATGGACCGAAGTTGGATATACGTTGAGAACCATGTGAGTGAAGAGTACATTGATGGTGTGCCTACTTTTAGAAGTGCTGCAAAGCAGGATATGTTGAAGGAGATAAAATTGATGTACTGTCCATGCATTGATTGCGATAATCTAAAGATATTTACTAACCCAGTGCAGATCGAAGCACACTTGATTCAAATGGGTTTCAAAGAGGAGTATACATGTTGGACCAGTCACGGTGAAGAGTAGATTATACTGGAAGGTAGTAACAACGTCAAGGGAGACAACGATATGCCAGATGTGGACTGTGCTTTCGATGAGGATAGATCGCACGATAACAATCTGGATCAAATGCTACGTGATGTAGAAGGGAACTATAGTGAGAGAGAGTTTGGTAAATTCGAGGGCTTAATGGAGGATTCGGGGAAACTTTTGTTCCTAGGCTGCAAGCCGGAATACACAAGGTTGTCATCCATGCTTGAACTGCCGAAATTGAAGGCAAACAATGGTTGGTCTGACAAGAGTTTCACGACGTTGTTAGGTCTCCTAGCTGATATCCTTCTAGAGGGAAACGTGTTGTCCAGAACCACCTACCAAGCCAAGAAGGTTCTTTGTCCATTGGGAATGGAAGCGGAAAGAATACATGCATGTCCGAACGATTGTATCCTCTACTGTAAAGAGTATACAGACATGCATATATGTCTGGTGTGCAAAGCATCCCGTTACAAGCGTAAGAATCAGGTGAAGTAAGAACCTCCTGCTAAGGTGTTGTAGTATCTGCTTGTAAATTCCCCGTTTGAAGCTGACGAGGATCTAATAATCCTTATTTAATTACTAATCTGTAATTCTTATTATAGATAGCAATATCTTTATATTACCCATTAATATACCCCTTACCATTCGTAAGGGAGGAGCTTAGTCGAGTGGTCGTAAGTCCTACTACGACCACCCCCTAGTCGTAACACTACTACAGAAAAGGTCTTCACAGACGGTTCAAAAACGTCATCATAGATGGTTTCATGAGCCGTCTGAGCTTATGCGTCAGTGATGACATGAGGTCATCACAGACGGTTTTTGAACCATCTATGATGTATACTATCACAGGCGGTTTTATCCAAAAACCGTTTGTGATGGTGATATATCACATACGGTTTGTAGATGGAAATGCTGTGATGGTGATGTATCACATACGGTTTGTAGGCAGGCTATGCGTGATAGTGATCTCTATAAAGTCTCCAAGCGGTGGTATACGCCTTTAAAAGCGGCTTCATATATATATATATATATATATATATATATATATATATATATATATATATATATATTGTTTGTGTCTCCAGTCACTTTCGAGTGGCGTGAGGATGAGACAGGAGCCACGAGCAACTTCATCGAACCTGCAAGTTTAAGAAGCATAGTTGCCAGGAGAGCGCGTGGACGTACAATTACCTGGATGTCGTTGATAGGTAATTGGACTTGACATCAAGGAATGGTTAGTTGCTGATACATAAAACCACTTCTCAGTCGGAGTATCTACGCATCCACGCCACTTTCTAAACATGGTGTGGACGCGCAGGTACTCCGACTGGGAAGTGGCTTCATGTATCAGCAACCAACCATTTCTTGATGTCAAGTCAATTACCTATCGACGACATCCACGTAATTGGATGTCCACGCAGCTCCGGCAACCATCTCTTGAACTTGCATGCCGACAAGGTTTCCGTGGTCATTGTCTCATCCTCCTGCCTCATGGTCAGATAACTCTCTCTGAGATCTGAACTCTCTCTCTCTCTCTCTCTCTCTCTATATATATATATATATATATATATATATATATATATATATATATGAAGCTGGTTTTAAAGGCACAAGCAACCACTGCTTAGAGACTTTATAGAGAAGAGATCAGGAATGAATGGCGAGAGACAGGTGAAGAGGTGTTGTAGTAGTTTTGACTCATTCGGTCTTGTTTTGGAATAGAATACACACCAATTAATAAATAATTGATGATCAGAGGCACAAGCTAGGTAAAAATTCCATAAATTTGTATGTTAAATGCAGCTTTACAAATTAGCCTAACATTTTCAAATCTGAAAAGTTAATTGCAGCTTTCAAAAGTAGAATACCATATAGGAACATTGTTGGGTCACGAGTAGGCTATGATAGCTACAAAACAAAAATTCTACCACGCAAACTAGAAAGCCAAGTAAGTATATGATCACAGATCGTTACCACCAGACGTGCAAAGTAGCGGAGGAAGGGTTGGAGCAGCCTGGTCCAACATAGAGCGCATCGATGTAGTGGTCGTAGTTGATCGTCCAATGTCGATCACATCGATGCAGTGGTCGTAGTCGATCGTCCAGCGTCCTCGCTTGTCGATCGTCTCCTCCAGCAACCTCTGCTGTTCCTTGTAAAGATGCGGATCGTCCTCAAGCGCAATAGTCGTAGTAGCACCTCTACGGTATCCACACGTCCAGGGAAGGAATAACCATGCGCCGGTGTGCTAGCACCAAGTTGCACAGCAGAGCTCTCAGGAAGATGGCGGCTAGGGTTTCGGTGGTGATTCACTCATCCCAAACAGCCTCATGCATCTCCTTATATAGTGCTTGTGACGGATCCTATCCGATCACGTTTGACGAATCGTATCTGTACTGGTTTGTTCCAACTCGTTAAGTGTGTGACCCGTTAGGTTTATGCATAATCGGTTATGACTCGGAAACCCTTTCCGACCACGAGTCGTAGTGGTTCCTAGCAGAACATAGCGATTCCCGAATACACACAAATTATATCGGACGAACCTTAATGCAATATGATCTACGACCAGGTCCTCATCACTTACGACCAGGTCCTATCTCTATACGACCAGTTCGTATTTGGTCACGACCAGTTCGTAACTCCTTACGACCAGGTTATGACCACTTTGTGATTATGTTCGACCAGTCTACGACTAGCTCGTATCTCCATACGACTAGTTCGTAACTGATCGAACTAAGTGACCTACTCGTGTATTCTCCCTTTGCCTCACGATGTCTGGTTGAACTCCAGGTGAGATGTTGTGTCATCCATGGATTGTTCAATACTTTCTCGTCAGTCGCGGATAACTACGTGGTCGAACACTTGACTACTAGTGGCATGGCTATGCACTTTCTTTATCCGATCTGCGAGGGGCCGAGACATCTCTCTGTTATATTAGGAGGGCAAATCCATATCCGACCGATCACATTCCTCTGCATGTTTCATAGCATACCAAAGCTACCTTTATAACTACCGATTCTTGGCGGCGTTTGGCAACCCCTAAAGTGCTATTACACATGTGAAAACCATGCGATCTTAGGTCTAAGGATTATACATCATCATTGCTTGAGACCAACTAACGACACATATAATCATAACAATCTCTATAGTGTCTCAAGGTGGGTCTTATCAACATCATGTTCTCTAACATGTGTCCATATTATTAGTTTGATATCTCCATATCCATGACACGTGAAACATAGTCATCAACCAATACATATGCTAGTCTATTCATATGTGTCCTCATATGTTTCCGACCAGGGAACGTTTAAGAATAATTATCGCAGAAATATAGAGTTTCACAATCAAGTCACATACTTGATAATAAATATTAACAATATTATTCTAGGAACAAGATAATATATTATCCAATATTATGAACATAATGAAATATAATCATCTCTATGATTGCCTCTAAGGCATATTTCCAACAAACATACCATAAGATTAGTTACAAATTAGCATATTGTTTGAGATACAATGTAGCAAAAGGCTAGGGCTCTGATTTGTCCCGGTAGTTGGGATGGCTTTTGAAAAAAATGTAAATATATCTATACATTTCTACCCTACTTTAGTATATTCTAAGTTTCTAACAGTAACGCTCTCCTCTACCATTTTTCCTTTTAAAAAAATCAATCCAAAACTGTCGCCAAAGAAATTAGGAGGTTAGTAGAACTGCTGTCGGGACCCAAAAATATAATTCTGGACCCTCTGTGTATACTGCACTAGTCCAGGATCACGCTAGTGCACACAGTGACAACATCAGTGAAATATCAATTCCATATACAAAGATAACTAATAAATAGGCAAATAACAATAAACATCAGAGTAAATACCTTAAGGTCAAAGCTTACAATTAATGCCTTAGAAGGCAAAAAGCTCAATGAAGGCTGCGGCGAAGCAAGCAGGATAACTCGGTGAAACCCATCCATATGCCCACAGGCAATCGGCTGGGGTGCGCGACCTAGTTCTCCACGATCCTTGAAGTAGACCTTGTTGTTGGCGATTCCTTGATTACGCTTGATTCATCAAAGCAAGCGTGAGTACACTGCAGTGCTACATAAGTCATACCACGTAAATGCAATTTATAGATGCGGGCTTATTCCAAGGAATGGCATTACGTGGTTATTTTGCGAAATGCAACATTTGCAATTGAATACAAATAATAGATTGAAAACCAAGTAAAACAAATAGATAATCATAATTTAACAATTTGATTTCACAAAGACACCACACCTAAGCAGATTATTCACATAGCCATATGATTTAGATCACACGCTCCCTTCCCACACGGTTTTATGAAGATCTACCCTAGTGTGAAATCCCGAACACGTCCATAACCGCGGACACGGCTATTGAATAGTTTTACACTCTGCGAGAGGTTATGCGGCTTTACCCACAAGACCACGAATTCTCTAGTTTGTTTGGCATCCGTCGATACCCTTTGCTCACTACCTTAGGTAAGCGATCTAGAAACACGTGACAAGGCCTTTACAAAGTCTGCTTTGACCCGATTCGCTTTCGCTAAGGTTTAGCGCTTTGGCCCCTCTTGCGCAATTGTCAACCAAAAGCAAGCGAATCAAAACATCGCTAATTAATTAGCCAGTCCGTCCCATACCGACATGTGGTTATGCGGTTAAGGCCCGATTCAATGGCGCACATGGTGAGGTCCTTAATTGACCAAGGCAAGACTTCCACATGCCAACTAAACCACCTGACCACACAGATTATTATTCACACAGATCACCTGATTATTGTCCACACAGATCACACAGATTATTGTCCACAGATCACACAGTATCCACCATTTCACACAGTATCCACCACTTACCTCAGTCCAAATCCTTTTTACCACCCGGTTGATTTAAGTGCAACACATGCCACAAAGACACATAGTACACACAGATTATTATAAGATTGCATAATCACTTAGTCGATTAATAATTGCGGTCTCACATGAGTAAATGATTAGTGGCATGGCTAAGCAATCTACTCGTACTAACCAACCCACGTTGGTGCTACAATATTACCAACTATTAAATAACCAAGCTAGGGTGACAAAAGATTATGACATATCAAATAGGCAAGGAGGTTATAACAAATGGGATAATAGCTACACCCAAAAGCATTTAAATAAATACTTAAAGTAAATGCAATAATTTGAATAAAAGTAACCTTTGAAAACCGGGATTCAATATGATCAAAGGTACAACTTGCCTTGCTAGAGCAATAGCGATCTTGAATTAACTTCCATCTTCAACTTCCTTGAACTTGACTCCTTGGACGACTCAGGGACTTGACGTCTAACGAGAGAGCACACATAAAACAAACCAAAGACAAAAGACAAATCAAATAAACTCCAAACTGAAATTAAATGGTGCTGAAAGGTAGATAAAGAATTGAGATGAATTTAGGAATTTGAATGGACTCAATCGGAGTTCGAATGCAAATGATGTGAGCTCTGAAAGATCACATGAAATGATGAAATTGATAGAGAAAAGAATATTCAAAGAATATTCCTTCGGACAAACTAAAATAAAATGAATTGGAGACTTACGAGTGGGGTCCACTGGTAAGTGAAAGAGAACAAAGGTGGTGGATGACATGTGGAACCAATTGGGTATATATAATTGAATTTCAGAAATCGGATTAATTTTCGAAAAGGAACAAGAGGATGACAGGTGGGCCATTGGTCCATAGACCAAATCCACGAGCTAGGGTTTGGTGCATGGTGAACTGAGTTCACAGAATAGGGTCTGACATGGTGGGGACCACGAGTAAATGACTCGGCTCATAGTGAGCCAAGTCTACCCGGGTATGGCTTAGGGTTAGGTTTAATTCTAGGGTTTGAGATGCTTGGCTGACGAATGGGGTCCACAATGCATAGAGCAGGTTCACCGTGGATTGAGTCCACGGTTTCGGCTCTTAGGGTTAGGGTTATGAGTGAACACGCAGACGGCTTAGGTGGCGCAAGGTGGCGGCTATGTGGCGTGCGGAATCGGCGGCGAGGATGCCACATAGGATGTAAGGAGAACGTGGCCACGAGGATGGAATAACCATGCGGCCATGAGGTGGCAAGACGAGGCAAGAGGCGTGGCATGGCATTGAGCAAAGGGCACCGGCATGGTCGGATTCGGACCTAACGTGCGGAACCCACTCAATAGGCAGAGAGAAGGAGGACGAGAGAGCAATGTGCTTACGCTAATGTGCTCAACGCATAACGTCAAACAATAGAGAGGTGATGGGCCTGTACATGGCGCATGGCATTGGCATATTGACGAGGAGATGACAAGCTAGAATTAGAGAATTAACAGAGAGCATGTATTAGGAAAATACTACATGCATTGGTTAGAAATGGCGAATCGAACACATCTCCGTCTTACTGGAACACATACGTACACAAACATACATGAACAGGGACACGAGGAGGTGGCAGCTAGGTGAATTAGATGTATGGCTCGCATGGCATATAGCAAGCGGTGATTAGAATCACAGAGATATACATAGGTATGAGCAGCGGCAATGCCCAAAGAAGAAATAACACAGAGCTACAGAGAAGAATAGAGAGAGGTGTAGGGCCCACACGTAAGGGAGGCAGAGGAAGCGGCATTCACGATGCGCTTCTGCTCGGTGAATCCCATCGGCATTTAACGGTGGCCAGTTGGACTCCAGCGAGGGCAAAACGGGATGGCGGCCTTGCCCTGGTGCTGTGGGAGGCGTCGGCTTGGCCGGGGCGCTCCGAATCTCACCGGCGTCGAAGACAGGCAGCGGCGGGACTTGGCGAGCATGGCGGCGGAGCTTCGGTGTTTGAAAAGGAGGATTAAGAGTGGGGAAACAACAATGAGGATCATAGGGAGGTGTGGCCGGACGGAATTTACTCGGTGCTTACCGAGGGTGGCGATGCAGATGCGACAGCGGCGCACCGTTGTCGAAGACGATGAGGCCGGTTCAGGTGAACTCGGCTCGGGAGCGTTGGTGGGTGGGCGCCGCACGGAGAGGAAGGCGACGCGGCTTCCGTGACGCGGGCGTGACGACGGAGAAGGACGAAGATGGGGCACGGCGCCGGCTTCGGGGATGAAGGCGCCCGGTGGCGGCGCAAGGAGGTCTCATGGCGGAGGCGAGCTAGGGCGTAGATGGCGGCGAGTCGGTGGCGGGCGCTTTCGGGCGCGCGGACGAGGCGGCTCGGCGAGGTGGACGCGCGCCGAGTCGAAGAAGATGGCTTGGCGGCGGCGGCGTGGCGCTCCTTAGCGGCGCTTGAGGGCGGCGATCTCAAAGCAAGCGGAGGCACCGGCGGCGCCTTTATCTGATCTCGGAGGCGGGTCGATCGAACGCCAAAGCGATGGCGGCGCCGTGAAGACCGCGTCGCCTTGTGAGGAGCAGCGGCGGTTGCAAGCGGGCGGTTGGCGGCTAGGTCAGCGGAGGAGCGGGCGCACCGAGAAAGGCGGCGGCGGTTTGGCGTGTGAAGGCGGTGGCGCTTAGCTTGTCCTCTGCGTCTGAAAAGGAAAGAGGAGGCCAGCTCGGTACAAGTGGGCCGGGTGGCTTAGGGTTTGTCTTGGTTGGGGAAATGTGGGTGGCCAAAGCAGGCGGACCGGGCGAGTTGAAGTGGAGACGGGCGGAAGAGAGAGGAAGAGAAGTGGGCGATCCAATTCGGCCCAAAATAATGGAATAATTATTGAATTTCGATTTAAGAAATTGATGGAAATTCAAAAGAGGTCAAATAAATAGCAAATAAATCCAGAAAAATCTCAGAAAATACCAGAAAATTCCTTGGAACACAAGGAAGCCAAATAACACAGGTTTTTATTTAATTGATGTTTAGATTAGTCAAATTAAATATTTTTAATTTAGAAAATTCTCGGTTAAGCTTTATTAATTCCAATAAAATTGGTGAAATTTTCCAGGGACCTAAACTACTTAAAAGATTTTTGAAAACCCAAATTTTGGGACGTTACAACTACATCAGTACCTAAACTGGTAAATGTCTCATGTATGTTTGAAAGAGGCACATATCTTACTTGGGTCCAGCTAACATTATTGGGATTATGGTAGATGTGCAGAACTCCATCAAAGTACCATATAAGATGTTCACCTGGTTGAAGAAATCAACAGATATGAACAAGGAAAAAGTAAGGCATTAGTACATGAAACACTTACATGGTGTTATTTATCCTAAGAATAGATGGTGATTATAGACTTACTATTAACAGATAGCCATTTGTTAAGATCCTCTCCAAGAGGCAACCAAATTGCCTCCCTCAGATTGTCACTTCTTAAGGTTGCATCAATGTGTTTTTTCAGCAGCACACCCTGCATCATACGTATTGAAAACAAAAAATATCTTTAGGAACATACCAGTAGTCACACGCGAACACAACCCCATTCCCCACCTCTAGATCCATCCAGCCATCCATCCAGCCAGCAGTCACAGAGGGCAAGACAGCAAGGTCAAGGGTGTCCAAACCGACCAACAACCAACAAGGTAGCCCACATTGCAACTCGGTTCACATGAATACCAATAGCACAAACCAATAGATCTGTCTTACATCGAATGACATCGCCGGTGTCGGTGGTGAGGTAGCCGAGGCCGAGGTCAGTGGAGCAAGAGGTAGCCAGGGGAGGTCGGTGAGGTAGCTAGGGTTGCGCACGCCGGGGGAAGGAGGAAGAGGGGAAGGCAGCGTCACCGTAGTTGTGGCACGATGGTGACACTGCACAAGGCACTCTTATTGTACGAGTGTCTTGTGCAGTGAACCGTGGTGTCACAACCGTTGGCGACAGGAAGAAGGGCTGCATCGGCGATGGGGTCACTTGGGTGGGGGAGGGGAATAGACGAGAGTAAGGGCGCTAGGGAGTGACGAGTTAGGGCACAAACCCTAGCAGACTTCTACTAATAAATAGACTTATCACATACGGTTCTATTATGGAACCGTCAATGATACTTATCACAGATGGTTCCACAATGGAACCGTCCGTGATATGGTCTCATATCACAGACGGTTCCATAATAGAACTGTCTGTGATATTGTTGTTCTCAAGTTCTATGTTCTGAGCATATTAATTATCATGTATACATTTACATGACATGAAGAAATTACATGTTTATATGCCAATTTTGTCATATAAATACTACTAAAAATTTCCAGACGGATATTTGTTCCACTAAATTGTCTATGATATATAGTTCAACTATAATATAGGAACTTCACCTCCAAGCTAGATTTTTTTATTGTTTTGGAATTACATATGGCCAAACAACGTGGCCAGTCGCTTCTTACAAAGATTCAAAAAAAGTAGAAACCTAAATAAACAAAGTTTTTCTAGTGGTGGAGGTAGGCTGCTATCTCTGTCTTCAAAACTTCTTAGGCGGCGGTGTCGGTATCGGACGGTTCGTGATCATCAGCGAATGAAGCCGGAAATGCATCCACCCACTAACCCGCTCGTTCGAGTGTCTCTCGAAGACCTTCAGACTATTGAATCAAGAAGAATTGAGCCCATAGGATCTCTTCCCTTGCTTGAGGGGTCTCAGCATGGTCGATTCGGTCGCTCGTTGTCTCGATTAAGTAGTCCAAGTGACGGCAAGCCTCTTGGAGACATGCAATATCATTGTGGAGGACCACGTCGATGATGCGGTACACTCGCCGGAAGTTGGAGATCACCCAGGAGACGCGACGGAGGACGATGTCATGACGGCGGAAGGTAGCCATCACCTGCTCTGGCAAACAGTGTTCTTCCATGGCATCCGCCAACGTCTGGCCGGAGAGGTGCTTGTACAACATGGCCAGGAAGGCCATCAATGCCGGTGATAAGGAAACAAAAGAGGGAGCCATTTCTGCCTTATAAGTATATATATTGTAGAGTTATATATATGTGGGGATGATCTTCGATGGCGGATGATCCTTTTTATAAAACAAGGAATAAATTCGGCGCGTGAGACGATGACATGCATCGGGGAGCCAAAGCGGCATTGATTCCGCGAAAAGATGCATCGGCGACGACGGCAACCATGGAACTCAACAGGCGACAATGAAACTCATTAGGAACTGTAGCGATATTATGACAAATGGTTCGTGTTAAGAACCGTCTGTGAAGTATCACAGATAGTTGTTTGTTGAAAACCGTCTGTGATATTTCAAAATATCATAGACAGTTATTGTCAAGAATCGTTTGTAATACTTCACAGACGGTTGTTTGTTGAAAACCGTCTGTGATATTTTGAAATATCACAGATGGTTATTGTTAAGAACCGTTTGTGATACTTCACAGACAGTTTTCATCATTAACCGTCTGTGATATTACCTCTTCACAGACGATTTTTAGCGTAGCCAATAACACAGACGGTCTCTAAACCAAAACCGTCTGTGATTGCATGTAATACAGATAGTTTTAGTCAACTGTCTGTGATGAGGCGTCCAGTATTAGCCTTTTTGTAGTAGTGTAAGCATCTTCTACGACTAGTCTCTAGCACTACAACAGGAACACCCCTTTAGCAACGCATACATACGTTGCTAAAAGTCCACATAAGCGTTGTAACGGTCTATACCAATGCATTGTCTATGCGTTGCTATTACTACCATTGCAAGGGTCTATTACAACACATATTTAAGCGTTGGTAACATACAGGAAGAAGCGTTGCTACCTTGCAACACATATGTAAGGTTGTAGCAATACTTTTATGCATGCGTTGGTACCTTCTATAGGAAAATGATTACATTGTTTTATTTGCAAAATATATATGCGTTGCAACATGTTTCATTATTTTCAATTCATTTCATTATTTTCAACCTGGGATATTTTGGTACTTCAAAATGTTCTAATTTAATAATTCACAATAAAGGTACCATAAAACAATTATTCCATTACATAGAGAAAATAACTCAGAAAATATTATTTGAGAAAAATCTCAGAATACATTATTTGCATCATTCGTAAGTACAACTTGAATTTGTCAATATGCCACTTCATACATCATCTAGCCTTAGAATGTAAAATTCTATGTATTTCTATCAATTTTGCTTCATTTATTGTCCTTCCTCGTTTCCCAAGCAAATATTCTAATGTCTGAAATCGTCAATCGATCCTTTCAGCCTGGAATATCAACATTTCTAGTATCAAACAATGATATACCAAACAGAAAGAGTATGAAAAAGCCATACAGACAGTGATATATCAACATTTTCAATTGCAAGAATCACCGTATGAAAAAGTAAATGCTTTTAAAGTGCACAAAACTAGGGTGTAATATGGCTTCTATGCTTTTGAATTAATCTGAAGAAGCCTTGCACATGTAGGTGACAGAGGTAGAAAAGTACTGGAGTTAAGAAAGGAAAAATGTACTATATCTGAATCAACCGCTGACCATACTCTTCTGAATCTATTTTGACTATAGCATTCATGTAAGTATCAAAATAGAATCTCACTAGAGTTTTATTTTTTCAACAATGGTATTAGAATAAATTGAATGGTAGTTAAGAGGCACAAGCTTTTCCATTTATGCTCAATCCTCAAGCATAAAAGATTAATAACTGCAGAAAGACCAACAAATATTTGATCACATATTATTGCATCTTGGATATATGATATTACTACCATGGCTTAATCCATCTTAAGAACACACGATCACGTACAAAACTAAATGAACAATAGGTGAGTTCTAGATGAATCCATTTAATTTGCCTTTCCTCTAAAAACTGAATCCGTCTAATTAGTGAGAAGGGGAGGGAGAGAGAGAGAGAGAGAGAGAGAGAGAGAGAGAGAGAGAGAGAGAGAGAGAGAGGTAGCCTACCACCATGCTTGCATGTTGTGCATTCTTGCATTGCAATGCCATGATTGCTAATGACATTCAATATAGAAAATAAGCTCTAAGTTACCCTTGAAAGAAAATAAGCTCTAAGTTACTAAAGAACTTAGAAGCATTCTAATACAGATCAAAGGGGAAAATTTTGAATATGCTACACAATTAGCTTGTATATCACTGAAACAACGAACATGTTTACCAATGGATGGAACCTGGCTATTTCTAACAGCTATTATAAGTTATTATCGATATGAATATATTTGGACTGCATCTAAAGAAAGAATCTATCTAAAATGCTATATGTATTCAATTGGTTGATAACAAGACAAGAGTTTGGATACACACTGAGGTAACAGGGCACTATCAAGCTGCGTTGAATTGAACCAATATAAGCCTGGTAATTGGTACAAAGAAGTGGATAATTATGTCTATGATCTAGGAGATTCCTACATCAATTAGTTCTGCTAAAAAAAGGCTACTACTCAAGCTTGAGAATGTGTATTAGGCACACAAAAAATTTCTCCGAACTAAAGTGCCAAATACCCCAAACTACCACAACAAGTGAGGCTTAGAGCTGCTGATACCTGAGAAGCTGCAAATGCACATACCAGAAAAGCCCAAACTATGAAGGAAAAGTAGATGATCCAAATTCCGAAGTATATATGATCATCTCTCACAGATTAGCTTCAACAGAGTACACGCTGCCTACCATAATGGAATAATTAATAATTCGCTGAACAACTACCTTGATAAAGTCCACTACCTATGGTCCACCATCAATATCAAAGCTACAAAAGAAAAGAAAAATAAGATCATTAAGACAAAGTGTTAGCACAGATGGAAAGAAAAAAACAAGGTCAGATATTTGTATAGCTAAATGACAAAAAAATTTAACCTGATGTCAAAAGCTATTATGCTATTTCTTTTCAGAAACTTCACAATTGGCACACGTGCCTTTGCTATTACCTGCCATGAAAGAAAAATAGGTCCATCAACAAAATAAGCAACTCAATATCTACTTGATTAACAAATAACCAACTGGCAACTGCAGAATAGAGTGATGATAGCTTCCGAAGTCTAAACAATGGCATTTGGTCCCTTTCAAGGCAACCACTTATCCCACATGCTTATTTCAATTGGATAACAATTGTGTTTTTTTCATCGAAAAAAATAGCTTCATTCTCTATTTAGAAGCTCTTGTTATGAGTACGAGTAGTTCTTTGACAAAAGAAGGATACTTACAAAGAATGCATGGTCTTGCATAGTAGACTAGAAAAAACACAACCAATATACTGAGATAAAATCATATTTAAATTTTGTATGTTTTCTAGTACTTAGTCTCAATGAATGATAGTGTTCTCAAGTTTTTACCATACTTGGTTAACCTTAAAAAATAAATACAAAAGGAACCTAGAAAATAAAAGGTAGCTTAAATTCAACAATGTTGTGCATTCATGCAAGTATTATGCCTTTTTGCTAAATTAACATCCACAGTAATATGTATAAATTAAAAGAGGGCAATATAGAAGAATCAGGAATTGGTCAAATAATTTCTTTATGAATCTAAGTTGACATACCAAAGATATAAGGCCCGTCTTCCCACTTTGGAGAAGAGCCCCGGCACCATAACCTAATTCATAGCAATAACTTGCATCAAAATTGGTTGGAAGACCGCACCTTCCTTCATATCTACAAATTGACATAAAGAAGAGCATGAGACAATGTTTCCTTTTCCAGTCTTGTGTGCAGATATCTTAACTACTAAAGATTCGAGTTTACCAAAGCTCAGGGATGCTTGTAACAAATGAAATCCCTATTAACAATGAGCGCATGAGTCCTAGCAATGCAAGTGTAATATCCCGTTCAGACAATAGGGAATTAAGTGAATTAGAGACGAAATTAAATAGAATTGTTTAGTTGAATTTCAGAAATTTTGGGTTGGAAAGAAACCTGGGCCCTTCGGCCCATGGCCTTGTGGCCCATGTAGGGGGCTGTCTAGCATTAATAGGACTAGATGGAGGTGAAACCCTAGGCACCCCTGTCTTTTTCCCCTTATCTTTACTCCCTCCTGTTTCTCCAATCGGCCGCCGCTGCTACTGCTTGGTTCCCATGCGCAGCCCTTCCTCCCTCCATGGTGTCACCGCCGTCGCCTCCTGGCTCCACCCCCCTTGACACACGTCGCTGCCGCCGGTCTCGGTGCGCCTCCGGCCCGGCACCGCTTCCTCCCTACCGATCGCCTCCGGTCCGGCGCCGCTTTCCCCTGGCGCCTCCTCTCCACGGTGCAGCCACAGGCTCCGCTGGTCTTGAGCCCAGCCCCGCTCTCTCCCCTACAGCGTTTCCCCTCTTGGCGGCTCGGTGCCCAGGCCTTCTTCTTCTTCTTGCCCGCCTCCTAGTTCTGCCACCGCTTGACTCCTGCCGTTGGCTCACCGCCGTCTCGGACCTCTCCGGCTCGGCGTGGCACAGGGCCAGCGTCGCCTCTCGGCCCAGGGCCATCGGCGCCTCTCATGCATCGCCGAGCCGACCCGCCTCGGTTCGCCTTTCGCCCCTAGCTCAAATTGGTTGCTTCCATTATACTAGTTTTGACTTGATTCAATTTACTGGTGTTGCTGATGCCTGGTTGAGGCACAAGGTGATGGCCTCCGTCGGGATCTTCATCGGGTTCGGCTCTGGGTTGGGCACCTACTACAAGGAGGCCATGCAGAAGAACAAGCAAACACATCGTGCGGCCCCACCGTGGAGAAGTGCTAGGAGCTCTCCAAGCGGTGTTCTACACCCACCTCGCAAGTGATGCCTCTGTTGGATTGCTCATGTGATGTGGTTCCAATTGGTATTGTTGCCTATAGTGTGATGCGATCCGCTCGTGCTTGTGGTAATGGGGTGTTCAGTGGGTGCTCGGATGGGTATAATGTGGTGTGGATTGAGGTTTTTCTGTAATTGGCTACTATCGCGATTCTGTTGATTGCTTGCCTCCAATTATCCTAGTTAAACTTGAACATACTATGATGTGGTCTGCCTGTGGCTAGCATTGGGGTTGCCAGGCTGAGTGTTCCATTCCGTCAGTAGATTTTATTCTATTATGTTATGAATTGGTTCTTGTGAGGACGGTAGAGCCTAATTTACTTAATTGTAGGAAAGTGGAGATTTTTGCTCATTCGTATACATAGTGTGATGCGTGAATTTAACAAGTAGCTTAGGGCTTGGTCCCATTATATTACAGCCTACAAGTATCATATATATATATATATATGTGTGTGTGTGTGTGTGTGTGTGTGTGTGTGTGTGTGTGTATATATGTATGTATGTATGTATATCTTTTTTGAAGAAGGATTGCTCAATGGTTCACGAAGCCTTCCAACATGATTCATCTGTGACATAGCATTAATTGTGACTGATTAAATGTGCACAAAGGAAGCAACGGATGGGATTAGTTCTATAACATGGGTTATGGGAAATTGTTGTAGAACGCTGCGAGTAATGTCTTGTTATGCAAGGTTGATTGATGCCTAGTATCATTCTTGGTTACCAGGTGGTGAACTCCGGTGCTAGAGCGTTCCGCCATTTGTCTTCTGTCCCACAGTTGAGGCAAGTGCAAGTAGTATTAATGAGTGATTATATTTCATTATTGATGAGCCTGAATGCCATAGTTGATTGATGATGCTTACTGCTTGGTAATATTGATGAGCCTAAGTGCCATGGTTAATGATGATGCTTACTACTTGGAAAGGTTTACATGATCTTTGCATCTCGATGGTTACTTGATGATGCGTACATGATAATGTTTATATGGTGTTGCTTACACGATAACGATTACATGTTGATGGGCATGAATGCTATGGTTCAATGATGAAACTTTAAGTTGATAATGTTGATGAGCATTACTTTTCATGATGAGTTGATATCATGCTTTACATTCTGCATCATGGCATTTGTAACAGCCCAAAGTTCTGTTACCAATTTAAAATTAATAAAATTATTATTTTGTTGGATTTCCTGAATTTGAAAGAGTTTGATTGCTTTATTTGAATTTCTGAAGTGTTAAAAGTCAAAATTAAAATTTTATTGAAGCTTTTGAAGTTTTATTTGAGTTAAAGTTGAAAAATAAAAATTAATTAATTTCTAGAATTTTTCGAGATTTTTAGAAGCTTTCCCTAATTATTTTAAATCCAAAATAAATTATGTGCAAAAAACTATTACCATTTAAGTTGGAACTATTTTTATTAAGTCCAAAATAACTTCAGGAATTTTTGTGTTTTTTTCTAGATTTTTTTTGGACTCTATTTGCTATCTTCTAAAAATTGTATTTGATTTATTGTTATTGCTACAGTATTCGGAACAAAAAAAATATGAAAAAAAATATTTTTTTTTACCGCCTGGGGCAACCACTTCCCAGCAGGTCACCCCTCCGTGGGCTGCTCCAGCACAAGCACGATTAACTCCAATGCACTACCATCCTTCCCTTTCTTTTTCAACTAACCATATGCCTCTCTTTATTCCTTTATTCCTTGATTCCTATCATCTTCCTCCTCCAGCCACATCGTTTCTTTTCTGTTGGTTTGCTTCTCAAATGGACAGCAGCCGTGTCCGGCCATCTCACCACCCGCGCCTCTTGCCGTTGGCCCTGGCCACCTCGCCGCCGCCCCTCCGGTCACCACCGCCACCTCCCCTTGCCCTCCCCTCCATTTCTTCTTACTTTGTCCAGTGAGCATGTACAGACCCGACAGCCATTGTTGTGCGTGCGAAGCTCCACAACCGGCCGCCCCAACCACCCCCGCTCCTCACGTGCGCGTGCGTGGTCAAGCCCACGACCCGGCGCCCCCAACCGCCTCAACCCCACCTTCTCTCCCCATTTGGCGGCAGTTCGCCCACGAGCCCCGCAACTGCCGCGCACGACCTCCACCTCCTCCTCGCCGCCCCGGTGCTCCTCGGCCCCTATAAAAGGGAGCACGAGGTAGCCCTTACCTCACTCAATCCATCACCGCCACCCATTCCTCCCCTCTCCTCGTGAGCTCGCCGGAATTTGAGTTTTCGTCGTCACCGGCCGCAAGCGCTCCGCTGCCCCTAGCGCCGCAAGTAGTGGAGCACCTCCGCCATCAACCACACTGCCGGCATCGCGACGTCGTGCTCTACACGGTGCACCCTCCCTCTTCGCCGGAACCTCGCCGGAGCACCGCCGCCCCGTGCACCACCGTACACTGTTGAGGCCGCCGTCGCCACCACCGGCCGTCCCTGACCGCGCCGCCACCTCCTACGGCATCGTTGCAAGGTGAGCAATCCATTGTTATCGTTCGACAGCCACCCCTCCCTTGCCCTGGCCACCGGCCGTCATTTCTTATTTTCCTCCATGTGCTGTTCGGCTGGAGAAGAGAAACAGTAACTAATTATTTAGTTACACGCTTCAAGTTTGTACATACACATGTTTAATCTTCCCAAAATTCGTTCTCACACATACAAGCTCCAAATCCATTGATTCCTTCACCTAAATTCATCTAAATTCATCTACTATTTTTAGTATTTATTTCATAATTTTTAGATTTAATTTAATTTCTGATAATTATTTGGTCTATTTTGCGCGTCGTCGCCACCGACTCGAGATTCGCACTCTCAACCGGGTGGCGTTGCGTTCCCCACGGTTCCATCTTCAAATCGCCGTCAACCTCACTCGCTAACTCATCTTCGTTTGTCCTTAGCGCCGACGTCCGCGCCGCCACTAAAGGTCTTCTTCGTCGGATTGCGTCACCATCGAAGGTCATCTCGCCAAGCCAACTATGTCGCGCGTGCCCTCGGCTTTCTCTTCATATCCCTAGAATTCGCCCTCAATCTCGCCACAAGCAAAAATTTTCCATAAGCGATCTACTACCTTACATCGCCATTTTCGTGCCGTTTTGATTTCCGATGACATCGTCACGCTATTGGCCGCCTTGCAACGTTCTACAGTGCTCCTTCCTTTTCCTGAAACACCCTCGGCTCACCGGCGCTACTATTCCCTGCGGCGCTTTTTTCTACGCCGCCAAGCCAACGGACCTCGCGATGATGTGACCACCATCATTGGGTCCGTCTCGCTCCCGAATTCCATTTTAGTGCTTCGCCACTGCCGTCGCTCCTTTCCTGCCGCCAAAGATCGCCATTTCTACGCGCGCTGAGCTTTTGTTTACTGTTCACGTGCATGGGTGAACAGTGCCATGCAAGCACATGCATCTCAATTTTTTTGAGAATTTATCTTCTACAATTTCGTTCTCCCTCAGACGAACTCCGATTCCGTCGATTCAACTTTCTAAATTCATATAAAATCGATAACTTCCTAGTAGTATTTATTTTATAATTTTATTTTGTTTTTATTTGATTGTTATTTGAATTCGGATCGTTTACGCGTATAGATTACGACGACTTCGGACGACCAGATTTCAACGCCGTTTGAGAATAATCCATCAAGCAAGGCAAGTTACACTTTGACCATGTTGCACCTACTATTTTAAAGTTATTTAAATTCAGTTTTAAAATTATTATTGCATGCATATTTTTAATCAATTATTTTAATGCCCTGTTTAAATACTTAGTTATTCCAACTGTTATTGTATGGCCAATTTTGTATATTGAAATGCCATCCCTTGTCACCATAGGTAAAATTGTTTGGAAATACTTAGCAAATGCTTAGACCATGATTTTGATTTTGGGAGGATTTAGCCAAACCATTACAACTTGTTTAAAATTAAATCTATGGTATTGTTTTACCATAGAGAGTTTGTAAAGGTGGTTTTCGCTAAAATAAAATTAAAATGGTTTGGACTTGGGCGTAACGGATGAAAGGTGGGTGCAGGTTTATGCACGGGTTAATCTGGTTAGGATTAAAGCCCAAGGTTTGATTTGAAAGACGCCCAAGTCAATTAAGGACCGGCCTTTGAGCGTTCCTTTGCTATGCCAAAATGTACTACCACATGTCTTGTATGGGCAGGACCTGGCTTATTAATTTGGGATACCTCTTAGATATTCGTGCCATGTTGTATGAGTGGGTGTTGGTTAGACAGTAGTCCCACATGGCGCAAGAGGGGGCTCCCGGAGGATGGTTAGTCCAATGGAAGTGAAACCTTAGCGGGCATGAGTACTTTGAGGTAGATCATTGTAAAGACCTTGTCACGTGCTCTAGGCGCTTACCTAAGGTAGTGGCGGTGGCATAGATATATCTTGGGATAAACTAGAGAATTCGTGTCTTGTGGGTAAAATGCATACAAACTCTGCAGAGTAGAAAACTATTCGAATAGCAGCGTCTGTGTCATGGACATGCTAGCAAAGCCACTTTGAGTTAGACTTGTTTTGGTTTTAAAATGATTTCAACAGATATTTTCGGGATGGTTAGTCTGTGGGAAAAGCTAGGCGGTTAGCCATTGTGATTGGAGGATATCCATCACCTTTGTTGGAGGTTATCCACATTATACAATTGTCTTTTAAAATTATGATTTTAGGTATTGTATGAAAATGGCCTTGCAATCTATTATGATTATTTAAATTAAAACTGCTGCTTTATGCAAAATAACCCTGCCATTGTCCATTGTTTACCTTATGCATGCATTACAATTCCATATTGGGTGTAACTTGCAGCACGGTAGTTGTGCTCATGCTTGCTTTATGCAACAAAATTTCAGAGAAGACTACTATCGACGCGGTGAGGACACCGACGCCTAGGTTACGCCTCCCAGGGCGATTGCTCGTGGCGGATCGTTCTAGCCTACTACTATCGTTCTTATTTCCGCTGTGTTATTTACTCTTTTATTTGGCTTCAAGCCCATTTGTATCGAACTCTGATTTACTATTAATGCAATGCAAGATTTGGTTATGTTATCATTTTTGTAACTATGTACATCGGAAATCTCGGACCGGTGTATGAACACGAGAGGGTTCGGGATCTTTCGTTCCCGGGTCCGACAGCATTGGATCCCTGTGCCTTGAGGGCATAGGCCTTAAATGTTTTTGGATCCCCGTCATGCATTAGACGGGCCTGGTTCGCACACTCTACGAGTGTGGGCTTTGCATCCCTGTGCCTAGAGGGCACGAGCTTAGAGTAGGTATCGACGGATACACTACTCGACATTACCGGTAATTGCTAAAATGTGAAGAATGTGCATTCATGACATGTCATTCTTGCATAAGATATGGATTGGTGGTATATAATGTTGTGTTCATGATGGGAATGTTTGTTCCCTCTGACTGCTTATGATGCTATCATAAGAGATGGATTTGTGGTATATAATGCTGTGTTTAGGATGGGATTGTTTGTTCCCTCTAACTGCTTATGAGGCTATCATAAGAGATGGGTCTGTGGTATGTAATGTTGTTATTTATGATGGAATTGTTTATTCCCTTTGACTTCTTATGATGCTATTGTTTGATTTGCTATTGCACTTTGCTGAGTCGTGGACTCACACTTGCTGTGTTGTGCTTGCTAGGTACTTCTCGAGGCTACGATATGCATGGGAAAGGGTAGACATAGTGCACGTCATATAATCACTAACCATAATGAATAACCTAGCCCATTTAGCCAAGATTCCTATTCTTGATAATTGCTTTAGATTCAGATTGTGACCATCCTTCGTGGTGGTTGTTTTAATTGTGGTCATGGATGATCCATTTATGGTCTTATTCATTCGTTAATGGAGTTCATTTAATTCTCGTTGATGGATTAGAATGTTTGGTTGATGGTTTATTGAGTTGTTGAAATTAATTGGTTTAGTAGAGTCTCAATAATTTGTAATAGGGTTGATTAGAAGATTATGGATGCCCTTTTGATTATGCTATAGTTGTTTAGCTTATCCTGGATGTCCTTTGATGATTCGTTAAATTGGATGATTTGATTGTTGAATGATGCTATATTCAACTGTTTGAACCTCCGGTATAGCTATCTATACAAAGGAGGTTCTGCCGGATTTTAGAGAAATTTCTTAGTTCTATTTGGTTAAAATATTATTGTTTGAAAAATGGTTGAAATTATTCCGTATTGTTGTTGTACGTTAGTCTGTTAGGTAATATCCTAGCTTCCGCATAGCTAGGGTGTTACAGCAAGCTCAGGAAGCACACTCCAGGGATGCTTGTAATAATTAACAGAAAAGATATCCCTATTAACAAATGAAAGAAAGAATAGAATAACTAAACTATTTGCGCACTTGTGCAGTCTATACCACAATCAAAGCAGAGGGTTGAAGGGTAAAGGAGGGAAATTGGTGTTTACTGTTTTAGGCACTCATTCATGGCTTCATGCACCACGCCATCATTATGTGTTCAATCCATATGATTTATCATAATTCATAACCAAAATAATCACCAATTGCAATTCAACTTACAAGGAAGACATCTGCCGCCTCTAGCTCCACCCAAAGGAGGAATCCAGCTTGAGCCTTCTCAACGGTCTTAGGCTAGCTAGTAAGGCACTTTGCTACGATTGCATCGCACACCTCCTTGGCGTACCTGGGATAGACCAACTCCACAAATCATTCGAAAAACAATCAGAAGTACAATAGCAAATGACGTAGCATCATGTAGACATGCACCTTGTTGCATCAGCATTAGTCGCTCGCTGGAAAGCAAGCAGGGCATCCAACGCCTTCTCTTGCACCGACACCTTCAAATCCGCGACCGTCTTCTTAAACAATGGCACTAACCACCACTGCAAAAAAAAAACACCGCCCTTCAGATCCTATTCAAAAAGTCCCACAGAAATCTCGAAATAAAACCGCACGAGTCAAGGATAACGCAGATTCGAATACGAAATAGGGGCAGATCGGGAGGTGGTGGGAGCGTATCTCACCGAACTTGCGGAGGTAGGTGTCCTTGGGGTCGGTGATCGAGTCACGGAGGGCGACGAGGTCGATGTTAGCGTCGTTCCGCACCTTCCAGTTCTTATGCTGCAGCCGCTCATCCCACAACAGCTTCTTCGCCTCCTTGAGGAGCTTCACATCCTCCGTCGACATGGCTGACTGCCACCGTCTCTACTCGACGAAACGCTACAGCCCAACAACCTCCACTGCAACCACCGCCTCGGATCAATGCGGTGGCCTAGGGTTTCAAATTGGGGCAGTGGCGTTCATGGGGAGTTTGGGTCTGAGGGTGAGGAGAGAGAGAGAGGAGGGGGTGGGGAAATAAAAAAGGGAAAAAGGGCGAGGGCGAGGGCAGCTCAACGGCAGGCAAGGCTAGGGAGTTGCTACATCGGGCGAGTGGAATGGGAGGTAGGGATGGGGCGGCGGTTAAGGCGAGGGGTGGCGTTGATTGCGGCGTCGGGCGAGGGGAGTGGGAGGTAGAGAGGCGAGCCGAGCAGCCGGGTAGGAGAGCAGCTGCGGCAGGGTGACGGTCGTGGCAGCGGGGGGCAGAAGGAGAGCCGGGGGAGTGGAAGGTGCGAGAGCCGAAGGGGATGGGGAAGGGGAAAGAAAATGGGGTGGGTGAGGTGGTTAGCATATTTTTGTGCAAGGCAGTGAGGTGGAGTGGGAAGATCGCCCGCTAGGTGAGAAGCATTACGATCGCCTTTTTCTCTTGACTCAGATGTAGGAGGGGTGGAATATACATCTATTAAGTGTTCCTAACTCATTCCGCAACAGTCAACACAACCCATAAGCCCATTTGCAATGGCTATTAGTTCCGTTGCTAGCTATTTGTTCATGTATGGATGTTCTTGTAGTAGTGTAGTCATATGTTTTTCTACGACTAGCCCTAAGTTGTGAGCCTTATCTACGAGCATCTTGTGGTCGTAAGTATATCCACAACCTAGTCAGTTACGACTACCCTATATCAATGGAGTCAATAGACATGTGGGCCCAGTCAGTTAGGAAGTCTTATGCGCTGTATTTTACACATGGGGTATTTAATATACGCTGTTATTCTCTATGAATAACCACATGAATCACCTCTATCTTTGACAGTAACCGCCTAACGACGTTGGGGTGCCACATCCTTAACGACAACCACTATCAAGCGGTTCATCATTTGGAACATTGAGGCACCTCTTCACCTGGAGGAACTGCCACCTCTTCATACGCTATATAAAGGCTAAAGTCAGAAGGCAGAGGGACGGACGGATCGATCAAGAGAGCAATCTGGAGCACAAGACATAAGGCTTTAGTCTTCCTCTTGATTGTAAACAGTACACTCAATACACTAGCACATGAGTAGGGTTGTTATTCTCTCTGGAGAAGGCCCGAACCTGCATAAAATTCCTGTGTCATTCTCTGCGTGGTATTATCTCCAGGAGTTCCCCCGAATCAAATAGTCGTATGTAAGATCGATTCTACATCTTCGACAGTTGGCATCGACCGTGGAGAGTTTCCGGTGATTCCTCGTCGATAGGTTCTTTCTATTTTCTCAACTCTAATGCTTCCATAGTAGGAGAGTGGAACGAGGAGAATTGGTTCAACTTGGCCGAATACACAGATCTAGACATGGATGTCGGCTTCGACTACAAGCTGAGTATCATATCATCCGATGGTAATGCAGCCTCCAGAGATCATTCGCCAGATCTAGGAGACCATGCCACCGATGGAGTTGAGGAGGGATCCTTTTCCCCAACAACAGTATGTCCAAATGAGGGACCAGTTTCCTCAGAGGGCAAGGGTCTAACCGACTGCAATCAGGACTACACCAAAGCAGGCTCACAACATGACGAGGGTTCTCCCTCCAAATATTTGAGTCCACCTGAGGCCATCCGACCTGGCACAACAAGTCCTAAAAGCCATCATTCTGGGACTCCATCATTATCTGGTGGTCGTCTCTCTTCGATTACTACCCGCAAAGGATATGTGGGACACTTTTTCTGCAGGTTCGACCATACCCTCGCAAGGCTCACCCGCGGATGGAGACGGTTATAACCCAGAATTCTTCTACTTGGAGGGGATTGCTCCAAGTCGCGAGACGCTGTCGTTCAACTACTCCTCAAGCCAGGAGCTTGCACGAGCGCCAGGGTACGACCTCTTTGCTGAAGGGATCGTGCGAAGGCTTCGGAGCACGATAGCCAGACTCGAGCAACCTCGCTGATATCATTCTGGAAGTCGTACTGGGACGACTTTGTCGAATGCTAGTCGTTCGAACAACTCACCTCGAGGGGATGGAAATGACAACAGGTTGCGTCACTCTCCTAACCATAACTCTAGTTAGAGAAGAGTTCTTCGGATATCTGATGATCGACAAGCTCTCAGGGGAGGTGATCATTCACCACTCGAACCCAGGAATCTGCAGCAGCAGATGAAATACGAGGAGTATTACCCTCGTAGGACTGAGACCTATCATAGGTTGGGTCCGCCTACAATCGGGTATCGTCATGTACGATCACCTAGGGACATCAACCCTTCTTTCCTGCAAAGAAGGTGTCACAATGTCATTACCAGATGTCAAGCATTTTCGCCCGATCTCCGAGTAGTTCGCTGGCTGCCGTGATTTCGACCAGTCGACATAGAGAAACTTGATGGGTCTCAAAATCCCATAGAATTTCTTCAAATCTACACGACCACTGTTCGAGTAGTAGGAGGAGAGCACGTGATGGCGAACTACCTTCCAACTGTGCTCAAAGGATCTGCTAGATCGTGGTTGTTAAATCAACCACTAGAGTCGATCTATTCATGGCAACACCTCTGCGACCTTCTATTGGCCAATTTCCAAGGCACCCACCATCGACCCAGGAAAGAGGACAACCTGCATAGGATGAGATAGAATAACCACGACACCAGTTCATCAAGTGTTTCAGTCAGGTTCGTAATTCCATACCTGAGGCTTCTGATTCTTCTGTTATCAGAGTGTTTAAGCAGGGTGTCCAAAGTAGAAGGATCACGTAGGACATCGCTTTAAATCCTTCGGCTATTGTCGTCGAACTCTTCGAGATGGCTAATCGATATGTGACTGCTGCTGAAGCGGTCGACTAGAACAAAATAATCAATCGGGAAGACAAAATTCCTCAAGAAGTAGGTGAAAGTAGCAAGAAGAAGGATAAAAAGGCCAAGAAATCCGAGAACAAGACTAAAGGCCAGAAGCCTCAAGCCAATAGTTCGAAAGAAGTCTTGGTCGTAAGCGATAAGGAGCCTCGGAGCTCCAAGCCATACTCCGTCTGGGGCAAGGGCAAACACCCTGAGCAGAAGAACAACAAGCCTAGGTGGTGTCCTTTCCATAAAAAGGAAGGACATGACCTTTGCAATTGCCGAGTTTTCCAATGAAAGCTCGAGGACTATTACACCAGCAAGCGACCGCTTCGTACACTTGAGGAGGTAGGACAAACAAGCGATCAAAAGCAGTCAGACGACGATGAGGAGATGCTGTTTCAAGATCAGAAGCACACCATCGACCATATTTATGGGGGATTTTTGGCATACGAGTCAAAGCGACAGCTTAAGGCTGTCGAATGCGAGGTAAACTGCATAGACCCTCCTCTACTCAATAAATTACCGAAGTGGTCGGAAGTCACCATCTCTTTTGAGAGGGGGGACTGCCCGATCCCTTCTACTCGACCAGGTTGGTTTCCGATTGTGGTCGAGCCCACCGTCAACAATTGTTAAGTAAATCGAGTGTTGGTTGATGGTGGCAATTCATTAAATATTCTATTTACAAATGCCCTAGACGAGATGCAAGTACCTCGTACTAGAATAAAGCCTGTCTGATACTCATTTCATGGGATCGTACCAAGTTCTTCGGCCAAACCAATTGGCCAAGTTTCTCATCCTGTAACGTTTGGTTCTCCAAACAACTTTAGGACAGAGAAAATCTCCTTTGATGTGGTTGATTTCGACATGGCATACAATGTCATACTCGGACGACCAACTTTGGCTCGATTCCTAATGGCTTCTCATTATGGTTATCAATGTCTTAAGATGACAGGTCCCAAAGGAGTAATCAGAGTCCATTGTGATAAAAATATGGTGCTTACGTGCGACCATCGATCCATTGAGATGGTTGGCCGATACCAACTCGAGAAGTAAGCAAGGTGCGACCTTCGACCAAGCAAATGGTTCAAAGTCGCACCAAAACTGACCATCCAGAGTGGTTGGCTAACCTTGTAATGGTTAGGAAGTCTAATGGTAAGTGGTGTATGTGTGTAGACTTTACTGATCTTAACAAAGCTTGTCCAAAAGATGATTTTCCACTCCTCAGTCGATCGCTTGGTTGACTCTCATCGCTGGTTGTGAACTATTAAGTTTTTTAAATGCATATTCGTTATCATCATATTAGTATGTGTTTATATGATAAAGAAAAGACCGCATTTGTTACACCATTTGGAATATTTTACTATATCAAAATATCATTTGGTCTAAAAAATGCCGCACTTTTTTCAAGGCTTGATGCAAACGACTTTTTCACCTCAACTAGGCCGAAATTTAAAAGCCTATGTTAACGATCTAGTCATAAAATGTATCAAGCGACTTAATCATATTTTCGACTTGCAAGAAACATTCGACGACCTCAGAAAACATCGTTTGAAACTCAATCCTGAAAAGTGTGTGTTCGGAGTCTCGTTAGGAAAATTGCTTGGATTCCTTGTCTTTGCATGAGGAATCAAAGCAAATCCTGAAAAGATAAAGGCCATTGAATAAATGCGCCCTCCAACCACGAAGAAAGAAGTCCAGAAACTCACAGGATGCATGGTGGCTTTAAGTCGTTTCATAGCACGACTGGAAGAAAAATGACTTCCTTTCTTCAAACTTCTAAGGAAGCATGAGGGTTTCGAGTGGTTAGAAGAGGCTAACAATGCCTTTGAGGATGTCAAGAGGTATCTTACAAGTGCTCCTGTTCTGGTTTCTCCGAAATCAGAAGAGATGCTCTTAATGTATCTAGCTGCCACGCCACAGGCAGTGAGCGCAGTACTGGTTGCCAAACGTAAAAATGTTCAACGACCAGTTTACTACATTAGTGAAGTTTTACATGGGCCTAAGGCGCACAAGATAATTGTGTCGTCTGAGTTTCCCTAAGGAGTGGTTCTCCAGAACAGGGAAGCAGTAGGACACATAGCAAAATGGTTAGTAGAAGTTGGGGAGTTCGACCTCTATTTCGTGTCTCGAACGGCCTTTAAATCCCAGATCTTGGTATACTTTATCGCCGAATGGACAAATCCTAAACCTGGTCAGGATTCCCAGTACGATACCCACGACCAGTGGATGATGTACTTCGACAGGTCACTTACGCTAAGTGGCTTGGGGACTAGGGTGGTTCTAGAATCTCCCACATGAAAGACCTTAAAGTATGCTATTCAATTACACTTTTCTATCACTAACAACATGACAAAATACGAAGGTTTGTTGGCTGGCATACGAGCAGCAAAAGTGCTCGAGATTCAATGACTACTCGTGAGAGGAGACTCTCAACTAGTGGTGAATCAGGTCAGAAAAGAATACTAGTGTTCTAATCCGACCTTGTCTCAGTACTTATCGGATGTCAAAAAGCTTGAAAAATATTTTTTCGGTTTTGAGTTACAATATATCCCTCGGAAGGATAATTTTCTCGCTGACTAGTTAGCACGAATGGCTTCTTCCCGATGTCAAGTACCATAAGGAGTCTTCTTGGAGCAACTCCAAATGCCGTCTCTGGCCGAAACACCAGAGACATCTTCTATTGAGATAGTCTCTCTAGAGTACGAGGATACCTGGACAAGTCCCATCTACGTGTATCTTCAGAAGGGTATAGTACCCAATGATGATCTCGAGGCAGATCGTTTATCCCGTAAGGCCAAAATATATACTTTGGTCGAAGGAGTCCTCTATAAAAGAGGTCCTCAAGGGGTACTCATGCGATGCATATCGTAGAGAGAAGGAATAAACCTCCTTCACGACATACATGGAGGCATATGTGGAACTCATGCTTCTTACAGAAGGCTGGTCGGTAAAGCCTTTCGACAAGGTTTTTACTGGCCGACCACCTTTCATGATGCTAAAGAGTTGATTAAAAAGTGTGTACAATGCCAGTTTCATAGCAAGCAGATACACCAACCGACTCAGACATTGCAAACTATACCTCTATCTTGGCCTTTTGCGACTTGGGGTCTCGATATCCTATGTCGGACCTAGGAGTAACACCCCCAAAGCCTCTGTGTATTTCTGAACTAGTCCCATGATCAGTAGCTAGTTCACACAGTAAACAGATATGACAACATCCATAAATCGCACAACTTTATTAATAATCAACAGAGTTTATTACAAGAAAGGCTTACAAGCTAACAATAAACAAACACAGTGGAAGACAAAGAAAACGTAGTAGAGTCCAGTTGATCTGCCACAGGCAATCGACTGGGGAAGCGGCCTAGTAATCACAATCCACACCAAAAGCGAAGTCCTTCTCCTCTGAAATTTATTTGCATCAAGCAAGGATGAGCACAACTTTCGTGCTCGCAAGTTACACCCAATAACAGATTATAATGCATGCAAGGATATATCAAAGGAAGGCTTATTGGTTGAGTTTGCATAAAAGCAATGTTTTCTTTAAATATTTGTACTAAGTTCCAAAGCAGTTATTCTATAACTAAAATTCATTTTATAAATTCTCTAGTTTTATAGTCAGATAACATTCACACAAGTGTGGTGAAGAATACCCTCCTATCACATGGCTTCCTGCCCAATTTCCCATTTGGATAAACCATTTGATAAAGTCTTTTAAAAACCAAAGATCTAACTTGGAGCAGCTTTGCTCAACATGTCCATGACCACGGACACAGCTATTCGAATAGATTTACAATCTGCAGAGGTTGTACAGCTTTACCCACAAGAGATAATCAACTTGTACTGTCCGCCTACACACTTCCCTACACACTTCCGAAAGTGTGTGACTAAGAGATTATCACAAGGCCTTTACATTGCGCCATCCTAACATAGTCCCGCCTTGCTAAGGTTTCACCCCCTTTGGATAGAAACCCACCGGGTTCAGGCCCCCTCTTGCGCCAGGTGGGAATACATAAAAGTAGGTCATAATAGACACCCACGCAACCGCATGGCACGACCACGATGGAATGTTACAAATTAGTTAGCCAAGTCCTCCCCACTCTGGACTTGTGGTAGTATAGTATGGCTTAGCAAAATACACTCGAAGACTAGTCCTTAATTGACTTGGGCGACTAACAAAAACCCTGGGTCTCAACTCTATTTGGATTGAGCCCATGCATAAACCTCGCACCCACCAACCATTCATTTCATCCAAGTACAAACCAACTTTTCCTTTATTTCAATTTTTCATGACACACCAATGCCATGGATGTCATTTAAACAACATTTGATATTTGGTGAAAATTCCCAAATCAAATATTTCAGTCTAAGCATGCTTAAGCATAATTTTTCCTAAAATGTTCTAGTTCATACTATTGCATAAACTAGATTTTTATCTAAGGTGTCAAGGTAGGTTTATTTCAATGTCAAGATTGGCAAGACAAAGAATTTAGGCATAACTATAAATTTAAAACCGTAATTTAAATTCTGAATATAAATAAGCATGCAATAATAATTTTAAATTTTTTAAATAATTTGAAATAATGAGATCAAATATTTAACTTGTCTTTCTTGATTAGTTGTTCTCAAATGGCATCGAAATTTGACTCTCCGAAGTCGTCGAAATTTATACGCGCAAATAAGCTAAATTCAAATAAAGATTCAAATGAACTCCAAATTAAATAATTTTAGTTTAGTTAGCTAGATCTTGAATTTATATGAATTTAGAAATTTGAATCGACGAAATCGGAGTTCGTATGAAGGAGAACGAACCTATATAAGTTTGGAAATCACATGAAATGATGAATTGGGAGTTTCTGGAATTATTGGAATAATTTTTCTAAAGGAAAAGGCTTTACTGCATCAGCATGACGTCATTGCCCAGAATTTCGAATTGTTGACTGAAATATTTTGTAAAGGAAAATGGTTTCTCTCTCGACAGTGGGCAGGTTCCATGGACCAGTCCACAAACGCACCTGGTCCACGGTGGACCCAAGTGCAAGAATAGTGGTGGCTGCCACGTCAGCGATGACTATGCCGACACGGGGCTACCACGCGGGCTTTTGGCACTGAAGTGGCACACGGGTGCCGTCTACGTGGGCGAGCCACGTCGGCATAAGGTCGGCAAGGCCCACCCCACTCACGGCGGCGGCAAGGTGTCTGGCACGGAGAGAGGGAGGTTCGGAGTGTAGTCGCGCCACTCTGGTGGCCGAGGATGACGGAAAGCACGGTGGCGAGGAAAGAGCGGCGGCGATGTCAGGCTTGTGGTGGCGATGGAGTTTCGGGGAGGCTCCGACGTTGAGGAGGCACACACCGAGTAGAGTATGAAGAGGCGATGCCGGTGGTGGGGTCAATGGCAGTGGGGCGTGGTCGACTACAGCGCTAGAGGCGGCAGAGTACTTGCAGTCGGCGACGAGCAAATCCTTGATTCCAACTCTAAGGAGGCGAAGGAGGGAGGGTGAGTGATGGGGACGGGATGGGTGAAAGGAGGGGCACCTCGTGCTCCCTTTCATAGGGGCGGAGGAGGCCGGGAGGAGGAGATCGGTGGTGGGGATCACGGTGGTGATGGCGCGGTCCCGACGCAAATGTGTGTGATGAAGGGGGATTTGGGCGAAATGGACGTGGCGGAGTAAGGGGCTTTGAATGCCCTCGAATCGGGGACAGGAAGGGGAGGGAATCGCGGAGGGGATGGAGCTTTTTACGGGAACTAATGGTGGACGTCGGGTGTGGATGCACACGAGGAAGAAGGAGGAGGAGGAAGAAAGGGGTGACGTGGTGCTGGCGGGTCCCACTGGCAACGACAGGCAAGAAAAGGAAAGGGAGCGGGAGGAAGCAAGCCGTCCGATTTACATCGGATGATCCACGCGGATTGGAGCTTAGATCGTCCGATCGCGGTTGGACTAGAACGGGGCGTGCGGGAGAAGCGGGCCGCGTGCGCACGAGAGGAAATGGGCCGAACTAGGGTTTTGGCCCAAACACTGTTTTGGAGATTGCTTTTGATTTTCCAATTAAAATAAAACTAGTAAATCAAAAAGGCTTTAGAAAATAGCAAATAAAATCCAAAAATTATGAGAAAATTCACAGAAATTCTCTTAGAGATTTTGGATTCAAATAAAATATCTCCAACTTATATTTGGTATTAAATTTTGCAAATAGATTTATTTTGGCTTTAAAATAATTAGGAAAAGCTTTTAAAATTCTAGAAAATTCCAGAAATTAATTAAAATTTTATTTTTGAATTTAAATCCAAGAAAACTTCAATAAATTTTATTTTTTGCTGCCAATACAAAGAAACTGGGTTTAACAAATCTGGTCGACATATTCTCAAGCCAGTGACTAATCAGAATAACCAAATATAACTCAAGGAAAACATAAACTTTTTAAAGAAACTAATCCCCAACCTTTGTAATTAAATTACCCAACAAAACCCTTCACTATTCTCATACCACGAATGGTGGTATAACCTAGCCATGTCCATGGTCACAACCACGATATCTACCTCTCGACCTCGACTATCACCACACATAGAAATCATATAATCATATCATAAGCATGCAATAATCAATTCATATTAGCAATCATCAATGTGACATAACAGAATCGTAAATGCAATGCTTTGCCCATTCCTATCCCATGCGGCACCAAAGGTGTCAAAATTTTAAATTGTTTAACCATTAGCAAATTTTAGCCGATTAAGTTTACCTAAGTTGTCAATCTATTTACCACGGAACTAAAGCCTGCTCTGATACCAAATGTAACACCCCGGCTTGGTAGAAGCCTAAGATATCACCTACAACTATTAACACTAAAAATTTCAACATCAAACTCAAGTATTACTATCTTCTAGGCGTCATGATTAAACATTATACAATGAAGTAATCATAAATTTCAGCAAGATGGTTAATCATAGTTCAATTATAAATTCAATCTAATTAATCATCAAGGGCATTATAGATAAATTTCAATTAAGAGAAACCAACAACTAACTATAATATCGACCATGGGGAACTAAGGTAACCACAACCTATTCAATTATTACAATTCCAAAATGATTTAATCATGAAATGGAATGAAGTGTGACGAGGATTAAAATTTCTATGTATTACTTTAATACATAAAAAAAGACTATACATCTTCATGGTCGTAACCCCTAGGGCTAACGACCTTACTGGTCGTAAGGATTCCAGAGGTTACATAATGGGTACCCTGGTTGGACAAGGTCTTATGCCTAGTCTCTGACCAGGTAGCTGCTCGGAAAAGCTATGAACTGGTATCTAGATCTGACTCCAGGTATATTCTTTACCGTGTGATTAATGAAACACGTGTTGTATACTCCATACCATGCGACATTACAAAATCCTAAGACACTGACAACAACCACCATACGGTTGAGTGTCTCACACACACTCAACCGCAATGCAGTTGATACTTTATCAACCATCGTCTCACTCTGACCAGTCGCGACGCTTCACAAGGGACGTCTTCTCTAGGAGTAACTGCCATCTCTTCGGAAGTTATTTAAGATGTAGCGCAGATGACAAAAAGGGATGATCTGGCATTAGTTTAAAGCAGCGCAATCAACCTTAGATTCATGCTTTAAGTCTGATTGAATAGCATAGCGAGCATCATACTCAGTGTAATTAGGATTAGTCCACCGTTGGTTCGTAGACACCCTCTGTAATATCCAGTTCATATCAATAAAGAGCAGGCCCATTCTCTCCCAAGAAATCTGTGTCATTTTTCTCTATTTTATTTTGTAAGATCGGCGACTCGATCGTCGACAGCTGGCGCCGACCGTGTGGAAGAAGACGTAGATTTCCTGAAGAAATCCTTCGCTCATCAAATCCTCGCCCGTTTCTCATAATCACTCATGCGGCTATTGCAGGAACTTGGGATGAGGAGAACTGGTTCGACTTGGCGGACTACTCCAACCTCGATATGGAGGGATGCATCCGCGCCATGCAAGAAAATGGAATGTCATCATCCTCCTCCTCCGCCGATTCACACGTCGCCGACATTAGCAAAATCGACCGGATGGATGAAGATACACCACTACGACAAGTGGTGTTTTCAGAGGAACCAGCCTTTCCGACCAGCTCGGAATGTCCAAGGACCTCTCCAAGCCCGATCCTTTCGACCGGCGAAAAAGGTGACGAAAATTCAGCACTACAACTCGAGGATTAGTGTACTCTTGATGAAATCATGGCTGAAAGGTACTCACCAACGGCTTTTGGCGATTTCAGGAGCCAACAGACATCTGGTAACTGTCGGACGCGGGAGTAACACCCCAAATCCTCTGTGCATTTCTGAACTAGTCCCATGATGAGTAGCTAGTTCACACAGTAAACAGATATGGTAACATCCATAAATCGCACAACTTTATTAATAATCAACATAGTTTATTACAAAAGAGGCTTACAAGCCAACAATAAAGAACACATTAGAAGACGATGAAAAAGTAGTGGAGCCCAACTGATCTGCCATAGGCAATCGACTGGGGTAGCGGCCTAGTTGTCGAGATCCACACCGGTAGCGAAGTCCTTCTCCTCTAAAATTTATTTGCATTAAGCAAGGATGGGCACAACTTCCGTGCTCGTAAGTTACACCCAATAACAGATTATAATGCATGCAAGGATTTATCAAAGGAAGGCTTATAGGGTTGATTTAGCATAAAGCCATGTTTCTTTCAAATATTTGTACTAAGTTCCAAAGCAGTTCTTTTACAACTAAAATTTATTTTATAAATTCTCAAGTTTTATAGTCAGATAACATTCACATAAGAGTGGTGAAGGATACCCTCCTATCACAAAGCTACCTGCCCAATTTCCCGATTTGGATAGAAATCCAAAATCATTTGTGTCAAATCATGTTTGGAATCAAAACCAAAGTCTAACTTTGAGTGGCAAATGCTAAACATGTCCATGACCGTGGACACGACTATTTAAATAGTTTTACACTCTGTAGAGATTGTACAACTTTACCTACAAGAGATAATTTGCTTATGATGTGGGCCAATACACGCTTCCGAAGGCGTGCGACTAAGCAATTATCACAAGGTTTCACTTCCATTGGACTGTCCATCCTCCGAAAGCCCCCTCTTGCGCCAGGTGGGAAAACTGTCTGACCAACACCCACACATCAATATGGCACAAATAATAGTAGAGTATTGCAAATTATTAAGCCTAGTCCTGCCCATTCGGGACCTGTGGTAGTACGGTGGAGTTTAGCAAAAGCGGCTCTCAGGTCGGTCCTTAATCAACTTGGGCAACATACCAAAACCCTGGACTTGATCAATAAAAAAGATTCAATGTTTTGCATTAACCTGCACCAGCCTGACATCCATTTTGCTCAAGTTTAAACCATCTTTTCCTTTTTGCTTTTCAAAATCATTTACAAAATCTTCCATGACAAACCAATGCCATAGACTTTTAAACAATAGTTGATCATTTGGCTAGAATTCCCAAATCAAATATTTTTGGGTCTAAGCATCACTAAGCATATTTTTTCTCAAAATGATCCCAGTTCATACTATCGTATCAACTAGGTTTTATCTAGGGTGACAAGGTATGAGGGATTAATGTCCAAGACTTGTCAAGTACGAGATCAGTATGTAAACCATCAAATATTGTGATAATCCAATCTCCAGCAATTGTAAAATCCGATACTCCAATATCAATTAGTCCAATCTACACCATATAAGTTTATTCCTATGATCCAACTTCAATCAATCCAAAATTTAACTATACTCTAATTCTATAATCCGATGTCAATCCATTATTCCTTAATAAACTATTTCTACTAATTCAACATCAATCCAATGACTATGTAATCCTATAATCAAATTTTTAGATAATCTGATATCCAATAACAATCTATTTCTAGAATCCAACATCAACAATTTAGTATTTGACTATAGTATCTATCTATCATCCAATTTTGTTAATCCCACATCAACAATGATCTAATTCTAAAATCCGATATCCAATAATTATTTATTTCTACAATCCAACCATAATATATTTCTAATAATCCGATCGTGATAGAATCCTATGATCCATGATGTAATCTGATATTCCAACTCCAAAGCAATTATATAATCCTACAATCCGATCTTTAATAATAATCTTCATAATCCAATATCCATCATTCATTTCTATATCTAACAATAGTCCAAGAATCAATAATCATGTATTTCTAATAATCCAACATCCTTCAATCCAATATCCAATAATCCAATAATAATCTATGTCTATGATTGACATCTAATATCCAACAATCATATAACTCTAATAATCCCACATCCAACCATAATCTAGTTCTATAATTTATTCTCAATAATCCAATATCAATAATCACCTATTTCAGAATCCAACATCCATTATCCATTAACAATCTTTCTCTATCTTCACATATCCATGCACAATCTACTTTTATTATCCAAACTCCATCATACTCTAACTCCAAAATATATTGCATTTGAAAATATTCTTCATACCACCTCTCTTGACAATAACTGGACATACAAAGGAATTGAGAATAACTATAAAGCATAAAACAGGAATTTAAATAACTTGAATAGAAATAAGCATGCAATAATAGTTTAAAACAGAATTTAAATACTGGGATTCAAATATGATCAAAGGTATAACTTACCTTGCTTGATTAAACGATGTTCTCAAACGGCGCCGAATCGACTCTCAAGTCGTCGAAATCTATACGCAAAAATAAGCTAAATTCAAACAAAATTCAAATAAAGATTCAAATGAACTCCAAATTAAATAATTTTGGTTTAGATAGCTAGATTATGATTTTGTATAAATTTATAAATTTGAAACACCTAAATCGGAGTTCGTATGAAGAAATACGAGCTCCTGGAAGTTTAAAACCTAAAATAAACCCTAATTCAGATTTTCTAGAATTATTTTTCTAAAGGATATTCTATTTATTGCGTCAGCATGCACAGTAGTCGCAAAACAGTCTATGACATGTGGGCCTGCGGTCAATGGACTGAGTCCATGACCGGTCAAAGGTCCACGGTGGACCCAGCCTACAAAACAGTAAACATGGGGGGGGGTGTGCGGCTGTGTGCGAGATGACGTGGCGCCACGTGGGCTCCATGTCAGATGGACTGTTGGCATGGTGGTGACATGGCATCTACGTGGCTGCCACGTAGGCTCCGGCGATGGCGGTGCTCGGGTCCCTATGTTCGCCGGCGCTCTGCGCCACGGTGACGCGAATGAGTGGTACCAGGGGCAAGAGGAGGAGACGGGGAACCTTATGCGCAGGGTTTCGGTGACGTGGCGCGAAGGAGTTGACGGCGGCGAGGTGAAAGGCGGCAGCGAAGCGGGGTCCTCGACGAAGAAGGGGCTCCGGGGATCTTCGAGATGAATGAGTGCGCGCACCGGGTGGCCCACGTGATGGCGAACGCGATGGTGCTGTCAGGGGCGGCGGAGCATCAGCGACAGTAGATAATTTGGCGGTGGAGCGTCGAGGGCTCCGGCAGCTTCGAGCTTCAATTCCGGTGGCTAGAGAGGGGTCGAAGGGCTAGGACTTGGGGGAATGAGCTGCGGGGATGGTTGCGGAGCTGAGGGTTCCTTTTATAGGCCTCGGGGATCACTGAAACGGCGAGGACGTCTTGGCCGCCGTTGCATCTTGGCTGGCGAGGTAAAGGGAGTTTAAGAGGGTTTAAGGAGGAGGAAACGGGCGCTTTGAGTGAGTCAGAGGTCGTGGAGTTTAATGGCATCAACCGCGCGCGAAAAGGGGAAGTAACGGGCGCTTTTAAGAGCTTGGCGAAAGGGCGGCAATGGCGGCGTCGCGAGGTAGATGAAGGAGACAGGGACGAATTCACTATAGCAGTGGCCCCACCGGTTAGCGAAAGAAGGAAAACAGTAAAGTGACAGGTGGTATAATGGCCATTCGATCGCGATCCAACGGTCAGAAAAGATCAGGACGTTCGGACGTCCGAAGGTTTCAATGAAATCTGGCCGCTCATTTTTTATCCGACGGCTGACGAGGTGATGCGCGGGCAAGCGGGCCGTGCAGCACGGGAATATGGATTGGGCTGGCTAAGATTCGGCCCAATCACTATGCGGTGAATTTTAATTGGTTTAACAATTTAGCTAATCCTAATAATTCAAATAGGTTTTAGAAAATAGCAAATAAAATCCAAAAATTGTGAGAAAATTCACAAAATTTCTCAAAGTTATTCTGGACTTAAATAAAATATTTTCAACTTAAACTTGGTAATAGTTTTTGCAAATAAATTTGTTTTGGCTTTAAAATAATTAAGAAAAACTTTTAAAAATTCCAGAAAATCCAAGGAAACTAATTTAAGTTTTATTTTGCTAAAAGGGAAAATTTGGGATGTTACAGTAACAGTGTCGATGAACCTCCCACTGGTCGTGGGCCAAGTGGGAATAGTAAGACTCAGCATACGATCGACAATCCGTCGGATCAGGCTAAGCCCACCACAAAGGCCTCAGGAGGTGCTAATCTCCGACCGCTCTCCATCGTGGAAACTCCTAGCAAAAGCATTGGTAGGCTCTCCATTAGTTACGATGGAAGCTCATCAGAAGATCGCTACTGGAGGCACGAGGTCAATGCGATCGGAGATACTGATCAAAATGCCGTGTACGGTCCTACAAACTCTGCCACGCCACCATGTGCTAGTGGCAATGATACGGGCCATCAAGCACCAAATGCCAGAGGAAACAGAACTGATAGACGTCCATCAGTTAATTCGTCTGGTTCTGCCCCACCTATAATAACTGATCGGACGGAATAACCCAGAAGGTCGGGGGTAGGTTCAGATCTTCGAACACCTACTACCAGCATGAATCCTCCGAGTCCTTCGGTAACAGTACAAAACATGCAGCGTGTTCAGAATAATTTGAATAATTCTAACCCCGCTCTAGCAGAGGCCTCAGGTTTTGTGCAACTTGTAGGTCAGGTATCATAAATTCTTCAGTAGACCATGCAATGAACGAAAGCATACTGGGAACAAAAGAATTCACGAAGTTAAACCATGACTTCATCCCAACGTTCCTCCCTCAGTAGAGGGCAACATGGTCGGATTGGAGATCAATCAATACCAAGGCCTCCTCGACGATTCCGACCAAGGAGTCACGAGAGGAGAAGGCTATTTCAAGTAGCCACTCCCTCACCTCGTCGAGAAGAGTGATCGTTTAGCCCTGATGATCTCTGACATCATGTAAACCAAGCAGGCGGTCGAAGGCGTCATGCCAACATCCACGACTGAATTGGGACGCTGGAGCTCTGACATTCTAATTTCAGAAACCGGTCTCCAACCGATTACAATCTGGCGCCCTTCCAAATAAGGCGCCATGAATCAATTACATGTTGTTGAGCTTTTTCCGCAGGGCTCCAAGCTATACGTTAGCCAAACAGGTTCCGACCAGCCAACCTGGATAAGTTCAATGGGACTCAGAACCCATTGGAATTTCTCCAAATCTATACCACCGCCATCAGAGCTGCTAGTGGTGATGAAAACGTGATGGCAAACTATCTACCCACAAGATTCGAGGGTCTGCGGGTCATTATGGTTACTTAACCTACCGGTCGGATCAATCCATACTTGGGAGCAACTTTGCGACCTCCTGCTTGCGAATTTCCAAGACACGTACGACTGCCCTGGAAAGGAGGATGACCTTCACCGAATCCGGCAGGGATCCAATGAGATTCTCCGTCAGTACATCAAAAGGTTTAGCCAGGTTCGTAATTCAATATCAGAGGTCACAGAATCTTCTGTCATCCAACTTTCAAAGCAGGTATAAGGAATTGACGGTTTACGTAGGACATAGCGATGAACCCTCCACAGACGACCGCCGAACTTTTCGACATGGCCGACAAATACACAGCCGCTAGCGAAGCGGTTGAATGGTGTGAGGCCATTGATCGGAAGGGTAAAATCCCCCATCCTGGCTTGGATAAACCAGAGAAGAAGTATAAGAAGGCTCTCAAGAAAAACAAAAACCGTAGACCCGACGATAAGGAAGTCCTTGCGGTTCCTGAAAAGTTTACTAAGGGTAAGAAAGATTATACCGGTCGAGGCAAAGCAAAAGCTCAAACCAGAGGATACAAAAAGAACAAGAAGTGGTGTCCACTTCACCAACAAAGTGGCATGACTTATGACCGCCGAGTCCGCAAAAGACGCCGAAGATTACTATACAGGTAATGGTCCAGTCCCCGCAATACAGAAACTCGGAGAAATGAGCTCCAAGAAGGACAAAGATGGCGACGAAGAAATGGAGTACCAGGAGCCTCAACATACGGTCAATATGATCTTTGGTGGGTCTTCTTCGTACGAATCAAGGCGTCATCTGAAGGCCATAGAGCGGGAGGTCAACCTTGTCGAGCCTCCAATCACCGTCAAGCCTTCCAAGTGGTCGGACACTGTAATCTCCTTTAGCAAAGAAGACTGCTTCATCCCTCCGACTCGACCAGGTAGGTTCCCTATTGTCGTCGAACCTACTATTAATAACTGTAAGGTTAATCGAGTCCTATTAGATGGAGGTAGTTCTTTAAATATTTTATTTGTGGGAGCATTAGAAGAGATGCAAGTTCCCAAGTCAAAGGTAAAACCTGTGAAATATGCCTTCCATGGTATAGTTCCTGATTCTACCGCCAAACCGATAGGACAACTTTTCCTACCGGTTACATTCGGAAGACCCGACAACTTCCGAACAGAAAAGATTCCATTTGATGTGGTGGATTTCGAATCCGCATACAACGGAATCCTTGGTCATCTGGCTTTAGTAAAATTCTTGATAGCCACGCACTATGGTTATCAGAGTTTGAAAATGCTAGGACCAAAGGGAGTCATCACGGTTCGAGGAGATCAAAAAATGGCTTACACATGTGATAGAAAATCCTTAGAGCTGGTCGATGAACTTCCGACCAGAGAAGCTAATCCACCTACTGCAAGCGTGTCAAACACTCGAGGCCAAAGATGACACCAAAGCCTTCTAACCAGACAAAGGAGGTACCACTCGACAAGGGCGCTTCCGGAAAGCACCAAGTTGCCACCAGGTTAGGGAAACACCGACTCATCTACTCAAAAAATCTTTGGTTAGGGCTAGACTCGACCACAAATAGGAAGAATCGCTTGTCTCCTTCCTCCGAGCAAATCAGGACGTATTCACCTAGCAGGCGTCCGACATGCCCAGAGTCCCTAGGGAGGTGATTGAGCACAGGCTAGCTCTCTAGCCTGATAAGAAACCGATCAAGCAGAAGCTGCGGCGTTTTACACCTGATCGGAAGGAGTCAGAGATTGACAAGCTCCTCTAGGCTGGATTTTTTCGTGAAGTTGACCACCCTCAGTGGCTCGCCAATCCTGTAATGGTTAAGAAAAATAATGAGAAGTGGCGAATGTGTATTGAGTTTACAGATCTTAATCAAGCTTGTCCGAAGGATGATTTTCCCCTTCCATGCATTGACCAACTTGTATACTCTACTTTTAGGTGTGAGTTATTAAGTTTTTTAGATGCATATTCAGGGTACCACCAGATTAATATGTGTAAAGAAGATGAAGAGAAAACTTTCTTCATCACCCCATACGGTACTTACTGCTATGTTAAGATGCTGTTTGGTCTCAAAAATACTGGTACAACTTTTCAAAGGTTGATGCAGAAAACCTTTAATCTACAGATAGGTCGAAATCTAGAAGCGTATGTTGATGATCTGGTCGTAAAGAGCATCAACGCTGGCGATCACATTCCCGACCTAGAAGAGACTTTCAATAACTTGAGAAGGCATAACCTCAAGTTGAATCCGAAAAAGTGTGTGTTTGGAGTTTCATTGAAAAATCGCTTTCGCTTCCTAGTTTCGGCTAGAGGTATCGAAACAAATCAAGTAAAAATATCGGTCGTCGATCAGATGCACCCACCCACCACGAAGAAAGAAGTCTAGAAACTAACCGGTTGTATGGCAGTGCTAAGTCGTTTCATAGCACTGTTAGGGAAAAAAGGATTACCTTTCTTTAAGCTTCACCAGAAACATGGAAGTTTCAAGTGGACTAAAGAGGCAAACGATGCCTTTGAAAAACTTAAGAAGTACCTTACGAGTACCCCGGTCTTAGTTTCTCTAAAATCGGGAGAAACTTGTTAATTTACATGGCTGCCACGCCACAAACAAGTTAGCGTGTAATCGTCGAGAGCATGATAACGTCCAACCATCAAAGGTATTACGTAGTTTAAGTCTTACATGGACCAAAGGAAAGATACCCACAGAACAAAAGTCGCCTATGGTCTCCTTATGGCTTTAAGGAAACTAAGGCATTACTTTCGTGCCCACAAAGTGGTCGTACTAACTAGGTATCCCTCACCAAGTCCTTGGAAACAGGAATCATTAGGAAGAATAGCAAATGGGCGGTTGAGCTAGGGCGTTAGCCTCCATTTCATCTCACGAACAACAATCAAGTCCTGTGCAATAGCAGAATTCACTACCGAATGGACAAACCCTGAACTCACCCAAGGACCCGAGTACGAACACCACGATGAGTGAACAATGTACTTTGACAGTTCCTTGATACTCAAAGGCACGGGGGCTGGAATTGTCTTGATATCCCTTACTGGCGAACATATCAAGTACGCCATCCGCTTAAATTTTTCTGCTACAAACAATGTGGCAGAATATGAAGGTTTATCTTGGTAGGAACTCCGAGCAAATTGCTCACGGGATTCGCAGACATTAGTAAAAGGCGATTCTCAACTAGTAGCAAATCAAGTAGGAAAAGAGTATCAATGCTCAAGTACCAAGATGTCATCTTATTTGGTGGAAGTACGGAAACTCGAAAAGCACTTCTTCAGTTTCCAGATCCAACATATTCCTAGAAAGGAAAACTTTCTAGTAGATCAGTTGGCACGGATGGCCTCCACCAAGTCAACCGTCCCGCCCAGAGTTTTTCTCGAGCAACTCGATTCACCCTCGGTGGTCGAGCTTTCCGGGGACATACATGCTTCCCTACAGGTCGTACAAACCGATCGTGAGAACATGGATACTCCACGGGTCGTTGACGATTGGCGCTGTCACGATCACAGTAGAAATTAGATGACATCGATCTACAATTATCTTCAGCATGACATAATTCCAGAAGATAATGTAGAGGCTAATCGTATAGCTCTAAAAGCCAAATCATACACTCTGATCAAAAGTACCTTGTATAAATGAGGATCTCACGGAGTGTTGATGAGATGCATATCTCAAACGGATGGCATTAAATTGCTAACCAAAATTCATGAAGGAGTTTGTGGAGCACATCATTCCTATAGAACAACTGGTCGGTAAAGCCTTGAGCAAGGATACTATTGGCCATTGGCTTGTCCTTCATGATGCAAAAGAGCTCGTGTGAAGGCGCGATAATGTCAGCTTATAGCCGACAAGTACATCGGTGGCATAAGCTTTGCAAACCATTCCTCTTTCTTGGCCTTTTGCAACTTGGGGACTGGACATTCTGGGACCTTTCCCAAGAGCACCCGGGGGCTTCGAATTCCTTTTCGTCATGATTGAGACGTTCACAAAATGGATCGAGGCTGAGCCTATTGTTAAAATAACAACTGAGGCCGCTAAGAGGTTTCTCACAAAAAATGTGATCACACGATTTGGTGTACCCAATATATAATCACGCATAACAAGATTCCGCTTCTCAAGCGGTCAATTCCAAGAATTTTGTGAAGACCTTGGTATCAAGATATATTTTGCTTCTGTCGCTCATCCGCAGAGCAACGGAGCAGTTGAGCGAGCCAATGGTATCATCATGTAGGGGATCAAACGCTGAGTATTCAACCAGTTAATCAAACGGTCAGAAGCTTGGGTTCATGAACTCCCTTCTGTATTATGGGCTGTTCGAACCATGACCAGTCGTACGACTAGTGAAACGCCATTCTTTTTGGTTTATGGTGCTGAAGCCATGCTTCCTCCAGAACTAAAACTCGGCTCTGCTTGGACTGATTGTTTCAACGAAAATGATCAGAATGAATGACGACTTGACGACATCAATTTCCTTAAAGAACGATGAAACCAAGCCTTGATATTTATCGCGGTCTACCAACAAGCCATGCGAAGGTACCATAGTCGTAAGGTGGAACCTCGCATCCTTGTTGTAGGTGATCTGGTTCTCAGAAAAATTCAGAACCAAACAAATCGTAACAAACTTTCTCCTAAGTGGGAAGGTCCTTACACTGTGGTCGAACTCACCCGACCAGGTTCAGCATGACTAGTCATGTCTGATGGGCAAGTTTTGTCTAATTCTTGGAACATTGATCAATTGCATAAGTTCTTTGTTTAATTATTATGTATATTCTTTTAATTTTAATAAAGATTAGTCATTTCTTTATTATTTGATGAGTGGTATTGTTTATATATCCGTACCTATACTCTGGTTGTCTACTATTGTTATTTACCATCGGCCTGAGAAGACTGATTCTCTCTGACATCCTTTACAAGGATCTCTATTACTCTTTGGCAATGACTTCTAAGTCACATGCTGTATAGGTCCTAGTCATGATCATTGCATCAATGATTCCCACGTGCGACCACACTCTTTTCACAAAGAAATATACGAGTAACCAAAGCATAATACAAATAACTTCATGTAGCGACCCATATGCTTAAGATTGTGGAGACTATATTTTCTCATTTTAAGATTCTATTCCACTCTCGTTTGGCTACTAGTCGGGACACAGAAAGCCTCCTAGTCAAAGTCTCACCTTTTTCGCACGTGGTTCTGCCCACTGGAAGGAGCTTCCTAACAACGGTTCTTTTCCTATGATCCTCGCTGCCAGTCGAACTTGAGCCTGAGCACGTTTCGCGAAGTGTCTTTCATGTCTTAAGTTCTTAGCAGTTCTTTTGACCAATTTTGGATACTTCATATAAACATGATCACTTATCATTTATTGCAAACATTCTTGCATATTTTTCTTTTTTCATCCAAGCAAGTCTCTCTTTCGACCATATACTTTTTTGTTTGGTATTTCGATTATGACAAACAGATCTACATCTAGTCAAAATCAGACACTGGTTCCGACTAAATTGATTTCCTAGTATTACTACGATCAGTTTTATCATTTAATCGGTATATGCCTTCAAACAATGGTTGAGACTTCAGTTCTCCTTCTTGGCTTACTACTTATTTAGTAAAGTTCTTCTACTATAAAGCAGTCGAGGGCTAGTGAATATATGAGAACTTCATAAGTCGATAGGATAAACAAAAGATTTGTTGATGACATAAAGGTAAGTTTTATATATTTCATAATTCTTATATTACAATTTTCTACTCCTAGAGATCTCCAGACTAGTCGCTGCTAGACGGAGATCCGACCTCTATTTCCTCTGCAACCTTGTCTCCGAGAGGTCTTACTTCCTTGAGAAACTTGGTCGCATCTTCAGGCAAGTAGTTGAAATCTTCTTCAACGGCTTGGAGATTGATGGAGAGGTCGGAAGCCTTCAGCTTTGCCAAAGTAAAGATAACTCCGCTGGCCATAACATCTTTCATTGTCTGGGCATAATTTTCTCGAGTAGTTTTGAGCAGACCGTTGAGATCTTCTAGAAGTTGGCCCAAGTAGTCTATCTTCTCCGTTGGATTTCTTAAGGTAGGCAGACTCGATCCTGATCCCATGTCAAAGATCATTTTGTTAAGTGCAAAGACTTTTTCGTCAAGTTTATGCACAAGAGATACCTCTTTGTCTTGCTCAAGCTCCAGAGCTTTTTTAAATTTATTCAGCGTTTGAATTTGCTTTGCACAAGTAAAACAAGTGATGAGTAAGTATGATTAAAAGAGTTGATATACTAGTCAAGTTTACGACCAGTTACCTTCAATCTTCTTTTCAAAATTCTCAACGACTTCCTTGTGCCTGGTCGTCACGTATGCGATCGATCGATCCTTAGCTTGGCATTCTTCTTCAAGCTGGGTTATTCTGGCTTCTTTGGCCATGATTTCTTCTTTTATTTTCTCCAAATCTATCAAATATGATAAGGGACAATAATTGATTAAACATAAGAAGAACAAAGTATTGAAGAAGAAGAAAAGTTAAGAAGAAAACCCTTTCTAATTCAAAGTGTCTTTGCTCCAGAAGCTTTATTCGCTGGGTCAGTCCTCCGACCACAGCATAATTCTCGATCATGTGCTACGCAAATAGCATTTCTTCTTTAATTTTCTTATAAACTTTTAGTGGAGAAATTATGAAAATGGACGTCGAGACTTACCCGAATTGTCACGTCATTATATTCGGCAAAAATTATATCAGGACCTGTCTTGGCTTGATGGTTCGATACCTTTCCCCAAACCTCATCAAGCTCCTTATCCTCGATAAATTGGGGGGCAAAAAGGGAATTTGTTAGGTTGAGAGGAATTACCAATAGGGGTTGAAACCTGTTGAGGGCCTTCAGGGACGTCTACTTCCGCAGACGGAGTTAGAATCACTACTGGATCCTAAACAAGCGTTGGCACCGATGCCTGCTCGAAGGCTTCTTCGACCGGTTTACCTTAAGGAAGTTTAGCCTGAGAAGTGTTCTGGACGAGGACTTTCTCGGTTGCTTGATCCTTAGGAATGTTCTGGTCAAAGACGACTAGGACACCAGAAGATCTGTATAAAAAGAAGAAGCTCAAAAACTTCAATTGTCAAAGACTTTTAAAGGTTTGCACTCATATGACTCTTTCGTTTGTACGTACCTGGTCGATTTTTTGGTCTTTACCTTGAAACGCACTGGATTAAATTCCGTAGTGCTTGCCTTTCTTTTCTTCTCAACCAATTTCATCGGTTCTAAACCGGTAGGGCTGATTAAACCCTCACATCCTCCAACATGAGGTCAGAAGTGATATTCTTGACCAGCTGGTCGAGGATATCGTCCCTGACCATCGGGTCGGAAGGTGTGGTTTCGTCGACCTCCAGAGCAGTTGTTTCAAGAATAATCTGTGTCGCGTGAACAACCACTGGGTTCACGATTTCCACGCCTTTGCTCAGGGTCTTCTATCTTCTCCACCTAAAATCTCAAATCAAATTTAATTAGGTGATGAAAATTTTCCATCTAAATATATATATCTTCTTTCAAAATGCTCTTTTAACTCGAGAAGATCATTTTCCTCCATCGCCTCGTCAAGAATCGGTCGAAACCACTGTGAGGATTACGATATCCTCATCGATTGTAGGGCTTTAGTCCAAATTACCACACAATTAGAGCAAAATCAATAATCGATCAAGGATATATATATATATATATATATATATATATATATATATATATATATATATATATATATGGTTATCTACCTTAAGTCTCCTCGCTCTCTTCATCGAGACTATCGCCAAGATACCGGAAATGCAACATTTTCATCAGTTCCCTAAGTGCATCATTTTGATCCGCTCTCGACCTCGTCAAGAGAAAGTACTTCAAAAAGACAAAATTGATTTTAAGGTTTTATGATAATCTACTAAATAAATTATACTGGTCGAAGCTTTTTCAAAGACTTACCATATCTTGAGTCCTTGATTGCTTCATCTTTACCAATATACCAGAGTAGGGAATGGGCTCAGAGTTTCAGAGGACTAATTCGACGCATGGTGAAATCCCCCACCACATGCCAAGAAGTGAAGCCCTTTGTCCTTAGGTCTTGAATAGCCTCCACACATCTTCCGACCATCCCTGTCTTCTCCACTTGCCTCCACTTTGGATTCTCATTTGTCCTATGTCCCATGGCACGTAAAGTGTAGCCGCCGTCAGGACCGTCATGTAAAACCAGTTCTTTTTCCATGATGACCACGAGGACTTCGAGTACATTGGAATGTACTCGTTGGCTTTTTCGTCGTGAAGGCGTAGAGTGCATTCACCAGGACCCGCCATGGATCTTCCTGACATTGCCATCCGGTAGAAATACCTGAAGAGCTTTAAATTCGGACGCATCCCTAGGTACGCCTCACACAGATAGAAGAAAATGTTGATGTTGGCAATGGAGTTCGGAGCCAAATTCACCAACTCCACCCCGTAATACTCCATAACATGGGAGAGGAATTTGTGCACCAGCAGCCTCAGCCCGCACTTGATGTAGGCGAGGAAAATCGGGATTTCCACGTCTACACGGCTCGAAAAGTGTTCTCCGGCCGCCAACCTCCATTTGATTAGATTCTTGTTTGGGAGCATTCCGATTATTTCTAGCGCCTCAAGTTTCCTCTCGCTCAGATCCAAAGCCATCCATTTGGTGATTTGATCCGACATGGTGAAATCTCGCAAAGAGATGGATAGTGGTCAGAGGGAGCTTTGGTTAGAAAAGAAAGCAGAGGTCAGAAAGGTTTCTTAGCAAGAAAATGAAGAGAATTGAGGGAAGATCTAGAAGCGTGAAAGCTCTAAAGCCCAGCAATGGGGATTTTATAGCTTCTGATCTTTAACTGCAATCGGGAGTTACCTAAAGTCCAACAAACAAACCTTTTTGTCCAACGGAAAGAAAAACTCTTTGGTTCCCAAGGCAAGTTCTCAACTTTAAAGTGAATACTGCATCGCCAGATTTCACGACATTAAATGAGGGTCCGCCCGATATGACTTCGTCGAAAGAAAGTGTTCACACAACCTATTCATTTAAAGTTCGGGGGCTAGCTGACGAGGATTAAAATCTCTATGTATTACTTTAATACATAATAAAAGACCATACATCTTTATGGTCGTAACCCCTAAGGCTAACGACCTCCCTGGTCGTAAGGATTCCAAAAGTTACATAATGGGTACCTTGGTCGGACAAGGTCTTGTGCCTAGTCTCACTGTAGTCGCCAAAAAGCTACTTAATCGTATCCGATCTGACTCTGTATATTCTTTACCGCAGTGATGAATGGAACACGTCGATACTCCATACCACGCGACGTTACATAATCCTAACACACTGACAACAACCACCATACGGTTGAGTATCTCATAGACACTCAACCGCAGAGCAGTTGATACTTTATCAACCATCGCCTCACTCCGACCAGTCATGACACTTCACAAGGATGTCTTCTAGGAGTAATCGCCAACTCTTCGAAGTTATTCAAGATGGAGCGTTAAACAACATAAAGGGATGATCCGCATCGCTTAAATCAGCGCAATCAACCTTAGATTCATGCTTTAAGTCTGATCGAATAGCATAGCAAGCATCATATTCAGTGTAATTAGGATTAGTACACCGTCGGGTCGTAGACACCCTCTGTAATATCCAGTTCATACCAATAAAGAGCAGTCTCATTCTCTCCCAAGAAATCTGTGTCATTTTCCTCTATTTTATTTCGTAAGATCGGCGACTCGATCGTCGACAAAGTGTTTCTCAAGTGCAACAGTCCCATGTTCTACTTTCTTCCCAAAGTATGCCGTCATCAACGTTCACCTAAAATATTAAATAAACAAGCGTGAGTCCAAGACTCGGCAAGTACAAACAAGACAATAACCAAAATCTCATAAACATACTTTGAATTTAACACAATCAGCCATCCACGATAATATCATAACTATTCACTTTTATTGCCATGCAATGTATATGTCACAAATGCATATTTCTTTTCTCTTTGCATTTACCGGTAATGCGGAGTATGCATCCATCGATGCATATCCATGCCTATGCCTTCAGCACAGGGACCTCAAGCCCACACTCTACGAGTGTGGAGACCTCATGCCCGTCTAATACATGACAGGGACCTCAAACTTCTCATTACTTGGCTACAACGTAGACCAAGCCTCAAGGATCAAAGAATGATGCAAACGAATGATGCAATAATTAATTTAACTTTAACAGCATTACCATGTCATCCCCATGGTATTTGCATCAATATATCATAATCACATTTAAGCAATAAAAAATCTCACCATGTCATCCCCATGATATTTGCATCATCAACTCAATCTTACTCTTTTCATCAATAATACCATGACACTAAAATAACTTAATAAAACATTATTTTATCTTATGGCAATAAATCAACAAGACAACGACAAGCACCCGTTATCACCCTTATACATGTACTTGCCTCAACCGTGTGAAGTTTGACGATGAGAAGAGGGCACTACCCCCGGATCCACACCACCAGCTGAACATTTAATAAACATCCTAAGGAGACATTTCAACGTATACCACAATACAAAATAGACAAATAAATCGCATCGCTCCTAATCGCCATTCTAAACTACCCTGTTTCCCCTTGAACGTTGTTCTATCCCAAAACAGGACAGTCGTCTTACAAAATTGTATCTCCCATTCCGTTTATCAGAAAAATTATGTTCTTGGGTTTTCCGGAAACCACATGCAATTATCTACAATAATCGTATTGGTCCAATTCTCTAATTCATTCATTATATATTTTAAATTTACATATTACTACTTCTGCCCGAAACCTGTTATAACCCTGGACAGCAAGATCAAAATAATCATAACTTTCTAACGGTTTATCCAAAAATTACCTTATTGAGTTCTCTGGAAACCTTATGAAATAACCTACAATATTCATGTTGGTGGGATCCTCTAATTATTCCGTGAACTAAATTTTATCATCCAATTACTACAACCTGCCAGAATCCTGACAGAACCTCTGGACAGTAGTGTCGTAAAATTCATAACTCAAGATCCGTTCATCCAAACGGCGTGATCCAGGATTCTATGGAAATCTAAAGATATTACCCACAAATATCTAGGAGGTGAAGAATCCAAAAATTTCTATTTCAGATCTCAAACCTACAACACACTAAAAACTGTAAACAACTGATCTACTACCCAATATCGTTGAATCGCAAAAAATAATAAACAAAGCAAAGTAGATCTGAGAGTCACCCTTGATGAACGCAATGAAAACCACTGAAGAATCTGCGAGATCTCCCTTCCCTCTTCCTCTCTTCCTTCTCCCTCCCCCTTCTCTTCCTCCTTTTCTTGCTTCTAGTCAAGAGCACTTGGCAAAGACAGTAGCAAGGTGCACAAGGGAAGGGCAAGGGCGGCGGCTCGATTGGGGAGAAGACAACAGGGGGTCTACAGTAACGGGTGCTACAGTACCAGGAGGCTAGGGTTTGGGGTTTCTACCCCTTTGGCCCCTTTAAGTGGCTGAATCCTCCTTTTGGGCCATGGGCCGAAAGCCCACTTCTCCCACTAAATTCTCTAAATTTCTGAATTAGCTCTTCATTACTTCCTCTAATTTGTTTATTACTTATTTAGTTAAGTGGGATATTACATAAAGTTATTAATATGACTTCAATTCTTAGTCTTAAATTCAAAATTTCTTTTTCTACTCATTGTCTTATGAGTTACTAACTACTCGACAAGATAATTTGCAGAAAAAAGCAGATGTATATTCATAAACAAAAGATCATATTTTACAAGATTCCTATTACAAACTACTCTGACGAAGGAGATCCAATTTGCATCTCCTCCGCGACCTTCTGGCTGACTGGCTTTACTTCTTCAATCAGCCTGGTTGTTTCTGCTTTAGAGCAATCAAAGTCAGCTTCGATTGGTTGAAGGTTAAGATTACGATCATTTTCCTTAAGCTTTGCCAACACATAGCTTACTGCACCTTCGACCACCTCTCTTATCGAGTCAGCCCGATTGGTCCTCAGAGTGGTGATCAACTCCTCTACAGCTCTGACTTGCTCTCCAGTGACACTCGTATGAGCGATCATGGTGTCTTCAAGAGGAGTCTCCTCCTTAGCACCAAGCCCTCCAAGTACATTGTTCAAGAGAGATATATTGTCTTGAAGGTTGATCTTCATCGACTTCATCTCCTCCTGACTGCGAGTAGAAGCTTCGTGGAGTTGCTTGCTCTCGACTGCTTGCTCTGAAATAGAGAATGACCAGTCAGAAGCATATCCCTTAACGACTAGTAAGCAACACTAGTCATAGGTAAAGAGTTACTTACCTGCCATTCAAGAGTCAAGTTTCTTCACTTCGTTGTCATGAGAGGCGGCTTTTTTCGCAAACTGCTCTTTCCATGACTTTATCTTCTGGTCTTTTTCTTTGGCGATATGAGATAGCTCGTGGACAACTAAGGTCTTTTCTTTGGCCTCAGTTTTGAGCTTACCCATTTCGACCTCTTTTTCTTAAAAGAAACAAGAGTTAGGAAACAAACAGAAGATCATCAAGATAAACAGTCTTAAGTTCAAAACTTATTGTTTATTTCATTCTACAACTTGCAAGTTGCAGATTTTGCCTCCTGAAGTTCCTTCAGTAGGTCTTCTTTTTCTTCCCTCAGCTTCTTCGTCTCGACTTTTTCGTAGTCGAGTGAATCAGCCAGTGACTTTTCGTTACTCTTAAACCTACAAAGGTTAAAGTTGACATGAGAACTAAACAAGTAGTCAAAATATAAAAAAGACTACATGTGACAGAAACTCACCATCTATCTACCTGCTAGCAGAGTTTAGCTTTTTGCTATCGTAATGTTGACAAGTTGTCGGTTGTATTCACCAACAGTGATAATTTGTTCCAAAGCACTCTAAAATAAGAAAGACAGTGAGACGCAAGGAAACACCAAATATGTAAATGTTTTGTACCAAGTACTTACATTGATGGTTAATCGAGCGAATTTGGCATACGCCATCTCGGGATACCTAAATTCATCGATATCTTTGACTGTGTCACACCATATTTCTTGAAGACGCTCATCATCAAAAATATTTCCCTGGTTAGGAATGTCCTTGGGGTGTGTGGGACTCGTCGCAAGATCTCGAACGAAGAAGATCCCACGATGGTTTAGGGTCAAGAACTTCTGAGAAGAAGTTGACGACTTCTTCTTCTTCTTCTGGTGACTCCATCAGCAGCTCCTCCTTGAGGACCGGGAGGAACGTCTACTACGACTTCTTTCCCAACACGGTGGTCGGAGGTCCCTCCACCGTCTTGATTGGAAGTTTCAGATCGGAGGACCAAGTACCTTGTCCGATGATTGATATCATCAATAATCGGTTCGATCATTGCAAAGAATCGAATCCTCCACCATCTTCGCCTCGCTTCTATGACCATTCCTAGTAGTTGCGTTGCCCATGCAGTAGTGCCTTCCTCCCCACGAGACAAAGAGTCGATCCTTCGACCACCTACACTGTTATCTCCTCGATCGCGGGAGGAACAAACGGGCTTCTCGATAGAAGCATCTTTCAGGACTGGAGGAGCAGGACTAAAATTCTAGAAAAAAGCAAAGATGTCATGTTGTGAGAAACGAAAGGTAAATGTTGTTCTTATGCTTTTACATACCTTGACTTTCTGGCTTTGATTGTGAATCTAGAAGAAACCTTCCCTAGAAAATGTCTCTTTCAGTTCTTATCTTCGACTGCCTCGATCCTCAAGATACTTTCAGCCCTTGGGGGGCTTTCGGTGCCATAAGATTGAGAGGTCGGGGCCTCCTCGACCACGTCTGGTTAAATATCTTATTGAGGGACCTCTATGACCACATTTGGTCGTAGGTCTCGAATGAGAACCAATGCTCTCGAAGCTTCCTACCTCTCTTGGTAGTCGAAACTTGTCCCAACCACCTGAGGAGCAGCACTTGCCTCGACCATGGTTTGTACTGATGCAGCAGTCTCCTTCACAAAAGACACAAAACTCTTCCAATTTTTCTTTTTTAATTGCTTGGCAAAGCCACGAGAAGTGGAAACTGAAAAGGTCTTGTTGTCATAGTAGAATGGTACCTTGGTCTTGGGGGCTTTGGGAGCAAAGTACCGACCGTCCCACCTCTCTCAGAGTAATCACATCTGCAAAGAATTTGCTGTAGGGACTGGTCAGAGGAGGAGCCGAGCTTGAGCTTCCGACTTTCTTATCGACAGCCTTCACAAGGCGATGCTTTTTGGCCTGAGGAGTTTTGCTTTCCTCCACCTCTTTTCCGACGACCATCAATTCCACTTCTTGGTCATCTTGATGGTCTACCATGCCTACTTTCTACAAAGATCAAAAAACAAAACATTACTAAGTGGTCATTTTCTACAACTACGAGACCCTAAAGACGAAATCAATCTTCGATTTCCTTTAGGCATTCTTCCTTTTCCTTTGCAGACACGACTGCCAAAATTCGAGGAGCCACTACGTTAGGTGGCGGAGCTTTTTCACAAACAAATTTGACTCGAGTGTCAATCTCTATTTGTGAGAGACCTGCGCAGGTAAATAAATCATTCAACAATCAAGCTCGAAGTTAACCAAGAAGAGCCAAGTTGAAAGATTATTTACCTTCCTCGAAGTCTCTGGTTTATCCCCCGAGTACTTCTACATGGGATGTGCTCATTTCTCTAGGGGGCTGATGCGGCGCGCGATAAAATCTTTCACCACATGCCATCCGGTCAGCCCCTCTTCCTTCAAGTCTTTGATGGCTTGAATATAGGGGGCGATCTAGTTGAGGTCCTTAGGAGTCGAATCCCAGGAAGAGATCTTCTCTGCAGCTTTTCCCACAAAGGAGAAGTCGCTCACACCGTCCGCCCCAAAGAGAACCACTTCTTCTAGCCCGGCAATGACGACTGGGTGTACATCTGAATGTACTCCTTCGAGTTCCCATCGTGGAGCTTCAAGCCACAACCCCCCATGATTCCAACCTATGTGCTCATCCCGTAGTAGTATTGGAAGAGTTTTAGGTCTGGTAGAATCCCTAGATAAGTCTCACACAGGTACATGAACATGCTCAGCATTATGATGGAGTTGGGAATAAGGTTCACCAACTCCATCCCAAAGCATTCAAGTACAAGTGTGAGAAAGGGGTGAGCGGGCAACCGGAGGCCACACTCACAAAGACGCTTGAAGATCGAATCGGCCGATTTCACCCAATGCACCAATGTTATCCAAAGAGCTTCAATCAACTTCACAAATTACTTCTTCAGAATCTACTTGGAGGCGACCAGAGCTTTCATCTTTGCTATATCCATCTTTGATTCTACCCACTTAGAAGTGGTTCTGGTCATCTTCTCTAAGTGAGGTGGGTTTAGGTTTGGAAAGGTTTCAAGAGTGAATCTGATTTGGTTAGCGGCAGAGAAGAACAAGGGCTTGAAGAATAGTTGAGGCAAATGGGGAAAAGTAAAAACCCTAAAGTCACGCATGTAGTAAGATTTTATAGCCACGCGCTTGAGTTAAAGATCGTGGGAACTCAACAGTCACCACCTCTTCAGGAACTGCTCCAACGGATATGTCTGTGAGGGTCGAATGGGATTCTTAAATTCATCTGTTCGAGAAAACCGACCATGTCTTTACAACTCAAGTGAAATTACCTCCTTGACCAAGTATATTTTTGGTCAAAAGAAATACCACCCAGAAAGATTTTACTTCCGACCACTTTTCTATGACTCCTTTACCAAGTTATTTTCACTTGAAGTCGGGGTTAGATGACGAGGATCTAATAATCCTCATTTAATTATTCATGTGTAATTTTATTATAGATAGTAATATATTTATATTACCCATTAATATACCCCTTACCATTTGTAAGGGAGGAGCTTAGTCGAGTGGTCATAAGTCCTACTACGACCACCCCCTTGTCGTAAGCCTCTTCTACGACTAGTCTCTAGTCATAAGCTTTTTTACGACTAGACCTAGGTTATGAGTCTTATCTATGAGCACTTTGTGGTCAGAAGTATATTCACAATCTAGTCGGTTACGACTACCCTATATCGATGGAGTCAACAGATATGTGGGCCCAATCGGTTAGGAAGTCTTATAAACCGTGTTTTACACATGAGGTATTTAATATACGCTGTTATTCTCTATGAATAACCGCATGAATCACCTATGTCTCTGATAGTAACTACCTAACGACGTGGGGGTGCCACATCCTTAACAACAACCACCATTAAGCGTTTTATCATTTGGAATATTGAGGCGCCTCTTCACCCGGAGGAACTACCACCTCTTCATACGCTATATAAAGGCTGAAGTCATAAGGAAAAGGGATGGACAGATCTATCAAGAGAGCAATCCGAAGCACAAGACATTAGGCTTTAGTCTTCCTCTTGATTGTAAACAGTACACTCAATACACTAGCACAAGAGTAGGGTTGTTATTCTCTCTGGAGGAGGCCCGAACCTGTATAAAATTCATGTGCCATTCTCTGTGTGGTTTTATCTCCAGGAGTTCCCCCGAATCAAACAATCATACGTAAGATCGGTTCTAGATCACCGACAGAAGCGTTTATTTGTGAACCGAAAGGAGGCAAGATTATTGTGTTGGCACTCGGAGGAGCGTAAGAAAGATGGAAAGCTAAGACACCCTGCTGATTCTGCCCAGTAGAGAAACTTCAATAGGAGCTTTGAACACTTCGATGCAGAACCGAGGAATATAAGGTTTGGGTTGAGTACAGATGGAATGAATCATTTCGGTAACATGAGCAGCCGACATAGCACCTGGTGTTGGTGATATGCCTTAGAGCAATCATAGAGATGATTGTATCACGTCTATGTTTATGAGTTATATAATAAATGTTATTATGTTCCTTGAATGCATCATCAGTTATAAAGATTGATAAGTATGTGACTTGTTGGTGAAGCTCTTTATCTTATATGATGTCATTCTAAATGTATCCCTAGTCATATGTCACGGGTCGGAACACTAGTGACTTATCGACCAGCACATGTATTGATTTATGACCATGTTTCACCTGTCATGGATATAGAGATATCGAATTAATAATGTGAATACATGTTAGAGAACATGATGTTCGATTGACCCACCTTGAGACACTATTGAGATTGTTATGATTTTATGTATCATTAGTTGATCTCAAGTAATGATGATGTATAATCCTTAGACCCGAGATCAAGATGGTTTCCTACATGTGTAATAGTACACTTTAGTTGCCAAACGCTACTCGTCAGAATTCAGGTAGTTATAAAGGTAGCTTTCTGTATGCTATGAAACATGCGAGGAATGTGACCGGTAGGATATGGATTTGCCCCTCCTAACATAACAGAGAGATATCTCTGGGCCCCTCGATGTGGTCGGATAAAGAAAGTGCATGGCTATACCACTAGTGGTCGAAGAGTTCGATCACATAAAGTTATCCGACACTTGATTGGGAAAGTATTGAATAGTCTATGGATGACATAATATCTGACCTGGAGTTCAGACAGATATCATGAGGCAAAGGGAGAATAAATGAGCAGGTCATTTAGTTCAATCAGATACGGACTAGTCATATGGAGATATGAGCTGATCGTAGACTGGTCGAACAGGATCACTAACTGGTCGTAAACTAGTCATAAGGAGTTACAAACTGGTCATGACTATATATGAACTGGTCATATAGAGATACGAGCTGGTCGTTAGTGATAAAGATTTACTCGTAGATCATATTGAATTAAGGTTTGTTTGATATAATTTGTGTGTATTCGGGAATCATTATGTCCTACTAGGAACCACTGATGACTCGTGGTCGGAAAGGGTTTCTGAGTCATAACCGATTACGCATGAACCTAACGGGTCACACACTTAATGGGTTGGAACAAACGTGTTCGGATAGGATTCATCATGGGCTCTATAGAAGGAGATGCATGAGGCTGTTGGGACACATGAGACGTAACGTGAGTTACTCCACCGAAACCCTAGCCGCCATCTTCTCGAGAGAGCCCTGCCATGCGAGTTGGTGCAAGCACACCAGCATACGGTGTTCCATCCCTAGACATGTGGATACTGTAGAGGATCTACTGCTGTTGCTGTTGCACTCGAGGACGATCCACGACTTCGTAAGGAACTCAATTGGTTACTAGAGGAGACAATCAACATCGAGGGACGCTAGATGATTGACTATGACCACTACATTGATGCGCTCTATGTTGGATCAGGCTGCTCTAACTCTTCTTTCGCTGCACTGCACGTCTAGTGATAATGATGTATGATCTCTTGCTTGCATGGTTTCCTGATTTGCGTAGTAGAATATTTGAATTGCCAGCTAGTGTAGCCTACCCATATCCCTTCACCTGGCCCGTGAATCTATATATGTACAACCATCCTCCTTGGCTGTGTATGAAGCGAAAGTACATTTTGATATCACTACTTATCCAAGGGCCGAAGCAACCTGGGAACAATATTGATGTGCACCTAGCACCATTGCTGAAAGATCGTGTGACACTGTGCAACAAACCGTCTATGATATGTATCACAGACGGTTCTAAAATACAACCGTCTGTGATATATATGGTCGCATATCACAGACTGTTTTTAAAATAGAACCGTCTGTGATATGGTCTCATATCACGGACGGTTCTATTATGGAACCGTTTGTGATATCCCTTTATTAGTAGGGACCCGCTAGGGTTTACGCCCTTACTCGTACTCCCCCGTTCCCCTCCCCAACACCCTTACTCTCGCCGCTGCCTCCCCACCCGAGTGCCCCCAACCTCAACACCGCCTCGACCTTGACGTTGCTACCCCCAACCCCGAAGCCTCCTCCCCGATGGCCACCCCCAAGTCGCGTTGGCGTCGCCCGAATCCCCCTCCCCGACGCCTACTACCCCAAGCCAAGCCACTCGGCCTCCTCCTCCACGCTAGAGCCACGCCGCTCGGCCTCCTCCTCCCTCTTGTCGCTCCTCCTCCTCTACCGTGGGCCGCCCCTTGGTTTCAACTCGGTGGCTTTGAGTGCCATATCCACACCGTGAGTTTGCTACTTCTGATTTTTGCTTTACAATGCTCAGTGTGTTGTGCTAGTGGAAGTTTCAAATTATATTTGTTATACCTTAACACCGGAGACTTTGCATTGTATGGTTTGTGGTCTCGGTATATGCTCGATGAAGATTTGATGTCAAATTGGAATTGAATACAACATTAAGGCGCCTCCCAAGCCCTGAAAATACTCCCTCGGAAGTCCGTTGGTCCCCGACACAGTATTAGCCCATGCTAGAATGGGTTGACAGAGTTTGTATGCCTGGTACATGCGGAAGACCAACGAGTAGAGGTCAAACCGGCCTACGAGAATCACCATTAGATTCACGAAGGGGCATTTCCTCCATAAGCCGGGCTACTTCGTCGTGGGCTTCGATGACTTATTCGAACTATTCAACCTTTATGCCCTCGACGCTTTACTTCTACGATGCTGGATACTGTAAGTGTGTACAATCAAGTTCTACATTCACGTAATACCAATAAATGTCATAACTCATTGCTTTTGTATAGATACATGATGCAATAAGTCTAGTAATCGCGAGAACCGGTGGGTTTCCTCGACCCATATTTGATCTCTGAGCAATGCATCACCTAAGACACATTCTACATTGAGAATTACATAACGACAGGATTGATTGCTCAGGGTGACAAGGACTATATACTGATGCCCTACAATCAAAGGTAAGTGCTTCACTACTTGCTATACAAATTTCATTGGTACTTTATACGCAACAAAAACTTATGTTTAATGACTATAGCGATATACATGAGTAGGTATCACTAGATCCTTTTAGTCATTATACCAAAGTGGAACAAGATAATATACCTTTATTCCCTACTTAACAACCACGACTACACCCTTGTGCAACAAATACTCGACATGTATGCTCATTTCCTCCATACATAACTCTATTGTAGTCTTCTGTCGTTTGAAATGGCCGAGGATAACTTTTTAGAATCACGTAGGTCGTTCAGCGCCTATGTTGCCAGAGGAAGGAGACACAAGAAGGAATCGAGCGCTACACTGCAACACAGGATGCGATTTTCGGTACGAGCTACAACACAATAATCCTATATCGTTATAATGCCTCTCGAACTGACTATACCTATATATGTAATTCTATTTTTGCAGTGCCACTAGCAAAACCAAGGCCACCTATGTGCATTCTACATTTGTCGTCATATGCAGAAAATCATGAGTGCTAAGGCAAATGATCCAAAGGTTTGCCAATCTCGCAATAATTATTTCCTAATTATAAATTTAAATATATATGCTTACTGCTTTATTCCTCCTGGCGACAGGGCATGATAATTGATTTAAGTGCATTCGTTCTGAATGAAATCTCGAAGGTTCGAGGACAGCTCTCCAGCTTCATCAAAACGGAGATCATTAGCTCCAAAGGAGAGTTTCACTTCGTCGACACCGCTAAACCACCTTCAAACAATTGATTCAATTGTAATTCACTTTGAGTTGTAATTCAATTGTAACTCTAGCGACAATATATGAACATTCTTTTGTAATTGATTTTGAGTTATAAATCATTTTTGAGTTGTAATTTACTTATCTGTGATTTATCTGTTTTCTGCTTGTTTGTTTTCAGTGGGCATGGCTAGCATTTCCTAAGACTAGCCGAAAAAACAGAAAAAAAAAATAGTTAGGTATAACGAACTATCACATATGGTTTTATGATATAAACCGTTTATGAAAGCCTACTATCACAGACGGCTACCACCAACAACCATCTATGATATGTAGGATATCACAGACGATTCTATTTACTAACCGTCTATGATATGTGTTCAATCTCAGACGGTTGGTACATATAACCGTCTGTGATGTCCGACGTATCACAGATGGCTTTTTGGTAAGAGCCGTCTGTGATAGTAGGTCTTCACAGACGGTTTCAATCAAAAAACCATCTGTGTTGTGACTTATCACGCATTTGCTAAAAACCGCTCTGTGATAACCATCGTTATCACAGAGATATATAAATTCAGATGTTCAAAACCTCTCGTGATGACATTTAGAACCATCTGTGGTGACCTTTCGTAGTAGTATTGGTACCTAATTAAATTTATAGTTGCCTATGTTATCATTGTTATATAATAATCAACACAGTTGGCTATATAATGCATATTTTGTGTACATATTACAATGTAATGCTTTAAATTATATTTTAAAAGCTTTTATTTACAAAAAATATAGTGAAAACGAAAGATTGTTTGTTGTTTATACAAATAATTATTATATATGAATGAATATACTATGAAACTTTACAATAAAGGGTCATAGGTTAAGTAATTTTAATAATTAATTACTACAATTTCAGATAATCAGTAAAATCAGATATAAATTTTGTTTGTGATCCTACACATTTTTTGCTAGAATCGCATTTGATATTAAGAATATATAAAACTAAGATTCTACTTAGGATCAGATCATTTCACTCAATCTAGGATCGTAAAGTTTTAAGACTTTAAGACTTAGATGGAGATTCCGACAACCTTGGTCGCATCACCCATGCACTTTGGCCATGAAGACGACAAGCAGCCTAAGAACATCTCGTCAACCTTAGTGAGCCACCGTTGCTTAGAGCAACAACCCAGTCAGGAGAGCTCCACTGCGTGGGCGATGGCCCATGCAGGTGATGTTCTGCAACCACCTCGCGCCACCGGCATCATTATCCACCTCGAGTAGTTGGTCGACATGGGAGTAGAGGAGCATGACGACTTGATCCCAAAGTAGACCTAGAATTGGGCGATGGCATAAACGAACAACCCATTAATCAGGAGAAGCACGATGAGGAACCACTCCAAGATTGTGTATGCTAGCATCGAAAGTGCCTCAGACGCTTCTCCAACTAAGCACGCTTGCCAACTTCTTTCACCATCTGTAATAACACTCGCTATTCGAAGCCAAGATGCCACCTAAATAATCTAGCATACAACCATAATGCGGAAGAATTTGAACACTATCTCATCTAATGACATAAAGAGATCAATATTCAATAGAACCATGGCATGAATATGGTCTGACTCCAAGCAATTATATCGAAGGAATGATCAAAGATCACAAGTAATACTTAATCAACCATAACATAGCACTAGGTATCATTCACCATCTAAATTTATTTATTACAGCTCATCAATAACAAATGAAAGATAGAAACTAAATCGTAAGGTTGAACTTGAATATGGTGAAGTGAATGAGTAGTGCGTGTCTACTCCCTCCCAATTGAGCCAACATCAATGATCACCTAAAACAATCATGATCATGACAACATCATTGAACAATATGAATATAACACAGAATGAATATTTGAATGAATGGAATGAATGAAATGAAGGGACCGCACACATGCATATACTCGAGTATAGCTAGTGACACACCCGCTGGTGCTCACTTTGAGCCTCAGATTTAACAAAATATGGATCTAAGTCCCGTATGAAGAACGTTTCATACGGGTGTCCCAATCTGCCCACATTAGAATGGTGGGTCTTACGTGCCCATACTGGAATTGATGGGTCTTTACATCCCACTCCCGTGGGTGAATCATGAATCATGAATGAATGAATAAATGAATATATATGAATTTGTAAGAAGAAAACTCAAGAAGCATGATTCACATGCAAGAAACGAAGTAGAAGTCAACGAAACCTACTCACATACCATAGTACTCAGTCATGGCATGAACTTAAAACATTATGAACAATCGACAGCAGTACATCACACAATGTACTTGCCCATATTGGAATAATGGGACTTCACTACCCACTCCCGTGGGTGAACAGGAGTGAAGGAACGAATGAATGTAAGGAACGTAGTCTTATTATTGAAGAACCATAGTATGTCAACTATGAAGGGAAACAAGGAATACCGAAATTACCAATTTCATATTCATCAATCCAGTGGAACAAACAACAAACAAGACAAATCAATTGTACTTGCCTCAACCGTGATTCGGAAGTCAACGATAGAAAGCTCTAGCCCCGGGTTCACCACCACCTGGCAGCCGTAAAACAATATACTAAGTACACCAACCAAAAGTGTATAGCAATGCAATGAAACAGAAAGAGAACAAGCGTCCCTAATCTCAATCCCAACAATTAATCAAAACTCTCTCAAATTCTCAAATCTGTCCAAACGAACAGCTGTTAAGGAAAAATTCTTAACTTTTGAGTAAAAACTCCAAAAGCCATGAATCCAATTTTCCTAGAACCTGAACAAGCCTAGCTACAACTTCTCAGGTGACCAAAAGATCAAACTAGTTCATCTAAGTCTTTGTTTTTAATCCCGAAGACCGATCTGCCATCTCCGGTACTACTAACTTGCGAATTTCATAACTTTTGTTTGGCTCAACCAAACACATTGTTCTAATACTCTCTGGAAACTACAAGAAACCAAATATCTCAATAAAATTATCTCAAATATTTCCATTGTGAAACAAATGTTGTAAATAGTCAAGTAAAACTCTTCTGTCCACAACAGAGAGGCAGATTACAGCCTGAGATTCTAAAATTCATAACTTTTGATCTAGAAATCCAAAAATTATAAAATTTAACTTTCTGGAATCACAATGAAAATACCTACAACTCTCAAGGAGACAAACTGATCCAATTTGGCCGTCTCCCATATCAAATTTACAGATCTATGTTCGCTGCACAAGTCCTGAGACTGATTTAGCACTCTGTCTTGCGAAATTCATAACTAATTAACCGTTTATCCAAAAAAATATGAATTAGAACTTTCTGGAAAGATAACGAAAATTCCCATCTATCTCCAGGAGACACTAATCCCTGAATCTGCTCGGATCTAACCCAAAACCGCGGTCAACAGGAAGACAGATTCAACCGATCTACTACAGAAATCTCAGAACAGCTAATGAATCTGAATCGATACTAATTATCTATCAAAACTAATTGGGATCACGAATTTACCCACAAGAACGACGCGAGATGCTGAAACCTTCACAAACCCTCGCAAGATCAACCCCACCTTATTCTTCTTCCTTTCCTCTCTTCTTCCCTCTCCTTCCTCTTCCTTATGGCCGGCAACAATAGAGAAGCACCGGAGGGGAGGGGCGTGCTACAGTAGCTCCGTGCTACAGTAGCGGCAGTGCTACAGTACCGTGCTACAGTACTTAGGTGCTAGGGTTTAGTTCCCCCCCACATGGGCCCAAAGAGCTATGGGCCAAAGGCCCGAGTTCTAAAACTCCTCCAAAATTCTGAATTTTCCCTTTCTAATTATATTTAATTCTAATACTAGTCAATGATATTGCTTTCGCATCATGCAGACCCTTGCTTCCATGTCGCTTTCCTCTCGGACATATGGAACCACATCACAAATGATGGATACCAACGCTTACACCTCAACACTCGTCTCGACCCCACAGGTTCTCTTAACATGCAGGACTCAATGATAAGGTCCTACTACACAACTTGGCTCTAATCGAAATCCCATGCTTGGATTTGCTTGGGTACTCACTCAGCACCAGAACATACCAGACATTGCGTACCGCGCGTATGGACCCGAGACGGCCATAGCGATACGCCCGCTTCCTAATCCCCGCAACTAACGAAAACAAACTAATGTACCTCGGACCAACTTTCCTTTTGGTACCAAAAGCACAAACATGCACCACACACATGGAACTCTTGTCCCACTACTAAATCTGTTTCTTCATCTTAATAATGCACAACGGAACTTGTTTTTAAACAACTGTTTTAAAAAAAGAATCCAACTGAAAATAAAGACTTCTCATCTCAACCATGTAATGCCAACTCACCACCAAAAGGGTCAAATCCCAAAATTGACAATTCATCACGAAAACAATTCCACTTTCTAAATAGGCAGTTTATGAATGAATACCATGAAAGCCAAAGGAGAAATCACTCGAATGCTCAAACCAAATACTTCTTTTGGTTTGTTTGAATTGGAAAGAATCAAACCATGCAACACAAGCGCCAAATCAAATTGCGGATGACCTCGGTCAACAACACAAAACTCAAACGAGAAACAAGAAAACGCTTCACTACCCGAGGAAACATCCTTTTCTCAGTTTCTCTTTTAGGAATATAACTTCTCTCAAATTATGAATTTCAATTTCATCATATGACACTATCTCGTTTTCTTAAATTGGCAACCTCAACGCTAAGCTCGAACGAATACATCGACCACCCGCTTAAAGGAAGGCTCTCTTGACTCCAAAAGACTTATTCTTACCAACTCCTCTACTGACGGAATTACTTTGACGGATGACTCCCAAAGTATCTCAAAATAAATCTCACATTCAATCATACCACCTTAATCCTTTAATAATAACCAAATCATGGTTGACATCACGTATTCTCACGTACTACATCAAAAGGGTCCTATCAAAGATCATCCCACAATCCGAAATCCACCCTTATTATACTTTCGCTACACAAAATCCCTGGGCGACCAAAGCCCCAGCATATAAAAGGCGAAGCCCAAAAAATTTAACCTCCAGGAACCCTAGAATGAACTTCTGGTGTAAAAGCGTAGGGAAATCATCAGATTCGATGAATAAAACTCCCACAACCTAACCATACTCGACCAATAAGGTCAATAGACAATTATCCTCTTAACCAAATTATCTTTTGAAAGATTCTAACTCCAAGAGAGTTACCCATTGAGACCAAGCCATACATGACAAATAATCCAACAATCTCTACTATCTCATAAATTGCTTTAACGATTAGATTACCTTGCTAATCTCTCCCTCGTTACGCTACACCACAAAATGAACAAAGAATCTTGGTCCACAAATCACTATAGGTTCTAATAGTTGCAACAATGCAATTAATTCAGCCCAAAGACAACCATTGGGTATACTAAGATTCTTTCCAAGAATTATACACGAAATCAATTCATCCTCTAATGTTCCTCAAATAGCTCACAACCCAAGATCGCACAACAACAATTAATAAACACTTCGGAAGACCCATGTGAAACGAATAGGCAAATGAAAACAGTTTTTCACCATCTAGAAAAACATTCACCACTCGCAATGAACACAGGACCGAGGAAAAAAAATTGATTAAGCAATGAACGCAGAATACATAAGGGAGGACCACAATTGAGGCACAAGCCTCATAAGAGGGGAATATCAAACCTTAACCGATAGGAACAAACGAGCCTTCAAGATCAAGTCACTTGAATCACCCAAGAATCAATAGAGCTTTGCAACCTGATGCTTTACTCAACAAAAATTCAACTACCACAAAAATATTGAACACCAAGAGATCATGAATGCAACTTTTGAAATATTTTCATTTAAGAGATATCACAAAAGACAATCAAAATTCTTTCTCCATAAAAGAATCAACATCACCCTCACATTACTGAACATTTTATTAACATCAATAACATATATTCTTGGTAACATTCATTATACCTTACCATCACATCAATAAATCTTTCAAAAGGAACACAACAAATCATGTTATAGAATTTCCATCATCATATAAGATTGTAATAACAACTCATTCTAGAAAAGAAATCTAGTGCGAAGCCACAAAGCTGAAGCAAACCTCTTTTTAACAAGCTCACTCAAGAACAAGACAATCTCATAAAACCCACCAGGTTAAATCACTTATTAGATTTCGCTCATATACCCTTACTAACGCTTAATGCCAGTAAAGCACACACTAATAGCACTCTAACAATTAATACTAACAACAGATGATTATCTGATCATGGAAGCATTCATAGTCTTATCTCTGTTCAGAAATTAGAATGAAATATCTTTAATCTTCAACAATGGAATATTTATAAGACAAGATTTTGTGAGTCACTACAACAACCATCATCCATTTCTCCATACATATAACAATAATTTAGCATGGCAAAAAAGCAGTGAATCTAGCATTTGTACAAAATCATCATGTATTTGAATAGAAGAGCGAGTCAAGATTAATAGTTACCGAGGCAATAGCCTAACACACCCGTAATTAACTCCATGAGTCTCAAACATGTATAGACAAATTCTTATTCAACAATGTTCAAGAAATTACTACAGGACAACTTGAAATTAATCAACTTCATCTCTAAAGATATTAGCTAAGAATCGTTGGTTTGCACCACGCTAATGTCCCAACCTGATAACTCATACCATATTAGTTCATTTAATTAAAACCTCTTAGTTTAACATGACAATAAAGGGTTTTATCACACTCTTTCATAGAAAAGAGGTACTAAACTTCAATCTTCGAATTAATCCAAAAGAAATACGCAAGGTCAAAGCTTCCACATAATAAAAAAACTTGCAAAAGAAACCTTCCATTGCCCAAATACCAAGCGAATAAATGAGTTACGATTTCCAACAGGGAATAAAAACAGAACTTCCGTGAAAAGATCAATCTTGCAAACTAACAACATTCACAAGTAGCTAAAATATCACACTAGTCGAAAGAACAATACTTGCTTCAAAGAACAAATAGAGACCAATTGAAACTTGCCCACTTCATTAAACCACCAATCAAAGGAAGTTCATCAACGGCAAGAAACTACAACTAGAAGACCAAATACAAGCTCAAGGAAGACAACATCTTCATTAAAGAACTCATGCCCAACACATAACTATGGAACGGGGGTAAATACTTCTCTATTCCCATACCACGAACGGTGGTGTAGCCTAGTAAAACCCAGGACAACAACCACGATCTCAACTTCTCAATGTCCGTTACCAATACGCATAACCAATATAATCAATTATGAATATAAGGTCATCTCATAGTAATCATAGAATAAATTTATAGATATAGAAGATCATAGATTAACAACAAAAATGATAGTACAAAAGTAATTCAAGAATAATTCAACATGTTGAAACATACCACCAGAAATAAGGATGCAATGGATTACCCAAACCCTACCTACTGTGCACAGTGTGTCATTTTAATATATTTCTATTAACCACGGACCTAAAGCCCGCTCTGATACCAACTGTAGCACCCTGGCTATTCGGAAGCCAAGATGCCACCTAAATAATCTAGCATACAACCATAATGCGGAAGAATTTGAACACTATCTCATCTAATGACATAAAGAGATCAATATTCAATAGAACCATGGCATGAATATGGTCTGAATCCAAGCAATTATATCAAAGGAATGATCAAAGATCACAAGTAATACTTAATCAACCATAACATAGCACTAGGTATCATTCACCATCTAAATTTATTTATTACAGTTCATCAATAACGAATGAAAGATAGAAACTAAATCGTAAGGTTGAACTTGAATATGGTGAAGTGAATGAGTAGTGCGTGTCTACTCCCTCCCAATTGAGCCAACATCAATGATCACCTAAAATAAACAAACAAAGCAAGAATAAGTCCGGGACTCAGCAAGTACAATGAATAATTGGACATATAACAATCATGATCATGACAACATCATTGAACAATATGAATATAACACAGAATGAATATTTGAATGAATGGAATGAATGAAATGAAGGGACTGCACACATGCATATACCAGTATAGCTAGTGACACACCCGTCGGTGCTCACCTAAGCCCGTATTTAACAAAATACGGGGATCCAAGTCCCGTATGAAGAAAGTTTCATACGGGTGTCCCAATCTGCCCACATTAGAATGGTGGGTCTTACGTGCCCATACTGGAATTGATGGGTCTTTACATCCCACTCCCGTGGGTGAATCATGAACCATGAATGAATGAATGAATGAATATATATGAATTTGTAAGAAGAAAACTCAAGAAGCATGATTCACATACAAGAAACGAAGTAGAAGTCAACGAAACCTACTCACATACCATAGTACTCAGTCATGGCATGAACTTAAAACATTATGAACAATCGACAGCAGTACATCACACAATGTACTTGCCCATATTGGAATAATGGGACTTCACTACCCACTCCTGTGGGTGAACAGGAGCGAAGGAACGAATGAATGTAAGGAACGTAGTCTTATTATTGAAGAACCATAGTATATCAACTATGAATGGAAACAAGGAATACCGAAATTACCAATTTCATATTCATCAATCAAGTGGAACAAACAACAAACAAGACAAATCAATTGTACTTGCCTCAACCGTGATTCGGAAGTCAACGATAGAAAGCTCTAGCCCCGGGTTCACCACCACCTGGCAGCCGTAAAACAATATACTAAGTACACCAACCAAATGTTGTAAATAGTCAAGTAAAACTCTTCTGTCTACAACAGAGAGGCAGATTACAGCCTGAGATTCTAAAATTCATAACTTTTGATCTAGAAATCCAAAAATTATGAAATTTAACTTTCTGGAATCACAATGAAAATACCTACAACTCTCAAGGAGACGAACTGATCCAATTTGGCTTTCTCCCATATCAAATTTACAGATCTATGTTCGCTGCACAAGTCCTGAGACTGATTTAGCACTCTGTCTTGCGAAATTCATAACTAATTAACCATTTATCCAAAAAAATATGAATTAGAACTTTCTGGAAAGATAACGAAAATTCCCATCTATCTCCAGGAGACACTAATCCCTGAATCTGCTCAGATCTAACCCAAAACAGCGCGTCAACAGGAAGACAGATTCAACCGATCTACTACAGAAATCTCAGAACAGCTAATGAATACGAATTGCATACGAATTATCTATCAAAACTAATTGGGATCACGAATTTACCCACAAGAACGATGCGAAATGCCGTTGAAACCTTCGCGAAGATCAACCCCACCTTATTCTTCTTCCTTTCCTCTCTTCTTCCCTCTCCTTCCTCTTCCTTATGGCCGGCAACAATAGAGAAGCACCGGAGGGGAGGAGCGTGCTACAGTAGCGATGTGCTACAGTAGCGGTGGTGCTACAGTACCCGTGCTGCAGTACTTAGGTGCTAGGGTTTAGTTCCCCCCACATGGGCCCAAAGAGCTATGGGCCAAAGGCCCGAGTTCTAAAACTCCTCCAAAATTCTGAATTTTCCCTTTCTAATTATATTTAATTCTAATACTAGTCACTTATATGTTTTATATTTGAATGGGATATTACACCATCATCGCCATGGCACCCACACTACAAGGGTAAAAAAAAAATCAGCGGTAACCGGCCAGTTATTGGTTGTTCCGGTAAAATAATATCGGTCCGAAAAGTTCAAAATTTAAATTGTGAATTTGAAATTTAAAATGCTAGAAAATATGTTAATGTATGATTGTTTGCAGGCTAATGAAAAGTATTAGAGCTAAGGTAATCAAATAAATTGTATTAAATGAAGCAACAACACGAAAGATTTCTTATCAACATGAAAAATTTGTGTCAAACGTGTTTCCCATTAGACAGGTAACCAGCTGGTAACCGGTCAATTCTAGCTAGTAACTGACCGGTTACCGATCGAACATTCAAATTTTTGTTAGACTAAATTTGGCTGGCTTAAAATAGGTAACTGCCGGTAACCAGCACCGAGGAGGATCCGACATTTTTTCCATATCCGATTTTTGAATCCTTGCTGCAATCATGGAGATGATTATATCACGTCTATGTTTATGAGTGATAGAATAAATGTTATTATGTTTCTTGGATGAATTATCATTTATAAAAATTAGAAAGTATGTGACTTGTTAGTGAAGCTCTTTAATAGTTGTATGATGTCATTCTAAAAGGATCTCTGGTCAAATATCACTGATTGGGAAACTAGTAACTTATAGACCAACACATGTATTGATTGATGACCATGTTTCATTGATCATAGATATAGGAATATCAAATCAATAGTGTGAGCACATATTAGGGAACAAGATGTTGGATTGACCGACCTTGAGATACTATTGAAATTATTATGATTCTATGTGTCATCAGTTAGTCTCAAACAATGATAATGTATAATCGTTAGACCTGAGATTAGCACAGTTTTCTATATGTATAGTAGTACACTTAGCGGTTACCAAATGCTACTCCGTAACTGGGTAATTATAAATGTGGCTTTCGGCCGGGTATGCTATGAAACATTCAGAGGAATGTGACTAGTAGGATATGGGATTTGCCCCTCGTAGTATAACGGGAGTGATATATTTGAGTCCCTCGATGTGCTCGAATAAAGGAAATGCATGGCCGTGCCACAAATGGTTGAAGAGTCGACCATATGAAGTTATCCAACATTAGATCGAGAAAAGATTGAATAGTCTATGGATGACATATATCTCACATGGAGTTCGACTGGATATCGTGAGGTAAAAGAAGAATACGCAAGCAGGTCACTTATTCCGACCAAATATGAACTAATCGTATGGGGATACACACTGGTCATGAGCTGGTCATAAAGTGTTACGAACTAGTCATGACCAGATGCGAACTTATCACAAGTAGGTACGAACTGGCCGTGAGTTATAAAGACCTGGTCGCAGATCATATTGCACAAGGTTTGTCTGATATAATATTTATGTGTATTTGGGAGTCGCTGTGTCCTGCCAGGAACCACTACCGACTTGTTGTCGGAAATGAGTTTCCGAGTCACGACCGATTACGTATGAACCTACAAGGGTCACACACTTAACACGTTAGAACAAACTTGTTTGGGTTGGATCCGTTGTGGACTCTTTATAAGAGGAGGTGTGGGGGCTTTTGGATGTAAGAGTTATACCATCCACTGAAACCCTAGCCACCTTCTCCGGAAGGCCCTGCCAGGCGCACTGGTGTTAGCACACCGGTGTACGGTGTTCCACCCCTGGACGTGTGGATACCATAGAGGCACTGTTGCGATTACTACTACGCTAATCAGGGACAATCCATGAAGTTCGTAGGGAACTCGATTGGTGACCGATGATGTTGGATGATCGACTACGAGCACTACATTGATGTGCTCGATGTTGGACTAGGCTAGGCTGCTCCAACTCTTTTTCTAGTGCACTGCGCATCTAGACGTCTAGTGGTAATGATCTATGATCTCTTACTTGCATAACTTTCTGATTTACGTGGTATAATTTTGAATTATGTACTAGTATAGCCTATCCGTATCCTTTGACTCTATGGTGGAGTCCCTACCACGATCCTTGCCTGAGGTCGTGTACTTGATATCTTGATGCCAAGAGACACTAGAGGAAGGAATACTTGCAAGTTGCAACATGAAAAGGCGGAGTGAATGAGATGCAAGGGAGGTCGGGTGGCTGAGCTGTTTTGAGGGGTAAAAGGGTAATTCGTAGGGCCTTGAAATATGAACATGCATGGAAAATATTTTAAATTGGTCAAAATGGCAAAAAGATGAGTTATCCAACCTTCGGATTGGCAAAAGATAGATTACGTTTGGTATATTGGCAAATGGTGAAAGGCCACATTTTGGAGCGGCAAATTTCAACAATCCCCTTTCAATTTTGGCTAGGTCACATATCCACGTTTCGCGAAGATAAGAAACACATGGTTTTGTAGATGGGAGTTGTTTACGAAATATTGTCTCTGCCCACTGTGATAGTCTACCCTGCATGGAAAAGGACAACAACTTCAATTTGTATTGCCAATTACGGCACTGCCAGGGTCAAGTCACCGGTGACAATGTGTGTGGTGCGTTCCGCGCCTTCGCCACGCACAACGGCTTGCGAGCCACCACATCCTGGAGCCCCGCCCAACGCCTAACTCCCAACCCACTTCGGCCTGGTTGCTCTGTCCTCGTTACTGGACTCGACCTGTTCATCGATTTTCCAACATTTCGCGGCATACACGTTGAAGGGAGCTCTTGAGATTTTTCCGGCCTTCAGTCCGCGCACGCACGCTAACGTGAATTGACCTGCGAATATTAATTCTTTGGTTGGCACGGTCTAATCAGGACGTTCTACATGATAAGCAGCGAGAACGAGATACAGAGTGTCCGGAAAAGGTTGTAAAACCAGGCACCATCCACCATTCCTTGTCTTACAAGTGCGTGCGTGTCTGTCTGCACCTTCCCCATATGCCAACTTGTATCGGTGGTCACCTTTCTTGCCGCATGCAGTCCTCGTCGGGACAAAGCCAATGACTACAATGTATGGTAACGTGGATAAAACACAAGAGTTAGGGGATAAAACACAGATAAATCCACACCCTTGCTTATTGCTACTTACCAAAGTTTGCCAATACAAGTTGGCATATGGGGGAAGGTGTGCAGACAGAGAGAAGTACACGGATGTTAGCTAGGCACGCACTTGTAAGCGACGTCTTCTCGAGTCACGGGATAAAACACAGATAAATCCACACCCTTGCTTATTGCTACTTACCAAAGTTTGCCAATACAAGTTGGCATATGGGGCAAGGTGCAGACAGAGAGAAGTACAAGGATGTTAGCTAGGCACGCACTTGTAAGCGACGTTTTCCACAACTCGTGTGGAAAAAAGCCTAGACAGGTCAATTAACAACTAACAGCATTTCCACGCTACGATACCTTTCCTTCTTTTATTAGTGCATACGGCCATATGCATGTGAGGTCCTTCATATGATGGTCTCATTCAGAGAATTATCTTGTTCAATCTTGGCGCTGCCGCCTATACTTGCCAACGACCATCATTTTCTCGAGTCAGGGGAAGACTCAAGGGCCTGTTTGGATGGATACCACACATTAACACAACGCTGCCGCCTATACTTGCCAACGACCATCGTTTTCTCGAGTCAGGGGAAGACTCAAGGGCCTGTTTGGATGGATACCACACATTAACACACCTAGTTGTAGTAAAGTGTGACAGGCCATTCTTTTTATGTCCAACAAATTGGTAGCCAAAGCTTAGACGAGTTTTGACATAAGGACGAGTTTATGATAAGTGGGGTGCAAGGCTAAGGAATTATGGTATGGCAAAACTATGGCAAGGAACTAAACATCGATCTACCATAGAAAGTCAACTCTACCTCGCTAAAGTTGGCAAAATGACCAAAACAATATCGCATAGTTGGCGTAAAAGTTCAAAAAAGAATGACTGTGGTGGCATTTTCTTCCAGGGGCGTAAATATATCCAGATTTGATTGGCATAATTAACCCAAGCTTGCTTCAGGACATGTCAAAGATCGTTACAACTGCTGCCGAAGCATTAGCCAATGTCGCCTGTTGAGAATGCTCTTGTATGTTGCAGTGTATAGGAGCGCGTAGAATTACAAGAGATTTGGAGAGGCGCTCTAGAAGTAAAAATGGTCCCTGGGGGGAACAAGCAAGAACAGTGAAGTCAATATCTTGTCTGACGGAAAACCAAAGACACTCAGGACTTTCACTCCGTTCGGCACAACTCTCAGCCGCGGCTTGGAAAAGAAGCTTAAGAAGCATGGTGTACTGACGCCTTTTCCCCCATCTCCGCCACCAGATCCTCTTCCTCCTAGGTACAAAGCCAATGCCTACTGCAAGTACCATCAGACAAAAGGCCAAAAGTGTTTAAAGGTTTAAACATGACATCCAAGACCTTATTGATTCAGGGAAAATTGAGCCACCAAGGGCAAACCGTCCTAATGTCACTACTAACCCCCTACCCACTCATGCTGTACTTCCTCCTGCCAATATAAACATGATCGAGCCAACATTGTCGAGTTGTACCTTGGTGGGGACTGACTGCTCTCCCCTACGAAAGTAGCATCGCGATGCAGAGATCAACAACACATATTCGCATACCATGCTTATCTATTGATGTCGCAGATCAGCGGCAACTCCCATACTAAGTATGATGTGGCATATCGGTTGTCTAACTACAAGGGTGGAACCTTTTCTTTTTAACTAGTCTTAAAGTGGATGTCGCAGCCAATACTAACAAGGAAACGGTTTTGGTAAAGAAAACTGAACATCGGTAAGAAGCACAGGAAACTGGAAAGGAAAGTATTTGCGGCTTTGAGCAGAGGCTGTTGTATCTTCGCCATACCAATAATATTTATTTTGGGACTGTCTGTACATCATTCAACTAATTTCTTCAAAAATTTCAGTCGAATTTTGGACCGTTAGATGAAGATTGAACCGTCTAGATCCACCCATCCAGGTCTGAGATCCAAATCCATCTATTCAAGACTCAGATCCTCCTCCCCATCTCCCCACTAAACCGTGCATGGCTGCCACTGCACAGCCTTTGCTGGCACCACCACGAACGACGCATGGCCGGTGCCGACGAGGTCCACCGAAGCTCCAACTCCTCCTCCTCCTCCTCCTCCCCGCAAGCCTCCCCCATGTTATTCTCTTGGTTTTGTCGTCTCTGCCGACTTCCACCACCCACCGCCCTCCTCCAACCCACGGTGGGCGTGCCGCTGCCACCACCGCCACCGACCACTGGTCCTCCATTGCACCGGTCAACCTTTAAATCCGGGCCCCAGTGAGCCTCTACCATAATTTGTCGCCGCCAGAGTCGGAGAAGACGACGAACCGCCGGTCAGAGAACAAATCTTTAAGGAGATCAGAAGTTTCGAAATTTGACTGATACCACAAAAAATTTTACTCGAGTGATGTATAGCAATTGTGTAATATCTTTACGAGTATTTGGAACGGCCATATGAAAAAGATTCGAGTATATTTGTCTTAAAAATACTTAAATAATATTATAACATTTTTAGATTTTAAAAATACGCTGAAATAAAAGTGAGTAGTCAAAGTTGTGACCATGTGTGTTAAATATGATACGAGCTTGTCATCGTGTCTGTGCCGAACGCAACACTTGTGTCAACTGGGGCCAGATATAGCGTCGAGTGGCGCAATCGACATTGACTCGGTTTCCTTCTTCGTTAAAGGCTCTTATTCCCTAGCCTATATACGTACCCATGTAGTCGTACATTTAGATAATTCAAAGTTTAATTTGCTTGTGATTTCTCCCTAATAATGATTTTCACATTCGTGTGCCTATGATTTTTCCGTAAAGGTTTTCTAACGTAAAATTCATATCTCGTGTTTTTACTGTTTGCTATGAGTTTTAAGTCTTATCAGAGCGACAAAGTATTTTTTCCGCTGTAATTGCTATCGAAGCGATCAAGGAAAAAAACGCACCTCAAAACTTGCGCCAAACAGGCTTCCCCCGAGTCCTAAGCGAAACAAACAAAACAAAAATATCGTTCTCGTTCAACTCAAATTGCAAATCCGAAAAAAAAAAAAAGGCAGCAGGCCCATGACCGGAAGCAATCAAATATGAATCAATTGGTGAAATCAGAATTTGTCGGCCAGCCTTCTTTTCTCGGCGAATTTTGCTACGGGCATACAGAAATATACCAGAAGATTTCAATATTCCTTTGCTTCACGTACACAGCAGTGTACCATGTTTCAACTCTGATCAGGCGTTCCACGATTTTGACTCGCCTTCCACGCCTCGACTCTGTTTCCGTGCTGCTTACTGGTTCGTTCCATCAGCAATTACTGACGATATGTCGTCTTCTTCAGGTTATTGCGATAAGATCTGCACATGTGGAGTCTAAGGTGGAGTTGCAAGTGGTTTTGCTGCTGTTGTTGAATTAACTTGGGCTATGTTTGATTGAGAAGATTTTGAAAAAAAAAATCAATGTCAGTTGTGGGAGACAATAGAGTTTGGTGTTTCGTTCACCATTTGGATATTTACAATTTGGATCACTTTTAAGCTGATCATTGTGGGGGCTTTGGCAACATTAATTCTCTTAAATTTGATGACACCTTGCTGGTAGGTAGCATGATACTTTGTTTGAAAGTGAAGGTTTTGCTTCAATTTCAATTCAAGACGTAGGATTTAAGTACCAGAAGGAGTTCGTTTTTTTTTTTGTGTGTTGATACTATAACGTTTGTTCAGTTGTCATAACTCAATATGAGGGGTCTAGTGCTGTTTCAACTCCATTAATGGCACACGACTTCCTTTTATTCAGACAGTTTTATAGGAGCAGGTTTGGCTCATTTGGCCTGTTTTGGCGATGAAATAGCAAATCTAGCCTTCTCCCCGATGAAATGTGTCACTTGCAGTGCTGCCGGAGCACTTCAGGTGGCAGTGGCAGACTCGTGGCAGGTGACTTGAGCGGTCCCACTTAGCGGCAGGTCACCTACCGCGGTCCCAGTTCGCGATAGATCGTCTTCCATGGTGGTTTTGTGTGGTAGGGTGTCATTTTTGCTATTTCGTCAGCACGGGCTAGTTTTGTTATTTCATTTAAAAAAGAAGCTAAATGAGTAAAAAAACTTTAGTTTGATCGTATTATGGATTTCAATTACATTTGAGGTTGGTGGTTTGATATGTGTGATGACCACGTGTGCAAGTTGCTCTTTCAGCGAGCATTGTTTGTTGAGTTTTGTGTTCTAGGTGGAACATATCAAATATCCATTATATGAGTTGTTCGCTATCTATCCAGCACCACAAGTGATGTCTTGGCTTATGTCGTTTGATGATTGAGCATTTGTTTCAGGAAGTCAGTTACACAAACTCAGACTTTGCTAGGATTATGAATTATTGAAAACCTAGATTTGTTCGTCTACTTTGTTGATAGCTGTGTGCTTGGATCTGCTGGTGATTTGCTCAATTTGGTTTCATGAGAAGCGTTTCGATAAGATTGTTCCAGTCTTACTCATTGAAATTAGTCCTATGGACTTTCGAGGCACAAGGTTTGTTGATAAAGACTTATTTGGAGGAGATTATGATATTTCGGCTACAGGAGTAAATTCGTCTCAGGTGGACATTGTTAAAGTATGATATGAATTTGTCATCGTGTCTGTGCCGGACGCGGCACTTGTGTCGATTGGCGTTAGATGTGGCGCCAAGTGGCGCAATCGACTCTTACTCAGTTTTCTTCTCCATTAGGGAATCTTATTTCATAGCTTATATATGTACTCCTGCAACACGGTCAGATACAGCGAAGATTTCCGTGCTCGTAATTTCTACCTAAATAATGATTTTCGCCTTTGTGCGTCCGTTATTTTTCCCGTAAGTGTTTTCACGTAAAATTTGTGTCTCCCGTTTCTACTATTCGTCGTGTGTTTTATAACAATGTCAATGTCCAAAACAACATTTTTTAAGAAAAACAAAAGGATATTTATTTGTGTCTCACGCGAGTATGATTTTATCAAACGGCTAACCATAGCTGTGCAGTATGCTCTTGGTACTTGTCACGATTTGGCTTCGGCGGCAGCGTCACACTAAACAGGGCAGAGTAGCAGACGCAGGAAGCCGAGGGAAGGAGTCTCCCCAAGGCTCTCCCCTTAGAATTTAGTCGTGGGCCGAGTGGGACGGTGGTGCTGCCAGCTTCGCCACGGCAGGCTCGCCGATCTTGTCGGCCGGTGACCCACGTTGTGGGTCAGGTCCTCTCCATATCTTATAATGGGCCTCTCTCAAGGAAAAAACTTTATAAATGGTCCTTTGTGCCGCGGTAACGCCAGGAGCGGTGCAAAATTATCAGTTTTCTGCCCTATAGAGAGCTGATCCCATGGCATGGTTAACTCAGAAGCGATGTCAATTTCATGTAGGGAAGTAACCCTAGTGCATTGCATTTAGGGGTGGATAACGAGTCAGGTAGTCGTCTTACCGAGCTTTTCTCGAAATTGACATAGTTTGATTTAATATCATTTTATATATTTTTTGAAAGTATTTTTATTACCGAGCTAACGAGTCGAGCCGAGCCAGGGTGAAATCGAATTTCATTCGAAATTGACTAATTTCAATATTTGATCAAATAACAAGTTTAATTGGAGTAATTTTGAATCGAGCCAACGAGCCCACTAACGAGCTTTTTTTCCACCCCTAATTGCATTACCATGTTTTGCATTGTGCTGTAAGAATTTGCTATCCATGTATTTCTCTTAAATTAATAACTGCTCAATCTCAAGCAACAGGAATGGACGGTATCTCTACTACTTTATGGAATGTTTAATTGGTGCGATCACCCAATGCCACGATAGATTGGTCCATCATGAGATGATCACAATTAAACCCTCATTTTGTACTAGTTTTGTGTTTGCAAGAATGAGATGGTAATGGATCAATATATTACATGCCTCAAACTAGGGAGTGTAAGTGGATACGGACATCCGCGAACCTATTAAACCTGCCCCACATGAGACGCAAGGCAGGAAGCTTAGTCGTGGGCCGAGTGGAACGGTGGTGCTGCCCGCTTCGCCACGGCAGGCACGCCGATCTGGTCGGCCGGTGAGCCACGTTGTGGGTCCGGTCCTCTCCATATCTAATAATGGACCGCTCTGAAGAAAAAAATATGATAAATGGTCCTTGTGCCGCGGTAACGCCAGGAGGTGTGCAAAATTCTCAGTTTTCTGCCCATACCATTAGGTTGTCCGTAGCTTGCACCAGAAACATATAATTTGCACTAAAAATTTTAGTTAATATATACTTATCATGTGGAGCATACAAATGAATGTCAAATAGACGTTTCGTCAACATAATATGTTCTGCAACTATAATTCTTGAAACTTTATGAACATGCACATCTAGAGTTCACAGCCTCTCACTGAAAATTATCATCACTAAAAGACCAATTATGCATGTTGGTGATATATAAGATAGCTGAATGCAAAAGAGGCAAGCGTATGAGAGAGGATAGGTGAGGAAAATGGGGGAGGTGGGGAGGCGGTTGCGAGAACGGGGAGGTTGGGATGGGGATGCGGTTTCTGCGCATCCTATGAGTGGGGGAGGAAAAACGCCCATGTTGCCTTCGTCGCCGCTTGCCATGGCATACAGGACCAACGGGCCAGCAGGCGAAGGCTGTTGGGATACGGGTAGACTACGATAGTAAAAAATCAAAAATTCTACCACGTAAACTAGGAAGCCAAGCAAGTAGATGATCATAGATCGTTACCACCAAATGCGCAGAGCAGCGGAAGAAGAGTTGGAGCAGCCTGGTCCAACGTAGAGCGCGTCGATGTAGCGATCGTCCAGCGTCGATGCCATGGTCGTAGTCGATCGTCCAGCGTCGAGCACGTCGATGGTCTCCTCCAACAACCTTAGCAGTTCCTTATGAAGATCGCGGATCGTCCTTAAACGCAACAGCAATCGCACTAGCGCCTCTACGGTATCCACACGTCCAAGAAAGGAACAACCGTACACCGGTGTGCTAGCACCAAGTCGCACAGTAGAGCTCTCAGGAAGATGGCGGCTAGGGTTTCGGTAGAGCAACTTACGTCAACTCCTCTATCTCCCAATAGCCTCAAGCATCTCCTTATATAGTGCCCATGACGGATCCTATCCGAACATATTTTGTTCCAACCCGTTAAGTGTGTGACCATGTAGGTTCATGCGTAATCGGTTGTGACTCGGAAACCCTTTCCGACCACAAGTCGTTAGCGGTCCCTAGTAGGACATAACGATTCTCGAATACACACAATTATATCGGACGAACCTTAATGCAATATGATCTAAGACCAGGTCCATATCACTAACGACCAGCTCGTATCTCTATACGACCAGTTCAGATTTGGTCTCGACCAATTCGTAACTCCTTTCGACCAAGTTTCAACCACTTAGTGATCATGTTCGACCAGCCTACGACCAGCTCGTATCTCCATATGACTAGTCTGCACCTGATCGAACTGAAAGTTCTTCTCGTGTATTCTCCCTTTGCCTCACAATATCTGGTTGAACTCCAGGTGAGATGTTGTGCCATCCATGGACTGTTCAATACTTTCTCGATTGAGTGTCGGATAACTTCACGTGGTCGAACACTTCGACCACTAATGGCATAGTCATGCACTTACTTTATCCAACCACGACAAGGGGCCCAAAGACATCTCTCATGTTATGTTAGGAGGGGCAAATCCTATATCCGACCAGTCATATTCCTCTGTATATTTCATAGTATACCCGAAAGCTACCTTTATAACTATCTAGTTACGGAGTAGCGTTTGGCAACCCCTAAGAGTACTATTACACATGTAGGAAACCATGTTGATCTCAGGTCTAAGGATTATACATCATCATTGCTTGAGACCAACTAACGACACATAAAATCATAACAATCTCAATAGTGTCTCAAGGTGGGTCTTATCCAACACCATGTTCTCTAACATGTATCTATATTATTGGTTTGATATCTCTATATCTATGACCTGTGAAACATAGTCATCAACCAATATATATGCTAGTCTATTCATATGTTTCCGACTAGGGAACGTTTAAGAATAATTATTGTAGAAATATAGAGTTTCACAATCAAATCACATACTTGATAATAAATATTAACAATATTATTCTAGAAACAAGATAACATATTATCCACTGTTTTGAACATAATGAAATATAATCATCTCTATGATTGCCTCTAGGGCATATTTCCAACAGTCTCCCACTTGCACTAGAGTTTATCATTTAAGTATCTAATACCGATAGCTCTTGTGTGCGCCTCATGCTTTGGCTGTGTGAGAGGCTTTGTCAACGGATCAGCAACATTTAAATCCATATGAACTTTGCATATCTTAACATCTTCTCTATCCACCAATTCATGAATAAGATGATAATGCCTGAGTATATGCTTGGACTTTTGATGGGATCTAGGCTCTTTAGCCTGCGCAATGGCTCTATTATTGTCACAATAGAGATCCATTGGGCTCGAGTTACTCGGAACCACACCCAACTCAGTAATGAAATTCCTTATCCAAACACCTTCTTTCACAGCTTCAGAAGCTGCAATGTACTCAACCTCCATCGTAGAATCAGCAACCGTCTCTTGCTTGGAACTTTTCTAACTCACTGCTCCTCCATTCAAAATGAATACAAAACCAGATTGCGAATGATAATCATCTTTGTCAGTTTGGAAGCTTGCATCGGTGTAACCATTTACAGCGAGCTCTTCATCATCGCCATAAACAAAGAACGCATCCTTAGTCCTTCTCAAGTACTTAAGAATGTTTTTCACAGCTGTCGAGTGACCTTCACTAGAATCAGCTTGGTATCTACTCGTAACACTTAGAGCATATGATACATCTGGTCAAGTATATATATCATAACATACATGATAGATCCAATAGCTGAAGCATATGGAATACCATTCATACGGTCTCGCTCATCAGTTGTCGAAGGACACTGACTCTTGCTGAGACTTATGCCATGTGACATAGGCAAGAACCATTTCTTGGCATCCTGCATGTTGAACCGAATCAACACCTTGTCAATATAAGTACTTTGGCATAATCCAATTAGCCTTCTTGATCTATCTTTATAGATCTTTATCCCTAAGATATATGCTGCCTCTCCTAAGTCCTTCATAGAAAAACTATTTTTCAATGATGCCTTAACGGATTCTAGCATAGGAATGTCATTCCCAATCAATAATATGCCATCTACATATAATATTAGAATTACAAGTGCGCTCCCAAACCTTTTGATCTCCTCATCAAAACGTAAATTCCAACTCCGAGATGCTTGCTTCAACCCATAAATGGACTTATGAAGTTTGCACACTTTACTAGCATTCTTTGGATCGACAAAACCTTCAAGTTGTGTTATGTACTCTAGGTTTCCATTAAGGAAAGTCGTTTTGACATCCATTTGCCACATCTCATAGTCGAAATATGCAGCAATAACTAGAATGATCCGTACAGATTTAAGCATCGCTACCGGTGAGAATGTCTCATCGTAGTCAACCCCTTGAACTTGTCGAAACCCTTTTGCGACTACTCGAGCTTTATGAATGTGAACATTTCCATCCATGTCAATCTTTTTCTTATAGATCCATTTGCACACAATGGTTTTAACAACATCAAGTGGATCGACCAGGTTCCAAACCTGATTGTCTCTCATGGAGTCTATCTTAGATTTCATGGCTCCAAGCCATTTCTCAGAGTCTGGGTCAATCATTGCTTCCTTGAAAGTCTTAGGCTCATCATTATTCAACAATAATATGTCATGCCCGTACCTTATAGGCAATTGACGTGGCATTTTAGACCTACGTGGGGCTGATGCCTCATTTACAAGTTCAACAATATTTTGTTCATCTTGTAGAGGTTAAGTAGGAGTTAAAACATGTAGGATTGTATAGCACAATCAGAGGGGGTGAATGATTATACCGATTTCTTGCTCACAAATCAGCCAAACTTGCCATGCGCTGGCTCTTCTCGTGACCTCCTCGAGGACCTCTTCAGAATCTCCTCGAGGACCTCTTTCAAGAAGACCTTTCACACACAGCTTGAACAAGAACAATCCTAAGACAATGTCGAATAGATCTGATCTCTTATTTTTCAATATTGTTCTGTGTCTACAAAGTGCTCAACAAACACCCCTTAAAGCTCTCAACCGAAAGACCTCTAAAGCTCTACCGCAAAAGCTGCGTACAAAAGTTACAAGAAAAACACTTCCCCTCTGCCTCCTTTTATAGGCAAAGACCAATCCATGTCATCAACGACATGGACACAAAATCATATAACTTCCGAGAATCAAGGGACCCGAAACCCTTCCAAACACGGGTTTTCCAATATCTCTAAACCTTACAGATATTTGAATACTTTCTATATATCCTCACATGTCATAAGCCTTCAAGACTAGACCCTCCCGAAGCTTCTCCGTGCATTATCCAACCACCTTTGATCTCCACGTGCTCCAGTGCAAGCCCAGCCACCTCGTGACATCCTTGACCTCTTAGACCTTAGATTTTCCCATCCTAGTTTGGGTCCTCCTTGTCATCGACCATGATCGTCTTCACGCTCAACCTACACATGCAAAGACCAAAGAATACATTCCAAGCACAAGTCTTCTAACTTGACCTATATCAGTTTATACACGCATATCACATACTCTCAATCAACAATAACCACGTTCTAGATCAACCTTGAAGTCTACGACCACTTCAACAAGGTCCGCGACCAATTTCAGTAGGTCTACCAACACCTCCAAGATGTCCACGACGTCTACGACCACTCTCCAAGACGTCCACGACGTCTACGACCACTTCCACCAAGTCTACGACCACTCACCTACATCGTAGAACTCAAAGCATACAGTAATTGGAATGAATAAGGTGGTCTTGTAAAGACCTCCAGGTGGTCCTAAGAAGACCTCATAAAAAGACCTCTTGGAAGATCCCATGAGTGATCCTGGAAGATCTCCTCAAACACCTCCTAGGAGGTCCTTGAGAACCTCCACAAAGACCTCTTGGAAGGTCCTGAAAAACCTCCTCAAAGACCTCCTGGGTCATCTTTGTAAATATCCAGAGACGTCTTTATAAATCTCTAGGGTCGTCTTTGTAAATATCCAGGGATATCTTTCTACAAAGACCACCTCCTTGCTACAGTGCCTCGAAAGATCTCCTCGCTACATTAACTCTGGAGACCTCCTCGCTACAGTACCTCGGAATGAACAGTGCCTCGAAAGACCTCCTCGCATCAGTGCTCGTGATGAACAGTAACTAGAAGACCTCCTTGCTACAGTACTTTAGAGCTACAGTGCTCCAAAGACCTCTTGGACGATCCAGATAACTCCAGGGAGAGGTCCTATGTGGTCCAGATAGACCCACATTGGTGCCCATGGGGGAGGTCCTGGATGGACAAGATTGATCCAGAGGAGGTCCTAAATGGACAAGATTTCTCCACGTTGATTCTCCTGGGAGATGTCCTGAATGGACCAGATTAATACTGAGGAGGTCCTAGATGGTCGCGATTGACGCGTGTTGGCGCTCCTTGGGAAAAGACCCGGATGGATCAAATTGATCCTAAGGAGGTCCTAGACGGTCCAGATTAATGTGTGTTGGTTCTCTTGGAGGAGGACCCGGACGGTTGCGATTTATGAACGTTAGTTCTCTTGGAGAGGTCTTGGACGGACGCGATTGATGCGCGTTGGTTCTCTTGGAGAGGTCCTAGACGGTTGCGATGGATGCGCATTAGTTCTCTTGGACGGTTGCGATTGATGCGCGTTAGTTCTTCCTTGGGGAGGTCGTGGGTGGTCCAGATAACACCTGGGGAGGTCCTGGATGGCTGCGATGCGTCCACGCGAATGCTTCTCAGAAGGACCTTGAAGACCTCCGGCAAACCTGAAAAGACCTTAAACAAAACATCCAAACGGAACAACAGAACCTTCCAACAGCCGCAAATTCTAGTGCAATCCAAAGGTCAATTATTCAACAGTAAAAACCACGACCACACCCCATGGTCCAACAAAATACTTTCAGATGTTTCCCGAATTTCTTCGAGTTGCACCTTTCTCCCACTGACTCCTTTTGAAAGAAACTCTTTCTTCAAAATGACACCATTTCGGGCAACAAAAACTTTGCCCTCTTCTCAGTTGTAGAAATAATATCCTTTGGTTTCCCTAGGATATCCTATAAAGAAGCATTTATCTGATTTGGGTGTGAGCTTATCAGACGTCAAACGTTTAACATAGACATCACATCCCCAAATCTTTAGAAAAGACAAATTAGGACTCTTCCCAGTCCATATCTCATATGGTATCTTATCTACTGATTTATATGGTACCCTATTTAAACTGAAAGCGGCAGTTTCTAGAGCGTAACCCCAAAAAGACAATGGCAGATCTGATTAGCTCATCATCAACCGAACCATATCCAACAAGGTTCGATTACGCCGCTCGGACACCCCATTCCATTGTGGAGTGCTCGGTGGTGTAAGCTGTGGAACAATTTCACATTGCTTCAACTGATCACCAAATTCATGGCTCAAAAATCCACCTCCAGATCAGATCGTAAAGATTTGATTGTCTTGCCAAGTTGATTCTGTACTTCACTCTGGAACTCTTTGAACTTTTCAAAGGATTCTGACTTATGCCTCATTAAATAGATATATCCATATCTACTAAAGTCATCAATAAAAGTAATAAAGTACTGAAAACTACCTCTAGCTGTCGTGCTCATTGGTCCACACACATCAGTATGTATGAGTGCCAACAAGTCGGACACCCTCTCATTCCGATCAGTGAAAGGTGTCTTGGTCATCTTCCTGAGTAGGCAAGATTCACACGTTTCAAATGATTCCAAATCAAATGAGTTTAGAATTCCATCATCATGGAACTTCTTCATACGTTTCTTACTTATGTGACTCAAACGACAATGCCAAATAAAAGTGAAATTCATATCATTAGGCCGAAGCCTCTTCGCATTAATATTATAGATGGGTGCATCATCAAGATTTAAAATAAATAACCCATTCATAACAGGAGCATAGCCATAAAACATTTTATTCAAAAGTATGGAACAACCATTGTTATCAATAATGAATTTATAACCATCTGCCATCAAACATGAGGCAGAGATGATGTTTCTACTTATAGCTGGAACGTAATAACAATGATTTAGTTCCATAATAAATCCTAAGGGCAAAAATAATGGCAAAGTCCCGATGGCTAATGCAGTAACCCTTGCTTTATTCCCAACGCGAAGATCCATCTCGCCTCTTGCAACTCTCCTAATCCTTGTTAGACTCTACATCGAATTGCAAATATGAGCAACCGATCCGGTATCAAATACCCAAGAGTTAACAGAAGAATTAGCAGAAAAACATCTATAACATTAATACCTGAAGTGGAAGGTTTAGTTCCACCATTCTTTTTCAGATCAGCCAGGTATTTCTTGCAGTTCCTCTTCTGATAGCCTGGCTCCTTGCAGTAAAAACATTCATTCTCGTGAGTCGGGCTAGACTTAGTCTTGGGCATAGGTTTGTTAGTTTGGATCCCATCCAAAACTTTAGCCTTGTCCTTTCCTTTGACCCAAGTCTTAGCCTTCTTCTTGAAGCTTGTACTCGTTTGCACCATCATCACATGACTGTTGCTTTTCTTAATGATGTCCTCTGCAGTCTTGAGCATCATATGTAGCTCGGTGAGATTCTTGTCTAAGCCATTCATATGAAAGTTCGGAATGAACTGTCCATAGCTTGTAGGAAGCGAAGCAAGAATCAAATCTGTAGCCAACTCTTGACTAAGAGGAAAACCAAGATTTTCCAAGCTCTGTGTGTAACCAACTATCTTGATCACATGTGGGCTCACCAGACTACCCTCAGCTAGCTTACTCCCAAACAACTTCTTTGAGATCTCATATCTCTCAGTTCTTGCTTGTGTCTCAAACATGCCTTTGAGCGCTACTATCATATTGTAGGCCTCGATGTTCTCAAATTGCTTCTGAAGGTCTGAGTTCATCGCAACAAGCATGAGACAGCTAACATCAAGGGACTCATCACATGCCTTTTTATAGGCGGTTTTAAGAGTAGCAGCAGCATTTTCAGCAGGCACATCAGGAATTGGTTCCTCTAGACCATGTTCCTTTTTATCTTGCCTAAGAACAATTCTTAGGTTGCGGGACCAATCCGCAAAATTTGTTTCATTCAGTTTTTCCTTATCAAGTATCGAACGTAAAGCAAAACTGGATGTAGGTACAGCAGTTGGTGCCATGATCTACAACATAAAATATGCAAAACTAAGACATATGTTCAAGAAAAGTAACTTCTATTAAACAATTTAATAAAGATACTCCCACTAAATACCATGTCCCTCTTATGACATTTAGTGATTCAAGACCCACAATCAGTTAATGTATTAGTGAGCTTTGGCATCACTGCTAGAAGATTAGTGAATTAGGTAAGCAACCCTTTGCTAATCATATCTCTATATGAGTCTTATTGTTGGGCAGAATCTCTATGCTCCGGCACCCAACCCTATGCCCCAAGGTCCATAACCGTTATGATGACCTTGTCAAGTTAAACTAATGCTATGTGTGTAAGTATCCGACACAAACCCATCTAGTCAAGGAATATTAATGGCACTCTGCTTTAGCAAGACCTACCATTAAAATACATGACTTTGGATGGTGTAGCTAATTGGGAGGGCGTCAATTTAACTTAATATTATGTGAAGGAATTTTACTTCTACCATGTTAAAAGCATTTAAAGCAATTAAATAACATGCATAGAAATAAATGAATAGGAATATAAAGGCATTCACAGACAATCAAATTGCATTGTGATATAGTATGACCCTTCCACATGGTGATCTCCATCGCCGTGCTTCCTGTTCGCCATGTCTCCAAGTGGTCAGATCCTCCAAGTACTCCTACTAAGCTATTACTCCTAATAGCCCTAGTAATAAATTACAAGGAGTGAAGAAGCATCACAAGTCAACACGCATGGCGTTATACAAATATGGACAGCCTTGGGCTGCAATAAGCATAACATGCTGGTCATGAACATTACACACATACATGCATCTCATACATCATGGGTCATACTATTCACATCAATCCCTGCAAAAACAAGTTATGCATGGAATTCAATTCTATTCGGCAACATGAACCCATACTACCTATAACGCATGGTACGATTACTTAGCACGGCAGTCCCACTAGCCGGTTAGCGAACGAGGTTTGAAGGGGCAATGCCCCTCGCTGGTCGAGGGCAGCGCTCTCGGAAAAATTTTCTAGAACATGAATCTTATTCATGTAACCGAGTCTTGAAAATCATCGGACTAATCATAGTAACCCTATTCCGAACCAATCCAATCATTGCCTTGTACGACCACATACTGCCACATACTCCGATGGCGGAATTTCGACCGGTAGGAGTGTTATGCAGTGTGGTCGTGAACAAGCGCAACAAACTATCTGGTCCTTTTAGCTCATACCTCCTCATAGACCCATCTACTACCACCGAAAACATATCGATCTTATCGACCAGGGCCTAGATCGTTCCATCTATATGAACCGATCTAGGTTACCAGACCCGACCAGAAATAGATCCAATCTACTACAACCACATATCAAGTATATGCAACCGATCCAGATCAAAACTACACAGGATGACTCTGATACCACCGTTGGGATATGGGTAGGCTACGATAACAACAAATCAAAAATTCTACCACGTAAATCAGGAAGCCAAGCAAGTAAATGATCACAGATCGTTACCACCAGACGCGCAGAGCAGCGAAAGAAGAGTTGGAGCAGCCTGGTCCAACGTAGAGCGTGTCGATGTAGCGGTCGTAGTCAATCGTCCAGCATCGAGCACGTCGATGCAGTGGTCGTAGTCGATCGTCCAGCGTTGAGCACGTCAATGGTCTCCTTTAGCAACCTTAGTAGTTCCTTATGAAGATCGCGGATCGTCCTCAAGCGCCACAGCAATCGCAGTAGCGTCTCTACGGTATCCACACGTCCAGGGAAGGAACAACCGTACGCTGGTGTGCTAGCACCATGTCGCACGGCAGAGCTCTCAGGAAGATGGAGGCTAGGGTTTCAGTAGAGCAACTCACGTCAACTCCTCTATCTCCCAATAGATTCAAGCATCTCTTTATATAGTGCCAATGACGGATCCTATCCGAACATGTTTTGTTCCAACCCATTAAATGTGTGACCCTGTAGGTTCATGTGTAATCGGTTGTGACTCAGAAACACTTTTCGACCACGAGTCGTTTGTGGTCCCTAGCAGGACATAACGATTCCCGAATACACACAACTTATATCGAACGAACCTTAATGTAATATGATCTATGACTAGGTCCATATCACTAACGACCAGCTCGTATCTCTATACAACCAGTTCAGATTTGGTCTTAACCAATTCGTAACTCCTTACGACCATGTTTCGACCACTTAGTGATCATGTTTGACCACCCTACGACCAGCTCGTATCTCCATACGTCTAGTCCGCACCTGATCGAACTGAAAGACCTTCTCGTGTATTCTCCCTTTGCCTCACGATATCTGGTTGAACTCCAAGTGAGATTTGTGTCATCCATAGACTGTTCAATACTTTCTCAATCGAGTGTCAGATAACTTCATGTGATCGAACACTTCGATCACTAGTGGCATGGTCATGCACTTATTTTATCCGACCACAACGAGGGGGTCCAGAGACATCTCTCTTGTTATGTTAGGAGGGGCAAATCCCATATCCGACTAGTCATTAGGATGGGCAAATCCCATATCTGACCAGTCATATTCCTCCGGATGTTTAATAATGTACCCGAAAGCTATCTTTATAACTACCCAGTTATGGAGTATTGTTTGGCAACCCCTAAGAGTACTATTACACATGTAGAAAGCCATGCTGATCTCAGGTCTAAGGATTATACATCATCATTGCTTGAGAGCAACTAACGACACACAGAATCATAATAATCTCAATAGTGTCTCAAGGTGGGTCTTATCTAACACCATGTTCTCTAACATGTGTCCATATTATTGGTTTGATATCTCTATATCTATGACCTGTGAAACATAGTCATCAACCAATACATATGCTAGTCTATTTATATGTGTTCTCATATGTTTCCGACTAGGGAACGTTTAAGAATAATTATCGCAGAAATATAGAGTTTTACAATCAAGTTGCGTAATTGATAATAAATATTAACAGTATTATTCTAGGAACAAGATAACATATTATCCACTATTATGAACATAATGAAATATAATCATCTCTATGATTGCCTCTAAGGCATATTTCCAACAGTGGCTCCTCTCCAGCGGCTCCGGCGGTGGCACGCAAGCTACGACGTCCTGATCAGTTTTCTCACGTCGTGGGGAGTGGAGGCAGCGTGGGGCCTCTCTAGAGTTTGGGGGGTGGCTGCACGGTTTCTTGATCCTGATCGGATATGGAGGGCTCAGTGAAGGAGGTAGCAACACCAGTTACGGACGACAGCCTACTACTACAAAAGGGGCTATCCTGGACGCCTCATCACAGACGGTTCCCCAGAACTGTCTGTATTAAGGACAATCACAGACGGTTTTGGTTTAGCGCACGCCTATGTTACTGGGTGCAGTAAAAACCGTCTCTGAAGATGTAATATCACAGATTGTTCATATTTAAAACCGTCTGTGAAATTATCACGAACGGTTATATTTAAAACTCGTCTGTGATATTAATATCATAGATGGTTCATGTTTAAAATCATCTGTGAAATATCACAGACGGTTCTTACAAATATCCGTCTCAGATATTAATAAATATCACAGACGGCTTATGTTTAATACCGTTTGTGATATATCAGGGACGGTTCTTAAAAATAACCGTCTGTGATATTTATTAATATCTCAGACAGGTTTAAAATATAACTGTCTGTGATAATTTTGTATTATAGATGGTTTGTGGTAGGAATTGTCTGTGATATGTTCAATGCTGCTTCGCTTCCAGCGCCGACGACTCCTTGCATGTTTTATAAGAATGATCATCCACTACCGTCCTCCTCACACATCGCTCTACTATCAAGTACAAACGAGATCATCTGCCACCGTACTCCTCACACATCGCTCTACTCTTAAGCACAAACAAAATGGCTCCCCACTCTTCTCGACACAAAGATTAATGGCCTACTCGCCATCTGTCAGACACCACCTTGACCATACTGTTGCGAAGCTTACAAAATCACATCAGATATTCTGAGTGTCCTCCCTCCTCCGGCGAAGGTTATGCCGGGACACGTGACGACGACGCTGCGTCATCTAAACGACCTCTTCTGCCGTGTCTTCTGGGTGGTCTGCAGCTTCCGGAGAGCCATAAGAACCCATTGGAAATTATCATCACGATTTTTTAGGTGAAGCTTTACATATAAATCACCAGCATCAATAGAACCAATATTGTATACCCAAGGGTCCACCCCTAAAAGGATACCCCTGATCGTCCTTGTGGCGGAGAAAAATGCCACAAAAACTCTCGTCCACCACAGAGATGATTAAGACTAGACATTGAGAAGTCTTTTTTACCAGTTTCAAGAATGGCAACAGAATCCAAATGCTGCTCCTTAACACTTCACTAATATAATGATGTTTAGCCAAGTCTCCTAAACCTCTGCTATTCTAGAAAAGACATTTCATTTCAACATTAATTTGATTGGCCTATTATGAGAATTTTTTCCTTTTTTCTTCCCTGAGCTGGATGACCTCTTTTTATTTGTTACCGATGTAAAATCGTCCTCCAACAAAACATCATCTAAATCACTATAGAGATGATTAAGGGCTGAGATATCACAATAATCCTGATTCTCCTCCTCCACCACCTCAACATCTACAATTCCTTTTTTTTAATATTCCTAATTCAAGATTCTTAATACTTTTAATAGTACTAACAATCTCTGCACTAACATCTCCTAAGGAAATTATGATGCTAGCAAGTTTTTCAATAACTTTCTCATCAGAAAAAAGACAAAAGGAAAAATTTATTACTAGACTTACTTGGATCTAGTTCGAGGTTTCAAACTTTTACACGTCGTGTAGCCTTCTTGACTAAGTCCTCATCACCGAACTTCTGCCTCTTGATGCATTCACTCTACCTAGGCTCCACTAGATCAACCACAACTGGGCTTGCACTTGTCACCTTGCTGTGTACTGTAACAGTCTTGACACGCAAAGAGTCGACCTCATCCGCCCCATGGTTAGCCGCAGAATCTTCCAACCAAGGGATTGTCATGACAGCCTCTACTGCTACTGAACCCTCATTAACCAATCTGCCATTATCCACCTCAGGACCAAGGACATCAGCTACCTTGGAATCACTTCCCACTACTGCCGCAGGCAAGATGGCACCGCTGAACACCATAGCAGGCGAAGCATATACCTGTCCCGTGGGGCTATCATCAGCAGCATCCAACTCTTCATTTACCGCAAAACTAGCTTCCTCCCCAAGACCAACACCCGACTCCTCTTAACAGTGGGTAAACCAGCCAAGTTAGCAGCCAACCTCTGCCCTGAATGATCACAACGAATGCACCATCCCCGCGTGCATCAGTCACAAACTCCTTTCTGACTACCATCGGTGTAACCCAGATGTCATCCGATGCCAAAAGCCTCAGGGTAGTCCCCTTAGTAATTGAGGTAGATTGTCCATCGCGGTTCTTAGGAGCACTTGATTTAACATCCGAATTATTCTTGAATCTCTTAGTATCTCTATCTTCCATCTAAGCATCTTTGCTTCCCGCCCGGCCCTGCAACTTGCCCGCCAGCACCACCAATGACAGAAAATTGTCCAGCGCCTCTATTGCCTTCAATCTGCCCACCGCCAAAGCCAACCTGCCTACCAGCATCACCGCTGATGGAAAAAAGTCTAGCGCCTCTGTTGCCGCGATCGCGCCGGCAAAGAAGGCGCTGCCGCTAAAAGAAACTGGTCGCTAGCACCACCGCTGACGGAGAAAAAACCAGCGCCTCCATTGCCCGGTAGTTGCCCACCACCGAAGCCGACAGCACCGCAAGGCCCTGCATCCGGGTTACCCGAGCCGCCGTTGACGGAAAATAGCTGACCCCCTGCACGACCCTTCCAAACTCCATGTTGCTATTATTGCAAAGTACCTCTGCGAACGAACGCGATAGCCTTTTGCTGTGCCCGTCCAGCCACCGGACTCCTTTTTAGGGTTTGGCCGATGTACTCTCCATGTACGCCAGAGCAACCGACGTAGCCAAGGCAGTCCTTTATTTCGGGCTTATTTCATGTGCTAAAAGGTTCATTAATTCAAGAAGGAATCCCTTGCATACGAAGCAAAGACACCAATGATTGGTTAAACTCGGTTTAAACTTGGAGATAGATGCGACCAGGATGGAAAGCTGAATCCAACTATAACTACCAAGATCATGCGATTAACATGCGGACTCCACAACCGCTTGGTAATGAAGGCAGCAAGAGGCTACAAAAGGAGAAGGGCTTCGGAAGAATTTGCACATGCCAACTCGAATCAATCTACATTGCCTTTACATTGTACCTTTACAATACACATCTACATTTCCTACCCTAGGAGTATTTCATACTCAGTAGATTGAAACCATCAACTTATGTAGTTGACCTGCGAGTTATAAATGAGTTATCTTTGATCATATCTTTACTTTTGCTGGTTTGCTGAAAATCAGCTGGCACGCCCAACAATTCTAGTCGCTTCGCCAAGTGAGCAACCTCCGTAGGAACACAGTGTTGCCTGTCGTATTCACTACCAGAAATCACTTAGTTCCCGAGTGTTTGGACGAAAACACTCGGGAAGATCCCGAGTGTTTCACAGGACACTCGGGACGAGACGTCAACACTCGGGAGAATTAACTTTCCCGAGTGTTTCCTATAACACTCGGGAGATCAAAATAAAATCCCGAGTGCACCGAATCGAAAACACTCGGGACCTTTTTTTCCCGTTGCGCCCATTATTTCCCATCGCGCGCCCATTTATTTCCTGTCGTGCCCTTTATTTCCCGTCGCGCCCGCTCGATATCCCCAACCCCAATCCCGCAGCCGCGCGCCTCCCGTCCTCCGCCTCCTTCTCCCTCCTGCTCGCAGCTGCTCCCCCGCCCCGCAGAACCCGCGCCCTCCCTCCTTCCGCGCCGCGTCGCCCTCCTCCTCCGCCACACAAGGGCTCTCTCCTCCTCCTCCCGAGCGCCTTGCCACGCATCCAGCGCCTCGGCCGCCTCCCTCCTCCCGGATCTGGCGCCTCCACCCCTGCAGCCTTGCCCTCCTCCTCCACCGCCCTGCTGCAGCACCTCCTCCCCTCCTCCTCCCCGAGCATCGCCCGCATCTGGCGCCTCCGGCCGCCTCCCTCCTCCCTGGATCTGGCGCCTCCACCCGCACGCGACGCCGCCCTCCTCCTCCGCCATGTTACGTACCCGATTGGAAGAACTCAAATCACCACCGAGCACAAGTATTATATTGCAATACCGTCACTGGATACAAGTATTGGGGATACAATTAGGAGAGTTGGAAGCAGGGATGGGGAAGCAGCATTAGCAATGGAGATTGGGAATCAGAGGAACAGTGGTCGGGGAGAAGAGTAGTTGGGGAAGAAGAGCAGTAGCAGGGAGGAAGGAAGAGCCTCGGTTCAGTGTTCTGTTCTTCGATGCCTCAATTGATGCCATCGCTGCCCCCTTGTACTCCTGAGCGGAATGCCCCTCACAGGCCACAGTCCTGACCCACCGTGTGACCCAAGTCAAAGCAGGCCCCCAAGCCGGTATGTGACATTTCTCCCTCCTTGAATGAGGCTTGACCCTAAGCCGATACAAAAGAATAGTCACCATTGCCACCGGGATCCCATGGTACCAAAAGAACATCCCTACCCAGCCTGACTTGAACGCAATCCCCACCATGCTTCTGCTGTACTAGCATTGCCTGTATCGCCAAATTATCATAGCTTGCTCTCATTGCACGCGGTGACTTCAGTGTAAGGACTGTCACCATAGACATTACCAAGGAAAGGACACGAGAAGTGTGGCCTTCAAGTTCTGCCAGTTTGACCATTGACGGGTACTCCCATAATGTAAGTGGTGGTTTCTGTACAAATCTGTGAGCACTTAGCAGCTCCTTTTGATTCTTATTCCAGAATAGTGCACGCACCTGGGACCCAGTATCAACCGAATTCAAACATAAACCATTATGTGTGTTCCAGAATTTGATGCACCGATCATTTCCACCACCACTAGAGGCAAGCACATTGCTCTGGAATGGACACCAGGCAAGAGCCTTCACTACAGCCAAGTGATCACTAAGCCTTTGAAGCCACCGACTATGACCCAGGGTTGGATTAAATGAGGCCGTTGAAACATCCCATATGTGCACCCGGCTATGGAAAAGCATACCAATTTTCTCTCCTCGGACAATCTTATTAATACTATCTGTGAAAGAGCATGGCCTTCCACGCTGTTCATCAAGGAAATCCAGCCTTGGATCATTGAGGAATAGGTAGCCTAGCCCTGGTCCCTTGTGTAACTTTTGATACCAAGTTAGGCTAATTTGGGCGTTAAGATCTGGAGGGCACTACCGTGTTGTCGAAGCTGTCATTTACTTTTTTGCCCGGTATCAATCAATCTAATGCTTGTCGTTATCAATCCACTTGCAATTACTACTGGTATGCCCTTTGATGCAAGAAGAATAAAGAACCGCCACTTTAGCTTGCATTCCACCTCTTCCTACACGAGACTTCTCCCCTAAATTAATTAGCTTCCCATGTTTTTCCTTAATGTACGTGTGTAAAATCTTTGATTGAGGATCACTCGGTTGACCGCTATAGAGTCCCTCCACATCACTAAGCATGATGAGAAGATTAGCATTCAGTTCCTCGCCAATAGTCCGCCAAACTGTCATTATCCGAGAATATACGATGAATCGTGTAACAATTCCACCTTTTGTATAAATGCCATATTTACTTGTGTCTCCATAGTATAAGTTCGTCCTGAACACCTGGATCTTGAGGGCCACTTGAAAGCAGGCAACCTTAGGATTACCATATTGGAGCATAATAGCTCTGACATCTGCGCCAAGAAGTAGAGGAAGTCACCATCATTTTCTAACATTGTTGCTCCAAACAAGCTGTTTAAGCGAGTTCTTGACGGTGAAGTTGTCCATCAACAAGTCTTGTTGTTTCTTGAAGTGCTTCTTTGCATTCGGGACCGGTGAGTCCCCAACTGCTTGTCGAAGTTAGTGAAGTTGTATGCAGAGAAGAACAACTCCGAGCTTGCAAGACTTCCACATGTTAAGTGAGGAAATTTCAATCTGAACCAAGCACTGAGTGCTCCAGCGTACGATCCTCCAAAAACAAACCAAGAACTGTCGGCTCCCAAGCTATTATACTTGGCATTTAAAGTTTCCTGATAATACTGGCGGAAAACGGCCAGATCAAATAAAGCCTGCTTTAATGACAAGAACCTTAGATTTTCTGTTGTCAAACTCTCGAAAGGGGAACTCTTTCCATAGTATCGATGCTCGGGAAAAACCAATGCAGCACCAAACTTCTTTGCCATCACAGCTAGGTAGTTGTTAGAAATCCCATTTCATGAAGCTTCTCCACATATACTTAAGAACACCAGCCCATTTGGAGCTCGATAGTAATCAAGAAATTCGTAGCAAGGCTGTTCGAATTGCCGATGATCCTGGGTTGGTGGCCAAGAAGATGACACAACTTCATTTAGGAGGAACAAAGGTGGTGGCCATGGCTGCTTCAGCTGCTCGTCACATCAATCCCACCTGAAGGATGGCCACGGCATTGCCTGTGCTTCAGCTCCATGACTCATTCTTGTGACTTGGGAAGGGGGAGACCACGGACTCCACTCAACACACTTTACAGGATGTGGCCACAACACCACCAGCTGATCGACCACGACTAGACGGCCGTTGACGAGGGTGGCGTCTGCAACCAGAATAGGGGCAGCCGCATCGTGGTCCTTGTCGGCGACAGAAGTAGACGTCGGTGCGGTCACCCACGGGGGCTGGTCATCATCTGAGGAGCCGTGTGTCTTCATGGGCACCACTTCGAGCACTTCGAGCACATCAAGAGGCTGCTCCTTCCCTTGCGAGAGAGGAACGGCATCCACGCCATCCAAACCAGCAGTGGTGTCGGTCGAGTCCTCGGGGGCAGTGGCATCGGAGGAAGCCCGGGAAGACAGTGGCCACCCAAGCCTATTGTACAACGTCTCCTTCACCTCAATCACCATCTTCAAGCACCTTCTCTTCTGCTCATCAGACATGTCATCCCATTCACAACCCGGTGTAGGCGGTGAGAGCGGCTCAGACTTGGGTTCATCGGTGCTAGCGGAAGGCTTGTCAGGTGGCGAGGAACATGTAGCCTCGACGACGACCTCCGGGGCACACACGGAGGCCACCGCGTCACGCCGCGCCATCTTAGTTGAAGCTGGTTCTGTTGTCGGCTGCACCAGCTGAACGTTGAGGAAGCAACAGCGGTCGTAGATGCACCGACCATGCAAAGCATCTCGAGCTTGCTCTGCTCCCTGCCATGATCGGAGTTGTACCATGGCCTCCACTTGGTTGACTTTCTCGAACATGGACATCTTCTCCATGCTGTATGCTTCAAGGACCTGGTGTAGCACCTCCTTCGTCACCGGATAGAGCACATGGCTCACGGTGATGCGAAGAATGCCGCCCATGGCTACCTTCTGGTGGCTCAGCATTTCGCCGAGCATGTGGCGGGTGGCTCCTCCACCGACACCGCCACTACTCGCATCCGCTCGCCGGTCCCAGCTACCGCCACCAATCCTTCCCCACACCATCTCCGCACTAGAACTCCCACGAATCGACAACTCTGATACCAATTATTACGTACCCGATTGGAAGAACTCAAATCACCACCGAGCACAAGTATTATATTGCAATACCGTCACTGGATACAAGTATTGGGGATACAATTAGGAGAGTTGGAAGCGAGGGATGGGGAAGCAAAGATTAGCAATGGAGATTGGGAATCGGAGAGCGATGGTCGGGGAGAAGAGTAGTTGGGGAAGAAGAAGCGATGCGAGGAGGAAGGAAGAGCCTCGGTTCAGTGTTCTGTTCTTCGATGCCTCAATTGATGCCATCGCTACCCCCTTGTACTCCTGAGCGGAATGCCCCCTCTTGGGCCCACGGTCACGGCCCACCAGCGCAGCCCAAGTCAAAGCAGGCCCCCAAGCCGGTATGTGACACGCCGCTGCTGCAGCGCCTCCTCCCCCTCCTCCCTCCCCCCGAGCGTCGCCGCCGCATCCAGCGCCTCCAGCCGCCTCCCTCCTCCCTGGATCTGGCACCTCCACCCGCACGCGACGCCGTCCTCCTCCTCCGCCGCCTCTGCGGTGCCTCCTCCCCCTCCTCCCTCCCCCCGAGCGCCGCCACCGCATCCATCGCCTCTAGCCGCCTCCCTCCTCCCCGGATCTGGAACCTCCACCCGCACGCGACGCCGCCCTCCTCTGACCTTGACCGGATCTGGTGCCTTCGCCGCCTGGTGGGCTTGACGGCGTCGCCACCGTATCCAGCGCCTCCAGCCGCCTCTGCCCGGCGATGGCGCCCGCACGCCTCTCCTCAGCGCCTCCCTCTACGCCGGTTGGCCCGGCGCCGCTGCCGCCGTTGAGCCCGACCCGGTTCGCCTCCCTGCTGTCGGTCTGCCTGGTTCCCCTCCGGCCTGTCACCGTCTCCGGCCTCCGGCGCGGCCTGGGGCCAGCGCCGCATCGGCTTTCCCTCAGGCCCGCCTCCTCTGCCAACCCCCTTCTTCTCTGGCTCGGCCCCATGGCGCCGATTGCGCCCGCGTGCGGCTTGGCCTCCGGCCGCCGCCTAACCCCTCTCTAACCTCCCTTTTGTTCTTCACTAAACATTACAATATGGATTTTTACTGCTCTAATTGTTGGTGTTTGTAGGGTAGAACCTTGTCATGGTACACAGTATGGTAAGTGTGGTTTAACACTGATGGTCTAAATGTAACAATTTTAGCATTATATACTCCTGTTCCTGTATGATTAATGTAACACCCCCAAATTCACGAGCGTTAAACTCTTCAAGAACCGCCCAAGATGTGCGATTCTTGAAGTAGCGAGGTCTCAAGCAAGCTTTCGATTACAACAAAATCCAACCTTTTATTACTTAAAATTAAGGCTTAACAGCCAGTTTTGACACTGACATGGGCATCCAAGCCCAAAGTTAATATAATACAAGACAAAAGAACTTCAAACCACAGGCACACTTGAGTGCGGCTGAGACCTAATAACAGTAGTCGTTGCCAACCGTGGGTCCACCAAAATCTTGTTCAACCAGAACCTCTGCATTTTCCCTGGTTCGTTCTGTAGATTGTTTGCAGATTATGCAAGAATGAGTACACTTACCGTACTCAACAAGCCACATGGAAAAGCTAAATAATTATGTGCAAGGAGTTCAAAGGGTAGTTAGGTTTTACCTTAACAGGCATATGTGGATGCAGTTTGCAGTTAAAGCAGTTTACATTTAAAATAGTAAAACAATAATACATATTAACAACAGGGGTTTCTCAACAAACCACAATTACCAACTTACCATCTCCAAACTCTACTTATGCCTCATGTACTGGAATCACCCATTAACACAGCTTCATTAACCGGAAGCACGGCGTATTCGAATAACATTGATTTACACTCTGTAGAGTTGCCCAACTTTACCCACACGATATCACAGACTCACATTGCCACGCAACATGTTTGCGTACAATTGAGTCAGGATAACAAAGCCTTTTCACTGCTTATCCTTTTTAGCCTCTACCCGGTAGGTCTAAATCCATACAGCCCTCGGGAGACCACCGGCCAGTAGTGGACTTTGTGCCCCGATGCTGACGGGCCCATACCGTTGCGAGCACCAGCGAGTGTCCTTAGAGGCCCACCCCTGTCTCGCCTTTGATATTGCAGATATTCAATTGGATGAGCAGTGTACTAAGCTAGGGAGTAATGACCACGCATGTGGTTGAGCGGTTTACTGTGTTTGTTACTTAGCACAAGGTTCTTGTCCTTACATGTCACCCAGTGAGGCGATGGCCCAACTCGCGGTTGCCCACCTCTAGATCTCACTGATGACTCATTTTACCAAGTATCTTGGGTTGTCCAACATTTTGGTCTCAACCCTCAACTTACACCCAAAACCTATTGGCCTAAAGCCAACCTTCCTTAATAGTATTTAGAACAGAGTTTTGTATGACTTAGCAGAATATTTGCTATTATTTTATGTGGACCAAGTTTGTCAAGGTAAATATGGCCTACAAGTGCTGGGTAGGTTTGTATGTGGGGTTATAGGATTTATCTAATTATCATGGCATTCAAAAGTATTATTTCTTTGTTTAAAGTAATTGGCACAAATATAATAATGAAAGTATCAATATAAATATATGACATGTGGGTTCAAAATGATCAAGGAATGCGACTTGCCTTCTTGCACAAAGTCCTGTGGATCTTTGGTCTTGTCAGACGCGTCTTACGGCGTCAGTCGTCTAGATCGTAACCTAACGAGAAGCAATGCAATAAAAAGAAACAAAGTAAAAACTAGCTCAATAAGGAATGAGCTGGAAACGACAAGCAAGAAAATAAAACCAAACAGAAACTTAAAGGAAGGTGGTGCAGATTGGTGAGATTTATCTGGTGTTTATTTGGACTGGACGAGGTTTGAGATTCGGATCCAACTACAACAAAAATATTGTAGAGGATTAAAGAAATCTAGTGGAAGGATTTATTTGGAGCTTGGTATAGCTGAACGGAGTCAAGTATGGTTTTCAGGGCTCGAGACGATCGAAAATGACATATAATGTCAAATTAGGGTTTCGGGCGAAAATTGCCAGATAATGAATAGTATTAAAATACTATTCATACATGACAATGGATTAGTGAAAAGCGATTGAAATTATTTGTGTTTAGCTGAATTGAACTGTAGCTAGGGTTTACTATTTTGGATAAAGAAAAGTGTATAAAGGAATTTCTATTTTCTAATTTTATTCAGAATGAGCGAGAATTGAGATTCTTGTGCGAGGAACGATGTCGAGCCGTTTTAGGTGAGCGATGTGAATGGTGAGCCCGTTTTGTTTTACGGCCCGAAGGCCCAGCCGGCCCACTTGGCCCACTCGGCCTCGGCCTTTAAGGCCGGAGGGCCGGCCAAAGGTCAGCGGCTCGCCTCGCCCTCATGTGGCGGAGAGGAGGAACGCTATGCTGGCGGCGCTGCAGCAGAGGGAGGGAAGGCGGAACCGGTGGCTCACCAGTGGCGGCGACCAGCGATGGCGATCGACAGCGAAAGGCGGCGGCCTTGAGGGAGCTCCACCGGGTAAGTCCTCTCTCTAGGGTTTTTGCGGCGGGTTTTGGGGTGGGGTTGCGGCGACAGCGGCGGCGGCTTTGGCCGGCGCTGGGGAAGGAGAAGGGGTTTGGGGAAGGCGTCGGTGGGGATGAGGAGAAAGGGCGGCCCGGGTGCCCTTTTATAGGGCAAAGGAGGCGGTGGGAGCAGTAGGGCAGCGGCGGCAGGGTGCGATAAGGGCGACCGCGGCGAGGTGGCGGGGTGAGGTGGAGCATGGGCGATCATGAGGGCGCCGTCAGGCGACGTGTCTTGTTGTCGTGCTTGGGCGGCGCCGAGTGGGAGGCGGTGGTATGGGCGGCTTAAGGCGCGGTGGCGATTGAAGGCGCGGGAGGTGGCACGAGAGGTGGCAGATGATAATGTGGCCAAGCGGTGACGGCGAGGAGGCGGGTGAGGCGGGCTCAAACGAAGACGCGACCGAGGAGAAAGGGAGGAGAAGGAAAGCGGATTTGGGGATTAGGGTTTGGGTTTTGGCAAAATTTGCCAAATTTTGAAATTGGATTTGAAACTGAACTTCAAACTTGAACTCAAATTGAATTTTGAAATTGTTGAAATTTTCAGGTGTTTCAATTAATTCGTGTGTTATGACATTCTGTATAAAGCTTGAAACTTTTAGTCATAATATGAATTGTTGGTTTGCTTTTCAGCATTAGTCTTTCCATGAATAGTGGTGAACCCTGGATGCCTGCTGTGGTTAGGATAGCTCTTAGCTCTTTCTGTTTAAGTGCAATATTTATTGCTAGATGCAGATGTTTGATGCATGTTTATGTGTGTTTATGCAGGGGAGGTTGGAACCGATAGAGACTCGTGTTAAGAACAACAAGCATGGTTTTGGTTCGAAAGAACCAAAGCTGCCAAAGCCAAAGGTCGAGGATGACGTTGAAAAAGATCCTAAAATGCCCAAGGTACCTCTGTTGCTTCCAAACAACATTAAATTGCTTGTTGTAGCATTCTTGTAATTTTAATCCAGAATTACTTCCAAGCAGGATATACTTCTTTTGTAATATTTTTTTGTAGTTGTTACACTGTTTCCTTTCATTGGATGCAAAAGATTAAAAGTCTACTACCGTAGGCTGCAATAATAAGTTAATTCCTGAACATGTAAGATTAGGATATAGGAAATTAAATTTTATTATGATCAAGTTTCCTGGTGCTACCTGAGATAATTTTTCTGCTTACAATGTAATTAGGGGCAAAACTATAACTGGTGCTGGTAAAATAGCGCTACTAGAGCATTGTTGTGGACTTCAACAAAGCAGACTATTGTTGCAATCTACAGGGAAGAGAGGTTGCCCTTTGTAAATATATTTCGTATGGTCGATGCAGATGTGTTTGATATTTGGAGCTAATTTGCTGGAGGATTAAGGGGGTACCATATGTTGGTAACTTGGATATCCCTATTAGAATTTGGTATCTGTGAGAAGTTTAAAATACCACAATCAATACTGCTTTTTCCTTCATTATGATTACATTGATCGTATTTTTTAAAAAAACTTGAACCCTAAAAATGGCCTGTTTTAGGGAATCTTGGGTTTCTTGATTTGGTTTCGAGTTAATTACAACACCATGTTCTCCTTTGTTGCAACTTGTTCTTGCAATGTATACTCGGGACATAATGACTATAAGTAATACAAAAAAACTTGTTTTTGTAGGCATCTGATAGCTTGGAGAGCGGCCGATCCAAGCCGATGCACCTTGAACAAGAGCTTCAGAGGGCAAGGCAACAGTAGGCCCTTCAATTTTCAGCATAAACATCATACATTTTGAGCGATCATCGATTGAATAGTGGTGATATATGTACGTATTTGTTACAGGAATCTTCATCGCGAGTGGAGGCTCAGCGACCATGGTTACTCAATTGGAGGAAATGGTATTCCCAATGCTCAATTTTTTTATTCCATCATGGCATTTACAAAATATACTTGTTCGAAAATATTCATGCAACACTGACCCTGTAGTGTAGTTTTGTTAGGATCTTGGAAGTTGGGACCGTAAGCTAAATTTCATTTTGGCTTCAGATTTTTGTATATTGTTTAATGCGATATTGCATTGTCGATTTCTTTGTAGTTCCAATTGCTAGGAAACGTTTCTATGAGTTCCTGAATAATTAACTTGGAAGAATATCTATTCATGTAGTAATGGTTTTGGGTTTCTTCTCGTAAATAAAATAGAGAATAACGGCACAATGTATTCAGCATTGTCAAAACACGCACGCCCAAGGGCGCGCTTGGGCTACTAGTGACCAAAGAGAACAGGACACATTTCTCTAGATCGCCAACATCAAAGTTTCCGGTAATCCAATACCACTGGAAGTTCGAAGTAAGGAGGAGTGCAGATCTATATGCGAGCAATTGCGTGTCTTGCATATGCACATGAACACGAATGCATTATACGGAATAGTGAACTCCGGGATCTTAAACAATTATCTAATGGTAATATTGATGGTGTTGTAATTTGGAACCGGTAGAGTTGTAGTATCCTTGCATTTTGATATTATTTTCAAATCTGTGTTAACCATGGTATGCTTTGTAAAAATTTAATCTGAATGTCTTCTATCACTAATGCATCTTGCATAGCAAAATGGATTTGTCAAATCTCAGTTATATTGGTTTTTTAAAATGTATACCGCATAGTCGTTCTTAAAGAATTGACAAGAAATAGGAGGTATGATGTACATCCTTGTCGTTTGACATATAATTGGAAAAACACCACGATGAAATGAAGATGTCATGCAAGCTGTAGTGTTTTTTGCACATCTCTGCGTATAGTTGTTTGACATCACTTCACTTTGTATGTAAAAATGTATAACTTGCTTTAAACTAAAATCTGCTTCCATTGTATGTAATAAGCGTATAACTTGCTTTGAACAAAAGGTCGCTTGACGGTGTATATGCTAGATGGTTTTCATCCATATGTTTGTAACTTGCATTTTTCTAATTAGTTGGTGCAGATATACGATTTAGGATGGCAACTTTTGTTGACAATGAAGTGGTCGAGATCCATCATTCATTCTTGTTAGAAGAAGACAAGGCCCGACAAGCATGAAGTTGTGGTAATCTCTTCATATTAAATTTTCCTTGTAACATGATCTTTATTGGAGAAATGAACAAACAGTGTCAATCGTCAAGTATATCTTGAGATGCAATAGACACATTAATTTGTGGAGCATTAGAATTTTCATGGAAAATATTTTCCTCAAGTTTTGAAGTATTACATGAAAACTTGCTATCAAAAAATAAGTGGGGTCGATTACATGTATTTAACAAGAGGTCGTAGTCTCGCGGTTAACATTTTGATTGATCACTTGTAGCGATTATTTTAAAGATTTAAGTAATTATAGTTGAGTGACTTGAGTCAATCACTCAATGGCTTCTGCTCCATATCGTGACTAATTTACTGTAATTTCCATTAGGTCAACGGATTACAATGCGACAATGGTTGTGAACCGTGTCGAATCAAGTTCGAACACTAGTATTTGGATGCACATTAAGGTGCCCAGATTTAAAATGCACATGACCGGTACATTTCAGGTTGTGCTTGTGTTGGTAACTCTGTAGCTTTTTCCCGATTTAAACTTGGATGCTTGAATCATGTGATCAGATTTCTCACTAGTAAAAATTGTTGAATTCAGTGATTTTGGGCGTTTTCTTGGTTGTATCTGCTTGTTAACTTCATTTGTGTCTATCGATAACTCTAAGCGGTCAATGAGAACCAATTCTTTTTGTACCTTTTGTACCCTCCATGTGATCTTATGATTTCTTCTCTTACAAACACATGAGAAATTATGGATGTCCCACCTTATCCATTCCATTTGTCATATTGGCGGCATAAGTGCCGTGCACGTCTTAACGGGCCACCAATAGAATGGACTCTCTACCACCCACCGTTTGTCATCAAAAGCATGGAAACTCTTAAACTATGCTAATGAAGCATGAAATCTGAAACAATCATGCAAAATAATGTTGCAGACTAAAAATGACTTTTAGTACCATAGTGAAATAGTGTCCTCACTTTGATTCAGAGTAAAGTCCTCACTTTGATTCGAGCAAATTGTAGCTAAACATGTTTTTAGTATGGCAATGCATCAAGACATATTCTGCAGCTTCTAGACTTTTTCGAGCATATGGGCTTTCATTACCCAAATAGTGCCCTTTTTTACTACATAATGAATGCTAGTGGTTCTTTGTGTGATGACGATTCTCGGGGCTTGGTCATATTGATATTTTATCTTCGTGTAGGCATCAAAATTGCTTTCTGCTGCCGACTACCTGCACGCTCCATTTCAGCGGGCATAGTGAACTAGTGATGACAATTGCATTGGAAATGGTATAATACGACTTGCGCAAAGTATTGATTCATTCGAAGCCTGTTCTTTCACAACAATTTCTTTGTCTTGATGAGACCCTCTTCGGTTTTCAGCGGTGTATGTATACATCTAAAATGGACTTGTAAGGTACATGGGTGATATATTGTCATTCAATAGATATAGGGTCAACTTTTCAGTATTATGAAACTATCGAATAATGGAGATTCTTGCAAATGATAAGATCAATAAAATACCGATCCACGGGACTGCCGAGGACTTGATCGAAAATGGACCACATTTGGACCTTTGTACCTTGTGGAGTTTCCATAACGAGCGTGAGGAAGACGACTTCAAAACAAAGTACTCTAGCTTGAACACTCGGGAAAAATTTGCACTCACGGGGAAGCTTTCCGAGTGTGATTGTTTGCAATGCACTCGGGACAAAAAGATATTCGAGTGTTGACACTCGGGAACTTCGGGGCTCATCGGAAAGTGTTTTCCCGAGTGCCAATTTCTTTCTTTCCCGAGTGTTAACACTCAGTAAACATTTCCGTTACGGGGCCTAAACCGTCGAGACATTTTTTCTCCCGAGGGTTTCATGTTTCCCGAGTGTTTAGTAGTACACTCGGGAAAATCTTTTTTCCCGAGTGTAAATCTCTGGAACACTCGGGAAACCATTTTTTCCCCGACTAAACTATCCTGAGAGGTGTTTCCCGACGGCCGACCTTCGGGAAAGTTTTTCCCGAGTGTTTTGGTGACTTTCCCGAGTGTTTAGGGCACTCAGGAAAAAACCTGTTTCTGGTAGTGATTTCGAACACAACGGGAGCCAAGATGGTATTGTAATTGGCAACATATCAGGTGCAACCCACCATTAAGGTGCAACCTAGTCGATTCAGGCACCAAATCAATATGATTTTTTTAAATGATGATTTACCTCTTAATTTACTCTATTTATGTATAAATTTTCAAATTTAAATTCGTTATGTGTTACAATAACAAAAAAAGATAAAATTATGTTGATGAGAAAGAAAAGGGGAAAAAGAAAAGGATAAATACTACAATTCATAGTAAACTTATCTTTATTTTTTGTTTCTTCTACCACACTTTGAATTTAAAGTTGAAACTTTAAAGGGGGCTACAACACTTCATAGGTTACATCATCATTTTGTTCGGTTTGCACCCTAAAGATGGGTTGTACCTGATATATATGTTGCTGTATTTAGATTACATATGCACTGCAGTGGAAAGTACAGGGGTTTATTTGTCGAGTTTTGTAGTAGAGGATGAACACTGGACTTTCTTAAAAGCAGAGAATAATATGGATTTATTCCTCAATCTCGTATACTGACTATCGAGCTGGCCTTCGATCTGCGCTACCGTTTCATCAGTTCATTCAGGCCGTCGATGGGAGCACGCAGTTGCCTATCTCTGTCAACAATGGAACAAACACATGTAAGATCACCATTTAACTACTTAAGAGGTTTTCGGTTGTGTATTGTCCTAGAGATTGCAATAAGGTGGAGCATGCTCTCTTTTGACATGTCAACATGGCTAGATAATCTTCTTTAATTTTCTCTGTTTTCCCTTTTGTAAATATTTTGTACTTGACTTTTATTTATGGAAAAAGTCCGGTTTACTCCCCTGAACTATCAGAAAAGTCTGGTTTACCCCCTGAACTACAAAACCGGTTATTTAACCCCCTGAATTTGTCAAATCCGGTCAAATAACCCCATGTAGCGGTTTGGAGCGGTGGTTTTGGTGACGTGGCAGTGGTTTTGCTGACTGAGAGAGAGAGAAGCTGACTGGGAGAGAGAGACGTGCCATCTTCTTCATTTGTTTTCTTTCTTCCCCAATCTCCTCCCATTCCCATGGTTCTCTCTCTCCCTCATAAACTCCGTCACGGTCAACACGGCTAAAGACCGCCAAGCGCGGCGCTTGTGGTGGCGTACCTCCACAGTGCAAACCCGTCGGTTCGTTCACGGCGAGGTCAAGCCCTCCAACATCCTCCTCGTCGCAGTGGACCTCGGCGTCGTTCTCTTCGCCGTCGACGACGACGGACCGGTCCGGGAGCTGGGAGCACGGGGCGACGCCTGAGGTGGTGCGATGGGTGCGACGCGGGTTCGAGGAGGACGCGCGGCCGGTGGCGGAGATGGTGGACCCGACGCTGCTGCGGGAGGCGCCGCCGCTGCCCAAGAAGGTGGTGGTGGCCGCGTTCCAGGTCGCGCTGGCGTGCACGGAGGCTGACCCGGAGCTCCAGCCGAGGATGAAGGCCGTCGCCGATAGCCTCGACAAGATCGGGTCGTGAGATCGAGATTAATTCGCACTGGCGAAGAGTGAATCTTCTTCTTTCTTGCGGCAGGTCCATCCTGTGGCAGACGGTGTGGAGCTTGGCGTCGCCATGGCGTGGAAGCGGCGGGCGAGGTGCTTCGCCGCGCGATCGAAGCTTCGCCGCGGCGGCTCAATTCGGAGACGGCGCAGCTCCTTGAAGGAGCGGAGGACCTCGGAGGGCGAGTAGTGGGAGATGTCCCCCACGGGTGGAGGCGGCGAGGAGGACAGGGCCGCGGAGCGCCGGGAGACGGACGCGACGGTGGGGGAGAGGATCGCCTTGGACCCAAGCATGGCGGACGGAGTTGGTTTGGGAGGTGCGGTGCCGCGAGGCCCACCGCACCGATCGGAAGCTGGGCACGGCCAACCTCCCATGTGGAGGCCAAAGCGGCGGTGGGCGGTGATTTGAGGCGGCGCAGCGCACTAGTCGACGGGCGAGGCGGGCGGGCGAGGTGGCGCGACATGGGCACCGGCACCAGTGGAGACGGACCGGCGATTAGGCGGCGCCATGGTGCCATGGGAGCATTCGGTCGGAGAGAGAGAAGAACGGAGAGAGAGAATGAGGGAAAGAAAGAAAGCATGAAGAATATTAATTGTATACATTTTCATATGGTAAAAAGGTCGGCGTGGTCGCGGTCAGCAAAACCACTGCCACGTGGACAAAAGCGCCAGTTGAAACCAGCCTGAGGGGTTAAATGACCGGATTTGACAAGTTTGGGGGGGTTAAAAAATCGGTTTTGTAGTTCAGGGGGTAAACCAGACTTTTCTGATAGTCCAGGGGAGTAAATCGGACTTTTTCCTTTATTTATTAATTAATATGTATTCACATTAGGATCCCTTTCAACTGTTTTCCTTAAAAAAAAAGTGGTGTATGCATTAGCAGCGCATGGTTGCGAATTTTTTCCCTTTTGGCACCATAGTGCCATTAGCTCTATTGGCCCAAAAATTTCAAATTTGCCACCCCCCCCCGCGCGAAATGATCGGAGGTCGACACGTGTCGCTTTCTGCGCTCGGGGGGCGCGGAAACCTGGTGGCCAGTGCGGCATTTCAACCGGTGCAGGAACGATCACAACGCCACGGAAGGTGGTGGGGTCGGAATCCTTCCACACCGCCGGACCGCGGAAGGTTGCCTGGCTGCTTTCCGCAGCAGAGGAGCACGAGAATTGTCTTTTCATGTACAAAATGCTGTATGCATTAATAAAAAATGCTTGACATTGCTTCATGTAGTACGCACTAAAAGATGCCTGACATTTGCTTCTTTGCATGCTTGCTGCCTTTCTGCGCTCTAGTACCGCAGAAGGTAGCTGGGCCTATCTTCTATGGCGCTGTGCTCGTTCCCGCGCTGGTTGAAAATGTTGTGCTGGCCACCAGGTTTCCGCGCCCCTTGAGTGCGGAAAGCAGCACGTGTCGACCTGCGGTCATTCCGCGCTTAGGATGGGGCCAAATTTGAAAATTTTAGACCAAGAGAGCTAGTCTTGCAATTTAGGTGGCACCATGGGGCCAAAAGAAAAAACAATTCCATGGTTGTAACCATCCGGTGGATGTTGCTCTTCTTGTAGATGGCACGCCCGACATTGTTCATGTTTTGGTGACCAGCAATTTAGCTGTGTCCACGAGTTAATGGAATTTTATGATTCCTCTAAAAAAACTATCATGTAGTGTACAAACAAAATAATACATTATTAGTTGTAATAAATATTCTAAAATACTTAGAAATGTCCTACGAATTTGTGGGCTAGCATTAAAATTTATATATTTCGATATCATAACGTTTTACAATCTAAATTTACTTATAATATTTATGGCTATTTCACCCCAAATTGATTTATATATTTCATATTTGATATGAAATTCCATCCGATTGATGGCTATTTGCACCCCAAATTACTATTCCATGTGTTCCTAAATAAATGTCATTTTAGAATTTTGCTCAACAACTATCTATTATATAATAAAAGCTCATGGCATGTGATTTATAGCTGCTAAGAAAAAAGAGAAATATGCTAAAAATTCTAAAAGAATATCTAGCCTCAATTTGGTGGGCACTGATTTTAAATGCTTATATTTGATAGTTGGCTTAACAGATATATAAATTTGGAATAATTCTAAAAAAATAAAAACAACTTTCCCATAATTTGTTTGTGCAACAGTAATTTCAAATTTGGAATTGCGGAAAGAAAACTTTATACGTTATACTATACAATACGCTACGCTACGCAATTACGTGGGCCAATTGACTGATGTATACAAAAACCATATTACCCACTTCATTATGTCACTTATTGTTTTTGGATGGTGTGTTAATAGCCAAAAATATTAGTAAAAGTTAACTTGAAATTGTAGAATGACATGTATTTGAGTGCACAATTTTAAAAATAAAATGACATGTATTTGGGAAGGAAAGAGTAATATGTATCCAGCCATCCAGCTACATATCCATTTACAGCCGTGTGCAATATAACTAACACCTACATTTTGCTAACGCATTCGTGATGGTCCTGATAGATGGAGTGGCATTTTAACATCACGTATCGAAGAAGAAATGTATGCACATTTTGCACAAACGATATCTTAAACAAGAGCAAAGAAGACATGATGAGCATGGACTCACTTCGTGCCTGGTAGACAATGGAACCGGCGCCGCCGAAGTCGCACGTCCCGCTGACCCGCCCATTGCGCTGGTAGTAGTCGTTGAATGCGTAGGACGCGTGCGCGACCTTGGTGTCGGGATCGAAGGACCGCGCGACGGGCTGGATGGCACTGCAGTCCGCGCAGTGGCCGCGTGCGTAGTCTAGCGCCGCTGCAGCCGTGCGTCCCCAGCCGCCCCGTTCGCTAGTCGCTGAGGTGAACATCCCGTATAACTTATGGGTGTAGCCTATATAGGTGAGATGACGGGAGGAGAAGATATTTTGAAAAGTTACTGTGATAGTCTCCCAGCTACATGGCTAAGGAATCATATGGAGCAACAGGTTGATTGTTTTTTGTGGGTACAGTGTACAACCTCTGCAGAATATAAACTATTTAAACAGTCGTGCCTACGGTCAAAGGCGGACATGAGAACTTACTAGAGTTAGTTCTATTTCAAAAACCTTTGTGGATAGAATAAAAACTTGTTGGGCTGATTTAACCCTGATTTTGGATTTTTTTTTCTGGGTGGTCGTACCAAGTGCTGTTAATGGTGGATGTAAGTATAGGTGGAGGCAACCTTCGCTGTATTTAATATTGCACAATTATTCTCTTTAATAAAATGCAATTTGGTTAAAATACTAAGTGATGGGATTTTACTAATATTGATAATTGAAAACATTGTTTTAGCAAATAAAAGAACCCGAGTCATCCTTGTTAAGCCTTGCACGTATATTATTGCATCTTATGTGTTGGCTTGTGAGCACGGAAATTATGTTTATTCTCGCTCTTTCCCTCAAACCCTTCAGACCTTGCGGATCATGGAAATTATGCATACTATGAAGATCCAGAAGTCGATGGACAAGGTAACGATGAAGAGTAGTCTAGTTCTGTTAGTCTAGGTATCACATCAGTCTACTTAGCTCGTTCGGTACTTGCATACAACTGATATTATCCAAGTCATTGGTCAATATCAGTCGTATACAGGTTACCCTAGTCGCTTGCCTGTGGAGAAATACACTCTACCTTTTTTGCTTTCGTTGTAGTTTCCGCTGCTTTTATGTAATGTAATCAATTTGGTCCGCTCGGCCTTTTTGTAAAACTTGACTCGACGCGGTCTATATCACTCTGATGTTTGTAGTTTATTGAATGGCGGTTTAGTTCACACCATGTATGAAATGATTCAACAATGTGTCTGTGAGTGCTATCTACTGATCCAGAGAATAGCACAGTGTTTTCACGTAGGATTTAGATTTACGAAATCCGAGTCCGATATACAAATAGGTCGCTAGACAATAGATAATGTAGATACTGTCAATTAGACATGTAACTCCAGAATACACCAAGATGAAAGTATTGCATCGATCCCGTGCACTCGCGGGTCACCAGATATGCACCGGACTTGAAATGTACAGGGATTTATTTGTCTAGTTTCACATCAGAGGGTCCAAACTAGACTTCCTTAAAAGCAGAGAATAATATGGATTTATTCCTAAATCTCGTATACCAAGCTGGTAGCCTAGCCTTCGGTCTTCGCTACCGCTTCTTCGATTCAGGCCATCGATGGCAGCACACAGTTGCCTATCTCTGTAAACAATGGAACAAACAGCAGTAAGATCACCATTTATTCCTTAAACCATCACGTTGTGTACAAACAAAATGTACATTATCAGTAGTAAACTAACCGTAGATAAAACCTAGAAGTGCCCCGCGAATTCGTGGGCTAGCTAGCATGAAAATTTATATATTTGGATGTCATAATGCTTTGCAATTTTAATTTACTTCTAGTAATATACTTGAAATCCAAACAATTGGTTCAGATTTGATATGAAATTACTGGATTGATGGATATTTGCACCACAAATTAGTAGATAGATAGCCCTGTATCCAGCTACATCCATTTACAGCCATGTGCAATGTAAATAGCAGCACCTACATTTTGCCGACACAGTGTGATGGTCCTGACTCCTGATAGATAGAGCGGCATTTTAACAAGACGAATCGAAGAAGAAATGTATGCAGATTTGCACAGTCGGTATCTTAAGCTAGAACCAAGAAGAGATGATGAGCGTGAACTCACTTGGTGCCTGGTAAACAATGGTACCGGCGCCGTCGAAGTCGCACGTCCCGCTGGCCCGCCCCATGCGCTGGTAGTAGTCGTTGAATGCGTAGGACGCGTGCGCGACCTTGGTGTCGGGAACGAAGCACCGCGCGCCGGGCTGGATGGCACTGCAGTCCGCGCAGTGGCCGCATGCGTAGTCTAGCGCCGCCTGCAGCCGCGCGTCCCCAGCCGCCGCGTTCGCCACGCACCAACTCGCGTTCAGGTCGCAGGTACCTATCTCGGTAAACCATTAACCGAACAAACACCCAATGAGATCACCGTTTAGTTAAACCATCATGTGGTGCACAAACAAAACTACTGTACATTAAAGAATCAAACCCGAACTGCAACTTGCATGCTCCTTTTCGTGTACTATAACCTGCTCCTAAATTAACTGTCTGTGACGGAGTAGTATCTACTCTATGTAAAACACCATGTGATGCAGCGACAAAGTAAGATCGTATGGGATGTTTCATGATTTTAGGCTCCCATGCAAACTTTTACGCAAACAGCATAGTATCGCTAGCTAGGTTGTACAGCCTATCCTCATTTCCTTTTTCCCTCAGCTTAAATCGATTTACGGCTATTTGCAGTGTACTTAGTAGCACAGTCATGATGCATAGAGTATCATTTTATACGTCACGAGCCGTAGAAATCAAGAAATGAATGCACATTTGCACAAACCACATCTTAAAACGATTGTCAGCGGGAACTGACCTGCTGGTGCCTCGTGGACAATGGTACCGGCGCCGTCGAAGTCGCACGTCCCGCTGGCCCGCCCCATGCGCTGGTAGTAGTCGTTGAATGCGTAGGACGCGTGCGCGACCTTGGTGTTGGGCTCGTAGCACGGCTTGCCAGGCTGGATGGCACTGCAGTCTGCCCCATGGCCGCACGCCCAGTCCAGCGCCCCCTGCAGCCCCGCGTCCCCGACCACCCCGTTCGCCACGCACCAGCTCGCCTTCGCGGGACAGCCACCGCCATGAACGAAATCGACCTCGTACACCTTCTGCATGTTCGGGTAGAACAGGCCGAAGTTGCGCTCCGTGGATGCCCCGCCCTTCTCGTTCTCGTTGAAAAGAGAGAAGATGTACACGGAGATGTCGGCGTCGGGGCGGTACGGGGTGCCGGTGCCGGAGAGCGCGCGGCTGATGAGGTTACCGTTGTACGCTTGGGCGTTGGCCTTCGACGCCGCCACGCTACCATCGGAGGCGAGGTTACCGTTGTACGCTTGGGCGTGAGCCTTCAAGGCCCCCACGGTACCATCGGAGGGCCATCCCGACTCCGAAACTATCACGCGAGTTCTGGGGTGCCTCGCCCTGCGCATCGCATGGTAAACGGCATCGAGCTGGGCCTCGAAGAGGTTGTGGTACGTGAGTTTGGTCTCCGCGTCGTACACGCCAGCGGCGTTGGGACCGAACGTCGCGTAATCGAGGGGGACTTGGTCAGCCGAGTATGCGTAGAACGGGTAGAGATTGACCATGAGGTACGAGCCGGTCTGATCCAAGAAGTCGAGCATGGGCATCATCACTGACTGCGCGATGTTGTCCTTGAACTCACCCGCGGACGGCGGGAACGACGCTTTGAGAGCGGTGAACCTGATCGGCGTGGACACCTTCACGGCGTCTGCCAGGCCCAGGTTCGCTAGCGCAGCCTGCACATTCTTCATGGCCGGGACGAGCTGCGGGGTCAAGTCATTTGCCTGGTCGAACACCTCGTTCCCCACGGCCACACCAATGATCTGCGTGGCCGGGTAGTACGCCTTCACGTTGCTCGTCGCCCACTGGAACGCGTACGACCGATCCGCTGCCTTGGCCAGCTGCTCATTGGGTAGCGCCACCAGCAACTTGATGCCGGTGTTGGCCAGCGATTTTAGCACCTTCGGGTCGGTGTCGTACACCCTCACCATCGTTATTCCATTCTGCTTCAGCAGCTGCACCACCGACGCCGGGTCCGGCAGGTCGTTCGCCACCCTGCCATAGCTCACACCGACCTCGCCTGCCTCTGCAATGTACACCAGGAAACATTGTCATTGTTACAGAACAGCATCTACAGTATTCCCAAAACAGCAGCCTTTATACGTCGCCTTGATTACCTGCACAGGAGAAGAAGAGCAGTGGCAATGCGGCGCCGAGGAGGACGATGAGGAGGCGAGTGAGCTCCATGCTCTGATCCTGCGATGGCCAGGGGCAGAGCAAAGACGAGGCTGAAAGCGTAGGATTTGGGCTTAATCACGCAATGAATTAGATGTAACACAAGGGTACATATATATAGGCCAAACACACGTGTATCCTTCCAATCCTGTTTATAGAAACAATGCCAGGATGATGGAAAGCGGTGCGGCCCGGCGTGATATGCGGACTAGACATAGGTGCATGCCATATTTGTCTAACACCCCCCTGCAGTTTGATCGTCGGTGCCCTTCGAGACGTTCAAACTGGAACGGAACTCGGTGAAGACAGTGGTAGGAAGGCCCTTGGTGAAGATGTCCGCATACTGGGAGCTCGTCGGAACATGAAGAACCCGAACCTCGCCAAGAGCAACGCGTTCCCGGACGAAATGCAAGTCGATCTCAACATGTTTGGTGCGTTGATGTTGCACCGGGTTTGTCGAGAGGTAGACTGTACTTATGTTGTCACAGTAAACGAGCGTGGCTCGGCGGAGGGGACTATAGAGCTCCTGTAGCAGCTATCGGAGCCAGGAGGCTTCGGCCACGGCATTGGCCACCGCCCGGTATTCGGCCTCCGCACTCGAACGCGATACCGTGTGTTGGCACTTGGAGGACCAGGAGACGAGGTTGTCGCCCAGAAACACAGCATAGCCCGAGGTGGACTTACGCGTATCAGGACAACCCGCCCAGTCGGTGTCGGAGTAGACCACCAAGTCAGACACGGGGGCGCGGTGAAGACGAAGGCCGTAGTCGACGGTGCCACGCAAGTAGTGCAGAATGCGCTTAACAGCAGCAAGGTGCGGCTCCCTGGGATCGTGCATGTAGAGGCAGACCTGCTGGACGGCATAAGCAATGTTAGGTCTCGTGAACGTGAGGTACTGGAGAGCGCCAGCCAAACTCCGGTAGAAAGTCGCGTCCTCAACGGGAGCGCCATCAGACGAGACCTTGGACTGAGTGTCAACTGGAGTGCTACACGGCTTGCAGGCGGTCATGCCTGCACGGTCCAAGATCTCAAGAGTGTACTGCCGCTGAGAGAGAAAAATGCTACCCGAACTGCGAGTGACAGAGATGCTGAGAAAATGCTCCAAAGGGCCAAGGTCCTTCATCGGGAACTCACGCTGCAGTGCGTCAATGGTGCGGCGGAGAACTCTGGTGGAGGAGGCAGTAAGCACAATGTCGTCAACATAGAGAAGCAAGTAGACCGTCTCACCCTCACGGCGGTAGATGAACAGTGAGGTATCGGACTTGGCTTCAACAAAACCAAGTTGCAGCAGGTAGGAGGCGAAGCAGCTATACCATGCACGAGGCGCCTGTTTCAGACCATAGAGAGACCTGTTGAGGCGGCAGACAAACTCGGGCTTGGAAGAATCAACAAAACCAGATGGCTGTGAGCAGTAAACAGTCTCAGTCAAGGTCCCATGAAGAAACGCATTTTTCACGTCCAGCTGATGAACAGGCCAGTCCTGGGAGAGTGCCAAAGTGAGGACTGTGCGGACTGTGGCGGGCTTCACAACTGGACTGAAAGTCTCATCAAAGTCAACACCCGGTCGCTGAGTGAAACCCCGGAGAACCTAGCGGGCCTTGTAGCGATCGAGGGTGCCATCAGAGTTGAGCTTGCGCTGAAAAATCCACTTGCCAGTAACGATGTTGGCATTGGGCGGTCGGGGAACAAGTGTCCAGGTGTTGTTGGACTGGAGAGCCAGAAACTCATCTTCCATAGCCTTTCGCCAGTTGGAGTCCGCAAGGGCGCCACGATAAGTCGTGGGTACTGGCGAGAGGGTGGCAGCATGCAGGTTGAGTCTGTCGACGGGCTGCCGAAAGCCACGCTTACCCCTTGTGACCATAGTGTGGCTATTGGTCACAGGGGGTATGGGCACGACGCCAGTAGGGAGACCCGCATTGGAGCCGAAGCTGCCACAGCCACGGGCATGGGAGGCGCCGGTACAGGACCAGCGGCTAGAGCATACGGTGCTACCACAGCCGCAGGGGAGGCCGATACAGGCGCAGGACCTGCGGCTGGAGCACACGAGGCTACCACAGCCGCAGGGGGAGCCGGTGTAGCACTGGTCGGTGGGGAACCAGGCGCACCGGGTGACGAGGCGTCGTGGTCCACGACCACGGGCGCGCATGGCACGGCCTGAACCGAGCGCGTCGTCGAGACACTGCTGGCAGCGCCGCGGCGGGCGTGGGCACGGTGGATCTGACGAGGCGCCGGTGGACTGCTCAGACCTACAAGACGCACAGGCCCAATGGGCGCTGGTGCATAGTCAAGCTCCATCAAAAAATCAAGGTTAGTTGAGGGGACAGGGGTGTCACGTTCAGCGAACGGAAAGGATGACTCATCGAAAGTGACATGGCGGGAGATGATGACTCTATTTGTGGCGAGGTCGAGGCATCAATAACCCTTGTGCTCCGACGGGTAGCCAAGGAACACGCACAAGGTGGAGCGAGGAGCAAGCTTGTGAGGTGCAGTGGCGGAAAGATTGGGGTAGCACTTACACCCGAAAACCCGTAGGTGCGAGTAGGAGGGATTGACTCCGTAGAGGGCAAAGAACGGCGTGGCAAAATTCAAGGTCTTGGAGGGTTGGCGGTTGAGGAGATAAGTGGAAGTGTGTAGCGCCTCAACCCAATAGGATGAAGGAAGACTCGCCTGAAACATAAGAGAGCGAACAACATTGTTGGTGGAGCGAATAATGCGTTCGGCCTTGCCGTTCTGCTGGGAGGTGTATGGACAGGACATGCGAAGGGCAACGCCATGGGTGAGAAAGAAGGAGCGTGCGCTGGAGTTGTCAAACTCACGCCCGTTGTCACTTTGGACGCATTTGATGGTGGTGCCGAACTGGGTTGCAACATAAGAGAAAAAATGGGAGATAGTTGCAAAAGTATCGGACTTAAGGCGCAAAGGAAACGTCCACAGGTAATGCGAGTAATCATCAAGAATGACAAGATAATACTTGCAACCGGACACACTAGGTACAGGAGATGTCCAAAGATCACAGTGAATTAAATCAAAAATCTTGAGAGCACGCGACTGGGAAGTACCAAAAGGTAAGCGCACATGGCGTCCTAGCTGGCAAGCATGACAGATAGTGCTACTGGTGTTTTTATTACAGGAAATAGCAGAAGCACTAGCAAGCCTAGAAAGAGCCTCATGACCAAGGTGACCGAGACGTCGATGCCAAAGCGAGGAGGCGTCGGCAAGAAGAGCGGTGAAGCGAGGCGCCAACATTGAAAGGTGCAACGGGTAAAGCGACCTGGAGCTATTGCACCTGACGATCTCGTTCCTGGAGGTGAGGTCCTTCACAGAGAGGCCAAAAGGGTCAAACTCGACGGAAACGGAGTTATCAGTAGTGAATTGGCGCACAGAAATAAGATTCTTACTCAATTTAGGAGTGACAAGGACATTGTTCAAGTTAAGGGAACCAAAACAAGTAGATCCTGTGGAGACAACAGGTAGCAGTGACCCGTCACCTACAACGATAGATGAAGGAGTAGATGTAGTAGGTGGGAGAGAACAGGAGAGAGTACCGGTGTCGGATGTCATATGTGAGGAGGCACCCGAGTCCATGTACCAATCCGTCGTCGGTGGGGGTGCGAGGGTCATCGTGCTGAAAGCGTTGGCCAACGCCTGCTGATCCCAGGAGGGTGCCATTGGGGCCGGCATGGGCCATGGTGCCGCCGGAGCGACGGGAGCGCCAGGCGCTAGGTACCACGCTTAGAAGCGCGAATCATGACGGCAGCGAACTCTGCGCAGTTAGTAGGTGTGTGCCATGATCGCGGGATGGGGGGGCGCCTCTGGTGGCACGGCGCCCTGGCGCTGAGGTGGGCACATGCTGGGCACTTGGCTCGGGTGAAGCTGGCCGGGCCACAGTTGAATAGTCCCCGTCCACGGGTTGTAGACCGTGGGTGGCCAGGCAGGGGGCGCCCCGGCTGTGTTGGCGGAGGAGCTAGGGGGCATGCTAGTGGTGCTGGTGGAGCCGTTGCCGCCGTGGCCACCTTTGCCGTTGCCGTTGCGGCGATGACGGCGGGAGGAGCCGTTGCCGCCGCCACCACCCCCACCCGAGGGTGCGCTAGTGACGGAGCCCCTGGGTGCGGCGGGCGCGGTGGCGACGAGGGCCGTGGAAGGAGTCGACGAGCGGGGCCCCATGGTGAGCTCTTCCAACAGCAGGTCGGAGCGGACGTCGATGAACGACGGAAACGGCTTCTGCCGCTTGAGGAGCGCCGCCATGTAGGAGAACTTCTCGTTGAACCCACGCAAGACGGACAGGACGAGTGTGCGATCATGCACGGGCTCACCGAGATCGCTGAGAGCGTCCGCCATGGCCTTCAATTTGCGACAATAATCGGAGATGGAGAGATCACCTTGCGCGAAGTTGCGGAACTCGGCGTCGAGGTAGAGCACGTGCGTCTCCTTGTTGCCGATGAACTGCTGTTCGAGGGCCAGCCAAACGTGGCGTGCGGTGGAGTCGGGGCTGTACACGATCTCATGGAGCTCGGCACTGATGGTGCCGAACAGCCAAGAGAGGACAAGGCAATCCATGCGCAGCCACGAAGGGACGTCGGGGTACACAGCGTCGGTGAGCACGTGATCCGACAAGGCATACTTGCCCAGGGTGATGAGGAAGAGGCCGCGCCACTTGGTGAAGGTCGACGAGGTGAGGTCGAGGCAGACAGAACAAGTGCCCGAATGTTGAGGGCGTTATGCGCTGCTGCGTGGAGGGAGGCGATCGCGCAGCCGGAGAAGGCCAGGCGCGAGCCGTATCTCGATCATGGAGCGCATGACGCAGCGCATGTCGTCCTCCAGCGCACATCGGCGCGACAGCGTCGGTCACCGGTGCGGCGCGCCGAGGGCGCTGGGGCACCGAGGGCGCCGGTGCCGACAATGACGGCCGCCAAGACGGCGGGCCTCCACAGCGTGCCTCCTATGCGCGACAGCGGGAGGGCGACCTCGCCGCGACGGGCGGCGGCCTCGCTTTCGTCTTGCGGCGGCGGCGGCATCGGCGTCGCGGTGGATGGCGGCACCTCGGCCAGCGGCGTCGGCGGCGGATGGGCTTTCGGGCTCGCCATGGATGGCGGCGGCCGCGCGGCCGGGTGTCTAGGGTTAGGGTTTGCGGAAGGGTAGGTCGCAGGAGCGATGTCTCATGATACCATGAAAGCGAGGATTTGGGCTTAATCACGCAATGAATTAGATGTAACACAAGGGTACATATATATAGGCCAAACACACGCCAGATCCTTCCAATCTGTTTATAGAAACAATGCGGGATGATGGAAAGCGGTGCGGCCCGGCGTGATATGCGGACTAGACATAGGTGCATGCCATATTTGTCTAACAGAGGCGAAGAGTGGGTGACGAGCGAAAGTTTGGGCGGGAATTTATACCCAGCAACAAGATCAAGGTCGAGGCGCTGCACTGCATCTGGGTGGTGCACTGCTGTGAAAGAAATTTTATTATACATTGGTATAAATTAGATTTAATCATTGATTTGTCAAACATATAACAGATTTTTCTTTATATTTATAATTTTATTCGTGAGTGTATCATGGAGTTTTTCAACTAAAATTGAAAATATTGCTTTTGTGCCATTTGTTATGTGCCATGCGACCCACTAATTACAATTCAACCCATTGAGGATCCTACTACCCATACTTTCAAGTGTGCTGTAACTAAATTCTAAGGCTGCTCCCAATGGGCAGTATTTTAGTGTAGTTTATTAGTGCATAAGAAGTGGTAAGATACTATCTTTCCAATGCATGGTTTCTTATGGTGTAGTATCTTAGGCTGTTTCATTTAATTACATGCATGAGTATACAATAAATTTTACGCGTTGGATTTTGAGCCCACACTGTTATCTAAATTAGATACTAGAGTACTATCTCTTCTCATTAACTATGGTGCCACATCATCAATTTGCCTGCATTGCATGTTTAAGATACTAGCCAAGGTGAAGCATTAGGAGCAGCCTAATTAATCTAAATCATTAGACCAAAAAATAAACAATTGCATTGAATTGAGTGTACGTTCTTTTCTTTGGAACGAGACTATTGACAATCAAGATGGCCTGACTACGGCAACAACCACAGTATGAGCGTACGACTGACCAAGTGGCAAACCTTGACATGTAAATGCTAGGCGGTCCTTACGGTAGCACTTTAGGATTTTTAGATATCTGCCATTTTTTACCCAAATAAAGCAATTTTCAGGCATTTTCGTATTTCAACCCTGAATGACTATTTTGCCCATTTGCATTATAGCTTAGGGTTGTGGTTTACATAGTCCAGTCGTACCAAGTCATCGCACCACCAACATGCACTTCGGCTAGGAAGTCAAGCATCCCAAGAACATGTCGTCAACTTCAGTGAGCCACTATTGGTTGGAGTAATAACTGTTAGATGTATATTTATGATCTGTTATTCTTCCCTAGTTTAGTATGTTTCCTGCATATTGCATCAGATGTGTACTTGTATATATAGGCCCATTAGCCCCTTGCATTTCAACAACTCAATTTATAACATGGTATCAGACATGTTAGGGCTAGGGTTTCTCCTACCCAACTCCTGATTCCCGCAGCCTCTCCCTTTTTCCTTCGTGCGGCGCTGTTCTCACACCCCCCCCCGGGCGCCACCGGGTCTATCCTTGCCCCTCCTCCTCCTAGACGTCGCCAGGCTCCTCCCCGAGCCTTCTTCGCCCGGATCCGGTGCTCCTGGCGCCTCCCCGGCCGAGCCCTCTGCCGCTCGGATCCGGCCCCTCGACGTCGCCCGGCGCATCCCCGCACCTTCTCCCGCCCAGATCCGGCCCCTCTACGTCGCCTGGTGCCTCCCCGTGCCTTCTCCCACCCAGATCCAACACCCTGACACCACCTGAGCTCACTTCCCTCGAGTTGCACCGTCGCCCGAGCTCGCACGCAGGCCGACGCTGCCTAGCGTTGAGCTGAGCTGCGCCGTCGCCCAAGCTCGCACGTAGGCCGACGCTGCTCGAGGTCTTCCTAGGCTCCGGCCCAGCTCTGTCTTCCCGACGCCGTCCGACATCGAAGCTCCTCGCTCGTGGCTCTCCTCGACGCCGCCATTGCCCCGAAGTTCCTCTCGGTTCGGTGCTTTACTTCCCGACATCGCTTCGAAGCCGCTTTAACGCCATCTCGAAGCCGCTCCACCTTGATCCGCCGCTGCCTAGTACCTCTGCTCGTGGCACCGCTGCCGAGCAGGGACCGACGAGGGGGTTCGACATTTTCCCCAGCTACTGCCCCGAGTGCTGTGGACAGCAGCTTCTTGCGTCACTCTGGCGTGCAGCGGCCATCACCAAGATGGCACCCTCTGGAACCTCGAGTGCGGGTACCATCTCGGTTCCGAAGCCGTTGGTCACCTTCAACGGCGTCAACTACCACGAGTTCGTCCAGCACATGAGGATTCACCGACGGGGGCAGTGCCTGTGGGTCTCCCTCACCGGCGAGCGACCTTGCCCACCTCACCCCATTCCGCCAACCGAGCCTATTTTCCCTGCTGATGCTACTGAGGATGTTCACTGCGTGTTGAAGGGTTTTTTTAGTTCTTAAGTGATTCATGTGTTATGGTCTTCAAATCTCTTCTTGTTGGAGTTGGTATGGTGAGGCTGTAATCAAAGAAAGTTGCTTTGTTTGCTAAAGGAACGAGTGAAGTAGAAGTATCAGAGATTGAAGTCAAGTTTTGTAACTTGTAGTTTATTGAATTGTGTCTAAACTTTCTGTTTTTGCCCGTAAGAGTTTCCCGAATTTCGAAAGCAATGTTTTATTCTTGTTTGAGGTTTGATATTCTCTGCTTGTAGGACGTGTGCCGTCAGCTATGATCTCATCTTTTGTTTTTCGATATCATTGCTATTTGACTATTTCCCTTAGTCTTGTATCAACTATAAGTGGTAACGTTTTCCTATGTTCTGAAACTTATTTCTATTTGCCTCTTCTTCTAAGAAAGGGTTAACCGATTTGTGTTGCAAGGTCTTTTCAGATGTGTAATGGCAACTAGATAATGGCGGTCTAGTAGATGATTTTTGTGAGCCTTTAGGTGTCAAGTTGTTTGAGATGCATTGAGTGATAAATTAATTTATTAGAATAATCCTTGGAGAGGATTTGATTTAAATAGAAAGTTTGTCTTTGGAGCTAACTGATTATGTTGTTGCAACTAGTAGAACCTATAAGAGATGTGGTCCAAGATCTTTTATTCATTTGGACAGAACATTAGAATTAGAAAGTATGAAAATCTTGATCAATTTTATAGAGTATCGCAATTGGGTAGTACTGCGAGGTTGTGTAGGTGATTCATGATGATGTAGTTTAATGAGAGTGGGAATACAAATTAATTTAATCGTTATGACAATTAATGGGATAGCGGAAAATGTTGAGTTAGTGTCAAGAATGACTTGGCCTTATTGAGTAACCCTCTAAGAGTTATAATCTTTATAAAGGTAATTTGGTCAAGAAAATATTTCCATGTTGACGCTAATGAGTGAGTATGTTGAAATTGTGGGAATTTTAGGGATTTAATCCGAGGATTTCCCTATCTGTTATATGAGGAGTCCGTTGTAGGAGTCGTGGAGGTTAAATTTGGGCTTTGCATTTTTATGCTAGATCTTTGGTCGCCCAGTGATTGTGTAGAGGAAATATAATAAGGGCAGATTTTGAACAGTACGGTGATCATTGATAGAATCCTTTTGAGGTAGTACATGAGTGTGTGTGCTGAAAATTCTGAGTTGTTTATTCTTAAAAGTTCGAGGTGATGTGATTGCATGAGATCTATTTTGAGATGCATTGGGTGTCATCTGTCAAATTAATTTTGTCGGTAGAAGGAGTTGTTTAGAATGTTTCGGTGGGGTCAATAGAGCATTTCTACAAAGGTGTGGATGATGTATTTCTGTTTGAGTATAGTTTTGAGGATGCCAATTTAAGAGATATGATCTAGTGTGGTATGCGATGAATTGGAATTCCGAAGTTTGAGAGAAATTTTATTCTAAAAGAGAAAATGAGAAAATGATGTTTCCTCGAGTAGTGAAACGTTCTCTTGATTCTTGTTTGAGCTATGTGTTTTTGACGAATGTCTTTCGCAAATTGAGCTTAGCTTTATGCTGACATGTGTGGTCCTTATCAGTTCAGAAAGAATAAAGGAAGTATTGGATTTGGGTATTTGAGTGGTTTTTCTTTTGACTTATGTGGTGTTTATTTGTAAACTGTCTACTTGGAAAGTGGAAGGAATTTCATGACAAATCTTCGCTTTTGAATTTGACCCTTTTTGGTGTGAAGTTGTAATTTTGTGGTTGCGATGAGAATCCGTTATTTTCAATTGGGTTCTGTTTATAAAAGAGTTGTTTAAAGTGAGTTCTGTTGTGTGTTTTGGTTAAAGGAGGTGCTCCTTGTTAAGATGAAGAAATCGATTGAGAAATGGAACAAGGAGTTCTGTGTGTGTTGTGCAGGTTGTGTGGTTTGGTACAAAAAGGGGAAGTTACCCTAAGGTACATTGGGTTGATTTCAATAGTTGTGGGGATTCGAAAGTTGGCGTATAGCTAGGACCGTCTCAGGTCCATACGCGGTGTATACAACTTTTTGTATGACCTGGTGTCGAGGGAATACCTGAGAGACTAGAGTATGAGGTTTCGTAAGAGCCGTTGACCAACGAGTAAAACCGCACCTTCAAGTTCCATCCGTTAAGTGTACCGAAAAATTTCGAGACGAGTGTTGGGGCGAAATACGTCAGTTTACATCAAGGTGTTGTGGTCGCATCAGTCTGAACGAGAAGCAACTTGGGAGTTGGAGTCTCGCACACGCGAGCAGTACCCGGAGTGGTTCACGTTGGGTATGGGTTAATGATTGTCGATTTTAGTGTTGGTGTTCTTTCGAGTAGAATGACGAGAGTAGAATTCGAGGTCAAATTCTTTTTAAGGGGGGTAGAATGTAATATCCCGATTATTTATCAGTGAGTACAACATTTTTAGAGAGGGAATTAAAAGAAAATTAAGGATTTGTGAAAGGATTGGACCTTGGGCTATCGGCCTAAGGCATCCTAGCCAAGTGGGCCGGCCTTTTAGTGGAGTCAAGAGGGGGGTGCCCCTTCCCCAAAACCCTAGGAGCCCCCTTTCCCTACTGATCTGCCAAGAGGAGGAGAAGAGGAGAAAGGAAGGAGAGGAAGGAAGAGGAAGAGGAAGAAGAAGGGGGGAGAAGGGAGAAGAGAAGGGAGAGGGATCTCGTGGCTGACCTCGCAACCTTCAGTGTTTTCTCCAAGGGTAACCCTCAATTCCGTTCACTTAGTCTTGTAGTTTTGTGTTTTGGCGATATCAGTATTAGATCATGTTCTGGCAGTCTGTAAGGCTCGGAAGTTTTAGGGTTGTTAACTGCAAAATTCAATCTAGCCATCTCCTAGAGATTTGTGGGTAGCGTCTCTAGCTTTCCGTAGGATCTTGGATCAAGTCATTTGGATGAACGGATCATTAGTTATGGATTTTGCAATATCGCTGTCCAAAGGCTTTGTCAGGATTCTAGCAGCCTGTATTAACTAGATATTTGAAATTAGCTAACGAATTATTTAGAGGATTTCACCAACATGAAAGTTGTAGGATATTTAATATTGTTTCCATAAAGCTAGAAAACATAATTGTTGGACGATTGTACTGAAAGTTATGTAAGTTTTAGTTCTGCTGTCCAGAACCTCTGCTAGGGTTTAGCAGTTTTAGTAATCTTTTTAGTAGAGATAGAGAGTGACAGAATCTGGGAATCTCACTAACTAGTTTTATGTGGGTAATTTAGTAAGATTTCTAGAGAATCAAAGAACACAATTTTTGGGTAAATAGACGAAAAGGTATGATTTTTAGAAGAAAACTGTTTTGTTTTGCGACAGATCGATGTTCATGGGTGTTGGTGTTTTGGGTTGCGCTAGGGAGTGTAGTTAATCGTATACTTTTTTTTAGCAATGCCATGTTCAGAAATGTCCTCTTAGAGTGGTTGTTAAAAATGTTCAGGTGGTGGTTTGATTCCAGGGGCAGCGCCCTCTTCGCATCATCAAGCTTCACACGGTTGAGGCAAGTGCAATTAGTGGGTAGAAAAATTGAAGTGAATGCTCATGAATGCTTGTATTATGATTATGTTCTTTACTCATGAATGACGCTGTGGTCGTTACATTCTTATGTTGGATAAATGAATAGACTCATATGCATCATGTTATTATCCTTGAGACTTGGCCACGTGGTGGCCAAGTATTAATTTTGAGGTCCCTGTCATGTTTTAGATGGGCTTGAGGTCCCCACACTCGTGGAGTGTGGGTTTATGGTCCCTGTGCTAGAAGGTACAGGCATGGGTATGCATCGACTGATGCATACTCTGCATTACCGGTAAATGCAAAGAGAAAAGAAAAGGTGCATTTGTGGCATTTGCATTCCATAAGCATATGAGCTGTTTTGATATGAAGAATTGTGATTGAGAGATTGTGTTAAAGATGAATGTTGGAATACTGACTTATTTGTACTTTGCTGAGTCATGGACCCACACTTGTTGTTTGTTTATCTTTTAGGTACCTAATACACGGACGTCATGTATGGGAAGGGCTAGTAATAAGAATTGATGCACTCTACAACGAGCAACCTCATGAATGATAAATTTTGGAATAATGATTTTATAATTGTGCAAACTGCTAAGATGATTCTTATTGGTTATGTCTTTATGCACCCGTTGCTTTGTAATAGAATTGACTAGTGTTGCATGGAAGTTTCTATGGTTATGATTTAAGTTGGATGTTAGAAATAATTGATTACGCTATTGATAATTGTTGGAACCTCTTGTATGGTTAACTATACAAAGGAGGTTCTGCCAAAATTTAGTGTAATACCTTAGATTTTAAATTGTTATCTTAGAATTTAAATTGTTACCTTGTTGTTTTAGTAACATTACATGCTCCGGTTGGGCTGGAGTGTTACATCACCTAGAAAAACTCACTCTCTCACTTATGTCACAATTTGAATAATAAATCTGCAACTATCTTTCATATGAGAATTATGAATTGTAATAATTGGTGTCATGATGTTTTCTATTGATCGCCCTTAAGTTTTGTTCGTACTAGTTGAGGTTTTACATTTACTGGATATATCCTTGATATTATTCTTCTTGACTGAACGTTATAATATGAAATTTAGAGATTACATACTTGCTGAAATTTAGGTTGCTTAATGTAACAATACTCTTGTGGGTTGATGTTTAGCTGTTAGTAGATATTAAATTGTTGGAATAAATTCTTATTGTTGATTTGTGTTAGAAGATTAGGTACCATCTTGGCTCCCGGATAGTCAGGGTGTTACAATTTTTTAGGGATACTTTTTTTATTAAGCTTCATTTACGTAATAAGGAAGATAGGTTCCAATGGATCCTTGTGGCTGTGTATGGTGCTGCACAACCAGCTTATAAAGATAAGTTTTTAACTGAAATAGTTCATGCGTGTAGTAAGGAAGCTTTGCCTATTCTTATTGGTGGGGATTTTAATATCATAAGGCGCAGTGAGGAGAAAAATAATGATAATTTTGATTGGCATTATCCTTTTCTTTTTAATGCGGTTATTGCGAGCCTAGAATTAAGAGAACTTAGTCTTTCCGGTAGGCAATTTACATGGGCTAATAATTTGGACAATCCTACTTATGAAAAACTTGATAGAATTCTTGTGAGTACGGACATAAGTTCCCTTTGACCACTGTAAATGCTTTGGAACGTGTTCTTTCTGACCATACACCTATTGTCCTTAACACTAGGGCTGCCTTTGATACTAGGAACCAAAATCTGTTTAAATTTGAGTTAGGTTGGCTTAAGAGGGATGGGTTTGTTGATTTGGTGGCTCAGGTGTGGCGACAAAATAATGTTGGTAATTCTGCAATTAATCATTGGCAAAGTAAAATTAGAGCACTTAGACAATTTCTCAGAGTGTAAAAATACTAGTTGTGTGTATAAGCTAGAGAAAAAACGTCTTTTGAATATCATTGATAATGTCGATAATAAAGCTGAGTCTACGGGGTTATCTAATTTTGAAATTAATGTTAAACATAGTTCTAATGAGCGTCTTGCCCATTTACTGAGAGAGGAAGAAATCAAATGGTATCAACGGGCTAAGACGAAGTATTTGCTTGAAGGAGATAGTAATACTCGGTATTTTCATTTGATTGCCAATGGTAAGCAAAGGAAACAACAATTTTTTTAGTTGGAAGAAGAGGAGGGTCTAATTTCGGGTGATGCCCAATTAAAGCAGTACATCACAACTTATTACAAATGTCTTTTTGGACCTCTTGATACCAACCACTTTTTCATGGTTGAGAGTATCACGAAGGATATACCTCAAGTTTCAGACTTGGAAAATTACTATCTTACTGCTGAGTTTACTAAAAAGGAAGTAAAAGATTCAATTTTTCAAATGGAGCATAATAAAGCTCTGGGTCCAGATGGCTTTCCTACTGAATTTTATCAAGTTTTTTGGAATATTATTAAAAATGACTTGATGGCCCCTTTTCAAGATTTTCATAGAGGCAATTTACCTCTTTTTAGACTCAATTTTGGTATCATTTCTTTACTTCAAAAAAAAAAGATGCACGACAAATTCAGCAATATAGGCCGATTGGCCTATTAAATGTGAGTTTTAAAATATTTGCGAAGGTAGGTACTAATCGTCTTATGGGTATTGCTCAAAAGATTGTTCGTTCGTCTCAAACGACTTTTATGCCAAGGAGAAATATTATGGAAGGGGTAGTTGTTTTACATGAAACAATCCATGAGCTGCATAAGAAGAAATTAGATGGAATCATTTTTAAGATTGATTTTAAAAAAGCTTATGGTAAAGGTCAAATAGCCTTTTCTGCAGCAAACTCTTAGAATGAAGGGTTTCTCTCCAAGTTGGTGTGCTTGGATTGAAAATTTCGTTGTGGGGGCAGTGTGGGGATTAAGATTAACGATAGTCTTGTGCCTTATTTCCAAACCAAGAAAGGGCTTAGGCAGGGGGACCCTCTATCTCCAATTCTCTTTAATATTGTTGCGGACATGTTAGCCATTGTTATTGGAAGGGCTAAGAATGAGGGTCATGTCAGTGGGATAATACTGCATTTGGTTGATGATGGTCTTTCTATCCTTCAATATGCTGATGATACTATTCTTTTCATGGATCACAATTTTGATCAAGCAAAAAATTTGAAGCTTATTCTTTGTGTGTTAGAGCAACTTTCTGGTTTCAAGATAAATTTTCATAAAAGCAAGCTCTTTTGCTTTGGAGAAGCAAAAAATTTTGAATCCCAATACTTAGAGATATTTGGATGTGAGAGGGGTTGTTTTCCCTTTAAATATTTGGGTATTCCGATTCATTTTAGAAGGCTACGGAATAATGAATGGATGGGTTTGGAAGATCGCTTTGAAAAAAGGTTGAGCAATTGGAAAGGAAAAACATTATCTACTGGTGGTAGACTGGTATTTATAAATTCGGTTTTGAGCGGCCTTCCTATGTTTATGCTTTCTTTCTTTGAGGTACCTAAGGGGTCCTTAAAAGACTGGATTTTTTTAGGTCCAGATTTTATTGGTAGAGTGACAATCATAAAAACAAATATAGGTTGGTTAAATGGAATATTATTTGTATGCCTAAGGACCAAGGTGGTATGGGAATTCAAAACCTGGAGATAAAAAATAAGTGTCTTCTGGCTAAATGGTTGTTTAAACTTTTGAATGAGGAATGGGTTTGGCAACAATTGCTTAAAAATAAGTATTTGAATGATAAGTCTGTCTCTCAAGTTGAGAGTAAACTTGGGGATTCCCATTTTTGCAAGGGATTGATTAAGGTAAAGCAAGATTTTATTCAACATTGTTCTTTTAATCTTGGGAATGGGAAAGAAATCAGATTTTGGAAGGACATTTGGGTTGGACATCGGCCTCTTTCTGAACTTTATCCAACTTTGTTTGAGGTAGTCCGAAATAAACATGCTTTGGTTGTAGATGCTTTAGGAACTGCGCCTTTAAATTTGAATTTTAGGAGAACGATTATTGGCCCAAATTTACTTGCTTGCAATAATATTGTGGTGAAAATAACCACCGCTCATCTTACCTTGGATAAGGATACGGTTCGATGGAATCTACATAGGAATGGACAATTTTCGGTCAAATCTATGTATGTTGTTTTGGATGACACCAATTGTAGTTTTCGAAGTCAAAATTTATGGAAAGTTAAAGTACCCCTTAAGATAAATGTTTTCTTCTGGTGCCTTTGTAGAGGAGTTACTTTGACTAAGGATAATTTATTAACAAGGAATTGGAGAGGTGACACTAATTGTTGTTTTTGTGATCACAAGGAGACTATACAACATTTGTTTCTTGATTATCGCTTTGCCCGTTTTGCTTGGCACATAGTTCAAATTGCTTTCAATCTTAACAGACCTAATACTATTTAGAATATCTTTGGGAACTGATTAGTAGGTCTTACTTCGGATTTAAAAGCAAATATTTTGGTAGGGGTGGCTACACTTTGCTGGTCTATCTGGTTATGTTGTAATGATGTCGTTTTCGACAAGAAAGTTATTGACCATCCTCTACAGGTTATATTCAGATGTATCTATTGGATCCACTCTTGGTCGGCTTTGCAATGCCAAGGAAGGAGGGAGGCCTTGGTAGCTGGGAGCGAGATCTTCAACAATCATCGGTGGAAGCTATTTCATAGGCTTGAGATGTTTGAAGCATTTCCATGTTTTTGTTTATTTTCATAAGGTTGTTTAATATTTTTACGGCTTTTGTTTTGCCGTTGGTTTATGTTTTGGCAACATTTGTTTTGTTGTTTCATTATGGTTAATGGGGCGATTGCTTTGCTTGGTTAAGAATGTTGCAGTTATTGTAATAAACTTTGAGCTGTGTGCATCCTCGAATACAGATGTATCATCGGATATAGAGGTTGGGAGATGTTTTCTCTTCCCTTATCTATATATATAAAAAAAAGACAAGCGAGGGTTGGTTGGATGAGTTGCTTCTAGGGTCAAACGGTCATATTAGGGGGTGGTTAAAATACGAAGATGCATGGAAAATGTTTAAAATTGGACGAAATGGCAACGATCAGTTTTCCAACATTTAGAGCAGCAAAAGATTGATTAGATTTGGCATAGTGAAAAATCATGAAAGGCCATATTTTGGAGCAGCAAATTTCTAAGATCCCCTTGCAAATTTTCGTTGCATCACTAATCCACATTTCGCGAAGACAAGAAACACATGATTTTGTAAAATGAAAGTTGTTTACAAAAGGTTCGTTTCTTTTGCTGATGAGGACATCACTTCTACTGATATGAACACTCCTCTTGCTGCTGCCTTGAATGACGTGCAAGGTCCAATTACTCGGGCACGTGCTCGTCAACTCAACTATCAGGTAAACTCGTTTTTAGGAGTAAATAATATTCCCGCTGAGAATCCGATACTTCCTAAGACTTGTGATTTTCTTGTTCTTAGGAATCATGGAGAGGAGCCAACTCACGGCAAGAGGAACACATTAAGGACTTCACCTAATTCGTCCATCTCCACCAATTCGGCTGCATTCAAGTCTACTTCATCGGGCTGACGAATTTAGGCTTATTATCCATGGTGCTGCGACACCTTTTGGGCCGAGGGCCTTGTATCACCACTTAGGCTATTTGGGCCGGCCATCCCTTTGACCACTCCCTCCCGGGCCGCCGTTTTCACGGTACTGTTCATGTGAATAGTACCACGGCCGTATTGTTTATGTGAACAGTACCATGAATAGTACCGCCTCTATTTCCTTAGATAAGTGCGGCTTTCCCCTCCCCTATTTAAGGAGGTCGCACCCCTTTAGTTTTCCTTGGGTTTTTCTTAAGAGATTATTTTTCTTAGCAGTCTCACCGCACGTTCGGTTGAGGAACCTCAACTTGTGAGCTTAATCTTTATTCACAATACAATTTCAGATTGCATCTTCTACTCTCTTACCTGTGTTCTCGATTCGCTTGTAGGAGATAGCCTTCTTGGCGAGGTCAACCACGTTCGATACGATTGATAACCATCGGAGCAGTGGTGTAGTGATTGCGAGGGGTTCGATCTATTTTGGTCGGAGCCTTTGGATCATCAACGTCGTGTTCTCCACAATCAACTTATCAGTACCTTTCGGAAGATCGGATCACCGTCACATCATTTGCTAATTTGAGAATCAGTGATACGGTGCCCACCACTACGATCGTATTCACTGCGTGGAAAAGGACAACAACTTGCATTGCCAATTACGGCATGCTCGTCTCTGACAGGGCATGGCCACCTTTGACCTGCGTGTGTGGTGTGCTCCGCCGCGCACAATGGCTCGCAAGCCGCCGTATCCTTGAACCTCGCCCAACCCACATGGCCACGCGCAATGGCAAAATATGAGTTTTCCTACCTTTAGAGCAGCAAAAGATTGATTAGATTGAGTGTAGTGGCAAGTCACGAAATACCACATTTTAGAGTGACGAATTATTTAGATCCTCTTGCAATTTTTGCTGCGTCACTAATCCACATTTTGGGATGATAAGGAATACGTGATAATCTGTGGGTGATACGGTGCTTGCCACTATGATAGTCTTCCCTGCATGAAAAAGACAACAGCTTGCACTACCAGTAGGGGCATACTTGTGCCTGACTCAGACAGGCCATGGCCATCGTTGATCATCTGAGAATCCACTTTTCTAAGAATCTAGAGCTGTCAGTTGAAAGCGTTTGGCTGGTGGGTTAGCTCCAAAAACCAAATGATCGAGGGGGGATTAGAAGCAAATAGACCATGTTACCCTTGGTTGTAATAATTCAATTATCTTTGTGTCTTTCTCCTATATATTTGTACACAAATTATAGATTTTTTCCCCCTAAATTTGTTTAGACCATGTGAACATATATACGTTGTATCTATACGCAATGCCAGGTTATATTGCATTTACACTTCATGATGGATTACAACTGTGTATAAGCAAATTTTGTACTGTTCACGTTGCGATAGATGAAGCTGGAGTATCGCATTCATATCGTATAAGTGTTCAAATGATAATTGTAACACCCTGACTATTCGGAAGCCAAAATGCTACCTAAAGATCTAACATTTAATCATACAGCGGAAAACATCAATAATAATTCATCAACTAAGCTAAACAGAGCATCAACAATTGGAACATAAACAAGAATGTAAGATTGGATCCACTAAGATAATCCTATCAACGAATAATCCATGAACTTTAACAGTTACTTAATCAAAACTCAATGAACAGAAATGTATCATCCATGTCTAGATGTAATTATTACCATCCAACAATTAACGAATGAATGACATTAATCATCCTTATATTGAAACGAATGTAAAGTGTATCATGTGAGTAGTGCATGTCTACTCCCTCCCAAGAGAACTTCATCAATGATTACCTAAAAGTAAATAAACAAAGCAAGAGTGAGTCCAAGACTCAGCGAGTACAGTGAATAAATGGAACATACCACAAACATTAACAAGTCAACATCATTGAACCATATGAAGAAATCACAGAACGAGTATTTGAATGAATGGAATGAATGAAATGAATGGAATAGAGGGACTACACACATGCATATACCGGTATTGCTAGTGACACACTCATCGGTGTTCACTTAAGCCCGCATCTTAACAAAAATGCGGGGATCCAAGTCTCGTATGAACATTTCATACGGGTGTCCCAAAACGCCCACATTGGAATGGTGGGTCTTACGTGCCCATCCTGGAATTGATGGGTCTTTTTAATCCACTCCCGTGGATGGAACATGAATAATGAATGCATGGAATGAAATATGTATATTGAAAAGACACGCTCTCTAATCATGGAGATAACACATATGGAAGGAACATGAACTTAAATATTATCATCTCCAATCATGGATTCAATACATATGAAAGACCATAGACAATCCAACTTCTCTTGAATCATAATAACTCACAGTATAATCATAAAAGCATTCATCAATCACAATCATTAAGATAAGCAATGTACTTGCCTTCCGCGATGCGACACGTTAGCAGGCAATGGTGGTACTCATAAACCCGAAGCTTCACCGCCTAAACAAATAAATAACTTAAATAAGGATACGATGAACATGACAATACTGATTAGCGTTCTACGACGCTTCCCCGGCGATTTAAGATCTAACTAGAAACCCTAAATTGAAAACCAACGCATTCAGCCATAAACTGCCTCTGGACAGCAGCACGGTAATTAACATAATTCATGATCTGGAACTCAAAAAGAGCTGAGCCTAGTTTTTATGGATTCTTAACTGACAAATCTACAATACTCTAGTTGCCAAGATAATCCAATTCGGCCAAATTAGTACGCTAACAGACAGATGAACTTTCAGCACAGAAACTATCTAACAGAATAAACAGCAGCACTAAATTGATCATAACTTTTAATCTATAACTCTGAATTGATCGTTATTTAACAATCTGGAAAGGATATCAAATTACCTAAAATAACCTAGTTGGGTGAAAACCCAGATTCCTCCAATTACATTTTCATATTTTACGAAATAACAAAACAGATTAATCTCGTCAGAAATCTGGACAGCAGATACTAAATCTACCATAACTTTTGACTCGAATGACGGAATCAAGTGAACTCAGTAGCCACAGAAAGTTAAGAACAACCTCTAGATATCTCTAGGAGATCAAAACTACTGGTTCGGCTTCTAAGAACGCGAAATTGCCCACGCAACATTCTGGACAGAATTGAATCTACAACAGGACGAACTCGATCCAATCAAACTAATCTAATTTCACATCTAAACATCATCAAAACAGCGGGGAAACGAATTGATACCCTTGGAGACACGTGAGCCCGCTGAATTTCCCGCGAGGCGCTCCTCCCCTCTTCTTCTTCTCTCTTCCTTTCTTTTGCTTTTGGTTGGCGCACACAAGACAGCAGGAGGAAGTGCTTTGGAGAAGATGGCAGCAAGGGGAAACATGGGAGGTTACTGTAGCAAGGTGTGGTACTGTAGCATGTTTAGGGTTTCTTCCCTTTTGGGCCTTGGTGCCGTAGGCCAAGAGCCCATGGCCTAGGTTTTGAAGAAATTTCAGAAAAAACCCTTTTAACTATTGTTTGTTTTCTCTCTAACGCGTTTCGGAGTATTACATTCTACCCCCCTTAAACAGAATTCGACCCCGAATTCTACCTGTCATCTACTCGAAAAACAACAACAACCACAACTGAAAATTAATATCCAACAAGATGTACCCGACGTGAACAACTTTGGTTAAAGCTCGATCATGCGAGACTACCTCCCAAGTCTCTTCTCGCTCAGACCGACGTGACCATAACACCATAACGTATGCCCATGTCTATACCTCAAGACTCTCTCTGACCTCTCCAGTACACGTATCGGATGAGTCTCGAAGGTGAGATCTTGCTCGGTGGTCAACGGCGCTAACGAAACCTCAAACTCTGGATCTCCCAGGTACTCACTCAACACCAGAACATACAAGACGTTACGTACTCCGCGCACGGACTCGAGACAGTCCTGGCGATACGCCAACTAGCGAAAACAACCCAATGTACCTTGGGGCAATCCCCCTAGTGGTACCGAACCACGCAACATGCGCATAGAACACTGAACTCTTGTTCCACCTCTCAATAGAACTTTTTCACCCAAACAAAGATCACCTCCTCTTCCGAGGGACACACAACAGAACTTGATTTAAACACACTCTTTTACCGACATAGCCCAAATAAAAATGAAGGACTCTCATCGCAACCAAGTGTTACCAACTCGGTACTAAAAAGAGTCAAATTCAGAATCGAAGATTTATCACGAAAATCTTTCCACCTTCAAATTAGAAAATTTGCAAATAAACACCACGTCCGCCAAAGGAGAAATCACTCGAATATCCAAATCCATCATTTCTTTTATTCTTTCTGAACTGATAAGAACCACGCATGCCAACATAAACCCAAGCTCAATTTGCGAAAGACATCCGTCATAAACACATAGCTCATACAAGAATCAAGATAGCGTTTCAGTACTCGAGGAAATATTCTTTTCTTAATTTCTCTTTTAGAAATAAAATTTCTCTCAACTTTTTGGAATCCCGATTCATCGCATAACACACTAATCCACCTCTCTTAACTTGGCATTCTCAACGCTATGCTCAAACCGAAATACATCAACCACATCTCTGTAGAGAGGCTCTATCGACCCCACAGAACAATACTCTAGTCAACTCCCCTACCGACAGAGTTACTTTGATAGATAACTTCTGATTCATCCCAAAATGGATCTTCACACGTAATCACGTTACCTCAATCCTTTAAGAATGAACAACTCGGAATTCACATCACATATTCTCATGTATTTCATCAAAAGATTTCTATCAATGATCATCCCACTATTCGAAATCCACCCTTATACTACTTCTTCAAATTATCATTGGGCGATCAAAATTCTAACATAACAATGCAAAGCCCAAATTTAACCTCCAAGACTCTTACAACGAACTTTTCATATAAAAGATAGGGAAATCCTCAGATTAAATCCCTAAAATTCCACAATTCCAACATACTCACTCATTAACATCTTCATGAAAATATTTTCTTGACCAGTTTACCTTTACAAAGATTATAACTCTCAGAAGGTTACTCATTAAAGCCAAATCATTCTTGACATTAACTCAACATTTTCTATTATCCCATTAATTGACATGACGATTCGATTACTGGTAATCCCACTCTCATTAAACCACATCATCAAGAATAACCTTCACAACCTCGCAATACTACCAAATTGCGATACTCTATAAAATTGATCAAGATTTCCATACTTTCGATAATTCTAATGTTCCACCCGAAGTGAACAAAAGATCTTAGATCACAATCACTATAGGTTCTACTAGTTGCAACAATACAATCAGTTTAGTCCCCAAAGACAACATTCCATTTAAATGAAATTCTCTCCAAGAATTATAACACGAAATCGATTCATCCTCCAATGCTCCTCAACTAACTTGCAACCCAAGGTCTCACATCAACAATTAACAAACATTTTGAAAGACCCCTGTGAAACGAACGGTGGATCCTTTCTCAAAAAGAGAAGGCAAATGAAAACAATTTTTTGACCACATAAAAAAAACATTTACCACTCACAGTGAACACAGGACCAAGGGAAAAAGTCAGTTTGGCAAAGAACTCAGACAACAAAAGAGAAAGTCAACAGTTGAGGGCACAAGTCCCGCACGAAGGGACGATCGAACCCCAAATAAGAAGAAGGTGTTGCCTTTGAAAAATTGATACACTCTTATGGAACAAATGCATAAGGGTTAAGCACACTCAAATAACTGCAAGTTGCGAAATGACTTAAATCTCAGATTCTTATACTTCACTCCTTCCTTTAACAGGGAAAGTTATTTTCTGTGATTACTACATCACTTTGCCAGCTTAAACAAGATAAGCTCTTAAAACCCAAATTACAGGAACCATATAAAAACCAATAAAATCTTTCATCGTATCACTTTGCTCGAAACAACCTCAATCACCACATAACGCAAAAGGTCCACTGATTACAAACGCAAAACTCGAAACACTTTCACTAGATCAAAATTACGAAAGACGATCAAGTTACTTTATTTCTAAAAGAATCATCACCCCACACACAAGCCACAATCTCTTGCAGATAATCTTACTAACATCAAAATAATACACTTTGAACACGAATCTTTAGCATCCACTATTCCATTAGAAAGCCCCCAAAGTTTCACCAAATTGTTCCATACTACCTTTTCATCCCATCTTCAAAACGAGTATACCAAAACCATACAACCTCACTACATCAACCTCTTAAGTTTAGAAGGGGTCTACTACACAATTGAAAAGGTCCTATCAAAACCCTTTCATCAAGGACACATTATCATCCGATGATTTCACAATCATGTGGGCATAAGCCACCTATTATATCATATCAGTTCAACTTTTAGTGATGCTCAACATCAAACTTCAACACACAACGGTTATACTCCAACCATTGTTGTTATCAACTGACTTCATTATGAAATCTAGTTGCTACCTACGTTCCTTCCCAAATCACATGGATATTTACAAACACATATTCAACTGTTCCTCCTCATATTTGGATTTTGGCCAACATACACTAAAACTTCAAAAAAAATCGAAATCTTCTCTCGATCAAAAGTCTCAACAACACTACAACCAAATTCATTGCGTCATTCTATATAGAGGAACTATATAGAACTCCTCTCATAAATTCTAGATCTACTGATATTCAATCCCTTCAACCGGTTGTACACAATTCCAATAATTAATCATACTAGGGAATATGTAAATCTAGCATTTCCTCGAGTTTCCCTTTCCACACCTTTAAATTAATCCATTGAAACCAAAGAACCTAACAAGTTTAGCAACCTAAACACTTTTAATGACCAGACTAATTCATCAATGTCCCATACTTCTTAATTCCTCTATTGACTCCAAATAGGTATGGACATACTCTCAGTCACTACTCATATGCACAGTTCATCAAGAACTAGCAGAAGACAACATCAACTTAATCAATTTCTCTTCCAAGATTACTAATTAATATTAATTATGCACCACACCAATGACTCAACTTGATACCCATACCATATCAATTTATTGGATTACAATCTCTGACTTAACCATAATAAGGCATCACAAAAGGATTTTAACAAGTTCCATCAGAAAAGAGATGCATCAAACATCAACACTCGGAATAATCCAAAAGAAATACATAGAGCCAAAGCTTTCTCATGTTAACAAACTTGCAACATAAAACTCTCATTACCCAAACTATCAAACGAATAACTGAGTCATTCTTTTCCAATGAGAAAGAAGGAACAACCATGGAATTATCAATATTGCCAACTGACGAAGATCGCAAGTAGTAAAAGCAACTCAACCGTCGGAAAACAATAATTGTTTCCGAGAACCATTAGAGACCCAATGAAACTCAGCAACTTCCATGAACCACCAACCCAAGAGAAATTCATCATCCACCACAGAACAAGAATTTGCCAAGCACAGAGATCAAGGAAGAAAACAACTTTCTAAGCAACTCACGCTCAACACCTACAACTATGGTATTCGGGTAACCACTCTATTCGTCTACCACTTAACGGTGGTGTAACTCGACAAAGCCTGTGGCCACAACCACGGCGTCCACTTCTTAACACCCATCATCGACATGCATAAACAATATAATCAATTATGAATATAAGGTCATCTCATAGTAATCATAGAATAATTTCATGGATATAGAAGATCAAAGCAGATCATAGATTAACAACAAGAAAGATAGTACAGAAGCAATTCAACAATTGCTCAACGAATGAAACATAGTAAAAGAAATGCGGAAGCAATGAATTACCCATCCCACCTACTGTGCACAGTGTATCATTTTAATATATTTCTATTAACCACGGACCTAAAGCCCGCTCTGATACCAACTGTAACACCCTGGCTATTCGGAAGACAAAATGCTACCTAAAGATCTAACATTTAATCATACAGCGGAAAACATCAACAATAATTCATCAACTAAGCTAAACAGAACATCAACAATTGGAACATAAACAAGAATGTAAGATTGGATCCACTAAGATAATCCTATCAACGAATAATCCATGAACTTTAACATTACTTAATCAAAACTCAACGAATGTAAATGTATCATCCATGTTCGGATGTAATTATTACCATCCAACAATTAACGAATGAATGACATTAATCATCCTTATATTGAAACGAATGTAAAGTGTATCATGTGAGTAGTGCATGTCTACTCCCTCCCAAGAGAACTTCATCAACGATCACCTAAAAGTAAATAAACAAAGCAAGAGTGAGTCCAAGACTCAGCAATTACAGTGAATAAATGGAACATACCACAAACATTAGCAAGTCAACATCATTGAACCATATGAAGAAATCACAGAACGAGTATTTGAATGAATGGAATGAATGAAGTAAATGGAATGGAGGGACTACACACATGCATATACCGGTATTGCTAGTGACACACCCGTCGGTGTTCACTTAAGCCCGCATCTTAACAAAAATGCGGGGATCCAAGTCCCGTATGAAGAATATTTCATACGGGTGTCCCAAAACGCCCACATTGGAATGGTGGGTCTTACGTGCCCATCCTGAAATTGATGGGTCTTTTTAATCCACTCCCATGGATGGAACATGAATAATGAATGCATGGAATGAAATATGTATATTGAAAAGACACGCTCTCTAATCATGAGATAACACACATATGGAAGGAACATGAACTTAAATATTATCATCTCCAATCATGGATTCAATACATATGAAAGACCATAGACAATCCAACTTCTCTTGAATCATAATAACTCACAGTATAATCATAAAAGCATTCATCAATCACAATTATTAAGATAAGCAATGTACATGCCTTCCACGATGCGACGCGTTAGCAGGCAATGGTGGTACTCATAAACCCGAAGCTTCACCGTCTAAACAAATAAATAACTGAAATAAGGAAACGATGAACACGACAATACTGATTAGTGTTCTACGACGCTTCCCCGGCGATTCAAGATCTAACTAGAAACCCTAAATTGAAAACCAACGCATTCAGCCATAAACTACCTCTAGACAGCAGCACGGTAATTAACATAACTCATGATCTGGAACTCAAAAAGAGGTGAGCCCAGTTTCTGTGGATTCTTAACTAACAAATCTACAATATCTAGTTTACAAGATAATCCAATTTGGCCAAATTAGTATGCTAACAGACAGATGAACTTTCAGCATAGAAACTGTCTAACAGAATAAACAGCAGCACTAAAACGATCATAACTTTTAATCTATAACTCTGAATTGATCGTTCTTTAAAAATCTGGAAAGGTTATCAAATTACCTACAATAACCTAGTTGGGTGAAAACCCAGATTCCTCCAATTATATTTTCATATTTTACGAAATAACAAAACAGATTAATCTCGTCAGAAATCTGGACAATAGATACTAAATCTACCATAGCTTTTGACTCGAGCGACGGAATCAAGTGAACTTGGTAGCCACAGAAAGTTAAGAACAACCTCTAGATATCTCTAGGAGATCAAAACTACTGGTTCAGCCTCTAAGAACGCGAAATTGCCCACGCAACATTCTGGACAGAATTGAATCTACAACAGGACGAACTCGATCCAATCAAACTAATCTAATTTCACATCTAAACATCATCAAAATAGCGGAGAAACGAATTGATACCCTTGGAGACACGTGAGCCCGCTGAATTTCCCACGAGGCGCTCCTCCCCTCTTCTTCTCCTCTCTTCCTTTCTTTTGCTTTCGACCGGCGCACACAAGACAGCAGGAGGAAGTGCTTTGGAGAAGATGGCAGCAAGGGGAAACATGGGAGGTTATCAGAGCACGCCGCCAAGACTATAGCAAGGCATGGTACTGTAGCATATTTAGGGTTTCTTCCCTTTTGGGCCTTGGTGCCGTGGGCTAAGAGCCCATAGCCCTGGTTTTGAAGAAGTTTCAGAAAAAAACCCCTTTAACTATTGTTTGTTTTCTCTCTAACGCATTTCGGAGTATTACAATAATTAAATGATATTACGTACAAGTATTGAAATGATAAATGAGTCATAACAAAAGACCACAAAAATTCACAAGTAGTGTGTCCATCATCCTGAATGAGCAATTGCACTGGCAAGGTCATCACGAAAACTATCGATGGATGTAGCACTTGTTTGTGACGTTGACGCATCCGATGCATCCTGAGAAATGACGTATTTGGCATATCTTGATGGTATTGTGGGCACATAATTAGGATCTCGATCGAACCTACAAAAATGCATGTCTGGCGAAGCATGTTCACGTATGAAGTTGTGGATTCCCATGGTTACTACAACAATCATCTTTTGGTTGAACATGGGAAAGCTCGGCATCTTAAGAAGAATTCTCCATTTCATCTTCCATACACCAAAGGACCTCTCAATTACGTTGTGAACACTCAAGTGCAAATGGTTGAATTTCTCTTTCTCACCACTAGGAGCAACACCTCTTCGAAATTCTGGAACATGATACCTTTGGCCCTTATATGGCGCTAAGTACCCAGATCTGTTCGGATAACCAGCATCGACAAGATAATATTTACCTGTAACATAAGACGGAAAATTCATGTATATCAACATGCAATGCATGAACATTATAAGTAAATAATTTTGTAAATGATACCAAACAAAGAAAATTACCCTGTGAAGGATGTGGAAAGACTTCCCTGTCAACATCCAATGCATGATAAAGCACACTAGTATCGTTCATAGCTCTTGGTTGTCCAATAGATGCGTATGTGAAGTGCATGTCAAAATCACATACCGCCATGACATTCTGTGTTGCACTTCCTGATCTACCAATATATCTAATTAGATCTTCTAGAGCAACAGTTGCAAGAATGTGTGTACCATCGATAGCTCCAATACAATCTTTGAAATATGGCCACATCCTTTGATCATTTCTAATTCTACTGTAAACCGTAGAGAAGTTTGGATCCTCTTTGGCCTCACAAAATCTTCAGACATTCTGACCACACACTGCAAAACCTCATCAAACTTCCTGCTAATTGTCTCACTAGAATGCTTGAACCGATTCTGTGCCCTTCGGTTAGATTCATAGCCACCATATATGTATAGAAAAAGAGCTAGTACTTCAATTGAACTTGTATGCGTAGTTGATTTCAAATCATATGTACTCACCAAAAGATCATGTAGACTGTAAAAGATTGTAGCATTCATACGGAACATGTGGTAGCTTTCTCCCAGAGTGGTCAAAGTTTCTTTCACCCAACCCATTCCACTAAGCCGTGAAGTCCTAGGTTCATTCTTGTCCAAGTAGGTTGAGTGATAATTCTCCACGATAATTGCAGTAGCAACGAGGTGACTTGACATGTCTTGCCACAGACGTAGCATCTGCACGTCACACTCATGTTCCTCATCTGATATATTACTTGCTTCACTATCGCTTTCAGAAGACGACATATGTACATTAACATACAAAAACACAACAACATAAATGGCAATTCAAAAATACATAAGTACATATTAGATCCAAATGATAGTATATAACTAGTGAAAAAATGTCTTATAATCCAAAAAGGTCTTATAGCCAATAGAGAAATAAATAATAATGTAACATCCCAAAGTGTTGTTACTAAAATAAAATAAATAAAGTTATTATTTTGTTGGACTTTCTGAAATTTGAAAGAGTTTTATTGCTTTATTTGAAGTCTTTGCGTTTTATTTGAGTTAAAGTTGAAAAATAAAAATTTAATTTTTTTGTGGAATTTTCTAGGATTTTAAAAGCTTTCCTAAATTATTTTAAAGCCAAAAACTATTACTAATTACATGTTGGAAATAATTTTATTAAGTCCAAAATAACTCTAGGAATTTCTGTGAATTGTTCTAGAATTTTTGGATTTAGTTTGCTATTTTCTAAAGCTTATTTGAATTACCTAGATTTAATTAAATTGTTAAATCAATGAAATTTCCGGTAAACCAAATGGGCCAAATCTTCTTGGCCCATGCTTGTTTTTCGCCCGCGCCAGCCTCTTTCGGCCCATCCGCCCGCCCGCACCTTATCTCCCCCTCAACCTGCCCCCACCTTTCGTGATCGTCCGATTTACATCGGACGGCCAACACACCCCCACGCCACACACGCCCTTCCGGCCGCCCGATCCACATCCGACGGCCCGCGCCCTTTCTTCCCCACCCCTTCTCCGCGTAGTCCGCATGCGCCTCCGCCATTGCCGTGTATGGGAGCTCCGCAATCACCGCCATTTTCACCCCCATTCTCCGCGCACGCATGCGCAACGACTGCCTCTAATCTCGCCGCCTCCCTTCCCGCCGTTGCCCCCTCATTCTCGTGCGCAATCGCCGGGATTTTGAACCGGTCGTCGCCGCCTCCGCGTGCATGATCTCCCGCTCTCAGCCTCCCCCGGCCCCTATAAATAGAGCATCGGGTGCACCTCCTCCTCCTCATCCCGCTCCCATCATGCACTTCTCCCCTCCCCCTTCGAGCTCGTTGGAATCGAAATTTTTCCACCGGCGGCCGCCATTTCCTCCGCCTCCTCTAGTGCCGCCTCCAGCGACGCCTCGGCCTCGCCGCCGCCACCTTCGGCACCACCGCCTCACGAGCCACCCTGTGCGCGCATCCGCTCATCCCGAGAGCCTCGGGAGCACCCCCGCCACCGTGACCCCGAACACACCACCGCCAATCTTCGTCGCCGCCGGCCGTCGCTGCGTCTCCAGGTGACAAAACCGAGCGCATCTTAACCCCCACCCTTCCCTCTCTCTTTTCGCACCCTCTCTGGACCTCGCCGGGCCGCTGTTCGCCAGCGAGCTCACACCCGAGCGCCGCCGCTCCGTTCACTGGCGTGGCAGCCCATGTGGCGCTAGATCAGCACGCGTCAGCGCCACATCCTCACCTCTGTCCACGTCACCGCTTACGTGGCCGCACGCATCAGCTCTCTTCCAAAAATGAGTACTGTGCGATGGACCGAGTCCGCGGTGGACTTTGACCGAGCGTGGACCGGGTCCATTGACCCGCGGTCCCACCTGTCATAGACTCCAAGATTTTTTCGATTAAAAATAAATTGGTCGGAAATTCAATTTGTGAGGGCTGACATCATAAATAGGAATTCCCTTAAGAAAAACAATTCGGGAAATTTCAATTTCATCATTTCATGTGATTTTGAATCTTCCCGGAGTTCGTTCTCCTTCATACGAACTCCGATTTCGTCGATTCAAATTTTTAAATTCATATAAATTCAACATCTAGCTATCTAAATAAGAATTATTTAAATTGGAGTTCATTTGAACCTTCATTTGAATTTTGTTTGAATTTGGGTTATTTTCGTGTATAGATTTCGACGACTTCGGAGAGTCATAATTCGACGTCGTTTGAGAACAACTAATCAAGCAAGGCAAGTTACACTCTTGATCATATTGATCCCGTTAATTCAAATTATTTATTCTGTTTTAAATTATTATTGCATGCTTATTTTTATCCAGTTAATTAAATTCATGTTTTAAATCATAGTTATGCCTAAATCCTTTATACTGCCAATCTTGACATTGAAGCAAACATACCTTAACACCTTAGATGAAAATCTAGTTTATGCAATAGTATGAACTAGAACATTTTGAGAAAAACTATGCTTAGCCATGCTTAGACCCGAAATATTTGATTTGGGGAATTTTAGCCAAAAATCAAATGTTGTTTAAAAGTCTATGGCATTGGGTTGTCATCTAAGTTTGCAAATGATTTTGGAAAATAAAATCAAATTGAAAGTTGGTTTGTACTTGGGCGAAATGGTTGTCTGGATGGTGCATGTCAATGCACGGGCTCAATCTTGGTTAGGGTTGAGGCCCATGGGTTTTAGTGGAAGTCGCCCAAGTGAGTTAAGGACCGGCCTCTGAGCGATCCTTTGCTATGCCTATAATGGGCTATGCCTCACCGTACAACCACATGTCTCCAGAATGGGGCGTGGGATCTGGCTGATTAATTTGTGGAGTTCCATCGCGGTTTATCCTGTCTGTACGTTGGTGGTCTTTCATGGCCTGTCTTTCATGACTATTTTATTCTCACCTGGCATAAGAGGGGGCACCCATAAACCCAGCGGATAGTCAGTCCAAAGGGGGGATTTGCGAAACCTTAATGAGGGTGGACTGCGGTGGAATGATGCATTGTAAAGGCCTTGTCATGAACTCTAGACTTCTTACCTTCTAAGAAGGAGAGGTGGCATTGACGGATGCTTAGAACAAATTAGAGGAATCATGTCATGTGGGTAAAGTGTACAACCTCTGCAGAGTGTAAAACTATTCGAATAGCCGTGTCCACGGTCATGGACATGCTAGCAAAGCCTCTCAAAGTTAGACTTTGATTTTGATTTCAAAAGACTTTATCAATGGTTTATTCTAAACGGAATTGGGCGAGAAGCCATGTGATAGGAGGGTATCCTTCACCATTCATGTGTGAATGTTATCGACTATAAAATTGAGAATTTATAAAATGAATTTTAGTTATGCAATAACTGCTTTGGAACTTAGTACAAGTATTTAAAGAAAATGCTGCTTTATGTAAATTCAACCATATTAAGCCTTCCTTTGAGATATCCATGTATGCATGTCATTCTGTTATTTGACGGGTGTAACTTGCGAGCACGGTAGTTATGCTCATACTTGCTTTATGCAAACAAATTTCAGAGGAGAAGAACTTTGCTACCGGTGTGGATCTCGACGACTAGGCCGCTACCCTAGTCGATTGCCTGTGGCAGATTAACTGGACTCTACTACATCTTCTTCGTCTTCTGTTGTGTTCTTTACTGTTGGCTCGTAAGCCTCTTTTGTAATAAACTCTGTTGATTATTAATAAAGTTATGCGATTTATGGATGTTACCATATCTGTTTACTGTGTGAACTATCTATTGATCATGGGACTAGTTCAGAAATGCACAGAGGATTTGGGGTGTTAATCCTGGGTGTTGGAAATATGCCCTAGAGGCAATCATAGAGATGATTATATTTCATTATGTTCACAATATTTGATAATATGTTATCTTGTTCCTTGAATGAATCATCAGTCATAAAGATTAACGAGTATGTGACTTGTTGGTGAAACTCTTTTTAACTTATGATGATGTCGTTCTAAAAGTATCCCTAGTCGAAAGTCACTGGTCGGAACACTAGTGACTCTACGATCAGCACATGTATTGATTGATGACCATGTTTCATCGGTCATAGATATAGGGATATCGAATCAATAATGTGGACACGTGTTAGAGAACATGGTGTTGGATAAGACCCACCTTGAGACACTATTGAGATTGTTATGATTCTATGTGTCGTTAGTTGGTCTCAAGCAATGATGATGTATAATCCTTAGACCTGAGATCAGCATGGTTTCCTACATGTGTAATAGCACTCTTAGGGGGTTGCCAAACGCTACTGTGAATCGGGTAATTATAAAGGTAGCTTTGGGTATGCTATGAAACATGCGTATGATGTGACTGGTCGGATATGGATTTGCCCTCCTAACATAACAGAGAGATATCTCTGGGCCCCTCAAAGTGGTCGGATAAAGAAAGTGCATGGCCATGCCACTGGTGGTCGAAGAGTTCGACCATATGAGGTTATCCGATACTCGATCGAGAAAACATTGAACAATCCATGGATGACACAACATCTCACCTAGAGTTCAACCAGATATCGTGAGGCAAAGGGAGAATACATGAGAGAAAAGTTAGTTCGACCGACTACTGGTGGTCGTATGGAGATACAAGCAAGTCGAGACTAGTCGAACGTAATCACAGAGTGGTCGAAACCAAGTCGTAAGGAGTTACGAGTTGGTCGTGATCAAATACGAATGGTCAGATAGAGATAGGACTCGGTCGTAAGTGATGAGGACCTGGTCGAGATCATATTGCATTAAGGTTCGTCCGATATAATTTGTGTGTATTCGGAATCGTTATGTCTGCTAGGAACCGCTACGACTCGTGGTCGAAAGGGTTTCAGTCACAACCGAACTACACATGAACCTAACGGTCACACACTTAACGAGTTGGAACAAACCAAGATGAATATGATTCAGAAGAGTGTTTGGATAGGATCCGCCACGGGCCTATATAAGGAGATGCATGAGGTGTTGGGAGGGGGTCATTGGCGCAAGTTGCCCTACCAAACCCTAGCCGCCATCTTCTTGAGTGCCTCCCCGTGCGATTTGGTGCTAGCACACCGGCGTACGGTTGTTCCTTCCCTAGACGTGTGGATACCATAGAGGCGCTTCTACGTTGTTGCGCTTAAGGATGATCCGCGATCTTCGCAAGGAACTGCAGAGGTGCTGGAGGAGACGATCAACTCACGAGGACGCTGGACGATCGACTACGACCAGTACATCGACGCGCTATTCGTCGGACCAGGCTTCTTCGACACTTCTTCCGCTGCTCTGCGCGTCTAGTGGTAACGATCTGTGATCATCTTCTTGCTTGGCTTCCTGATTTGCGTGGTAGAAATTTTGAATTGTTGCTATCGTAGCCTACCCGTATCCCTTCACTGGGTCCGACAGAAGTGGTGTTCAGAAATGCACAGAGGATTTGGGGTGTTAATCCTGGGTCCGACAGAAGTGGTATCAGAGCCATATCGATTGTAGGTCGTGACCTAGTTAGATTGGCCGTTAGTTGAATATTTCAAAGCTTATTTTATAACAAGAAAAAGAATAATTTGTTCTCTCCTCATCTTGGTCATCTATCTATCCTTAGCTTCTCTATAGCAATTCTTTCTCACCTAATTCTTTCTTCACCAATTTATAATGTTAATGGATCCTCTTTTCCTTGGAAATTTCTATAGATGGTCAACATGTTTCCTACCAATACGTTCAAGACCACAAGACATGAAGCTGTCAAGAGGACATCGTCATGCAAGAATCATCGAAGACCACGAGCAGAAGATACGATGATAGCCAAGCCATATAGTCTAAGTTTGCCAAGACTCATTCTATGTATTGAGTCGTTTCACCAGATTAAGGGTTTCAATCGATAGAACATTGTATGAAGCTTTTGAGTTGGTTTTTTCGTTTGGGAGTGTGTTTCTCTCTATCCCCTTAGTTCTTCTTATTTGTCTCTTCCCTATCCATTGTCTTCTTTCCTAAACCTATGGAGTAAACGACAGATGGTGAACACGCGTCGCTCGGGAAGTAGAAACAATCAAGACAACAAGGTCCCTAGGAATGCCGGTCGGGTTACCAACCGCTGATTGTGGCAGAAACCCTTCGGAATTTGAACCAGTTCTTCATCACCCAGGCTCAACTAATGCAACAATTGACGCAACAAATGAACAACAACAATGCTTTCTCAGCCACTACTCCTACAACACAAGAACAGCGTTCCAAGAGGAAGATGGTGGATCAAGGACAACATGATGCAAGAAACTCCAAGGCTCGTGCGATTCAACCCCAACCCAACCAAGCACCAACGACGACCGCACTCATGACTCCAGGATCAGCACCACGTCCACCGATGCAGACATTCCGCAACATCAATGGTGGCCAATCTCAGCAGAACAAAACATCAAGGGCAAGAATACAATGCTTCAATTGTCAGGATATGGGACATTATGCCAATAAATGCCCAAAAAGACGCTCAGCACTCACCTTAGACAACATTCCAAAAGCTACCCTGATCGCAACAATAACACCAAAAGCAGGAGGTAAAAACAACAGAAGATACATGTCCCAGTTGTAGAAATACAGAAGTTTAGGTTTGCCAATGCCTCAAGAAACCACTATGGATCAGCCAGCCAACTTGTTGCTCCTCAACACCTCTATTGGAAGCCAATCCCAGAAAGACTCATCTCATGTTGCAGGCATTACATGCTTCAACTGCCATGAGGTTGGGCATTTCGCTTGTAAATGTCCAAAGAAGCAGCGGGCAGCGAACCCAGCCAACTCTCGAGCTTCAAAAGTCAACATCATGCAAGCAAACAGGAAGCCACCGAATTCTGAAAATGGAAGTCTATACCACATCACAACTCAGGCCCCGTTTAAGGAGGAGCAGAATGAAGACGACGACAACTCCAACTGGAAACCTTATCTCCCCAGTTTTCTTTCTAGCCACTCCGAATCTCGGGGACGATATTCCTTTTAAGGGGGGTAGTTTGTAACATCCCAAAGTGTTGTTACTAAAATAAAATAAATAAAGTTATTATTTTGTTGGACTTTCTGAAATTTGAAAGAGTTTTATTGATTTATTTGAAGTCTTTGAAGTTTTATTTGAGTTAAAGTTGAAAAATAAAATTTTATTATTTTTTTGGAATTTTCTGGGATTTTAAAAGCTTTCCTAAATTATTTTAAAGCCAAAAACTATTACCAATTACATGTTGGAAATAATTTTATTAAGTCCAAAATAACTCTAGGAATTTCTGTGAATTTTTCTAGAATTTTTGGATTTAGTTTGCTATTTTCTAAAGCTTATTTGAATTACCTAGATTTAATTAAATTGTTAAATCAATGAAAATTCCGGTAAACCAAATGGGCCAAATCTTCTTGGCCCATGCTTGTTTTTCGCCTCGCCGCCTTGACCTCTTTCGCCCATCCACCGCCCAAGACCTTATATCCCCTCAACTCGCCTTGCCCTCTCTCGACCGTCCGATTTACATCGACGCCAACACGCCCCACGCCACACACGCCCTTTTGGCCGCCCGATCCACATCCGACGGCCCGCGCCCTTTCTTCCCCACCTTCTCCGCAAGAAGCGCGACGCCGCCCCGCCATTGTGCACAGCATGGGAGCCATAAACACCACCATTTTCGCCCCCATTCTCCACGCACGCGTGCGCAACGACTCCCTCTAATCTCACCGCCTCCCTTCCCGCCGTTGCCTCCTCATTCTCGCGTGCAATCGCTGGGAGTTTGAACTGGTCATCGCCGCCTCTGCGCGCATGATCTCCCGCGCTCGGCCTCCCCCGGCCCCTATAAATAGAGCACCGGGTGCGCCTCCTCCTCCTCATCCCGCTCCCATCATCCACTTTTCCCCTCACCCTTCGAGCTCCTCGGCCTCGCCGCCGCCACCTTCGGCACCGCCGCCTCACGAGCCACCCTGTGCGCGCATCCCCTCGTCCCGAGAGCCTCGGGAGCACCCCCGCCACCGTGACCCCGAACATGCCGCCGCTAATCTTCGTCGCCGCCGGCCGTCGCTACATCTCCAGGTGACAAAACCGAGCGCATCTTAACCCCCACCCTTCCCTCTCTCTTTTGGCACCCTCTCTGGACCTCGCCAGGCCGCCGTTCGCCGGCGAGCTCACACCCGAGCGCCGCCGCTCCGTTCGCTAGCGTGGCAGCCCATGTGGCGCCATGTGGCTCTAGATCGGCCACGTCGCCGCCACATCTCGCCTCGCCCACGCCATCGCACGTGGCCGCACGTCGCCTCCTTCCAAAAATGAGTACTGTGCGGTGGACCGAGTCCACGGTGGACTTTGACCGAGCGTGGACCGGGTCCATTGACCCGCGGTCCCACCTGTCATAGACTCCAAGATTTTTCCGATTAAAAATAAATCGGACGGAAATTCAATTTCTGAGGGCTGACGTCATAAATAGGAATTTCCTTAAGAAAAACAATTCGGGAAATTTCAATTTCAACATTTCATGTGATTTTGAATCTTCCCGGAGTTCGTTCTCCTTCATACGAACTCCGATTTCATCGATTCAAATTTCTAAATTCATATAAATTCAAGATCTAGCTATCTAAACTAAAATTATTTAAATTGGAGTTCATTTGAACCTTCATTTGAATTTTGTTTGAATTTGGGTTATTTTCACGTATAGATTTCGACGACTTCGGAGAGTCAGAATTCGACGCCGTTTCAGAGCAACTAATCAAGCAATGCAAGTTACACTCTTGATCATATTGATCCCATTAATTCAAATTATTTATTCTGTTTTAAATTATTATTGCATGCTTATTTTTATCCAGTTATTTAAATTGATGTTTTAAATCATAGTTATGCCTAAATCCTTTGTACTACCAATCTTGACATTGAAGCAAACATACCTTGACACCTTAGATGAAAATCTAGTTTATGCAATAGTATGAACTAGAATATTTTGAGAAAAACTATGCTTAGCCATGCTTAGACCCAAAATATTTGATTTGGGGAATTTTAGCCAAAAATCAAATGTTGTTTAAAAGTCTATGACATTGGGTTGTCATGGAAGTTTGCAAATGATTTTGGAAAATAAAATCAAATTGAAAGTTGGTTTGTACTTGGGCGAAATGGTTGTCTGGATGGTGCATGTCAATGCACGGGCTCAATCTCGGTTAGGGTTGAAGCCCATGGTTTTAGTGGAAGTCGTCCAAGTTAGTTAAGGACTGGCCTCTGAGCGATCCTTTGCTATGCCTATAATGGGCTATGCGTCACCGTACAACCACATGTCTCCAGAATGGGGCGTGGGATCTGGCTGATTAATTTGTGGAGTTCCATCGCGGTTTATCCTGTCTGTACGTGGGTGGTCTTTCATGGCCTGTCTTTCATGACTATTTTATTCCCACCTGGCATAAGAGGGGGCACCCATAAACCCAACGGACGGTCAGTCCAAAGGGGGAATTTGCGAAACCTTAATGAGGGTGGACTGCGGTGGAATGATGCATTGTAAAGGCCTTATCATGAACTCTAGACTTCTTACCTTCGGCAGTGAGAGGTGGCATTGACGGATGCCGAACAAACTAGAGGAATCGTGTCATGTGGGTAAAGTGTACAACCTCTGCAGAGTGTAAAACTATTCGAATAACCGTGTCCACGGTCATGGACATGCTAGCAAAGCCTCTCAAAGTTAGACTTTGATTTTGATTTCAAAAGACTTTATCAACTGGTTTATTCTAAATGGGAATTGGGCAGGAAGCCATGTGATAGGAGGGTATCCTTCACCATTCATGTGTGAATGTTATCTGACTATAAAATTGAGAATTTATAAAATGAATTTTAGTTATGCAATAACTGCTTTGGAACTTAGTACAAGTATTTAAAGAAAATACTGCTTTATGCAAGTTTAACCATATTAAGCCTTCCTTTGAGATATCCATGTATGCATGTCATTCTGTTATTTGACGGGTGTAACTTGCGAGCACGGTAGTTGTGCTCATACTTGCTTTATGCAAACAAATTTCAGAGGAGAAGAACTTTGCTACCGGTGTTGATCTCGACGACTATGCCGCTACCCTAGTCGATTGCTTGTGGCAGATTAACTGGACTCTACTACATCTTCTTCGTCTTCCTTTGTGTTCTTTACTGTTGGCTCGTAAGCCTCTTTTGTAATAAACTCTGTTGATTATTAATATAAAGTTATGCGATTTATGGATGTTACCATATCTGTTTACTGTGTGAACTATCTACTGATCATGGGACTAATTCGGAAATGCACAGAGGATTTGGGGTGTTAATCCCGGGTCCGACAAATAATAAAGACGAATGCAAGATAAACTACTTGTAGGAATGTCTACAGAATCATCCTAACGTTACAATCAATTTTCTATTTGCCATACTTGGCAACGTACTTCCTTTTGAGCCATTCAAATCGTGTTTCACTATTGCGTAAGGTCATAAACATTTCCCTCTACTCTTTCTTTAAGAAAATTTCAGATGCAACGAAGCGTTCATTACTCTCATTAATAGCATCACACTCTTCAACCGATTCCATTACACCCTTGATGCTACACACCGAGTTTTCCTCTCTTTTCTATGCAAATGCTTCAAAAGATATATACGACTTCTCATTCAACTCAAAAATCCTTCTAAATTGATTTCGCATAACCATAGAACCATTTTTTGTTTTTTCCCCTTATTTCCTCTGAACATGTCTGAACATGCCCGCCCCGTGTGGTGTGGTGTGCCCCGCCACGCACAACGGCTCGCAAGCCGCCGCATCCTGGAAATCCGCCCAACCCACTTCGATCTGGGTGTCACCTTCCTGCCGCATGCAGTCCTCGTCATGACAGAGAAAACGACTAGCAGCTAGGTATGGTCGTACGCATAAAACACGGATAACTCCACACACCCTTGGCTTGTTGCTACTTTCCAAACTTTGTCAACTCGTGTAGAAAAAGCCTAGACAGGTCAAGTAGCAACTAACCGCACTTCCATGCTACTGTGCCATTTCCTTCTTTTGTTGGTGCATATGGCTTATATGCATGTAATGGTGTATGGTGCTCCTTCCTATGGTGGTCTCACTCAGAGAAATATATTGTTCGTCCACTAGAGGTGGCGCTGCCGCCTAAAAATGCCAACCACCGTCATTTTCTCGAGCCCAGGGGAAGACTTATAAAAGGCTAACATTTTTCAGATCATCGACATATAGTTGGCGTCTTGGTTTCTATATATATATATGCCGTATAAGAGAATATATATAGTGCGTAAATATATCAAACTTTGAGACATAATTAATCAAATCTGAGGAGTGAGCGAAGCTCACTTGGCCAGCTCGTGCTGAGACAAGCGGCTGGTCAGGAGTTCGATCCCGGGTCTCGTCAGGTGCTATGCTGGGCATAGTGAAGGATTGTGCAGGAGCACAGTGGTACAGGGGAGTTTTAGACTCTCAGTCCGTTACGGTTCGAGTGCTACTCCCATGTGCGTCTCGTGGGTTAAGGTGCTTCTTCTTCTTTAATGTGCGCCAGATGAGATAAAATCCCAGACATCAAATAATAATAATAATTAACCAAATCTAGCTGCATGACATGTCGAAGATCATTACGTATGCTGCCGAAGCATAGAAAATGATCTTGTAAGTTACGGTATATAGAAGCGTGTACAATTACAGGAAGAGATATGGAGACGCCCTAGAAGTGCAAATGATCGGCGCTGAAACAATTAATACTAGCAAGGAAAAGATTTTGGTGCAAACCGTAGCATAGTCTAATGGTCTGGCATCTTGTGTTTCTAACAGATGACCAAATTTCGACTCCCACCAATCACGGGTTGGGTGGGATGTTAGTGTCACTACTAGAAAACGAGGCAAACCTGACGGTAACGGTTGCCCCGTCAGGTTTTATATACTTGACGGTAACGGTTGCCCCGTCATGTAAACTACATATCTGACGGGCCGAAACCGTCACGAAAATGATTTTTGTTGACGGTTATTGCAGAACTGTCAGGTTAATATTTCTTGACGGTTTTCGCCGTCAGCAAATATTTTCTTGACGGTTAACCGTCAGACAAATTAAATTTTCCCGACCACCCAGACCTGAGGGGATTTTCCTGATGGTTAACCGTCAGGAAAAAAAAACCTGACGGTTTTTTCTATTTTTCTGACGGTTTTCGACCGTGGGGAAAAACCCCTTTTCTAGTAGTGTGTGGATTTTTTTCATTACCATTGTCCGGGATTTGAACCCGTGATACGTGGGCCTTACATCTTAAGATGACTACATTTGCCAATTATCCCCACCCTCTCAAGAAAAGGAAAAGGTTTTGGTAAAGAAACCTGCACATTGGTAAGGAACACAAGAAACTAGAAATATAAAAATTAATGGCTTTGAGTAGTGGCTATTGTTTACTCTGAGGAAAAAAATATTATTCTAGAATGCACACAGTAAAAACTATTTTTCCTTTAACTAATAATACATTTACGAGTATTTAGAGTAATCATCGAAAAATGAGAGTATCCTTATCTAAATACTTAGTGTATTTTTTAGCTTTTACGAATTGCAATAAAAATTAGTGGTCAAGTCCAGTTCCATCGTATCAATGTCCGAACGACACTTCTTCAATGAAAGAATATTTATTTGTGACTTAAGGGGTATGGTTTATCAGACGGCCAGCAAAGAATATTTATTTGTGACTTAAGGGGTATGGTTTATCAGACGGCCAGCACTAAATTATACCGTACACACTTTATTGTTGCTCACAGTATGGCTGCCAACCCTTTGTTCAGATCCAAGGAACTGGTGTATTAGCTCAGGTGGAGAAATAGTCTCACGTTGAACTTAGCCCCTTCAACCGCCTCCTCTTCGCCGCCTCTCCTCCCCATCCCTAACGCCGTTGCCCCTCTACGCCGCTACCCCCCGTGCTGCCTCCCCTCCCCTGTACCGATGCCGCCGCCTCCCCTGGCACCGACGCTGCCTCCCCTCCTAGATCAAGAGGCGCAGCACGGTTTGCTCCTCCCGCAAGAAAGAAGGAAAGGAGATGGGTGGACAACCCCGCCGGCGAGGGCCAGGCCTTCCTAGCCTGCACATCGGCGACACTAGCCCGTCAAGCGTCGCCATCGACAGTGCCGCCTGCTTGTTGTCGTTCAGTATCACGATCAAGGATGTAGAAACTGGACGACGGCTAGCCAACAGGGAAGGACCAAAGATGGAAGACAACAATTTGGGAAAGCATCATCCCCAGCAAGGATTCCCAGATAAGTAGCATCACCCGCCTCTCTTACTGCCTTAACACTCAGGTTCTTCTAGGTTGTCTTTGATTTGTTCGCATTTGGTTCTTGTGTTCGTGTTTGATTTCCTGCTTTGTTTCGTCCTATCAGTCCTAAAGCTTGCATTGCTTTTGTCGGTTGTTCCTAAACTTTGATCATGTTTGCTCCTTCTATCCCTTGGCCTCTTCTCCCAAGTGAGGATGTCTCTGCTGCCCTTCTCAACAAGAAACCGTCAGTTCAAGGAAACACCTTTGAATCCTTGATGCTCGCCAAGTACTTTGCCACAACTTGCAATCCGATTAACCCAAAATGCCACACTCCAGCATATCTCCTTGCATCGGTGGTCTCCTCTAGAATTCTCATCTCACCAGAGAGACTTGCCACCATTCTCACTTCCCATTTCGGGGGATCACCGTCTGCTTACGAAATCAAACAGATAGGAGTGGGAAGCTTTGAATTCAAGGTTGCCTCCACTCACGTAGCATTGGAAATTGCACTACGCGACTGGGTGAGATCGGGTTGTATTCTGATTGCTCTTGGCCTAAAAAGCTCAGTGCAGAAGCCTTTTTAGAGAAACCTCAGATTTAGTTGTCAGCTCCAAGAGATAGTGCTATTCAAAGGAGACAAACTAGCTCGGCCAAAATTGTATCAAAAAGAAATCTTACCAACGAGTTAGCCCGGCAACAAAGATTGAGATGTAGCTCTACTGGCGCAAAGGAGATCGCAAAGGGATACACAACCAATAGGCGAAAGAACGGGGATTTCATCTCACAAAGAAAGTGGACAGTGATGCCTAAAATTACGCAGCAAAATTACACAGCATGTCGGCTCCTCCCCTAACACTGAATAGACTGCGAAGCACCCTTGTGACCTAGACATGCAATGTGTGCATGCAAGCCCTAAGAAGACCCCTCCTTCTACCAACTTGTGCGTAGATGTGAAACCAAAGTCCTATAAATCTGCTCTCCTCTCGGGAACAATACCTTCACCGGAGCTAAAGCTTTCCCAACATGTCTTCCCATGTAAACCTAAAGACCTTCACAGACAGTGTTTTCACTGCTTGTCTTACTCCCATTTCATAGCCTCGTGTAGGGATCCTATCATTTGCTGGTTCTATAGAACTAGTGGCCATTTCAAAAGGAGTTGTCCCTTTGTTTTTCAATACAATCTCCAAACCAAACTCCAAAAATCGCTAGCACTACTATCCTCCATGGAGCCTACCATTTTAGGCCGTCCTACATCCCTACACGTTCACTACCCACTAGCTCGGGACATGACCTCGCTTGTCCCGGCAGTCACGATGGAACCTATGGCTCCATCTGTTGTGCCTTGGCTCTGTCGTGTTTTCCATACCTGCTTGGATAACCCACAAGTGTGTTTCACGGCTGGAGGAGTAGGGCACATTTTCGTGGTCTTCCTCAGACCTAAGGATCAAGAACATGCCCTCCGGAGTAGCCCGCTGAGAGTGGAAGGCCTAGTGGTGTCCATTTTCCCACATGACCAGGGAGAAAATGCTTTTACCTTCTTCTACCGATTCATTGTTTGTCTCACTCTAAAAAAACTCCCTCTAGAGCTTTGGGACAGGCGTGGCGTTGTGAGCAGCATATCAGGCTTTGCCAACCTCCTCAACCTGGACCATGCTTGCCTCCGAGGACATGATTTTGTAGCGTTTTTGCCATGGTTAAAGATAGTGAGGATGGTTCGGTCGTTCCTCTCCTTCCGGAGGTCGACTACCGTTACAAGATCAAATCAGTTCTGCACATGAGACCTCTCGCTACGGAAGTTTCTTCACTCTCACTTACGTCACTTTCCCAGTGCCCAGCTTTTCTACCACAAAAATCCCTCCAATCAGTAGTTAGCCAGCATACTCCTATCATCATGCCTTCGCTAACCATTTGCACCATGCCTTTCACCATGCTGCCACCGATGGCTCATAGACTTCCTATTTCTCCTGAGAGAAGCCTAGTGGCTGTGATGCCTCTTGTGTCACAGCATTGTGCTAGAGCTAGCACTCCTTTGCTGCAGCTCACAGATGCAACAGAAGACACACTGAAGGGCCAAGACTCCACAGGAACTGCACAGAAGCAAGAATCCACAACTCAAGAAGCTCATGAAGTCCCAACTCTACTACAACTGCTGCCAAATCATGGTGTCAGTGTTTTAGAACCAAACTTACATAATGACTGTTTGATTCGGGGGGTCTCCAAGACTCAAATCACGTAGAGAGAGTGACACGGGAATTTTTATACTGGTTCAAACCTTCTACGGGGAGAATAAAAACCCTACTCTTGTGTATATGTATTGAGTATGTGTTGGTTACAAGTCAAGAGAAAGACTAGAATGTGCTGTCTTGTGCTCCTGATTGCCTCTCCCATCCTCTCCTGATGATCCCGTCTTTTATACAGCACTCGAAGTGGGCTCCCGTTTCTCCAGTCCAAAGGGCACCTCAATGTTGCAGATAATGGAGCTATTACTGGAGATTATTATGGGAGAAGTAACGTTCCCATGTCACTAGGCAGTTATCACCAGGACAGAGAGTTAAATCGTACCATTGTTCTAGGGAATAACAGCGTAATTTACTGCACATATCTTCTGATATGGTGCGGAAGATTCCCTGATCGATCAGGTCCACATGCTTGTAAGCCTCATCGACTAGGGACTAGTCATAGAAGAGCTTATGACCAGGTGGTGGTCGTAGTAAAGCTTACGACCACAGAATGATCATAGAAAGACTTATGATCAGGGGATAGTCGTAGAAAGTCTTACGACTATGGGGTGGTCGTAGAAGAACTTACGACCTCCAGCTCCTCCCTTAAGAATATTAAGGGGTATACCCAAGAACCATATGATGGCATTATTATCCATAATAAAAATTACAGATAAATAATTAAATGAGAATTATTAGATCCTCGTCATCTAGCTCCCCAGCTTTAAGCTACTTGGAAAAGGAGCTGTAGATGATCTTACGACCAGTAGATGGTCGTAAAATGGTGGTTGAAAGAAAAACTCTTCGACTGGTATTTCATTTGACCAGAAAAAGACTTGGTGAAGAAAGGTGTTGGAAATCTTACGACTTACAGGGTGGTCATACAAGATCTTACGACCACAAGGTGGTCGCAGTACTGTAATCAGAAGTAAAAACATTTTCGACTGCTGTTTCATTTGACCAGAAATGGACTTGGTCAAGAAGGTAATTCCGTTTGAGGTGTAAACACAGACTCGGTTTTCTCAAGTAGACAAATTGAAGAATCCCAATCGACTCTCATAGACCTGTCTGTATGAGCGGTTCCCGAAGCGGTGGCAACCGTTGGGTCGCCACGTCTTTAACTCAAGCGTGTGGTTATAAAAACTCACCGTGGGTGAGACTTAGGTTTTTTACCTTTCCCCAAATCGCTCAACTGTTCATCAAGATCTTGCGCTCTCCACCGCCATCGACCAAATCGTACGCTCCCTCGAAACCTTTTTTGAATCCAAATCTCCTTCCCTTGAGAAAGATGGCTGGAGCCATTTCCCAATGGGCCGAATTGGAGATGGACGCGACCAAGATGAAGGCATTAGTCGCTGCCGAGAAGATCCCAAAGAGGGAGTTTGTCAAGTGGATCAAGGCTGCAGGGCAGCATTGGCCGTTGGGGGAAATTGGGCAGATTCCCAGTTTCAAGGCGTACTATGAGTGTGGCCTTTGATTACCTGCTCACCCTTTCCTCACACTCATACTCGAACACTTCGGGGTGGAGTTGGTGAGCCTCGTTCCCAATTTCATCACGATGTTGGGCGTGTTCGTTTACTTGTACGAGGCCTACCTGGGGATTTCGGCCGACTTGGAGTTGTTCCAGTACTTCTATGGGATGACCAGGCTGGTGGGGATCGTCGGTAGTTGCAGTTTGAAGCCCCACGACGGGAAGTCGAAGGAGTACATTCAGATGTTCACCCGGTCATCATGGCCAGGATGGAAGAAGAGGTGGTTCTACTGGGAGATAATAAGAGAAGACAACCTCTTTTTCGCTGAAAATCCGACCGAGAAGATTGCTACCCGGGATTCGACTCCCAAAAATCTTAGCCGGATCGCTCCTTTCATTAAAGCCATCAAAGACTTAAAGGAAGAGGGGCTCACTAGATGGCATGTGGTGAAGAATTTCATCACGCGCCGTATTAGCCCTCTGAAGAAGAGGGCCCATCCCATGCGAAGGTACTCAGGGCTGAAAGACCCGAATAGAGATTACGAGAAGGGTAAGTAAATTTCCAATCTTTAGCCTTCTTTCTATTGATTTCGAACTTGGCTATTAAAAGTTTATTTACTCCTATAGATCTCTCACTAGAGGAAATTGACGCTCGAGTCAAGCTCATTTGTGAGAAATCCCCGCCACCCAACGTGGTGACTCCTCAAATCCTGGCAGTTATGTCCGCAGAGGACAAGATGGAGTGCCTAAAGGTAATCAATTTCATCTTTAGGATCTTATAGTCGTAGAAAAACTTACGACTATGTACTGGTCGTAGAAGAACTTACGACCAAGGGGTTGTCGTAGAAAAACTTACGACTAGGTGATGATCGTAGAAAAGCTTACGACTGCTTTGTTGTATCTCTTTTTCTGATTTCTGCAGAAAGTAGGCATGGAAAACTGTCGGGATGATGAAGAGGTCATACTGATGGTTGTCGGCACGGCGGCGGAGCAAGTCGAGACTCCTCCGGCCAAAAGGCGTCGACTTGTGCAAGTCACCGACAATGGAGGCGCAAGTTCAAGCTCTGCTGCTCCGACCAGGCCCTTTGCAAAGTTTGCTACAGACATGGCTACTGCAGAGAAAGCGAGGGCGGCCGAAGTGCCTAAAACACTCAAACACAAAGCCCCCAAGATCAAGGTACTCTTTACTACGACAATAAGACTTTCGCAGTTTCTGCCTCCCGTGGCTTTGTCAAGCTACTAGAAAAGGAGAACGGAAAGAGTTTTATGTCTTTTGTGAAGAAAACCACTGCACCGACAGTGCCTGTAGTCGAGGGCAGTGCTACCCTTGAGATGGTCGAGACAGGTCTCGACCATCCGGAGAGCCAAGAGGCTCAAGGAGCGGTAGTTCTCGCTCAAGACCCATGACTAGACGTGGTCGTGGCTGATCCCATTCCTCAACTCGAGTTTCGACCAAACATGGTTGAGAAGAAGTTGAAGAAATCTTCCTTAGGGAAGGTTTCTTCCAAGTTCAAGATCAAATCTGGCACACGAAGGTATGTAGAAAGACAAAAGTGTAAGAACAGCATTTACCTTTTGCTTTTTACCTTTTGACGTGCTTTCCCTTTTTGTGATCTTAGCCCGACTCCTCTAGCCCTTAAGGATGTTCCTGTCGAGAAACCAACTTCTATTTCTTCGTTAATCGGAGAAATGACAGTGGCGGTGGTTGAAGGATTGTCCGCCATCTGAGTGGTAGAAGAAGCCATTTTTGCTGAAGCGGCTGCGACCAATGAAGTTGTCGTGGAGTCAGAAGCAAAGACAGCAGAGGTAGCGGCGGAAGCATCCGGCCATGGGGGTGAGGCATTCGATCACCGTGCTGAGAAACAAATCATCGTAGATGCTCCTCTCAGCCCCCAAGGTCAAGCCACTGATGCCGCTACCATCGAAGAAAAAGAAGGGTGCGAATTCTTCGACCATTCCTTCGGATTCTTCAGCCCTGCTTCTATTGTAGGATCTCGTGCGTTCAGATCTCGTGCTTGGGCTCCTCACCCTAAGGACATTCCCAACAGAGGGGATATTTTCGATAACGAACGTCTCGAAAAGGTGTGGTGGGACCGAGTTCAAGAGTATTATCCTCGTTCGCTCGAATGACCATGAATGTAAGTACCTGCTGATCGGCATTTACATACGTGTCTTTTCTCGCTTCTCAGTGTCTTTCCTTATGTAGAAAGCTTTAGAACAAATTACCACTATTGCTGAATACAATAAACAACTTGTTCAACCACGACAAGAGAAAGCGGTACTCTGTGAGCAAGCAGAGAGATGGTAATTAACTGATACTCGTAGTCATTTATGTTTTGACCACTTGCACCGTGCTTATAGGGATTGTCGCAGAAGAACTTACGACTAGATGCTGGTCGTAGGAGAACTTATGACTAGAGGATTATCGTAGAAAGACTTACGACTAGGTACCGGTCGTAGAAAGACTTACGACTAGGTACCGGTCGTAGAAAGACTTACAAGCGCTTGTTCTGTGCTCATGTCTACTCTTTTCCTCTGTAGGTTCAAGAGTGACGAGAAGACCTTGGCTGATTCGCTCGACTTCGAGAAAGTCGAAACGAAAAAGCTAAGGGAAGAGAAGGAAGACCTTCTGAAGAAGCTTCAGGAGGCAAACTCTGCAATCCAAAAGTTGTAGGGACTAATAAACGGTAAGTGCTGAACTTAAGACTGCTTATAACCTTCCTTTATTTTTCTAATTCTTATTCTTTTTCAGAAAAAGTGGTTGAAACAGGGAAGCTCAAAACCGAGGTTAAAGAAAAGACCATAGTTGTTCACGAGATTACCCGTATCACCAAAGAAAAAGATCAGGAGGCCAAGTCGTGGGAGGAGCGCTATATAAAGAGCACTGCCTCTCACGACGATGAAGTCAAGAAGTTGGATTCTCGACTGGCAGGTAAGCAAATCTTTACCTGCGACTAGTTTTGTTTTCCTTTTGTGGTCCTTTTATCTGACTAGTCTTATTCTTTTTGGAGCAAACAGTCGAAATAAAACGACTCCGCGAGGCTTCGACTCATGATCAAGAGGAGATGAAGTCGATGAAGATCAACCTTTGAGACAACATTTCCCTTCTGAACAATGTACTCGGTGGGCTACGTGCTGAGGAAATCACACCTCGTGAAGACACGGTAATTGCTCACACGAGTACCATTGGTGAACAAGTCGAGACTCTGCAACAGTTGGTGACCACTCTGAAGACCAACCAAGCTAATTTGATCAGAGAGGTGGTTAAGGGTGCAATAAGTGTTGTTTTGGCAAAACTTAAGGCTCATGACCCCAATCTTAATCTGCAACCAATCAAAGCCGACTTCGACTGCTCTGAAGAAGAAGCGAAGCAGTTGATAGAGAAAATGCAGTTGATCGGCGAGGAAGCCACGGAGGAGATGCAAATAGGATCTCGCTCATTAGAGTAGTCTATACTCGAAACCTGTAAAGACAAGTTTTTGTTGTTGATATATATAATCATTTCTTCTTCCTGTAAATTATCTTGTCGAGTAGTTAGTAACTCATAAGATAATGAACGGAAAAAAGAAGTTAAGACTAAGAATTAAAGTCATATTAATAACTTTATCCTAGCCCCCCGACTATTTGCTTAGTTTATTTAGATAAACTAAGTATATAGTGTGAAATGGGTTTTCTTTGAGAAAAATAGAGAGGTTTAGCTAACTTATAGTTTTCGATCACGATTATTATGCACTGGTCGAAAGAGTAGGAACAAGTCGACACTAGAAAGTTCCTTCTAGTGGGCAGAACCACATACAGAAAGGAAAGGCTTTGACTAGGTGATGTTACCATCTCCAACCAGGCTAATCAAATAAAGAACGACAAATTGAGTTAGACAAACGTTTGGAGTACCTTAAAAATTCGTTCAACCTATTCCAGTGCACTCGGTAGGTTTGCTCTGGTAGCAAGAGTTAGAAACATGACGACTCTAGGAAGTTCCTTCTAGCGGGCAGGACCACGTGCAGAAAGGAAAGACTTCGACTAGGTGTTGTATCTTCCTCTGACCAGTTAAAATGAAATGAGTTTACCAAAAGTAGTCGAGCAAATTACAAAAGTGTACTCTGCTTAGAGTATTTTTCAAAATGAATGAAGAAATAAACTAAGGTACTAAGAGTTGGCTTTGAAAATATTTCGACCATGTGTATTGAACCCGAGTTCTTTGTGTTGGCAGCAAAAAGGGATAAACAAGTCGACGCTAGGAAGTTCCTTCTAGTGGGCAGGACCACATGCAGAAAGGAAAGGCTTCGACTAGGTGTTGTCACCATCCTTTTGACTAGTGTAAAGAAAGTCTGGGTACTGGTCGTAGTAAGACTTACGACCAGGGTATTGTCAAAAAATTATCAAAGCACTACTCGAAGTAAGACAATAAAGATAGAAATAACCTGATATTTTATTGTAGGGTTGGTTGGTTACACATAGAACTTACGTAACTGGTCAACGTTCCAAGAATTGAAGAGAATTCTGTAGGAACGAAATGGCGACAGAGGGGGGTGAATGTCGCTCTCTTGAAAATCGCCCCCGAGAAAACGTACACTAATTTTTTTTTTTTTTTTTTTAAAGAAAAAAAAAAGCAAAACAAAGTAATTCACAGAGAGCTAATTCTGCAGAAACCTGGAACGCATGTGACACTGAAAAATTCAGCATAAATCAGAGACCACCAAGAAAAATTCAACCTAAAATATCATGCTGTTTAATCTGCATGCAAAATGGTTGAAAATCAGCAAAGAATAAAATGCATCAGAGATCATCTCTTGTTGATTTGGGCTGCTACAAGCTTCTACGGTTTTCTTTGTGGTGAGACAAGGTGCTGCACAAAACCACATCAAGCCGACAACAAACAAAATTAAACCAAGATCTCGCTAGCACAAAGAAACCAAGACTCAAAACAGAGACGCAGTAATAGAAAAATCAAAGAAACATCAAGTCAAGACCGCTTCTTCTAGGCATTCACAGAAAATAAGAAAAGCAAATCGGTCGCCACCTTCAAGGATTCAAGAAGAACATGCCGCAAAGACACACAGGACAAGCAAGACAAGAAAATCTCAAATAAGCACACTCGCTGCCACCCAGATCTATTTGATAGCAACAAGACGACTCCCATCACAAGAAGACGTAAACAAAGAAGACAGAATCGGTTTTTCTATCCAAGACCGAGCAAAGAAGGAAATAATCTAAAACAAAGACACAGCCTAGAGCAATCAATAGATCTAAAACAAAACAGCAAACAACCAGTCGGATCAGCCAAAAGCAATAGAGCTGGATCTGATTTTCCTATATATACTAGATCAGAAGTCGCCGCCTGGGGATCCAATTTCTACAAAGATCGCAAGCGATTTGGTTTTCACACGGGCCAACAAGGCAGGAGGCAAAACACAAGATCTACAGACCAGCTACATGTCTGCCGCCACTCCAAGAAAGATCACGCCGCATGCACAGACGAGAATTTCAGGCAAAACACACGCAGACCAACTCCCATTTCAAAGACACACACGCACAGAGACTCAATGAATTGCTACATAACCATGTAAGCTTTCAGAGGAATGATTACACTAGAACTTGAGAACTCAGAGTACACACCCATGGCTCATCAGACTACCAGCTTCCAGAGTGGATAAACACACGCACTAGCACACATCCTAACTCACTGCCCATCTCCATACACAGCTCTCCACTTGGGAACACACACAAGGGAGCTACACACTCCCTCACCATACACTCTGACAAACCCACAACCTCTACATGTAAAGGCAGGAGCTGCTCTCAAAGTAGCAAATCAAGAAATGCACCATGACTCACATGTTTGCTCCACCCACAAATGAGGCAAAAGTCATGGTCAACATGACCAGGATTTGGAGGAAAACCAGCCCTTCCTCTCATGCTTGAGTCAAATCTCCAATTTGCCCTCAGCACCTTCCCTAAGCTTCCAGATCCCAGATCTTGACCGTCTGACCTCGACCTCCCCGAGTCTAGTCCCGGTCCGCTCACATCGCCTCGTCAGATCCGCCACGGGCGTTCCGTTGCCTCGCCTCCCGACTCAAGAACCACCTCAAGAAGCCTCGATCATCTTCGGCATCTTTGACCGTCTCGACCTCGACACCTCCGTGTCTAGTCCCGTCCTCTTCGCCCACCATGACCTAGTTCAAGTCCCGCAAACACACGCATAAGCAACCCATCACATAGCACCGCATCTAAACAAAGATAATCCACATTAGCACGTATAAAGGTACTCAACCCCGAATACCCAAACAAACTCAAAACTCACTAAACCGACCACAATTACTCATCACAAACATGGGAACACCTCCACATGGTCTCTCAATCTCCCCTTGATGAGTATATTGACAAACCCCAAAAAGCAAAAGTTGAGTTTGTTTGAAAGTCATACATGGTTCAAGAAAAGAAATTGATGCTAATGACCATGTAGACGCAAGGAGTAAAAGAAAGAGCAAGTTTTCTCAAACACTCCCAAAACTCTCAAAAGTGACTTTTTCTCCAATATTCTCCCCCTTTTGGCAATAGAGTCATCAAGATACAAAAGAGAGAATATAGCATGGTGGTTGAATGTTATGCAATGCTAAGCAATTAGAGCCATGAAGATTATCCAAAATGACTATTTGAGAATCACACCAAGCCATAACGTATATGAAAACTATCAATATCATTACAAGATATGGATAACCAAGCCAAGCCACGTAAGTAACAATATGAAGATTAGATGAATTTCTTAGCATGTCAAGCCACTCAAGAGTATAGTCTAGCTAGAGGTATCCAAAGATGATGCAAACCATGTCAATAACCTAAGTGGAACCAAGAAGCTAGAATTGAGTCAATTTAGAGTGCTATTAGTTCAAGAATGAATCATTTGCACAAGTACTTGGTTCTTTTGGTAGTTACAAATTTAGCCCAGATCACATATTTTCATTTGAAATTGATAACTCGGTGATGTGCTAGATCTCAAGCCTTATGCACCATTCCAAGCGAGAAGCTTAATGAGATGATCTAGGTCATCCAAAACTCCCCGAGTTCATGCCTAGTGCAATGGCAAGCGCCTCATGAGAAAGAATTGGTGAGATCGGTTCTTTTCGCACATAAAAGAGATCTTTTGCTTTTCTTAAAATAATTGAACGCACTCATGTTTCATCACGACACTAGCATAGCTCAAACTAAAGCTCAATTAAAGATTCAAGACTCAACTTAGCCTATTTGACATGGCATGAATCATAAGAGGATAACTAAAGATAGACTAGCCTCAAGAGCTAACATGACATGTCTTAGTTCAAGTTGTGCAATTTTAATTAACTTAACAATGGCAAAGGCTTGACGACACATATGAAGCAATGATAAATCTAGCGATTAAGCATAATCATGGCAAGATGTAATGCATTGAAGCATGTCATATATGGATAATAGTCAAGGCTCCATGTAGTTATATTACAATGCACAATGCTGAAAAGCAAGAAAATCCAGCTCCCCCTCAACATGTAAAGCACCTTTTAGTTCAAGTTGAGTTATATCTATATTAAACTCCGTAAGCTCCCAAATGAACTCTCCTCAACCAAAGCTATAAAACGAGAAGTCGGCAAAGAAATCGCACAAGGCGGTCCTTAAAGCATAGACAAGATATAGAGAATACTACAACTGATCGACTCTCATCTACCCCATATGATACTAGGACTATCAATCGCCTTGCTAACACACTAAGGAGCAAACACGTTCCTGCCTACCCAAGGGTGGCCCAACCCTTGCTAGAACCTATAAGAAGTGAGTAAGCTCAACCTAGTGAGAAGAGACAACTAATAAGCAACATCCTAGAGCATAAGATGAGAGGAAGAAGTCTAGCAACTAGACGAGAGAAACACTCTAATCTATGCTAGGAAGACTAACCCAAAATGCATCCCTAATGCAATGCGATAGTAAGGAGCAACAAAGATAATATACAAGATAAACAAGAAAGCACAAAGCTCCCTCACTACAAATCCATAAGGACAAACCACCCCAAGCTCTCCCCTCAAGGTCAAAACCTAGAGCTATCCAAAGGCTTGGTAAAGATATCACCAATCTGGCGGTCACTTCCACAAACGGAGCACTATATCACCCTTCTCCACATGGTCTCTAAGGAAGTGATATCGATATCAATATGCTTGGTCCGAGAGTGTCAGACGGGTTCTTAGCAATGTTAATAGCGAAGTGTTATCACAAAAGAGTGGAACACTTTCTATAACTAACCCAAAATCCTCGCAGGTCGGCCATCCAGTATCTCGTCCGCAAAGAATCGGCGGCAAAGAATATACTCACCTCTGCGGTGGATCAGGTAACACCGGATCGCTTCTAGAGGACCAAGAACGAGAGAAGTGCCAATGAATTGACAGTGCTGGCGTTTTTCCTATCTATCCTACACCAAAGAAAGTCAAGGCCCCGAGTAGGCTCTAAGGAAAAGACAGATGAGGAAGAGTACCAGATACCATAGTCAATGGTAGCTCAAGGTATCAAGAATGCGCTTCATCACCGGGCGGTGAGAAACGCGAGGAGAAGCTCGAATCGAGCACACAAACACACGGAGAAGTGTATGTCCGGTCTCGAGGCAGTGAGGTACAAGAGGGAGCCAATCATGCCGCGATATTCTTTCGATCAACTCGCTCGCCATCCTCATCTCGGGTCAAGATAGGTCAGAGAAGCCATCGGTGGACACCGGCTTACCATCACTCATATCAAATCGCCTCAGAGGTCACGAGTGTACTTGCCTCGATGCAAGAAAGTACCTTCCGAGTCCGCTTGATCTCGAAGCCAAGGAAGAAACTCAACTCGCCCATCATGCTCATCTCAAACTCGAGCTCATAACATCGGAGAACCGAGAAACAAGAGTATGAGATGAGCCACCAAAGATGATATCATCCACATAAATCGACGAGTAGAAAGTCATTACCATGCTCGCGAATGAACAAGGTCTTGTCTACCTTACCCATCTCAAAACCATGACTCAACAGATAGGACTTAAGCCTCTCATACCAAGCTCTAGGGGCTCGCTTAAGTCCATACAAGGCTTTAGAGAGCTTGAAGACATGGTTAGGGTATTTGGGGTTCTCAAACTGAGGTCGCTTGACGAGACTTCCTCCTCAATAAGGCCATTGAGGAAGGCACTCTTCACGCCCATCTCTGTAAAGCTTGAAACCCTTAGAAGCCGCAAAGGCAAGCAGATTCTAATGGCCTCAAGTCTAGCAACAGGGCAAAGGTCTCCTCAAAATCTGCACCCTCAACCAGGAGAACCCCCGAGCTACCAGCCTAGCCTTGTTTCAATGACTACCCCTTCCTCACTGCTTGTTTTTGAACACCCACTTAGTCCCAATAACATTGTGACTCGAGGGGCTCGACAAGTTTACCAGACCTTGTTTCTCTCAAAGTTTTCCAACTCCTCATGCATGGCATTGACCCAAGACTCATCGAAAGAGCATGATCAACATCCTTGGGCTCAAGGAAGCAATGAAAGCAGAATGGAGACAGAAAAGAGAAGTGCGATTTTGAACGTGACACGCCAAAAAGATCTCCAATGATCTGCTCAAGGATGCCTTCTCTCGATATGACGGGAGGCCCGGATGAGAAGAAGAAGTGGCCTCTACCTCGTGGTGCAGACGAGGCAGAACAGAGCCACTAGCTCCGGGAGGAAACGGAAGGCAGGGTCGATCACCTTGAGGTGCCGTGGAAGAAGGCATCTCAAGGGAAGAAGAGGAGCCGGATCGTAAACAACCATCGCCTCCTCGCCCTCATCATCCACAAAGATGGTCTCGACCGCTCTAAAGAACTCGAGATATCCGCCTAGTCCCTGACGCCTCACAAAGGTCACCTCACGTGTTTCTACCATTTTGCTAGACTCGCAGCCTGCACTTATAAGTTCGCCAAGAAGTCGAGTAGCCTAGAAAGATACCGCCACAGAACGTGACTCGAACTTATCTAGGTTCCCTGACTTCAAAATAAAGCACTTGCAACCAAACACACGAAAATGAGAGACGCTAGGCTTTCGCCCATATCTCACTCATAAGAAGTGCGGTGCAAGTGTGCCCTAAGAAATACTCGATTTGAGACATGGCACGCGGTAGCTATAGCCTCACCCAAAACTTCCGCTGTAGAGTACTCATCAAGCATCGCCCCGCCATCTCGACTAAGGTACGGTTCTTCCTCTCCACAACGCCATTTTGTTGAGGGACGATGGGGAAGAGAAGGCGGTGCTCTACACTGCCTCACCACGTAAACTCTCAAAGTAGGAATTCTTGAACTCCGTGCCATTGTCATCAGGATCGCTCAGAAGGCACCCGGAGCTCAACAGAAAGCCTACTAAAGAGACCTCGAAAATGTGTAAATGTCTCATCCTTCGAGGCTAAGAAAACACCCAAGAATACCTCGAGAAGTCATCGACCACAACAAGAACATACCACTTCCTCCCGCCGATCAAGACTCGATTGGTCCAATCAGGTCCATGTGGAGCAATTGTCCTGCATCGGTCATAGTAATCGTGGTGGGAGGATGAGAAGCGGCAACCATCTTGCCGTGCTTCAAGCATGGAGTGCAAACAAGATCTTTGACCATCTTGAGTTTGGCGCACTACTTAATGAGATCATGGTCGCTAACTCGAGTCAAATGGTCAAATCCAATATGACCAAGCCTCCTATGCCAAAAAGAAAGGTCACGGACTCGTAGCAACTAAACACCGAGAGGATCACCAAGACTCAAGAAAATCAGCACGAAGATCCTCCCATAACGAGAAATCCCGCAAACCAAACTCCCCAAGAATCAAGAATTTTGCAAGCGTTTTTTGAAGCTCACTCAAACCGCCATCAGAAGCCGAGAAACGGAAAGCAAATTATACCGCAGCTTACTAACCAAGGCAACATCCTTAAGAATAAAAGAAGCATTAATACGACAAGATTTTGGCGATGACGCGCCTGCACGAAGCGCCTCCGAAGGTGATCGCCTCATCACCGAGCGCGGGCTAGGAGGAGAACCAACGGAGTCTCCGGTCATATGACGAGAACAACCGAGTCTACAAGCCAAACCTTCTCCTTCCCTACCCGCTAACCCGAAGTCAAACAGAGTAAAGTCTCAAGATCGATAAATCAACAATGATTTTGGCACCCAATATCGAGTAACACGCCGAAAGCGATGAAGTAGTCAAGCCCGATCGACCTCTATCTACCCTACGCTCTGTCACTCACAAAGCAGAAGGTCTAAGAGTAGACAGAAGTCGTTCTTCGAGTCCGATCGCCACGGCGAGCGAAGTCGGAGCACCTGCAACAGACTGAACACGCCGCGGGTAGCTATCTCGATGGGGAAAACGAGATCTACCCTCAGGACGGCGGAAGTCACGACTGAAAGCAGCTTGAGGACGAAAACCAGAAAACTCGAAAACCAAGTCCTCGATGCTGCACAAACCCATCAGAAGAAACAAGCCTAGACCTCGTGTTGGTCTTAGGTGCACTCAAGGTCTGGGGCCGACTCTGAATGCGCCTAAGAGACTCAACATGGTCTCTACGCTACGATCTTGGCGCTACCAAGCATCGACGATCGTGTGTCCATCCTTCCGATGAAGGTGCAAGGATACTTCACCTTCGAGAGGTAGAAGCAAGATGTGAAATTACCTTACTGCCGAATCTCGACATAGCCCGCCGACTGAAATGGACTTTCTCGGTCCTGGCTCACTCGATCACACCGGTGCTATGGGTCCGAGCACGGCAGGTGGATGCTTCCTCATGTCCTCAAAGAAGTCATATCCTAGACCCTGATTAAATCTGCAGATCTTAGATTGGTCTAGAATAAGATTGAGCTTCTTCTTGCCTCCTACAAATCTCTCGAGAGTGTTCATAAGGTACCGACACTCCGAAAAGAGAGAGGTGCAAGAAGAGCAGGGGAAGAAGAGATGCAGAAGGTAAGGAGCAAAAGAAGAACCAAAGAGAGGGAAGAATGGCTTGTGCACGCACACCGACTCAAGGGACACCCCATCGCTAGCCGCTTGGTTCACGCCGCTAAGCTGCCTCAACCTTACCCAGGGCTTCTCCCCTTCTCCACAATCATATTACAAGCACAAGGTGGTTCTAGAAGGTCCTTAGTTAGCTTCACACATTTCTCATCCAAAGCAATCAAGTCGATTTTAGTTTGTTACACTTAATGCATGGTGAGCTAACAGGTCCTTAGAAGCAAACTTAGCCATCTTCCTTTCATGATCAATCATATCTTGAAACTGTTGGAGACAAATTTCAAGTTCAGTAGCTTAACTTAGGACAGCTTCAAGCATGAAACAATCGGCTCAAGTAAAGAAGCTTGTAGTTCAAAGAATTTTATGATCCGCCTGCTTTAAGTTCATCTTCAAGTTATTGCAATTTTCACAAGACTCAGGCAGATCAAGGAGCATGGCATAAGATCCTCTAGCAAAGAATGTCCTTACCTCACATGAGGTGGGAGAAGTAGTCTCATCAAGAATAAGTAGGGTAATGACCATCCTACTCAACTCTAACTCAGAAGCGTGACTAGCATTCTCCACCTTAACAATATCAAGCTTGGAGGACAAACTATCATGCGAGGTCCTTAACTTCTCCATATCAACCAAAGAAAGCGAGCATGTATCACAATCATCACTAGAAGGGTCGATGTAAGAGCAATAATCTCTAGTGACAAACTATCTATTTCCTTCTCTAACTCAAAGACACCTAGCCTTAGCTTTAGCATGAAAACCTCCTAGCTTAAGAAAAGCATGATTGAGCTGTTCAGAGGTGGGACATACCTCGTCCGAAGTCGGAGTACAGCATTGTCAGCCGAAGTTCGCCCTCGAGGGCCATGAAGCACATGCCGAGAAGTCATCGCCGCCATCCTTGGGCTCTTGGTCACCCGTCCCGCCATCGCCGCTTCCATCCCTCCACCTCGCCGAGGTCGAGGTCGTCAAGGCGTGAGGACTTGTGGAAGAGCTTTTTGCTTTGCCGGTTGCGGAACTTCTTCTTGTCAAGGCCCGAGCTGGAGGCTTTTGTTGCGTTCTTGTCGGTGTAGTCGTTTTGCCCGAACCGCCAGAGTCGTTTTGCCCTTCTCAAGCTTGGGGGGGTTGTTCAATGTGGTTGGGGCCACCACACTCAAGCAAATCACAGTCCTCCTCTTCTCGCCCCTCCTCCTCTTGTAAGCATGGGAAAACTTCCGAGCTAGGAGGGCCACCGCCATCCTCGAGTCAGCTCTAACCGATCATCGCTACGCCACGAGAGCAAGCAAGGAGAAACCACAAGAAGAATCAAGAAAGCCCTAAGAAGAAACGGATCGGTGACCAAGGCCATCGATCAGGACTTCGACCGACGAGAGACAACGCTAATCTCGTGAGTCTTGAGGCGCGAGTACAAGCGCCAAGAGTCGTGGTCGAGAGGTCTGTCGTGTCTTTGATGGTGGTCACTTTCATCTCCCACACGCGAGATCGAGTCTTTGAAGTATCTCGACGAGCGTTGTCCGAAGTCGGGTATGTGAGACCGACCGCCGAGGTTGCTCAAGATCTTGTGAAAACGAAAGCACTCATCTAGGGACTCACCAAAGAAGCATCTCAAATTTGTTGTATTCTCGTTTGAACCGGTCTCGCCGAACTGCCTTGATCTGGTGGTGCCTCATGGCGCGCCGAGGGTCACCCAGATATCGAGGCGGACGACAGTGAGATATGCGGTCAAACTCGCCACGACTCAAACCCCGGATGATGATGTTCTTGCCTTTGCATTCGCCTCAACATCGCCATGTTCTCGACATTGATGTTCTCATCGGCAGAACAAATAATCGCATCTTGACCTTCCGCCAGATGGCATACCCCGGCCCGATGTATGTCTCCATTCGCTCTTCCGTAGGGTAATCGATGCCATCGAAAACGGGCGCTTGGTCGAGTACTTGTCCATCGCCATGGCTCTTGAGACCGTTAAGATCTATTGAAAAGAGCTAACCGCTCGATACCAATTGTAGGACCGAAATGGCGACAGAGGGGGTGAATGTCGCCTCTTGAAAATCGCCTCGAGAAAACGTGACACTAATTTTTTTTGTTTTTTTAAAGAAAAAAAGCAAAACAAAGTAATTCACAGAGAGCTAATTCGCAGTAAACTCGAACGCATGTGACATCGAAAAATTCAGATAAATCGAGACCACCAAGAAAAATTCAACCGAAAATATCATTGTTTAATCTGCATGCAAAATGGTTGAAAATCAGCAAAGAATAAAAATGCATCAGAGATCATCTCTTGTTGATTTGGGCTGCTACAAGCTTCTACGGTTTTCTTGTTGGTGAGACAAGGTGTGCACAAAACCACATCAAGCCGACAACAAACAAAATTAAACCAAGATCTCGCTAGCACAAAGAAACCAAGACTCAAAACAGAGACGCAGTAATAGAAAAATCAAAGAAACATCAAGCCAAGACCGCTCTTCTAGGCATTCACAGAAAAATAAGAAAAGCAATTTACCCGCCAACCTTCAAGGATTCAAGAAGAACATGCCGCAAAGACACACAGGACAAGCAAGACAAGAAAATCTCAAATAAGCACACCGCCGCCAACCAGATCTATTTGATAGCAACAAGACGACTCCCATCGCGAAGACGTAAACAAAGAAGACAGAATCGGTTTTTCTATCGCACCGAGCAAAGAAGGAAATAATCTAAAACAAAGACACCTGACCTAGAGCAATCAATAGATCTAAAACAAAACAAAGAAACAACCAATGGATCACCAAAAGCAATAGAGTCGATCTGATTTTTCCAGATATACTAGATCGCAAGTCAGCCCGTGGGATCCAATTTCTACAAAGATCGCAGTCGATTTGGTTTTCACACGGCCAACAAGGCAGAGGCAAAACACAAGATCTACAGACAGCCACATGTCGCCGCCACCCAAGAAAGATCACGCGCATGCACAGACGAGAATTTCGTGGCAAAACACACGCACTCAACTCCCATTTCAAAGACACACACGCACAGAGACTCAATGAATTGCTACATAACCATGTAAGCCAGAGGAATGATTACACTAGAACTTGAGAACTCAGAGTACACACCCATGGCTCACTCAGACTACCACCTTCCAGGAGTGGATAAACACACGCACTAGCACACATCCTAACTCACACCATCTCCATACACAGCTCTCCACTTGGGAACACACACAAGGAGCTACACACACCCTCACCATACACACTCAAGACACCCCACAACCTCTACATGTAAAGGCAGGAGCTGCTCTCAAAGTAGCAAATCAAGAAATGCACCATGACTCACATGTTTGCTCCACCCACAAATGAGGCAAAAGTCATGGTCAACATGACCAGGATTTGGAGGAAAACCAGCCCCTCCTCTCATGCTTGAGTCAAATCTCCAATTTGCCCTCAGCACCTTCCCTGAAGCTTCCAGATCCCAGATCTTGACCGTCTCGACCTCGACTCCTCCCCGAGTCTAGTCCCGTCCGCCCATCGCCTGTCAGATCCGCCACGGGTCGTTCCTGCCTCGCCTCCGACTCAAGAACCACCTCAGCAGCCTCGATCATCTTCAGATCTTTGACCGTCTCGACCTCGACACCTCCTGCGTGTCTAGTCCCGGTCCTCTTCGCCACCATGACCTAGTTCAAGTCCTGCAATACACGCATAAGCAACCCATCACATAGCAATCGCATCTAAACAAAGATAATCCACATTAGCACAGATAAAGGTACTCAACCCCGAATAATTCAAACAAACTCAAAACTCACTAAACCGACCGTCAATTACTCATCACAAACATGGGAACACCTCCACATGGTCTCTCAAATTCGACCGTCTTCCATTGCTAGTCGTACCGAATATGGTCGTATAACTTTAACCACAGTGTAAGGACTTTCCCACTTGGGGGAAAGCTTATTCCGATTAGAATGGGATTGAATTTTTCTCAATACGAAGTCAACTATAGCAAGGTCATGAGGTTGGATCTACGATCATAGTATTTGCACAGGCTTGCCGGGTAGACCGCTAAACGGATTAAGGCCTAATTTCTCTTTTTTTGAGCAGGTTGATGTCATCCGCTCGAAGTTGCTCCTAGACGGACTCGTTGAAAGTTTTGACCTCGCCGACCTGGTCTTTAGTTACGTGGAAGCATGGCTTCAGATCAAAACTAGAAAAAAGGTGTTTCACCTGTTGTTCTGACTAGCAATCATTTAACCGCCCATAATATCGAGAGTAATTTTGTATCTAAGCCCCGAGTGGTTGACAAGCTAGTTGAAGTCTCGAGTTTTGATTCCCTGCATTATTTGGCCATTCACTCTTTCGACTGCCCCATTACTTTGAGGATGGGCAACAGAGGCATAACACAGTTTGGTACCCAACTCGTCGCAAAATTCTTGGAATTTTGCGCTAAAAAATTGCTTATCATTATCTATGATTATTCGACTTGGGACTCCAAACCGGGTAATCACGCTTCTCATCATGAGCCATTTTGCTGCTTCCGTTGTTATCCTAGTCATAGGTTCGGCTTCGATCTACTTTGTGAACATATCAATAGCCACAAAAGGAACTCGAAACCACCTAGAGCTTTTGGAAATGGTCCTAGGATATCGAGACCCTAGGTCGCAAAAAGGCCAAGATAGAAGAATTATTTGTAATGCCTAAGACGGTTGGTGTATTTGCTCATTGTGAAACTAGCATTGTACACATTTCTTAACCTTGACTCTTTGGCATCGTGAGAGAGTTGGCACAAGAAAACTTTGTCGAAAGGCCTTTCCACCGCTCTATGGGAAGCATGAATTCCATAGATGCCCCTGCATGTCATGAAGGAGTTTTAGTCATTCTCTATGTGATATGCATCGCATGAGTACCCCTTGAGTGCCTCATTTATAGAGATCTCCTTCGACCAAAGTATGCATTTTGGCTTTTCGATAAGCGATCCGCCTCAAGATCATCGTTGGGTATGGTACCGCCTCAAGATACTCATAGATGGGATTCATCCGTATCCTCAGATTCTAGAGAGGTTGTCTCTAGTGTTTCCACCAGAGACGACTTTTGGAGTTGCTCCAAGAAAACTCCTTTTGGTATTTTCGATCGAAGAAGCTATACGAGCAAGTTGGTCTGCGAGAAAATTATCATTTCGAAGGATAAATTGTATCTCAAAACTGAAAAAAAATGATTTTCTAGCTTTCAAAATTCTGATAAGTACCGAGATATGGTCAGGTTAGAGTATTGGTACTCTTTTTCTGACCTGATTCACGACTAGTTGAGAGTCTCCTCTCACAAGTAGTCGTCGAATCGCGACCGCTTTCGTGACTCGTATGCCAACCAGCAAACCTTCGTATTCTGCCACGTTGTTAGTGGCCTGAAAGTTTAATTAAATGGTATACTTTAAGGTCTCTCCGGTGGGAGATTCCAGGACCACCCCAGCCCCTGAGCCACTTAAAGTAAGCGACCCATCAAAGTACATCGTCCACTAGTCATGGGTATCGTAATTGGGATCCTGAACAAGTTCAAGATTTGTTCATTCGGCGACAAAGTCTGCCAAGATCTGGGATTTAATGGTCGTTCGGGACACAAAATAGAGGTCGAACTCCCTAAGTTCTACTGACTATTTAGCCATGCGTCCCGCTACTTCCCTGTTCTGGAGGACCACTCTTAAGGGAAACTCAGATGGCACAATTATCTTGTGCGCCTGAACATAACGCCACAGTTTCCTCGAAGACATGAGGAGGGCATATAGAAGTTTTTGGACCTAAGGGTAACGCTCCTTAGGCCCGTGCAAAACTTCACTTACGTAGTAAACTGGTCATTGGACGTTTTCACGCTCTATGACCAGAAATGCGCTTATTGCCTGTGGCATGGCTTCTGGTTCGGAGAGCGTCTCTTCTAGTTCTGGAGAAACCAGAATAGGAGCACTCGTAAGATACCTCTTGACATCCTCCAAGGCAGCGTTTGCCTTTTCTGACCACTCGAAACCCACGTGCTTTTTTAGAAGTTTGAAGAAAGTTAGTCCTTTTTCTCCCAATCGTGCGATGAAATGACTTAAAGCTGCCATGCACCCTGTGATTTTCTGGACTTCTTTCTTCATTGTTAGAGGACGCATTTACACGATGGCCTTTATCTTTATAGGATTTGCTTTGATCCCTCGTACAGAGACAAGGAATCTAAGCAATTTTCCTGAAGAGACTCCAGATACACACTTCTCAGGATTGAGTTTCAAATGGTGTTTTCTGAGGTTATCGAATGTTTCTCGCAAGTCAGAAAAATGATTAAGCCACTTGATGCTTTTTTACGACTAGATCGTCAACATAGGCCTCCAAATTTCGGCCTAGTTGAGGTGAAAAAGTCAATTGCATTAAGCGTTGAAAAGAAGCGTCAGTATTTTTTAGACCAAATAGAATTTTGACATAACAAAATATTCCAAATAAAGTAATAAATACGGTCTTTTTTTCATCTTCTAGACACATATTAACTGATGGTAGCGTAATATGTATCTAGAAAATTTAATGTTTCACAACCAGCAAAGAGAATCTATCAACCGATCGATGCGAGGTAAAATGAAATCATCTTTTGGACAAGCTCTATTAAGATCATCAAGTCTACACACATTCACCATTTGCTATTAGACTTCCTAACCATTACAGGGTTGACCAACCACTCTGGGTGGTCGACTTCTCTTATAAAGCTTGTTTTAAGTAGCTTGTCCAATTCTGATCTTATAGCATTTCGTCGATCAGGGGCAAATCTCCGTAATTTTTGTTTTACGGGTACTTTGTCATGCCATAGAGCTAGCCTGTGCTCGATCACCTCCCTGGGGACTCCGGGCATGTCGGATTCTTTCCACGCGAAGACATCTGCGTTTGCTCGAGGGAAACTAATGATGGTGTCTTCCTATTTGGGGTCAGAAGTATCCCCAATGTGAACAGTCTTCGAGGGCTCCTCTGGATCTAGAGAAACCTCCTTGACCTGGTTGTTCGGCTTAGGTGCAGCTTTATGCTTCGACTGCTTGGTCGAAAGCTGCCCCTTGTTTTCTTCCTGAGTTGGTATCTGGCCAATCATCTTGAGGGATCGACGGTTACACGTATGCGTCATCTTTTATCACAGTGAATTGTGATTACTCCTTTGGGACCTGGTATCTTAAGACATTGATACCCATAATGAGTAGCGATTAAGAATTTTATCAAAGTTGGTCGTCCGAGTATGGCGTTATATGCCGTAACAAAATCAACCACATCAAAGGAGATCTTCTCTATCCTGAAATTACTTGGAGAATCAAATGTTAAAGGAAGAGAAACTTGGCCAATGGGTTTGGCCAAAGACCCCGGTACAATACCATGAAAAGAGTATCGTACCGGTCTTACCTTAGTCCTGGGTACCTGCATCTCGTCCAGGATACTTGTAAATAGAATGTTTAACGAGCTACCACCATCAACTAGCACTCGATTGACTCGATAGTTGTTGATGGTGGGCTCGACCACGATTGAAAATCGACCTGGTCGAGTGAAAGGGATCGGGCAGTCACTCTTCTCGAAAGAGATAGTGACTTCTGACCACTTCGGTAGTTTATTGACAAGAGGAGGGTCAATGGAGTTTACCTCGCGTTCAACAGCTTTAAGATGTCGTTTTGACTCGTATGCCGATGATCCCCCATAGATGTGCTCGATGGTGTGTTCAGGATCTTGGAACGGCATCTCCTCGTTGTCATTCAACTACGTACGACCATTCGCTTTTCCCACCTCCTCGAGAGTAGGAAGTGGTCATTTGCTGTTGTAGTAGTTCTTGAGTTTTCGTTAGGAAACTCGGCAGTTGTGAAGGTCGTGTCCTTCCTTTTTATGGAAAGGGCACCACCTAGGCTTGTCGTTCTTCCGCTCGGAGCACTTACCTTTGCCTCGATCAGGATATTGCTTGGAGCTTCGTGGCTCCTTGTCGCCATGTACCAAGACCTCCTTAGAACTGCTGGCTTGAGGTTTTGGCCCTTCGCCTTGTTCTTGGATTTCTTAGCTTTTTGTCCTTCTTGCTACTTCCACCTACTTTTTGAGGATTCTTGTCGCCTCGACGATGGTTTTGTTCCACTCGATCGTCAGAGTAGTAACATATCGATCGCCATCTCAAAGAGTTTAACGATAGTAGCCAGAGGATTTAAAGCAATGTCCTTGTAATTCTTCCGCTAAGGACTCGCTGAAGGCTTTGAGAATAGATGAGTCGAAACATCGAATTGAATTTCTAACTCGATCAAACACCCAATGAATTGGCGAAGGTCTCATGGTTGTTTTGTCTTATCCTATGCAAGTTGTCCTCCTTTCTAGGGCAATTGTAGGTACCCCGAAGTTAGCTAGCGAAGGTCACAGAGGTGTTGCCACTTAGTAGATCGACTCGAGTGGTTGGTTGAGCAACCACGATCGAGCGGATCCTTTGAGCACGCCCATAAGGTAATTCGCCATGACGCGCTCCTCCTCCTCCTAATGCTTCGGACAACAACGGTAGATTTGGAGGAACTCGATGGGATTCTCGAGACTCATCGAACTTGTCCATATTCACTAGTTGAAACTGTGAGGGCCAAAAACCGCCGGAGGTCGCGAAAATGCCCTACATCCCAGAATCACATCGTAATGCCTTCTTTGCGTGAAAGAAGGGTTGATGTCGCCAGCGATCGATACCATTTAAACCCGGTAGTGGGTGAACCAGATTTATGATAAGTCTTGGCCCCACGAGGGTAATACTCGAGCTACCGCAGACCTTTGGGTCATAGTGGTGAGCGATTACCTCCCGGGAGCTTGTTGATCATCGACGCTTGAGGAAGCTTTCTTCGAGTAGGGGAACAATGTAACTTTTCACATCGATCTCCATGTGGCGAGTTGTTCGAACGACTCGAAACTAATGGAGTCGTACTGCTATGACTTTTGGAATGATGACGGCAAGGGTGCTCGAGCTTGGTCATCGCGCTTCAAAGCCTTCGTGCGATCTCTTCGGTGAAGAGGTCGTGGCCAGGCGCTCGCGCAAGCTCTCGAGTTGGGTTCTCGAGTAGATTGTTGATATGTTAGAGTTCCTGAGCTTCCTCTCGATCGACATCGAAGCACCCAGTGCATTTCTCGAGTTGCTATTCTTCTTTGTCGAGTTGTTTTAGGATCATCCATGTCTCGATCCTTGAGTTTGCCTCAATGAAGTGCAATTATCTCGAGGATTTCTCACACGCCATCGAGTGTTGACCCTGCTCATCACCGGAGGTGTCCTTACCATTACCATGAGAGGTCACAGCAGTATGATCGCCGGGAGCGCCCTCAACTCGCTCTCTAGGAGAGTGATCATGACATGAGGGAAGGACTAAGACCTCCTGCTGATGATCTCCACTTATGCTTGAGGCCTCCTCGCTGAGGAGTAGTCGAAAGACACCATCCTGGCGATTTGGAGTAAGCCCTCCGGGAAGGGGAATTTCGGGTTATACTGCTCTCGTCTGTAGGTGAGCCTGCGATGGGATGGTCGAACTCGCAGAAAAGCATGTTCGACCCCATCATTTGTGGGGCTAACCGGAGAGAGAGGACCACTAGGTGCCGATGAAGCTCGGAATAACAGCTTCCAAGACTTGCCGCGGCGAGGTCGAACTGCCCTAGACGGACTTGAACACTTGGAGGAGAATCTCACCATGCTCCGAACTCGCCTTTGAACGGTTCTCGATTGTGGTCCGACGACCTTGCCCTCCGAGGAAGCTGGTTCCTTGTTTGGACTTAACGTTGTGGGGGATAAGGATCCCTCCTCAACTCCATCGGTGGTATGATCTCCTAGAGAATGATCTCCGGAGGTGACATCACCATCGGATGATGCCATACTCAGCTCATAGTCGAAACCGGCATCCATGTCGATATCTATGTAATCGGCCAAGTCGAACCAGTTCTCCTCGTTCCACTCTCCCGCCATTGAAGCATTAGAGTTGGTAAGAACAAAGGAAACCTAATGACTCAAAGATCCCCACAGTCGGCACCAACTATCGGTGTTTTAGAACCGAACTTATGTAATGATTGTTTGATTCGGGGGGTCTTCAAGACTCAAATCACGTAGAGAGAGAGTGACACGGGGATTTTTATACAGGTTCGGGCCTTCTTCGGGGAGAATAACAACCCTACTCTGGTGTGTATGTATTGAGTATGTGCTGGTTACAAATCAAGAGAAAGACTAGAATGTGATGTTTTGTGCTCCTGATTGCCTTTCCCCTCCACTCCTAATGATCCCACCTTTTATACAACACTCAAAGTGGACTCTCGTTTCTCCAGTCCAAAGGGCACTTCAATGCTGTAGATAATGGAGCCGTTACTGGAGATTATTATGGGAGAAGTAATATTCCTATGTCGCTAGGCAGTTATCACCAGGACAAAGAGTTAAATCATGCCATTATTCTAGGGAATAACAAAGAATTTATCGCATATATCTTCGATGTGGTGTGGAAGATTCCCTCGATCGATCCGTCCACATACCGTAAGCCTCATCGACTAGGACTGGTCGAGAAGAGCTTACTTACTGTGGTGGTCGAGTAAAGCTTATGACCACAGATCGATCATAGAAAGACTTACGATCGACGATAGTCGAGAAAGTCTTAAAACTATGGGGTGGTAGTAGAAGAACTTACGACCTCCAGCTCCTCCCTTAAGAATATTAAGGGTATACCCAAGAACTATATGATGGCATTATTATCCATAATAAGAATTACGTATAAATAATTAAATAGGGATTATTAGATCCTCGCCACATAGGCAATTTCTTGCCAAGGATACTGCATCAAAATGACCGAATACCTCAAGCTAATCTCGCTTAGAGGAATGTCATGTGTTTATGTCTAGAGAAGTCTCGAGGCTACAAAAGGTATAACGATGGGGAGCGGTCAATCCAAAGGAAAGAGCGAGCCGTCGAGTTGAGGCGGCAACACCAAGCTCTTCGCTAGCTCTACCTCAACTTGAAGGAACAAGGGCCAAACAACCCAAGGATTAGGAGAATTGAGGAAGTAATACATATGCCGCCAAAGCAAAACCGGCAGTCTTCAAGGAAAATGATCTAACCTCTGTGGTATGCGTGCAAAGGAAACATTCAAGGAAGTAGCAAAGTCGATAAGGTTTAATCGGAGCGGAACATGTAACAATGCTTAGCGAGGCTCATTACAATGTTTCGCTCTTCTATCCGCCAGAGAGAATGTCTCATGCATCCTATTTTGTATCTCAGATTTGTGCTTCACTTCGTCTCGCAAGCACAACTTCTGCTTTTGCATCTTGTAATCATGTCTCGTTCTTCTAGTTAGTTGTCGGTTTTGGTTTTTGTTTGTATTGTCCACTATCTTTGTTGGTTGTATGTCTTCGAGAAGATGCGCTTGTAGCCTGGCCTATTTCAACCGCTCGATGTTGTTAATTTTCAATTCTTGGGAGTATTTTGTTTTCTCGTGTTTGCTTGTTTACTCCTTTTTTGTTGTTTGGCAACATGATAAACCTACTTAGCTTTTGGCATGTGGGAGGTTAGGGAGAATGCATGTTGGCACATGCGCCCAAGGAGTAGAACAGAGATGCAAATGAAGGTCCTAGCTCGAATATTAGAGGGCTAGAGAGGTTCGAAAATGGCAATAGTTTTTCTAACATTGTGGATCTTCAATCGGATATAGTTTGCATTCAAGAAACCAAACCGACCAATATCGATAAATTCAAAGCAATAAGTTTCTTACCTTCGAGATTAAGGAATTATCACTATCATCCATCTATTCATACCTCAAGGGCACACTCACGCTTGGTGTAATACAAGCCTTGATGCATCTATGATATAGGCTGATGAGTGGTCTTTAACATTAGCTTTCACTTTAAAACCTGACAACATTCAGCTTTTACATCACAAATGTTTATGCACCATGCGAAGACAACACCCATCACTCTTCTTTGATAGACTATCCGATTTATTTACATCACTTCTCCGACCATGGATGATACTTGGGGACTTCAACATATATAGATATGCATATGAGAAGAACAATGACAACATAAATTGGGCTAGTATGTCTATTTTAATGCATGGATTCAACATCAAGGCTTGCTGGAGGTGAAAACTCCAAACAAAAGACACACCTGGACAAACAAGAGGAGAAATCCAATTATGGCTCAACTACACAGGATTCTAATTAATACAGATTGGAGCCAAACATTCTTGGACATATCTCGCAAAATCGAAGGTGCGACAATGTCGCACCACTCCCCAATTTCTGCTGAAATCAAAACCAATTTACAACCTTCAAGGATCTTCAGACTACAAACTTACCGCTTCATATGCCGAATTTGAAAATTTAGTAATGCAAAGTCGACACGAGGAACTAGAAACTTGGCTAATGTCTCCATAGTCAATCTCAAGTTAAGACAACTACGGCAAAGATCGAGCATGGTCAAAGAAAAATCATAGCCCGCCAACCTAACTAGACAATATTAAGACTACATTGGAAACTTTGAAAGTATAGAGGAATGGAGAACACTCATAACCCTTGAATTTATTTTTAGAAAGAATGTCGAGTACATCTTCAAGAACTAATTGCCTTGGGCCCTAAAGTGGAAGCATCGCTAAGGTTAAATGGTGCAAGTTGGGGATGAGAACACAAAATTCTTCCATGTGGTCAGATCTATCAATCAACGATTTTAACAACATAAAGATCCTTGTGTATAATGGAATTGAACATTACGCAATGTCTCCAAATTACAAATTGCAACAGATTATTTCAGAGATCTCCTCAAGACATAAGGTCCATGGTCTCCAACAATTGACCTTGCACATCTTTACCAAAGAAGATCAAAATCTGCATGATCTTTCGGTTTGTTTCACTTGGGAAGAGATTGCAAGGGCAATTTTACGCCTCCCTAATAACAAAAGCCTAAGACCGATTTAATTCACCAATGAATTCTACAAGAAATTCTTGAACATTATTAAGTCCGATCTATTATACATTTTTGCGCATATACATGCCAATACACCGGATATGTCGTGATAAATTACTCTTATGTTTTTTTGATACCAAAACTAAGACGCCGATGCATATCGTGATTTCAAACCCATTTCTTTACCGCACAAGATACCCAAGCTTATTAGAAAAGTTTGGCAAATCGATCAGAGCCAAAAATCAAAGAGCTCATTGGTCCTATGCAACCGCTTTATCACCACAAGATCAATCACAGAGAACTTCTTATTTGCCTCAACTTGTCTAGTGTGCTTTGAAGAGGAATAAACCAATGTTGGTGCTCAAATTAGACTTCCATAAAGCTTTTGACACAATAAACTAGAAATGCATTCTTCTAACACTACAACATCGAGGTTTCGACAACAACCGGGTACAATGGATTCGACTATTCTCTCCTCCAAAGAAAATGCATTATGGTCAATGTAAAATGGGAGACCAAATTAATTACAAGTGAGGGTGCACAAGGAGACCCACTCTCACCATATCTCTGCTCATCCTAGTAGCAGATATCCTACAAAGAACATGGCAACGCACACACATGAATGGGCGATTCTACACCCCTTGATATACAAGAGGCCCCACCCACCTTACAATATGCGATGACACTTTAATTCTACTAAAGGGTACAACTCAACAAAGTTGTATTTCTCAAAGAACTTCTCGATCCATTTGCACTTTTTTCAGGATGAAGATCAACTACTATAATAGTACATTAGTACCCATTCACATGTCACGACAGGAGGCCAACTTAGCTGCCAAAGCACCTTGCAATGCACGCTCAGCTCACTGCCATGCAATTACTTAGGACTACCTTTATCCACTAGCAAGATACCTCACGATTTGTCGCAACCAATTATTGATGTAATAGACAGTAAGATTGGGTGATGGATACCCTGATTGCTATCTTGGGGAGGGGAGTATTAATGTTAAATTTGGTATTATCAAGAATACCTACATATTACATGAGTTGCATGTGATGGCCCGAAAAGATAGAAGCTTTAGACAAAATTAGAGAGCCTTTCTTGGAAAGGAGACAAGGACATACAAGGTGGACAATTTTGGTCGCTTGGACCACAAAGTGGTACTGGCCCAAAGAGCAAGGAGGTTTAGGTATCCGTGATTTACTGGATTCATAACAAAGCCTTGATCATGAAGTTGACAGAAAGTTAATATTGAACTCACCGAACCTTGCTTTCATTGGTTAAGATGTCAATATATCCGAGGAAGCATACCTATGCATTCCGATAAGGTGACACAACAGCTTGGAAAATGTTGGCGCTTTTATTGAGACAACTATGCAAATGACAAAGGTCATAATCGGGATGGAAATATTTCTTTTTCTCGAAAGACCTTTGGACCACAATAGGAAGATTATATATATGTCTCCCACTTTGTTCACATATGCAATTAATCAATTGCAATACACGGCATCACAGCTTGTGGATAACACTGGTGGTTTCACTACACCTGGTCCTATCTCAGCAGACACTCTTGGAATACCAGGCTTTGCTACATGTTCTGTCTGAGCAACAACTCTCATAGGGAACTTTAGACCGAAGAGTCATCGATCGACAATGGCCGATGTAACTACATCAAAAATATATAGAACTCTATCATTCCATGGCCTAAAATGGAGAGCATCGATTATGCCCGCATGCATCAATACCACACATACATAATCTTTTATGGCTAGCTTTCAGGAAAGCTTAACACTAAGGATAATATGTTAACTAAGCATTGATAACTAATCCTCACCGTGACATTTACCCAAAGATAGGAGACCATTGACCATATCATACTATGATGTAAAGCTACTGATCATCTTTGGAAAAAAACTAGGATTATCTAGAGCTTACTACTCTAAGGACATATTCAATTTGTGGAAAAGGTATCAACACAAATAATGAACTACCGCAAGTTTGGCCCATATGCTTTTGCGCCGACTCATACTTTATGGCTCATGAGAAATAAGCGGATATTCCAAAATAATGAAACCGGGAAACAAAGGATGTAACGCCGATCAAGGACTACATTACATTATAGGCTTACAGTACAAAATCGAAGTTTCGTGGTTTCACTTCGACAAAGGAGCCACCTATTATTGTAGTTTTGTTACTTAAATCCCTTTTGTACAGTTTTATTTCTTAATCTTAATTTTTTTTCTTTCCTATCTTTCTTTTTTTTTTTCTTCTCACGACTTTGTATTATCCGACAACTATTTTAATATAATGGTCATCTGTCTTTAGGTAAAAAAAACAGTATGTCGGCTGCGGCGTTCCAACCGAGGTCACTGCGCCCGGCGGCGCATGCTGCCCTCCATCCACGTACGGATTGATGAACACCAACTGCCAAAACTAACTGAGGACCGTGCGTGCGGACGACGACGACAGCGAGCCAAGGACTGCAGCGGTGGCTGTTGTGTTCCCTCGGGGCAAGCGCATTGGGTTGTTTTTGATGGGCCGATTCCCTGCGGGTCCTAGGCTGTAGGAAGATTGGTCGTTAGCCAAGTAGGCTGCGGAGGAGGCACAGCAGGAAGATTAGTCGTGGTCCAAGTGGGCCGGGAGGCAGGAAGCGGCAGGAACCAAGACGATTCTGGAATCAGTTCTGTACTTTTTGGACGTAACTTTGATTTAGGAAACACCCTAGTGCATTGCATTTGCCATGTTTTGCATTGTGGCTGTAAGAATTTGTTACTACCCAGGTATTGCTCTGAAATTATGAAGTGCAAAATTTCAACCAACAGAGGAATGGACAGCAAAAGCTAGTGTAACTTAAGGTGTAGCCACAGTACATCTACAGGAATCGGGTGCATCTCACGCGTTGATCTTTTATCCAACTACCCAAAATGGTAATGGCACCTGCCTTTAAACTCATGGCTGCCAGTTTTGTCGACAAATTTTCGTGTGTATCTGTTCTGACTACGGAAAAGAATTATACGGCACCGGTATCATATAGCTTAAGTAGCACCTTCTATAAAAGTGACAAGTGGCCTTACCAATCTCAAAGCAGTCTTCTTCCTCCTCTTTCTTCTTCCTTCTCCTTTGTAGTCCTCGAAATGCCCGTACCGCTGACCAGAGTTTGCCACCACCGGCGCCCCAACGTGCCGCAGTCGGTAACCGGCGACCTGCCGCTGCTGCTGAGGTTGTTGCCACAGCCCGTCGCACAGTCTAATGCGATAGCTTCGCAGCGAGGGGTGCGCCTCGAGTTGTCGGCTGTGGCAGCAGCACATGAAGTCGGGTGTTGGTGACGGGTATCTGGATGTCATGGGCTCATGGACTTACTATTGCTCAAGCTTTGGAAAATAGAATCATAAAGAAAAGATAGATTGAATGAACCAAATCCCAACTGGAACCACCCCATGACAGGCGTCATGCACATGCCTGCATCTTGGGGGTCCTGTACGTCTGACGTTGCCGCCGCACATGCATGGTGGGATCGAGGGTGCTAGTGGCGGAAGACTCCAGCGCGCGGCATGGACATTCCGATGACGAGGGAGAAGAAAGAGAGGAGTAAGAAGACTGCTTTGAGATAGCTAAGGCCACTTGTTGTTGGAATTGGACATATACGTGTAAAGGCTCATTCATTTCTAAAATTCCAAAGCATGTAATTTCTTAGGCTAGAAGTCTTCAAATCACAGTGGTCGCAAACACAATGGTCGTAAACCATAAACCAGATGGTCGATACTTAGTGATCAAACTCAAAGGGTCAAAGCCATAAACCAAAGGTGGTCAAGGCCCAACTAGTATAGTTGAAATAATCTGTCGGCCATAAACTATTGTGGTCGGCATAGACCAAGATGGTCGGATCATCCTGCCGGATCCTTAGACCAAGGTGGGTCGTAATAATTAGTCGAAATTACGCACTGCTGGTCAAGCTTTAGACTAGGGTACAATCACGCATCAATAAACATTGCTTAATGACCATTAATTGACTTTTGAATTAGCCGTTACTAATGGTTTATTATGACAAGCTATAGAGAGTAATTGTCTCGACTATAAATAAGATCTCGAATGTCCGCATGTAAAAATCGATTCATTCTATTTTTCATTTTCCTCTCTCGATCAACTCGTGGTCAAGAATTGAGATGTCGAACCTGCCGCCACTTCCTCGGCGGCATCGGAAAGAAGGGTGAGCGGATATCTTTGAACCATTGTCACAGAGTTCACCCGCACGAGACGGCAATAAGGTTTCGGGCAACAGATTCAAGACGATCGCCACAGACTACATCATCAACGAATTGCTCGCTTTCGAGACTACACCGCTCTCGCTCTTCATCGAGCCCTATCGTGAGTTGGTCGCATAAACCGCATTATTCTCGCTATAATCGATTGTTGAGTATGTTTAGAAGTTCAATGAGTTGCATGCTATTGATATCGCTTTTATGCATCTCTTATTATTTGTGATCTTGCATCATAATCAACTGGATTTAAAAGTTGTCCACTTTTCCAACAATCCGTAAACCTTATTGTGATATTTTTGTAATTCAAAGAATGGTCGGTGCTTTTGATGCAATGAAACCCGAGAGATTTTGTGGTCGAACTTTCAGAGATGGCGCATAAGGGTCAAGTTTTGGCTCATGTCTTTGAGCTATGGTGGGTGATCCTATTATAGTATCCATTTATGATTGAATGCACCATGAAATTTGACACGATAACAACACCCCCTTGATGCATACATTACCGCCGACCAGTTCTATAATGTGTACATGGACTTCAAGTCCACCACGAAGTTGTGGGATGCACTCGAGCACAAATATGCCAAACTAAGGTCGGTCGCTGGCTCTATATGTGCGAGTAGTTTTTTGACTACAACATGGAAAATGCTAAGTCGATAGTTGCATGTGCTCATGAGCTTCACCATCGTCAAAGAGATTAAGATCTAGAGGTCGCTTAGTTCGATCAAATACGGACTAGTCGTGATAGAGATACGAAATGGTCGAGATCGGTCTAACATAATCACTAAATGGTCAAAACTTGGTCGTAAGGAGTTACTTAACTAGTCAAGACTATATATGAACCGGTCATATAGAGATACGAGCTAGCGTTAGTGACAAGAACTTAGTCAGAGATCATATTGTTGCCAAACTTCTTGCTTCATGGCGGATTTTGCCACTAGCTTAAAGCACAAGAGGGAAGAGATATTTATTGAGGATCTCATTGATGCTCTTGATGTGGAAGAAAAGACAAAAGCAAAAGATGCAAAGATGACTAGTCGTAATGTACGATAAAGGCTATGAGAGTGGAGGCTTGTTCCGGTGTAAGTACTTTAGAGTATTGTCATAGTCCTAATGTTGCAATTGGTTTGAATAAATGTGAGGCCAATATATGGCATTCTCGGTTTTGTCATATTGGTTTTGATAGTATTGTTTCAATGTCCAGATTAGATTTAACTCTAAAATATGAAATTATCAAAGGATCAAAGTGTCATACTTGTATACAAGCAAAACAACCTCTAAAACCCTTTTAGGGGATACAAGAGAAAAGAACTTGGCACCATTAGATCTTTGTCCATTCCGACTTGTGTGAGATGAATGGATTGTTGACCAAAGGAAGCAAAAGATATTTTCTAACTCTTATTGATGATGCATCACGATATTGTTATGTGTATCTACTGAAAACAAAAGATGAAGCATTAAATTACTTTAAAATTTATAAGGCTGAGGTTGAGAACCAACTAGAAAAGGAAACTAAAAGACTAAGGTCTGAACGTGAAGGAGAGTATATCTCTTATGAATTCTCCCAATTCTATGCTGAACATGGAATAGTCCATGAAGTTACACCACCATACTCACCTCAATCAAACGGGTGGTCGAGAGGAAAAACCTGACACTCAACAGACTTGGTGAATGCCATGTTGGAGAGTGCCTAGATGCCTAAGATATGGCGGGGAAGCTATTTTGACAAAGAATCTGTCTCTAAACAGAAAGTAATCACTAAAAGGTGTGAGATTACTCCGTATGATGGATGGAAGGGAGAAATCTAACGTTAACTTTCTCAGTGAACTTGGGGGTATTTTGAGCAAAGTCAATATACCA